>CM056999.1:5037500-5699133 GCA_029891345.1 Dryococelus australis
TCAACAATATTACCCAAAATGCACACTACGAGCACGTTCCTGTATTTATCAAGGACGTTGTAAATAACGTTCGGAGCTTAGCGAATTCAAAATGTTTTCCTGAATCTCTTTAAAAACTCTTGTCATTTAGGTCGGGGTATAGGTTGAGTTTCAAAAAGTTTAAATATTTACCATATACACCCGGTCTCCTTTTTTGAGCTGAAATAAATTATCTGCGAAAATCCTAAACTCATTTTTTTTCTGGATAACCGAGTTGGGTGATTAAAGTATCGGGAGATAAGTCTTGATTGAATGCCATCGTGTCCATCTTACAATTTGGCATGATTGACAAACCCTGTAAACCCAGATAAATACTCGAGCCTAGAGTAGATATGGGCCCGGCGGCAGAATAAGACAAAGTCGACATCTTAACCACAAAATTATCGTTGATAATGCGGTTTTCCTCATGTTCGTCACCGATTTTGGGAACGTTTTGATTGTCGGGTGCTGCCATCACCTGATCATCATCACCATTCATCTTAGGCATTGTCATTTCGGGAGATGTAGACATCTCATCGCTGTGTTAACTGTCAACGTCTCTGAGCGAAATTCGACGACGTAATCGTCTACGTTCTTGTTATTCCTCTCTGAGTTTTTGTCTGATTGATTTAACCATGCGATTGTGTTTGAATGGTAGGTGTAAATGATTTTCAGAGTTGTCGTCGATGGTTTTGGAATGGGGTGGTTTTGACAATCCATTAAAAGTAATCCCACCCTCTCTTCTTTATCGAAACCTTCAGATGGTAAGTATTTATCCTCGTCCCTTCTGGTTTTGTCATCAGCCAGGCAGCCATCACTGTCATAACCGTGATTAGACTCTTCGTCAATGCGAGTCAGTGGAACAGACTCGAATACGTTTGTTGTCGAGACACGATGACCATGTGGAGATTGTGGGCGAGGTGCGGGAGTATCGGGAAATGTGATCTTAGGCCCCAGTGTATGTGTTTGGTTGGAATCTTGCGATTGTGTACATCTGGGTGATGATCGGGGTGGAGTTGGGGTGTGGGATGAGATTGTGATGCAAATAGAAAATTTTCCATAAATATTTGCAAAAATGCGACGTATGTAAAAAGTATTTTAACATCATTTTGATAAAATTAATTTTTTTCCGTAGGATTAAACATTAACATGACCCCCTAGTCATCATTTTCAACTTTGAATCGAGTCGATAAACTTAGATCGAAGTAAAACAAGTTGGCCATTTTGTGAATCACCATTTGAATATAACGGTACTAAAAGTGGGCAAATCCATAAATATTTGTGGAGGTAATTTATGTGGGACGTTTTAAAGAATTTTTAAATTAGAATTATTACATTCGTACGAAAGCTGTCCAGTTTAAAAATAATTGTTATCTGAAATTTTTTCTCATGGCCAAAACTTGTCACGTATAATTGAGAACAATAATAATACATTTTTTTGTACGCGTTACAACTTATAATGAAGAGAATTAAGTAATTTAATTTAGTTATTTATTTTAGAAATATATATTTTACAAATACATTGATTCATATATGACACAAAAATATATATATTTAAATTTATACATGCAAAAACATATTTATTTACAGAATACAATTATTCCCTTTTACACGAGAGTTGTTATACCAAGAATTAAATTTTCGGATAAGATAGTTCCAAAGAAAATCTACATTAGCCAGAGAACATTTTTGTTGATATGCACTTGGATTATGAAAACCACAGGGGCCACTTTCGATTGGAAATTTCCTCGTAGCTATTACGAGTTTCTCGGCAGGCACTCCCAACTGCATCAGAAAGTGTATTTTTGAGCACCTCTCACGACGATTTGTCGGATCCAACTTTCGTTTACGATTTTGAGATTTGTTTCAATATTCATCATCTGATGATGCTCGTTACGTGGAAGATTCCAAGGTATGCCGTGTATTTTCCGGTGGAGGTACAGATTTTGCCCAAAATCACCCAACATACTTGTACGTAGGTGTCATAATGGAACTGGTCTTTGAACATGAGCCATGAAAATACCCTTTTTCATAGCACATCTAAATTCTAGGGGAACGTTTTGACCAGCATAAACTCCAAGTTGAATGTCGATGACCATCGTTTTATCCAGTTTCAAATTCATTTCATCCATAGATGATATTTTGATGTAGTTTAATTGTGGAATTTCATTCGAAGTTGTTGGTAGATTGAATTTTTCGAGAAATTCTGGCGATGACAAATCTTCTATGGTAGCTTCTTTCCAGAAGCTCTTCTCGTCATAATCCTTGGCCCACTCCTGGGTTAATCATGTTTCTTCAATGTCCATTTCGATACGAAATTAGTTTTTTGCACTTTCCTTGTATATACACAGTTGTTTACGCACAGAAAAAAAAATTATTGCAATCTTCTATTGCCTTTTTCACATCTTTAGTAGTTAGAGCCCAAATCAACCGAAAACTATTGGTAGGGCACAGTCCCAAGACTTATTTATTTATTTTTTCAGAATGGCATTGGCAAATTTTTCCAAGTCCGTTTGAACCGCTCATGTGGCAAATAATTTTTTTCTTCCTGGAAACGCTCTTTTTTTTTTTTTTTTGTAAATATCTAGCCTGCTCTTCATTTGCTACCATTATAAATTTAATCCAGACTTCCTTCAAAATTGAACGAACTGTTTTGAGTGTGATATTTCTCTCTTTAATTTCCCAGGGTATTCCATGCTCTTTCATGTACTAATTGCGATTTTATTCGAGATTGTTAGACATACTCTTTACCAAGTGTATGTATGTAACGGGTCTGGATTCATACAAAATGTTCGACCCTCGTTGTGTAGCATATGCAAACTCCAGTGCATATTTTTTCCCATTATATGTGCCAAATTTAAAATCAGCAACTACAACAGAAGCTAGATTAATATTTTCCAACAGCCTACGTTTTTCTTCTGGCCTTTTTCTACTCAGAGTAGGTTTTTTGTCCTCTTCACTAGAGTCGCTTGAAGACCCTGAACACCCATCACTACTCTGGGTACTACTTTGTCTTTTCCTTTTTAAACTAAATATTCGCGCTTCCTTTATATCAGAGTCTTGTTCTTCTCTTTTATCAAACTTTTGCTCTTCTTTTATATAAGACTTTTGTGTTTCCTTTACATCTTTCTCAGTTGAATGTTCCTCTCCTTCTTCATCATCAGTGTCACTATCAGTATTCCATGCTGAACGCAGTGCTTGTCGTTGATAATGTCTCCAGTCGTCTATCGAAGAGCGTTGTATGGGTTCAGCTTCAAGTTTACCATTCAAAGGCTGTAGTTGGTGCTCTTTAGGTTCAGCTCCACGTTCACTAAACTTCTTGTTGAAATACTACCTCGTCGTTGGAAATAGTCAAGGCAGTCACTGCAACAGCACGTATCACTGCTCTGTGATTTCCGACGCCTATATATATACGAGAGTGCGAGAAAAAAAACACCATCCTTATCATGTGTAGAAGAGCTCGTGACATCGCCGAAAAACAATTTGGATTTCTTCAGTATTATACACATTATGTAACACTGCGTTCTTATTGCAACACATTGAAGATTCCGATGGAACGTTTTTACTGGCAATTAAATGTTTATTACATTCGTCGCGTAATAAACAGAAAAAAATAGCATCGATGGAAATTTTAAACATAATTAAAGATAAATACGTTCGCCATCCAAACGACATGCGAAAAAATATCTGTATGGTGATGGGTGTTCTGAACAAGCCTTCAATGTGATCGTACCCGAACATGGCGAAACTTTAATAACTCCCGAAATGCATAGGGGATGGAGAGGATCGAAATCGGCTTTGATGTGGATATGGTTGCATTTAATGTTGGCCGGCGAAAATATTCGCAACAGAAATTATAATTACGCCAATCTTTATCAGAGTTGACTCGAAAAATGGAATTATTTTATACAGTGTCCCATGTGTTTCGATGGATACAGAAACAAAAGATCAATGCTTAAAATATTCGCGTAAAATAACTTCCCGCTAGATTATATAATGGTATTAATTCATTCGAGCATTGAAGATGAGAAAAATATTTCACTTATATATAACAACCCCGCGGTGATAGTTCTGCTAACGCTCGAGTATCGGCAGTTGAAATTACGCATGTTGGGCCGAGAGGAAAAACAAAAAAACACTTATTTCGGTAAACGAAACCACTTGGCGGTGGGTAATTAAAAACAGCAACGACAATGAGGAGGGGGGCGAGGGGAATGATAATAGTGATGAATTTGGTAAATGTAAGCAACATTCGAGACACGAGAAACTGGACGAGTTTATCAAAATCTACAAAAGTGTTTTTTTCACACAGTTAATCGTGTATATTTACATTATATTCATGAAAATTTCGTTTAAGGAAACATGTCTGGATTTTTTGCAACGATAGACAAAATCTACCTCGTATGAATATGTAAAAAGTTATTTTCAAATTTAAATAAAAAACGATCGGTTACGATTACGAGGATTAATGTACGAAAAAAGACTAGGGCTATTTTATTTTTGGCAGGATAACGCGAGAAGACTGTTTCCGAGAAAAGAACATCGAGATGAATCGCTGATGCGTTTGATACTTGAAATGCGCAAACGAAACGACGAGAATTGGCGACAAATGACCCAGGATGATAGAGAATGTTTATCATCGCTCGGATCGTATTATTTTGGAAAAGGTTCGTTTCTCAACTGATTAAAATGTAGCAATGTAATATGCATATATGATGAAAATTGTAAACACGAATGTATTTGCAATAAATTAAAAAACTCCTTTTTTTCATGTCACATTGTTGTTTCATTTCCTTCCTCACCTTTTAAAAAGTATTTTGTACCAGTGTAACATTGCATATAAGACGAAAAATAAATTGTTTTTCTTCCAGTCAAACACAATAAGTCAATGTTGTCGAACGAGACCAACGAATACTTGCGGAATAATCTCGATCGTTTGTATTCTGCATTTCTGGCGAGAGAACACGGCCCAAATTTTTTTCTCTACACCGCTTCGATCAACATTTTTGTCTCGTTCTTGTTTGTAAGTTTTCTGATATACATCTTATTTCGCGAAAAGGATTATCGACTCTAGTAAAATGGACAAGGAGTGTGAATATATTGGGAAAATTATCAAACGCATTGAGGAAGTTGGCCGAGTAACTGTCGATGTGAGCTCGTCGGCCGTTATGGCACCAAATACGATCGAAACAAAATCACCTCCATTGTCGGATCCAGTGAACTCGGTAAAATCAGCCCGCAGGAAATTTCGCTCTTTGGTTACGATCTTTTGTTAAAGTGTATGTTTGCTCATTGGTCGGCAAAAACAAGGCGGAGCAGAGGACGATTGTGGGCTGGTTGCACAAAGAAAAGTTTGTGTACTCCTGGACTTTGATGGAGATAAGAAACACTATTCCGACTCTTACGAAGAGAACCTCGTTTTTCGCGATCGTATGATTAAGTTTATCGAGATCATTAATGCAGCCACGTTCCCATTTTACGTCAAGGGGTCTTGTCTGGTGACACATCGGCCGGAAAAGGCTAACTTCCACCTAATTCTACCCATAGTGATGGATTTTGTTAGTGCACATGTATTTTTTTTTTTTTTTGCCATATTTCTCACATTTACTCGCAATCGAACTAAGGGTTAGCATTCAAGTTTGTGTTGGATAATCCGGCACAGTGTTCCTTGTCCACCATCCGAGATCACGTTCCCGAATTGCTGTGCACGTATTATCATTTCAATAAACTAAGTCCCATCAATATATGGACTCTAAAGGATGAGCTCGTGTCTTTTTGTTCCCTTTTAAGATCCCTTCAAGGAGGGCGAGGCCATCGCAGTTTCCATAACTTGTGATTCATCGCGAGAAGATTTTTCTTTAAAACTCGATCGAACCGATGAATACATCAGACGATACATGTTCATCGATCAGGCAACCAGGCAAATGCGAAATGACGAGGAATCGATTGCGACAAATGGCAGTCGGTTGCAAACGGGAAACGACGCTGGTGGTAATTGCGAGGAAGGTTCGGTAAAATCATCCATCAGATAGACCGAGCACAAGTTTGAATTTGAATATATCGCTGTGTATTTCGTCGTGCGTGTTGATGGAGAAATTACTCACAAAACTGCAAGTCTAAGTGAAAGTGCGATGAGAGTGTAATTACCGAGATGTACGAATTGTATAGAGGCAGCACGATCGAGACAAATTTACAGAGTTTGAGACTAACCAGTTGGAGAACACTTTGTTTAACATGGAAAAACTGGACATTTCATCCGACGTCATCTTTTCCGAGTACACGTTGGGAAGAGCCAAACAGTTTCCTTTTCACGATCGTGAATTTTACCCCTTTAGTAAAAATTGTATGTGATTGATCGTTTCGAGGAGGCAATACGACAACCCGACATGGTTTATTGGCTGAAGATTCAAACTTTTTTTACGTGGCCTACACTTTCTACATGTGTTATTGAAAAGCCAATAATATCGAAATTAAAAACATAAACATCATTGTTGAAGTAAGTGAATGGCGGAACAAGTGGATTTTGGGTAAGCAACAATGGCGATGGCAAGATCAACAGAAAAATAAATATTAAAAAAATGGTTCGAATCGAAGTAGAGACGAAGAATGTTGCGATGAATGTGAATACGATGGAGATGAAGGTTATTCTCCACTTTTAAAGAAAATGACGACTGGTTCGTCTTTGTTTTATCGGAGATGTTGAATTGCTGTAGTGTGACGAGCGTGTTGTCATTGCTCGTTCGCTACGTCGACAGCAAAAATTTAATAAAATCGATTTGATGTGTGTTCAAGTTTTTCAACCCGAACCGGTATGCAAAGTTCATCTTGAGCGGCTGGTGCATCCACGAAAATCTAATCAATCACTTGTACGCAGGATTCTACAAGATCGACGTTCTTTACTTTATGTGAAGGACATCTCGACTGGAAAAACCTGTTCAACGTATACGAATACGTCATCTTTGGTGAATCCGATGGTCGAGATGGTGGTGGTGATAATGGGGATTCTTCCTCGAATAAAAATAATAAATCATCGTCAGTGACAGCTTGTAAGGCGACTAATTTCTTCTTTTCGGACATTTTATTGACGAGGCGATTTGGCAATTTGGTGGTGTTTGGAAATGGACAGTTTTCGATCTTTCGCGAAAGCGAGTTGTCCTTCAGTCTCGAAATACAAGAGCACGAGGTGGTTCTCGACCATCTAGGTTACCAAGTCTTTTGTGATGGACATGTGTTCAACCCTTTACTAAATGTATTTGAAACAGCTTCGCCTTCTGTGACATGTCAAGTGGCTATCAAGCACCGCTCTGACATTCCAAAACCGATAATCACCCTGTCTATTTGCCTCATATACAAGACCTGTGTTTCGACATCTACCTTAAATTGCCACATTTCTTATTACGGTTGCAATACAACAAGTTGATGGCGATGTTACTCTGCCCAATATTTTAAAACAAAGTGGCAAAGCAGTATGCATTAATAGAACCTGATTTCAAACCTCTCGGCTACATCGATGAAAATTTTGTGATTACGTTCAATGATTTGACTCTAAACTACAAATGGCCTCCAACACTCGTAGAAAACGTAAAGCTCATTACCGGCACGTAATTGGCGATTGTCTTCAAGATGTTTGTGTACTTGCTGTATATTTTTACTCCGAAATACGCGGTGAACTTGAAACGAGTTACTCCATTTATACATTCTATTTTCGGACAATACATGCCGAAAATAATAGGTTTGGCCAACTTTATTTTCGACTCGAAAAACATTCTTGAGTTTTGTGATTTGTTAAAGAATGGAATAAGAAACAAAAGTGGGGTTGGAGGTGGAGAAGGAGACTCGGATGATGAACATGATCGTGGTAAGGAAATTGACGATGATGATGATGATGATGATGATGAAAGAACGACCACGCCGTTCAACACTCCGCAATCTATAAATTATTTTTATGCAACAATCAAGAAATTTGTGAGTGTAAAGCGAAAACAACTCATTGCCGAGATAACGCCAAACAAACTGAAAAAATTGCTGCTACAGCTTCCTTGCCGATATACGTTGCATTGACACAACCAGATCGTCCCAATTCCAGTTTTCGAATATCGCCATTGGCAAGTTCAATGTCCACAATAGGTGATGGAAACGCGCCCCTCAATGGGGATAGTTTCGGATTTGTGGTGCAAAACTTGAAGTTTGGAGATGAAAGGCAGGTCAAATCATCCATCGAACTGACCGAGTTCGAGGATGGATTCATATGTAATGTGTTCGGCAACCTTTTGTGGTTGTTGTGTATGGGGTTCCACAATCCATATGCGGATGGACCTTTTTTTTTTCGATATTTACGTCAAAATCGATTCGAAATTTCCGATGAAATGAAACAACTCGTAATTGAACATGATAGCCAACCCGTGTACATAAATCACGTAAAGGACCTTGCTAATTTACTGCGATCATTTTGCGAAAATTCGCGAGTTCACCTTCCTGTTCACATTGAGCCAAAGATTGAGTGGCGCCATCTCAGAGAACTTTACGATTGGTACAAACACTTGAAAGTCTACCCAAGAGAGTACCAAACCACATCCGAAGAGGACTTGTTACTCACCGAGTACTTGGATCACGTGTATATTAGATTTGCATCCATGATCTTATATGGCGAATTCAACATGGATTTGATAGTCACTCTAATGAAGTTTACGGCATCTTTAAATTTCAGATGTAATCAGTTGCGGAATTCCCTGGTACTTTATGGTAAGACGGGTGCGGGAAAAATCATACTTTCAGATATTCTTTCGGAGCTACACAACTCTGGTATCCTGAGCCATCTCGCGTTCAATTCTGCCAAGATCCCACATAATGATCACGACCCCCTATCAGTTGCCCTGAGTCACAACATGTGTGTATGCATCGACGAGTTGGACTCGTTCGACGCCCGCTGCTTCAAAAGTGTTTTTTGTAACACGGGATGTATGCCCACGAGGTTCATGTACTCAAACAAGTTGGTCGAGTTACCGATAACTGCTAAGCCTATAATTACCAGACAGAAAATGCTTTCGGTCGTGGATATGGCAGTGATGGGTCGATTACTTCCCATCATGAAAAGTTTCCAATACGTTCAGTTCAATCCCAATAATCCGCTAGTCGATCGCTTGCTCGACAAGGTGGAACTTGGTAATCACTTCGACGCAAAGTATCAAGTATGTGTGCTGAGTTCACACATCACATCGAAATTCTTTTCGATGGTAAAGGTACGCATGGCCAACGAAAAGTTGACGGAAAGGCGACTAAAGGAATTCACGCAAATGTGATACGAAAACCACAGTAATTTGTTTCCCAAAACCAAATGTAACGATCTTTACCAGGAAGTTTGCGACAAACTTGACAAACATTCTGATAAATGTGATAGAACCGACAATATTCTATTGTCTCTTCCAAAAATGTAATGCTTTTGTAAATTTAAAAAAAAGTATAAAAAAAATATTTGATTTCATAATTCCCTGTATATTCTCGCCAATGATTAGCTAGTCATTGGCAGAACTCTGTTCGCACACACAAAATTATTTGTCGGCCCGACTGCGACAGACATGGCTTAATGCAGAAACGGTCTAGCCTTAGACCACACTTGAAATTTCTGTTCCACGCCCTCAACATACCCACACTGCGCTGGAACACACCCCGAAAGTACGTGCCTTAAATTGCAATCAACCCCTAAATGCAGCACCTGTGCAGGCAAGCACTAAACTTTATCAAAAACCTGCCCAGTGTTCACGGGCTTGGTGCAGAAAAGAACTGCTGTACGTGAACCGTAAACGACCTCTGTAAAGACAGCTTCTGCACCATCCAGGAACCTGGTGGCCAGAACCACAAAACCAAACATTCCCTATGCGTAGACACTCTATGAGGTTACTCACAAACAAACACATCTGTCCCGATCACAACAACGCCAGCATCTTCCTTTCGCCCACTCCCACAAGGATCATTGTGTAGGATGAGATAAACAGTTCAGGAACTATCCATGAACTCATGGCGTTCCTCAAAACTATGATTTTCAACCCCCTTCTGGCACATTTTTTTTACCCCCATATATCCTGTGCCGGGCAGATCTGACGTGCAGGAAAGATCTATGTAGTTGCTCAAGGCTACAGCGGCTACTACAGTGGACAAATAGACTGAATGGGTTAAAACTATCTGTTTGATTTATTTGGCGTACGAGTCGGGTCATGCGAGTTTAAAGGTGCATATTCCCGAATGAAACCATGTTTATAATGTAGGAATACAAACACTGTCTTGGTAATAAAGTGTGGTTGGTCGCATTACCCTACAATATATAATTTTTATTTTATAAGCATCTGAACCTGCAACTTTGGTCGTATTCAATGACTAAAATGGCAAGTTTGGTAGGCTGTAAAGTCGGAACTTACTCAATGAGAAATGCATCTGATATGCACGTGTATAGTCAATACAAGTAGTAACTTGCTAATATTTAAAAAATTGCATTTTGGATCGTAATTATGATTGCTACAAGGTAATAAATATGGCACATTTTTTCGTTCAAAACACCACCTAAGTGAACAAAGTCCAGCCTTTAAAGACTTGTAGAAACAAAAAGGTGATAGGTAACTTAGATCTTTCAATATTTCTTTACAGTACACTGTCTTGATACTAAAATGTGGCAGGTAACTTGCTCGTAGGTAGCCTAGTTCGTTTTCTAAGCTTCTGATCATGCGAATTAATATAATGGCTTTTACCATTGTAAATGTAACCCTCTGAGCTGAAACTCTATGTCGGTTGTGCTGTTGTTGTACCGCACTCATTGCTATGTTGCATGCAGCGCGACAAGAGTTGTTATGTTGGCAGTTTCCGAGCATTTTTTAGTTGCGATTCGAAGTTAACTCTACTCCAGTTGAAATATATCACACTATTAAGTGCAGGGGGTGGTTATGTCCTATACCGTGCAGTGTTAACAAATGAAGCCAGTTTATATCGTTGAGTTAGACGATTGTTTTCCTCTCAAAAGGTCACATGATCATTTGCAGTCCAAAACATTGTATCGGTTTATCTTTCACGTGTATTTTGAAGTGTATTTAAATGGACATAAACTAACCTACAACCCTTCTGGGTAAAACAACAGAATTAGATCATTATAATGATCTGATAACAACATATGGATTTACACGACGCAATACATTGTTTCCAACCAGGTGCACTCATACGACAAGTATACTTCTTGATCACCTACTGGTCAACAGTAACAAATACACATACCGAATATCTAACTTAGGTCCTCTTAATAGCATAAGTGATCACAATATCATAGTGTGTGCTGCTAAAAATAACCTAAATATAAATACTAAATATAGTAATGATCATATAAAGATGGTAAATCAAAGATTTAATATTGACTACAACACACTTAATAATTATCTCATATTTGTACTACAAAATCTCACCCTAAATGATAACAGTAATTCATTGTATAAAATGCTAACACAACATATTGAGGAGGGGATCAAAGCAAATAGCACAACCTTTTTATGTTGGTCCAAGAACATCCAATAATACGTATAATATCATAAACACTTGGGTAACATAGGAATTAGTTGGTATAATGCATAGAAGAGATGTACTACATTCAAAAGTTAGGACTAATCAACACAATGACATGATACAAATAGAATACAAACTCTGTAGAAATAAAATCACATCTTTAAAATGCAAACTAAAGAGCCAATTTTATGCTAATAAATTTGCAAGTTGTAATAATAACTTGATACATATTTTTAAAGTAATTAGGGAGGTAATCTATAGTAAAAAGGCAACACAACCTGTGGATATCCAGTCACGTGTGGTAAACAATGTTCTGATAACAGACAAAAAAGAGATATGTAGTACGTTAAATAACTACTACACAAAAATTGGTGCTGAGTTAGCAGCAAAAATCACTAAATCTTAGGCATTCTCTGTAACAAAGGGAAAGTCACTACAAAATCATTATTTCTGAAACATACAGACATGCAAGAGGTAATAAATGTAAATATCATAAAATACACTAAAAAATAAAAAACAACACGAACTATGACAATTGTCAAGCAAGATGCTGAAGAAAATAATGCATACAATAAGTCCCCCAATTGTAAAAATTATAAACCAATCTATCATTGAAGAAAATAACAGAATGGTTAAAAGTTAATAAAATCAGTATTAATGATAAACTACATGTTTATAACGAAAACCAAATAAAACGATAAATGCCACACCATCTCCTTTTACGTATAAACCCATACCGAGAATAGATTCTGCAAAATTCCTAGGCTGCTGCTGCAGTCATGTGGAGGGTTAGGCAATATGTTACAACTAACATACTTAAAGATATTTAATATACTATCCTACACGATCACCTTCTGTATATGGTATGAATTGGGGAACATGTAACAAACAGAAACTTAGAAGCATAGAAACAATTCAAAATAGACCAGTAAAACATATTGGTGAATGCCAAAAATATATGTCTAAAATATATGTATAGTGAGCAGAGAATACAACATTTGAAAATATTAATAGAAAGTGAATGCACTAAGGTAGCCTATAAAATATTCAGTAAACAAATATAGAGCAACCTTCTTTTTAAATTCATTACTGATATACATGCCCATTACAAAAGAAGTGCACAGGATCTAGATATAAATAGAATGTAGTAAGAGTCTTAAATAAATGCTGTAAAAATCATATAATGGTATGAAGTCAGAGATGAGAAACAAAAAGTAAAATATTATTCAAATATGAACTAAAGAAAAAACTATGGCAACAATACCTAAGTATGTAAGCAGTTATAAATCGCACACAATATTCACCTCATTTTACAGAAGTCTCCTTGCATATGTTATTGTTGATATTTATGTGTTGCGTTTTATATTCCATTTATTTTAAGTAAAGATTGTAATAATCACGTGAAGGGTGTATCTGTAGACTTAGAATTATTGATAGTACACACATAAAATTATCATAAAATTATCTATTTTCACAATTCACATAGTTGCAGTTTTTTGTGTATTCATTTTTTTTCTTGAATTTGCTTGTCTTTATTTTATATGTAATTACTGAATTATGACTATCATCACTTGAGTAAAGGAAGTGACTGAAATTAATATATGAGGAATGTGGTGCCATAAAAAAAATTATTGATAGTTGATAATTGTTAATGTTTATTAGAGAATATATGGTCAGTTAGATTACTGATATTTTCAGTTTCCCTAGTAGTGAACATGTTTACACAAGGTATACCTTAGTGGTATAGATAACTTCATGGCACTTAAAGTTATCTACAATTGTATGTGTTCATATCACTAGTTACTATTGTTTCCTCTTTATATTTGTGTAGATCTTCTTCCAAAACAGCTAGAATGCATTTAGATTTGTTTGGAGTGGTCTATAGTATACACCTTTATTCATGCTCCTATCCTTGTGCCTTGTGTTAATTTAAAACCAAACTGAGTGTTGTATGGTCTCAGATGTACCAAGTAGTTTGTGTTGCAGCTAATATGGCAAATCCACCACTCTCTACACGCAAAATA
The DNA here is from genome assembly GCA_029891345.1 of Dryococelus australis. Lineage (NCBI taxonomy): Eukaryota > Metazoa > Arthropoda > Insecta > Phasmatodea > Phasmatidae > Dryococelus > Dryococelus australis. Next base: position 5,051,081 of record CM056999.1, read on the forward strand.
ACCAGTGTACCTTTAAAAGTTATAATTTTCTACATCATTACAAGGCAGCCAAGTTTCAACCAAATCAATTAAATTTGGTTTGGTATAAAATCTATCAATCAGCAATATTAGATGAATTAATTTGTTCCTAAAGCTTCCAAGGTTTACAGCATATAAAATAGTTAGTTAATTAGGCAGAGTACTTGTAGGTATTGTACTATAGTTAGTAATATCGTTAAATTCATAATTGTAATTAAGGCTATGTATGAAATCCTCTATTTGGATTTCATTAAATTGAACACAATTTGGCAAGGAGTCTTCAAGGTAATCCCTTATAGCAGGTTTAATGTTCATAAATATTCAAAGTATTATAAAGACATGGTAGGGGGAGTTTTTTTTAGATAACTCAACACTGAAATTCTATCACTATATGGACAAATTAAAAATAAGAAAAAATTAATGTACCACATAAAGATAAAAATAACTATATCATATGGTATAGTGTGCGCTGTAATAGTATATAGACATGTGAACACTCTAGGATTAGATGTAAGATTAATATTTCTTGCTTTGACAGTTACAAGATTATTCTTAGCCAACTATTTATTTAGGAAGGTGAGTTTTACATATTGGAAACTATTTCCACTACATTTTACAATATCACAAAATTTAGAAGTAACCTATGATTTACCAGTGTTGTTTAGATCCAGGCCATGTGTGATATGCATTTCTTTGTTTATATTACTCACATAAATATTCCTCAATGAGTCCTTCAGTAGGTAATTATATATATATATATATATATATATATATATATATATATATATATATATATATAATCTAGTACATTCTACAACAAAAGACTTTTTTACATTAATAGCTTATTGTTATGATTTTTTGGGTGCTGAATCCATATCTGACCTCAGTTTATTTTTATCACTCACAATATCATTACAATGTCACTTCATTATACACTATAAAGTTAGCGGAACATACAATAGGATTGAAAAATAAGTTAATGTTGCAATATGATCAAAACTTTTATTTAAATATGAATATGAAAATCCCTCTTTATTACCGGTACATAAACTTTATGAATTTATTGGCTTATATTTCCTTACCTCCTTTTCCTTGAAGCTCCTGATATAGCCTTTTCTCTGGTGAATTTCTTTCTGAACATCTTGGTGAAGGGACCACCCATAGTCTCCTATCATATTGGTATTCTAACGGACCTGATACCGTCTTTACATCACTTTGATGTCTTGATGAAAATGTTCACCTTGCTCCTTACTGACATAACTCAAATTGTCTAGGAAAAAATCAAGGTGACTGTTCAAGAAGTGAATTTTCAGGTTCACGTAGTTTTTTTTAGATGTCTGGCCAAACAAACACGTCGTTTTTCAATTTTGCTATTGACAGATGAAGAAATTTCTTGCAGAGGTACTTGAAACCTTTGGCAAGGCTTTCACAGACTATTTCGTAAGGCCTAATTTTATGCGTAGAAATGGCCACAGAATGTTTTCCAGGTCTATGAAATTCTTGCACAGAATGTTCTTCCTTCCAGGCTTTAGAGATTCTCTTACAGGCCAGTTTCTTCTGGACCAATGTTGAGTCCTTGCCCTACTGTCCCACTCGCATAGGAAACATGGGATTTTAGTAAAGCCACTTTGCTAGCCAAGGAGAATGCATAACCCTTTCAAGTCGCCACATTTTGTATAGCAAATTTTTCATCTCTATTTATTGGGGTCTTCTCAGCAATCAAACTCATCATAAATTACCATTTATTTAATATTTCACTCGCATGAATAACTTTAAATGGTTTGGGAATTGTTCGACAAATTTTGAAGAGAGATATGTAATCTGATGGGATTTCCATTGCATCCATTAATTTAATTCACTTTAGTAGAAAACAAACTGAAATTCCTGTCACATTGACAGTAGGAATGCCCACTCACTGGAAAAAAAAAAGTTGCACTGCAATGTTAAACCCTTTAGAGAGCCAAGAACGAAACTGTACCAATGTTTGGTTTTTGTTTTGCTCCCTCCCCCTCCCCCTACCAACCAATTCCTACATGAGTCTGAAAACACGGTTATATATTTCACATTTGGATTAATATTACTGGAAAGAAAGAGATACAGCTTAGAGCAAACAGCATTTGCGTTTTTCTTATCGTTTTCCAAATACCAATACAGTGAACTCGTACTATCATTATGTACATGGATATTGAAAACATACAACCAAATCAAATGTTTGTAGAACTGACGAGTAACTAAGCTTAGGAAGTGCCAGATTTTGGGTAAACTCAAATTCAATCATTAAATGTGTCAGGTCTTCTTTACTTTGGTTAATTATTTCTTGCTTCATGCTTTGATACCATTTCATTCGACATTTGTGTAATCAAATTGTAGGTTATGAATACTGTTATTTAGCATTTTGTTTCAGTCTCTGTTTCTGCATGGAAATCATTTTCATTTTCTCCAAGCTCTTCAATTTCAGATAAATAACCATTTTCCAAGATATTTAAAATCTCTTCAACACTATACTTTGGTTTGTCACTCCTAATCAATTTTGCATTTATTGTGTTTACATTATATAAAGGATAAATCAAAATTGACAATGTAATGTGCACCAAACAACTTTCACAGGTTATATCTAGCACATGGTGTAACAATACAAACATTTAATACTAGTCACTATGTACACTGTGGTTGGCGATTTTTTGAACAAATGCTATGTGGAAAACAGTTATGCTAACATGTGAGTGCCAATTTTTTATGAGTAATTGATACACTTCCAAACAGGAAAAAAATACGAAAATATATTCCGAGTTATGAGAACATCTGTGTGAATTTCTGAACACTCCAAGAATGATAACCCGCGCAACCACTGCTAGGTGACATTTTATTGACATTATCAGCAGTTATAAATGTAGTCAGTAGATGTCCCACTAGACTATCTATTTAATAGAATGTCCTGCCCACCACAGTGTACACTGAAATGGTTACAAATGCATATTTTTCAGGCCATGTGCATATTAACACATTGACTGCCATGGCAACTATGGTAAAGGATTGCCCGAGGCCAAGTATGTTTTTCTCTTCAAACACATTGGTAGTATTGGAAAAAATTATTTTATATTAATTTCAGTAGGTTATCTACTTTATAATTCTAAAAATAAACAATAAAATATGTCAGTCATATATGTCTGACGTGGCCCTATTCTGTAATGACTTCATTACACGGCCATGTCAGACACATATGACTGACATCATAAAAGGAATGAATTGCCTGTTTTAATGTGACATTCATTTAAAATCATGAATTCTATTCATCGCCAGGCACAACCAATAACGCGCATGCTCTCTCAGCTCAGTTGTGGTTACGTAAATCACAAGTTCATGAAGTAGATACTCATGGTTTCATTCTGTTGACAAAGAAAGACCATTAGAATTGTGTCAAAAGATTCACCAGAGGTCATGTTATCACACTACAATGTAAAATCCCATTTGGTGTCAGTTAGGAATGGCTGACACAGCCTGTTCTGAAATGGAGTGTGCCAACAATGTCTGTCTGGCATGGCCTTGCAAGAATGGAGTACTGTCAGTCAGATATATCTGACATGGCTGTTAAAGTGTTAAAATATCATTACATTAAATTAATCATCCTCTGTTAGCACAAAAGACAATAAACAGTAAATACACGTTAACAGTGGTTTGAGGCTATACACATGGACTGGCAAAGTTGCATTTACGTCAAACAAAAAAAGTTACTTTTTTATTATCACTTTCAGATTTATTATAATATACAAACAGCCTCTGAACTTACCACTCATGTTATTGGTAAACACCAAAGGTGTCTCTGGATCACTCTTGTTCATGTCACTCACTCAATCGTCACACATTCTATCGTTCATTCCAAAAATAATGTATAAACCACACTTACCTACTTTTTGTCCTAACTGAAAATGCCACTCTGCAAAGAGGTTAAGTGAAACCTGTCTGGGTAGTGCCACATGTATATTTTTGGACTTGCCTGCTTTTTGCTCACAAAAATGTATATACTTTACTTTCGAAACATGCACTTAACTAAACTTTTACGACAAAGTCACTTACCTGGTTTTTGTTCTCAGCCCCTCAATTATAGTAATGGTTAACAAAAACAACATTTACAAAACATGCAATCTTATGTGTGTCATCTTGAATTTCAAATAGTAAAATTTATTGAAATATATGTTTTTTTTTCACAGCATACCAGCTTACCTTTTTACAAATCAAAAAACCCCAACCTCAGCTGTAGCGGTGGGAAAATGAGTATTGGCAGCATCAGCAACTCCTGCAGCAGCAGCAAGAGCAGGTGCATTACCAGGTGTTTTATTTGCAGCAGAAGCTGTTAGAGCTACAGCAGCAGTTAGAGTTACAGCAGCAACAAGCAAACTTACAAAAAAATTATTTCAATGGATTACTGCTGCTGTGGCAACCAGAACAACCACTCCCATTCAACACACCTCAATCTTACCCATCCACAAGCAATGTACCCCCATACAAACTAACCCCATCCAACCCACCCCAACATAACACAATACATCTTGACCTAACACAAGCTGCCTTATCTGACATACAAGAATATCTAATACAATGCAACCCCTGGGATCAATAGACCCAAACAAACCTATCCCAATTTAACACTCTACAACTTGATCTACCACATTTTGACCTAACAATTTATAGCAAAACACAACCTCTAGGCTAAATAGAAAATATGTAACGAGTTCTAAAATCCAAAATTGCCTCTCACAGAGTACCTGCTCTAACATCTACTGCAGCCTCTCACACAGTGCCAACTCTAACATCCACAACAACCTCTCAGCATCAGCATCAGTTACAACATCCATAAGAACATCTCAGCATCAGCACCAACTCCAGCATCCACAACAACCTCTCAGCACCAGCACTAACGCCAACATCCACAACAACCTCTCAGCACCAACTCCAACAACCACAGCACCAATTCCGTTGCCAGTACCAACATCCACAACAACTTCTCAGCACAAGCTGTGCCAGCTCCAGTGCCAGTTTCAACAGCCTCAGTGCCAACACCAGTGTCAGCAGCAACAGCTCCTACCACACCTACCCAACACACCCCAGTCGCTCTCACAACCCCAACAACAGCCCCTGGTAAAATCGGAACCATACAGTTGTTGTGTAGATGGTAAAATGGGACAGGGGAAAATGTTTAAACTACATTTATTGGGAAAGTATGGAGGATTATTTATTATTATATCCTATACTCGAATTAGGTCTTGGGAGGAGAGATCCTGGTCCTTCCATTTGGAGATTTGAGAAGTTTGGGGTTTACTAATTTTATATGTTTTTTAAAAGGCATATATGGACAAATATACAGAGAGGGTACAGTTTAATAAAATAAGAAAATTAATAAATTTAACATTACATTTTATATTTTTGTTACATTTATATATACAATACATTACAATTTATAATAAAATTCTTTTTCACAATTATATATATATATATATAGTATTTTTTACATTGGTATTCCTCTACTGTGCATGTTTATGAAAATGATTTTTCCTTCTTTCGAATTGGTACACATCCACTTATTGTCTTGTGTTGGAGACTTTTCCACAGAACAGCAAATATTAGTAATCAAATTGATACGATGTCCATGGCCAAAAAACATTTCAGTTAAGAGGCAGAAAAAATACGGCAAAGGATATACACTTTCATTGGCCATTGAAAATAATTTTTAACCCTTGCCATAGGATTTTACCAGTTACGAAATGTCGTTCTTGTTATTTGTACAAATTAATTCTTCTTTGATGACCTGCTTCTGCTGCACCAAAAATGAAAGATCAACAATTGCCTTCACGGTGGATGAATCTTAGGTTGTACTTGATGTCGGCAAACTAAGTGGTAATTTCTTCCCATAGATGTTTGTTGAGCAAAACAGTAAGACTACTGCAAAGAACATCCTTGATCTTGCTGGTACCATCCTTCTCACTTCACTATATGCTTTGTTATGCCAGCTACTGAAATTGCCCGCGTATTTATAGCTGGGAGTGTATTACAAATTTAAAAAAAAAAAACACAAGTTGTGTCATTTTTAAACTGTTTTATTTGGTTTTCATCATGTTTCAACAGATTATAAATGTTAAATTTATTGGAATAGGCAGCCAAAAGTTTTTTTATGACGTAAACGGGTTCATAATCCTGCCATAGCACAGCATCAGTCAAGTCTTCTGGAGCAAACAAATCTGTCGTCGTTTGCCAGATTTGATCATCTGAATTGTAATTTGCTTCCCCCGAATTCGATTTTGACATTATTTTCCCAACGTATGAAGAAATACTAACAACATTTTAAATGAAAATATTATTGTCACGTATGTATTGTATTGTAATGAAGAAGGCAAACATTTAATGTGATTGACAATCACAATGTTGTATGCCAAAATATTTCTTTTTTCGTAAAATTTAGACAATTGTGGCAGATATAGTTGGTTAATATGAGAATGACCCCTATGTCTACTCGCCGATTTCATACACGTATCGAACAAGGCATAATAATCTTTCCAGTTCACCCACAGCGTCTCTACATCCACCCAGTTGTAGTTCATGGCTTGAAAAGTTTATTTTTTTTACTTACAAGTAACCATTGATAATAAATTTAAAAAAAAAAACAATAAAAAAAGACCGACAGCGAGAGAGAGGGGAGAGGTAGGAAAAGTAAAAAAAAAAAAAAAAAAAGATCTCCTACGACAACAAGTATAAAATAATGTGTATTGTTATTAATGTTACCACACGTCCCGAGGCACTTGTACCTCGAACTTCAAGAGTCAGCACAATCTACTGCGTCTGGAAGTATGGATTCGAAATGGTATGCTAGTAAAGACTATGTAAAAGAGTTTATTCACATAACTGAAAAAAAAACGAAATTCTTTTGAACAGGGATAAACAGGCGTATAAATGCGCAAATGCAGTGCACAAGGGATATCGAGAATTAATTGCATTTACCGTCGAGTATGGAGAATATGATGTAGACAAATACACAATCAGTAGACGATAAAGACTTTGCGGGATTCCTACATAAGGGAATGAAAGAAGATAAAATATGCAAAGAAGAATGGTTGTGTTCGTGAACCAACACTGTGGTAATATAATCTGATTAAATTTATTCAATCTAAAGAATGGGGAGAGACACATTCGACCGCGATGGGGGTGGAAGATGTGGGGTGTGTGGCTGTGAACAACACATCCATCATACATGGAATGATGAATGATAAAGCCATCTATTTTCCCATGCCTGTCAATGATGAATTAATGGACAACACCATCAACACATATGTTAACAGTGAGGTTGGTACGAATGCAGTCAACATATCTGTGAACAGCAGGGTTGGTGACATTGCAGTCAATACATCCATCAATGGCAAGGTTGGTGACAACACAATCGACTTGTTCCTCAACAGCAAGGCTATGGACAATGTAGTAGATGCGTTCTTCAACAGTGAGTTTGGGAACTACGCAGTCGACACAACCAACACACCCAGTAATATTCCATCAATCACACATCTATTAGTGATACAATCAATATGTCCAGCAATGGCAAGGTTGGTGACTACACAATCGACTTGTTCCTCAACAGCAAGGCTATGGACAATGCAGTAGATGCGTTCTTCAACAGTGAGTTTGGGAACTACGCAGTCGACACAACCAACACACCCAGTAATATTCCATCAATCACACATCTATTAGTGATACAATCAATATGTCCAGCAATGGCAAGGTTGGTGACTACACAATCGACTTGTTCCTCAACAGCAAGGCTATGGACAATGCAGTAGATGCGTTCTTCAACAGTGAGTTTGGGAACTACGCAGTCGACACAACCAACACACCCAGTAATAGTCCATCAATCACACATCTATTAGTGATACAATCAATATGTCCATCAATGGCAAGGTTGGTGACAACACAATCGACTTGTTCCTCTACAGCAAGGCTATGGACAATGTAGTAGATGCGTTCTTCAACAGTGAGTTTGGGAACTACGCAGTCGACACAACCAACACACCCAGTAATATTCCATCAATCACACATCTATTAGTGATACAATCAATATGTCCATCAATGGCAAGGTTGGTGACTACACAATCGACTTGTTCCTCTACAGCAAGGCTATGGACAATGTAGTAGATGCGTTCTTCAACAGTGAGTTTGGGAACTACGCAGTCGACACAACCAACACACCCAGTAATATTCCATCTATCACACATCTATTAGTGATACAATCAATGCATCCATCAATGGCAAGGTTGGTGACAACACAATCGATTTGTTCCTCAACAGCAAGGCTATGGACAATGTAGTAGATGCGTTCTTCAACAGTGAGTTTGGGAACTACGCAGTCGACACAACCAACACACCCAGTAATATTCCATCAATCACACATCTATTAGTGATACAATCAATATGTCCATCAATGACAAGGTTGGTGACAACACAATCGACTTGTTCCTCTACAGCAAGGCTATGGACAATGTAGTAGATGCGTTCTTCAACAGTGAGTTTGGGAACTACGCAGTCGACACAACCAACACACCCAGTAATAGTCCATCAATCACACATCTATTAGTGATACAATCAATATGTCCATCAATGGTGATGTTTTCGACATATCTTTTTTTTGTTATGACATTGAAAAAAAAAAACTAATACGAATGGAACCTTCACATAGGAGTTACTCGAAATCAACTATCAACAATGTAGTAGATGTGGGTTTGTCTAAGGGGTGGTCAGGTCGAACCAGATGTAGTATTGTAATTTAAAAATCAACCTCGTATGTCTATTATCTTTATAAAGTCAAACAAAACAAATGATATAAAATCATTTTTTTTACATTAATTTTCACATCGTCTACGAATCGCTTGTTGTAAAGGACACATTCACTAATTTCTTTTGGAAATCTCCCATTTGCAATATTCAAATGCACTTTGTGTTCTGTTATATAAAATTCATAACTTTCAACCAGTATTTTAAACAATTCATTGACTGTTTCCGTGTATGTTTTTATGGATGTCTGAGGCATTGCTGCATTCCAAATTTCATGCATGACTTAATTGCATAGGTATTTACTATAATAAATAAGGTACATTTTGGCCGTGGCACATTGTTTATTTTTTGTCTCAGTGGTAATTTGGAATACTTTTCCAAAGTCAAGTATCGATCTGCCTGACAGTCCTCGGGGTCGTACAAGAGCACCGTTTTCTTATGGCCAATGTAGGAAGAACTGAGAATATCACTGTACCTTTGACGTGCAGATGAGTTTTTGAGCATAACTAACTTTACATTTTCGTACAATTCCGTCTGGTCTACCAAATAAAGGTAGTTGTAAATTGCAAAAAATACATTTTTGAAATTGAGGAATTTTTCCAATTTATAACAGTTGGTTACTTTGGTCATATTCACAAAGAAGTGATAAAACTTTGTAGCCAGTATTTTAGAAAATATATAGTCAAAGATTTAATCATGTAATTTTAGAAATAAGAGATGTAAATGGAAAATTAATTGATTTTAATGGTGCTGCTGTAGAAATGAATTTTAAAAACGAAGCAAATATAGTTTTAATATTTATTTGTTATATTTAAAAAAAAGTTTATTAAATGCATTTAATTACATAATTATTACTGAACCAACAGGAAATTAATTACAAAAATATAAAATATTAAGCATATTTTAAAAAATTTTAATATGTATTTTATTATCCACAACATTAATTAACTCTAAGAAATTTGCCAGCTTTTTAGAAAGTGATTGTGATAATTTGCATTGTATTGAAGATATTAATAAATCCACATTTTTATTTAGTTTTGTATTCAGTAATACTTAGTAAGTTTTTATGAAATAATTATTTTTTATTTTTTTTAAATTAAATATAAATTGTATGTTAAGTTTTTTTATTTATTTATATTTCTATGGTACTGTGTTATGGCATGTATTTAAATAATGCTGTTTCCTTTAATTCAAAAAATATAATTTAAATTTTTTTACAAATATTCCATTAATTAATTCTGTTGTTATCTTACTATTCATCAAACAGTTATTATGTATTTGGAATTTAATATTAAATTTTTAATTCCTTTAGAAACTTTAAATTTCATTAATTTTATTTAAAAGCATCTCCCCCCCAAAAAAAACCTTGAAATTAGTTTTATTATGTGTGGCATCCTATGAATATTCTAATGTTAATTATAAAAATATTTCATATTATTTTTCATAACATCATAAACATCTTCAGTTTCTGTATAAATCTTTAGTGAATCGGTATGTCTTCCTGATAAATTTATTTTATCTTAATATTTCTGTTTTAAGACCATATAATATTTTTATAATAACTTTGAAAATTATAACATTTTCAAAAGAAACTGGTTTAGTTAATTTTATTGTGGCAATATTTGTGTATAACAAAACTACATTTTCACTAATTTACTTCTAGTTTCATAATCTGTAAGTCTAATTATTTATTTTATATAATATGTTTATTTTACATAACATCTGTTTTCTACATTTTCCATTTATTTTCCATACATTGTTTTACTCATTAATTTATAAGAATTCTTTTTCAAAAATCATTACTTCCTTATTGGCTTCATTTTGTATTTTTGTCTATAAGTGGTTTGCACCAAACAGGTTGTTCAAAATGATTATAACATTTTTACTTCTTCAAATATAGTGATATTAAAATATTGACTGAGAACTGAATGAAATTTTAGAAAATTTTTAATGCCTATAAATTTATGTTATATCTAAATTCGAAAACAAAATTAATTTTCTATAAATATTTATTCCTTCGATGAAAAAGTTTAATAATAATCTTTTAAAAACAATAAACATTGAAAAAGATAATTACATAAAATTATTATATTACACAGATGTAAATATAAGTCATTGCTGTTGGATTAAAGAAAAATGAAAATTAATTTAATTGCAGAGTAATATTAATACAAGTAAAATATTTCCTTGTAATAGATTTTTAGAATATATAATTCAGAAAGCAAATAAAATGAAAATGATGAATACTGTTCAAAAGGAAAACTGTAAATAGAAATTGATTTATTAGAATTTAATAAATCTTTATTGATTAAAATAATATATGTTAAAATGAATCATACTATTTCTTTCATAAATAAATGCTTCTAATTTAGAAATAATAATTAATTTTACTTCGGTTTAGTAAAATAATTTAATTCATTTAACAGATAAATATTTTATTATATAAAAATATATATAATTATTTATGTTAAATTTCTAAAATAACATAAACATTAGCATTATTAGAATCTATTAAAATATCATTTTCATATTTTATTTTTTAAAAAAATTCCATAAAGTTTATTTATTAATTTAAAACAAAGAATTAAACACTTCATAAACAATTAAATTTCGCAATCCAAATATGGTTTTTGATTCTAAACTATCGACAATATTGGTTTCTAAATTATTCTTTTCAGCATTTATTATAAACATAACTTAAGATAAAATATGATGTACATTTATTATTTCTAATCAATTAAAATGAGGAATTTCAATTCCATACTCATTTCAAATTATTTTATATTCTCTAAATCCTACAAATTATGATAAGCTATCATCTAATGTAATATTAAAGTTGCTTTGAATTTAATTACATGAATAATATTATTTACTTATAAAATTATATTATCTGTTATAATGTTCATACAAGTCTATTCTCATTTGTAGTATTTATATACAGCGATTAATAATTTCTGTGCTTTTAACAACAATAATTTTATTATTATTTATATTTGGTGTTAAATAAGTTGTTTAAAATCTAATTAATTTTATAGAGTGGTCATAATGTTGAACACCATAGTGTTTTAATTTAACCATTTAACTTACACATTAATATTCCATTCCAGGTGTTGAAAAGAGTGTTTTTTGTCAGACAAGTACTTACGAATTCTTTTATGAACCCATATGATTAAACCAATGAAAATATTTTCTATTGGTTTATGGCACCAGCAGGAACCAATAATAACGGCTTAGTGTGCCAGAAGCAGCTAATATTATGCGCTAGGAAAAAAGTGTTTTTTTTGTATTGGTGCTGGCTTCTGATCTTGTACAGCACTGACCGTGGTTTTACCTATTTCGCAACATGTCATTCGTTAACCAATATTCTCGGGTTAATATGTTAAGGGGGTTATATATAACTATAATATAAGATTAAAAAGAATAGATTATTTAGTCATTTATAAAGAAAAATATATTTTTACAATTGAAAAATACATGAAAGCTGAAAGAACCAATTTGGGAATAAATGTTTTAATTAATGATTTAATATAAAAAAATATAAAAAATGGTGAATTAATACAAGATAATATTAGTACTATAATAGTCGGTCAAATTAATTGTGGAAAAACTAAGTTTGTGATTAATTTATATTTAAAAATGGTAGAATGAATTTCAACAAGTTATCCATTTGCTCAAAGAGCATAAATCAATAAAAGTAAAACCCTTCAGAATAACAAAAAAAAATTAAAGAGAGGGGATCTTCTTAAAAATTATGAATAAATGATTTTACTAGTTTAATGTGAAAATAGTATGTTATTTATATTTATGATTTTATTCTATATTAACAGAATATAATTCGTGAATATTTTGTTAGAGGAAGACATGGAAATGTTGATGGTTTTTAATAGCTCAAACTCATTCAAAAATTCTGTAGATAATAATTTTAATGTATGTTTTGACAATTTGATACAAATTTAAAATTACTTGTAATTATTATATGGTAGAGGTATTGGTAATGAAGATTTTAAGAAATTACTTTTTTAGTGTTGGGATAAAGATGATGGTTTTATTACTTTTGATATTATTAAAAATTAAATTATTGTAATTACTTAAATGAAATTTAATATTTTGTAACAGTGTAAATATATATTTATATAAGATTATAAATAAGTATCTTGTTTGTGTTTAACCATTGAAACAAACTATAATAAAAAGTCGTAAGAAGTAGAAGATAAATTTTTTATTAAACAGAATTCTTATAAATCCAACAATTTTGTGACTTAACAAATCCAAGCCACTTAACATGAATTTAATTACCTTCCATTTTTAAAACTCTTTGAACTAAATATATTTCTGGATAATTAGTTCTATGATTACCTATTAGGAAAAATTTATTTTTAATTATTTACTATTCAAATATTCCAAAATATAAGTAGGCATATTATAATATAAAACTTTGCCAATTTTAAATAAACCTTTCGACCAGTTAGCTGTATATCATGTTTCAAATTATATACTTTTTTTCATTTTACTTATTCTAACTATATCACTAGTTTTATATTTAGCAGAAGCGGATACATTTTTAACCTTTTTGTTATTTAAGAATGTTTAATTTTCTTTATTAATATTTATAGGTTTAGTTTTAAAAGATCTGTGTTTTTCATTATTATATGCTTTTATTAAATCACATACAATTACTGTCAATTTATAACTTTAATTTGAAGCAAATTTTTTCCCATTTTAATGTTTAAAGTTCTATAAATCTTTTCATGACACTAACTTTAGGTTCAGAAAATGTTCAATAATAATGAATGTTATTTCTCTTCATTAATTGTTTAAATCTTTTTCATAGGATTTTCCCCATTATCTGTTTGTAAATATTTATGATATAATTTTTTTTAATGGATTCAAAATCTTTTATAATATGATGGAGCAACCAGAGGAGAGAAAGGTATTGGTTAGGATTGGATTATGGTTGTTACCCAGGGTGCCAGCTCACAGAGCATGAGACTGGTTGACTGCCCAAAGTGGCCAGTCACCTCTTGGCAGCGTCTTGCTAAATGAAGAGGGGGTGGAAGGCCACTCTCCAGCCCAATGTAGATACTTACACCTTACCTATCAGCTCTATGTTCAGGTGCATATTTGATTGCACCATACGCCCCTAGCTAGGTTATGCCGGTCGGCACACTGATAAATTAGTTCCCTTTAGCTTCGAACCAGAAGACACACGAAATAATAAAAAGCAGATTTATGTTTCATGGTGAATTATTGACTCATACAAACTGCAGTACAGATGCCGAGTTAACAATACAATTAGAGTCTATTGCAATAAAACGTTTCCACCTCCAGCGAGAATGAAAGTTTCACTTACATCATGGCGGAGAGCCAGCCAAAGGATGGATGGTTCAAAACCGCGCTTTTGAGAAAATAAAAACTATGTTAGCATTGTGCCATTACCAAACAAACAAAAGACCCTCGAAAATTCCACATCAAAAATAAAATAATAACCAAAATTGTCATGCACATAAATAAACACTGCTACAATTAATACGAGACATAAACAAAGGCACTGCAATTCCGGTCTGAATATCTGAGAAGTTTCATATTAAATTGTTAGGTCCGCTAGATAAAATAAACGGAATGGAACACAAAACATACAATTCAAAACACTAACAATTAAAAATAATAACACTGTTCTAGGCCGGTGGCCATGGAGCTAGGCTGCCCTCACTCCTGGGTGAGTCCGAGTCAGCCCGAGGGGGCTGGCATGTCATATTCGATTGGGTATTATTTCACATTATTTCACACTTGTGGAAATTAAGCTTGGTGTTAATACTGGCATTAACTGCCTAATTCCACTGCAAACACTCACACATACATGCACATTCGAAAACTTCCTAATGGAGACACAAAAAGCTGGGACTGGGGCACTGATGGAGGGATGCGGGGGCGTTAGGACACAGGTGTCTGCGATGTCGCCTTCATTTCCTGGGGTGCCTAATGGTGAGGGCTCACCATTGGTACCCGTGTCGGCCTAAATGCATTGAATGCATACGGAACCAATGGTTACAGTCAAATAAGGCGGGACAGTTCATGTCTAATATTTACACCAGATTTATCTTTACCTGGATTAGATCAACCATATTTAGATAAATATATCAATATTAGTTTTAAAAAATACCATTCATTTTTTTTTGTATCTTTCAAATTTCTTGACTTCATTTCCACTTAATTAGCTTGCCACAAATAATCATTTCCAAAACTTACAACTTTTTTTTAGGGAAAACTTTTTCTTATTGATTTATATAATTAATTAATTAATAAACTTTTGTAAAGATAATTAAATTATAAAGAAGTTAGAAACGATAATTTTTGGAACAGCATTTATAAAAAAAATAATCTTTTATATTTTGTTATCTTCTCTGTATAAATTTTTGTATGTGTTATCTTAATTTTTTCGTATAATTTAAATAATATATGTATTTTGTTCCATTTAATAATTTTTTTTCGTCATTTTTTTAATGAAACTCATTTTCCATATTTTTTGTAAAATAATTTTGTAGATTTCTATAAAATAAGTGTATATATATGTATATTTATACTTATTTTATATAAATATATATATATTAAAGCCTACAAATATACATATATTTATTTCAAATCTTTTAACAATTTGAATACCGCTATCGTATTTAAAAGAATATTGGTCACCAAATTTATAGGAAATGGGTTTGAAATTTTTTTATCATGTGCTGTTCTTACTTATTTTAAAGTAATGGTAAGATCACCAATAACTGAATCGATTAAAAAAATCCAAGAAGCAAATAGAAAAGAAAAAGTACTAATTCCATGTCTAGTAAAATGTAATTACTTTTTCCAAATGTTAATTTCCCAGATAATTAACTACTTGAATTTAATTAATAAAAAATTAAATTAAATTCTTGCATCATTAGAATCAATAGGATTAGGAAGAAAATTTAATATGTAATTTTTAATGCTATTTACATATTTTAATAATATTTTAGGATATCATTATTATTTTATTTTATAATATATATATACTTTATAATTATTGAAGTTGTCGATATTTCTGACTTTACTTCAACTATATCGATGTCTTTGTTAAGATCTTTAAGTGATTTTTTTGGGAAATGAGCTTAGTTACAAATAAATATTGAATTAAATATATTGCTTCTAACACACACCTAATAAAATTATATACCATAAAAGATGGATATAAAATTTGAATTTAATCTTCTTCAATATGATATACCAGAGATTCTTACTATAGGAGTTAAAATTATTAGACAAATTATCCAGCTCAAAATAATCATGCTTCTACTTTTGACGATTGTAATTCAAAAATATTTATAATAAAAGGGTAAAAAGTAAATACTTCTCAAAGAAAATTTGAATTTATATTATAGCCATGGATTTGTGTAAAATGTATCTAGCTTATAATGAATAAAAAATTCTTAAACAAAAATTGAAAGAATTATAAGAGTAATGAATTTTGTGTTAGACCACTAGCAAATATTAATGATCAGTATTATTTATTTTCTAGAAGACCTTTGTATGTTATTGATTACTCAAACAGTAATACTATGATTGAGTAAATAAAAGTACTCTAAATATATGTGTTGGTATTAATACATAATTCCTGCTATTTTAATAAGTCAGAAAAATCTAACTACATGGAAGAAAGAACAAGTAATTTTTTTAATGAAACATATCGAATTTGAATGTTTCAGTTTAAATCACTAACATTTATTGATAATTTAATTCAAAATTAAAATTATTCAAGAATTATTATTAAGAAATAAAACACCTTAAAAATAATTGTTAAATTTTAAGTTAACACAATAAAAGTAAAAATTTAACAATTATAAATGAAAAATTGTATTATCTTTTATAACATAGGAGTGATAAAAATTAAAAGCGACAATTAGGGAGTCATATTAAGTTTTCTTTGCTCAATAAATAGCTATTAAATTTTCATTAGCTATTTGGAAAAACAATTATTTACTAAATATTAAGTTTTTTAAAATGAAGAATTTTAAGAAAATTTGTAATTGGATGTTTTTAAAATTTATGTAAATTTACCTTTTTTATATTTTGAGGTTTTTGAGATTTTAACAGATTCTCAACTTTTTGGTATTTATGGAAAATTATCACTATTTAAACAGTGTGCCAGCTCTGTCATTTACAAAATACTATTAATATATTTTTTCAACATTCGATCGTCAACAACATAATCTCTTTTCTATTTCAATGTATTCATTAGTTTTGTACCATTTGGTCTCCCTCCAATGAATTCTTTTTAATAATTTGATATTTCATTTTAAATCTGGCATGTAATCATCAGGTAGCATTTGATAATCTTTAAAGTGATCATGTAATTCATTCGTTATAACTAAATCAACAATAAAATTATATCCATATTTTCCATCACATTTTATAATTAAAATTTCTTCTGTTGTAAATTTCAAAGGTTTCTATACAAAATTTTTTCTTTAATTTTTAAACAGTCGTAATTAATAAATTTTCCATTTGGTAGTGCCTAACCATATACATTATTGTATTCAAGATACATAATATAACTTAAGACAACTTCATCTAAAACCACGTGATTTTGCTATCTCCTGGCCCGCCCCGTTCAACACGACAACGTCCAAAGTTCGTTTTCTGCATGCATGGAAAAATACTGGAAGTTCGACAATTAAAATTTTTACATGGAACATGTTTAAAAACACTTACACTTACATAATTGCAAACCTGCTTGTTGCGCGCTGCATCCGGTGAAGGCCCAGCGCAGTTGAAAGTTGTTTTCGCTGCAATTTTTAATAACGAATTCATGCCAGGCGCCCGTGCAACAGGTGTGGGCTATAGATCAGCTGTCACTTCTGGTGGTAGTTCCTTCTCCCGCATGCATGCGGCGTGGAGCGCTGGTGTTCCTTCCTGGTCAGCCGGCGGGTGTGACGTCACGTGCAACTTAGACGAAGCACAGTTTAAAGGTACTAACTTTCCACCGACGTAGACGCAGTGTTGGCCAAATTTGGACTTTTTTGGAGATGTTGTCTGGGATTGGCTGTTTCAATGAAGAGCACTCTATAGCCTAATGAACCTTTCAACACCCCACTACCAAGACGATTTATGATGTCTCCATATTTGGTAACATATGCCACTATTGAAGGATTTCAAATAGAGAAAAATATTTCTGTAAGGTTATTGGGGAATTAATTGTATTCACACTTCTAACAAATGGTAGGCTCTTAAAGCAAAGATATGTCTTAATGCTACTTTGACGTAAGAATAGGTGCCTGAGATGGCTTAAATTTGAATGTTTCAATTAGTTTGTGAAGAACTCTACTTTTCTAATAGGAATCTGAAGAAAAAAAAGTCTTATGTTTTGAAAATGCTTTCTTAGCAGTCATTTTGAGCAGGAACCTGATGGTTTTTTTTAAAATAGATATTCTCCTCGGAGGTCAAGGCTCGCTATTTGTGAGCAGTTGCTTTGTGTCAGTGTGGCTAGAAAAAAATTTAAAAATACATTAATAGGATATAACTTAGGAGGCAGGCATGTCAACCCAGCCTGGAGGTACAATTTTAATAAAGTTTTTACTCTTGCCATACACAGAAATCTCGTAAAATTCAATGGCACATTTGTTTTTAAAATGAAATGGCTATTTTAATTAAGAGCCTTTTGCTCGAAATATGTACAGGTTAAACAAGAGAAATGTTTCCACTTGGAAATTCATTTATAATGAAAAGAGTTTTTAACATGGCCTTTGGATAGCTCGTTAGCCAGAAGTTAGAAGTTTCATCCAGTCAAAAATATACCTCATGTTTCAATTTGGAATTTCAGTTATAATGAAAAGAGATTTTAGCATAGACTTAGGGTGGCCTGTTAGCCAGAATTTGGAGAAGTTTTGTCTAGTTAAAAATATACCACATTTTTCAACTTGAAATTTCAGTTATAATTAACAGAGTTTTTAGCATCACGTTTGGATGGTCTGTTAGCCAGAAGTTAGACGTTTTGTCGAGCAAAAGTACACCACAATTTTACATGTTTTGTGGAAGTTGTGTGGTTTTAACCAGAATTAGTATACTGGTGGTTAATGTAGTCATAAAAGTACCCAGAGTATCAATGAAAACATAATTGTTCATTGTTAACTTAGCTGCATGTGGCAGTAAATATTGCGTCCAATAATCTAGATTTTTCTTGTAAACATATTCCTTGTAAGGAAACATATACTAACTGTTGTATTTCTCTTTAAAAATGTTTTGCATTTTGAACAAAAATATCATAATTCCAAGGTAAATCAAAAATGAAAAGATAATAACAAAGTTTTCCTATATACTTCATAAGTTTTCATACTAGTTTGGTCTTTTCATTAATAATAATCCTTCACTGCTCAATGGAATTTTTACACTGCTGGCTCTTTGTGCCTTTGGTTTTTCAGACTTTTTGCTGGGATTTTGGGTTGATTCCAGCCTTGCTGCATCCTTGGGCACAACGGTGTAGCAAGGTATAAGACTCAAATAATTTTCATATTTATAAATTCCTTTTTCAATTGCTTCTTTAGATAATTTTATATTTTACAATAATTTTATTACAAAAATAACATGCTATTAGTGATAGAGTATCTATGTGGTATGATAGAAAACTAACCTCGAATTTTTATCATAAATTTCATATGCATTTAGTTTTTGTGACACTTATCATTGTTATCTCCATTCTTTCATAGATGCTAAATCAGCTAAATTTGTAACTGATATATAATAAACTGAATCTAATTTATAATTTTCAAACCATTTTTTTTAAATAATGAAATGCATTTTTAACAGAAATATATTTTATTCGAAATAAAAATCTTAATAATCACAAAAAAAATTTACAATGAAAAATATTATAAAGTTCTTTTTACAAATCTAAACTTGATAAGTGAAATATTTTTGTAATTTAAAATTAAATACCAATTATTATTATTTAATGGTAATTGTTTTAATCAACACTTTTATATGAATAAGTTAATTTTCTTAAAATTAAATACCATTATTCTTATTTAAATTCGTTAAGTAAATTTTTATTTATATATAGTAATTAATAAATTTTCTACTATTTCTTTAAAATTAGCTATTTATTTCGAAATTTAATTTTACATATAAGCAAAAACTCTATATTTCCGATTTCTTGTTTAGATTGACATTTGGAAAAGTAGTATTAGTTTATTTCTTTTATATTTTGTACTGCTTTAACTAAACTTGAATTTATTAATTTAAATTCTACAATGACACATTTTACACTTCCTTTATTTTTAAAATAAATTATACTTTAAAATACACGTGTCTGTTTTTTTTAAATTATAATTTTTAGTTTTACGCTTAAATATTTTGATAGCTCATATTTTTCTTTCTTCTTGATCAGCAGTAACTATCTTGGAAAATGTTATAATATTTTTGTATTTGGAATAACATTTATAACGAATAATTTCCACAAAGTTGTAAATTCCACTGTAAAAATTATTTTGAATGATAGATTATGAAGTAATATTACAAAAAAATGTAATAAGTTTTAATTTAAATTACATTTATTACAAGAAACTCCCCTAAGTTTTTCAATTGTACTATCATCATCTCTACCTTTTTTGTTTTATTATTAGATTCTTAACCACAGATATGATGATTAAGATTCTATAAAAGTTTTTATTTCTATATAATATTTATGTTCCATATTAAGTTTTTTCTTTCTAATTTCATTAAATTCTTTTACATATTCAATTACAGATTCATAGTTTGTTTGATTAATATTTCTTTTTCTTTTCATTTCAAGTTTTTTTTTTTTTTTTTTTTTTTTTTTTTTTTTTTTTTTTTCAATAAATATATTTAAAACTGAAACTGTTTGGAATATCTTTACGAATAAATTTTGTTGAATGTTCTATTTCATTATTTTTACTCCAGAGCATATTCAAAATATAGAGCATGTGGGAGTGACGACATGCTGGGATGACTTTGTGATGCAGGATTCTTCACTGTTATTTAGATTGCCTTTCATTTCAAAGATGCTATCTTTAATATTTTGTATTTAAATTGGCACCACTGAATATCTTAAATGTCTCACTGAATTAGGGGGACATTTAAAAATGATATTTATGTTACAAAGTGTCACAGTGATCCCCGCTTACAGTGATGATATGTCGAATAGATGAAATTGTTCAGTACCATAGTGCCTAATTCGTTGATCTGTCATATCTAATATTGGTTTTTCATGAACATAAAAATCAATATGTTTACATAATTTTTCTTGGGAAGTACTTTTAGAGTGATATTTCATATAAATATAATAATAATAATTCATTTTGTGAATTTGTCTTTTCAATAAACCAGATATATATTTTCCAACTGCATGATTTTAATATAATAATAAATTAATGTATTTTAGTTTTTTATTTATTTTACTATTGCATGACTGTCTTAAGGTTGTTTATTCACATTTATATGCATATATTATTAATGGAAATATTTATAAGTTGTTCATATTTATTTACATTTTCAGGAATTATTTCCACAGCATAACAAATGTTTATTTCTTCATATTTTTCAGTATTTTATTTATTTGGTCTGTCTATGCTATCATTAGAAGGATTAAAAATACTTTCTAATGAATACTTAAAACATCTTAAATACTCTTGTTTTAAACATTTCAATTTTTAACATTAATTCAAACTTTTTTAATAAATAGTTTTTAACAGTTTGTAATTCAATAAATGTTCCTCTATTAACTTTATCAAAGCTATGATTTGTATTTTTTGCATTAGGAATATATATATCATAATTATTGCATTTGTTATTTCAGTCAATACCTAATTAATTATTATATTGTATGGTGTAACCATTGTTTCTTATCTGAAATTAAAATTAAATTTCATTACTCCTATTCCATAACCAAACTAATTTATTACACTATATTGTAAAACCACATTAAGCTTTATTTTAATAGATATTTTCCTTTGAACTTATTATACAATTAAACACTTTAAAAATATTATATTAAAAATTATATTAAATTATGTTTAGCATATTTCAAATAAACATAATAATCACTAACCTTATCTACCGAAATTCCTTTATGTCTTAAAATTCGAAATAAATTTTCATCATTATCATTATTTATTAAATCACATTTTCTCAAATTTGAAATACCCTTTAGTTAAAAAAAAAATTAAGTTTAAAATATTTAGCTAGCTATTTAAATATGTAAGTTAATGTTTGTATAAATGTTATTCAAATTACAAAGATTCTGTTAATGGTTTTAATTTCTTAATGAATGTTTCAATATTATATATAATCATCGATATTTAATTTATTTAGAAATAATTTTCCATTATTTATTCGTTTATCATTATAATGATAGTGAATTAAACTTATTCTATTGTATGTTCCTAATTTAGACAAACATTATAATTTCAAATATTTAACTAGTCTTTTTCAATCAGCATATTCAATGATGTGTAAATAATTGTGAAATTCAATAATCTTGTTATATTAATTGCCTAGTGCACGATTGATTTTTATTGTGTTCTCATATTTTATCTTACTTATATAAAACATAATATACATTTTAAAAAAATAACACATCTGTATTTGTATTTATAAGTTTTTATATTTATTCCAATTTCTTTTGTATTTTTATCTATGATAATAATTTGCTTTTATAATTGTACATTGTCCTCATAAATGTGATTCTTTATGTCTTAGATAATAATGTGAACTAAATAAGTTTTCTCTTATTTCTTCATGGTTTTTTACATTTTTTAGATGAATTTATGTTTTTTTTCATATCATTTAGTTTTTTATGTTTATTAAGATATTTTACAAACACATTTTCCACATATATATATATATATATACACATATTATATATATATATTGTATGGTTGTATTATTTTCTATTATATTCAATATAACCATAAACACTTTTATGAAAAATGTGTAATAGTATATATTATGGGGGTCTTAGATCAGATAATTTATTTTCTTACTAACACTGATATAGTAAAATAATTTAGGTATTCAGTTACCTAATAATTATGTAAATATTGATGTTTAGGTTAAATTTAGATTTTGTAATTTTTTCGTGGAACTGATTCTTTTAAATCATAGCTATTTTTTCTAGTTTGGTTACAGAAATTAGATGTTATTATAATTTTTATTGATAATTCTAATTTTTAATTGTTGGTATATTTTTGGTATTAAATAAATAAATATATATGTATATATATATATATATATATATATATATATATATATATATATATATATATATATATATATATATATATATATATCTGAGCTAGAACCCTATAGTATAAATATCACTTGCTTGGAATAGATACCGATGCAAGTTGTAATTCCTGTGTGATGGTGGTGATGGATGATGGACGATCACGCTGTACGACCTATCTTCAATACTTGAATGTCTCTGGCTGTCACCTTGGGAGGTCGGCTTGCATGCTTTTGGGTGGTACACATTACTTCCCATTTCCACTTTACTTTAATAACTTTGGAAACAGTGGACCTAGGGATATTCAGGATGGTGGATATCTCACGCACAGTCTTCTCACACACCTGACCACTTTGAAAGTCAGTGAGTTCCTACGACCTTCTCATCACGCTGTCTACTGACAACAGTGACCGCTGACCACGTGTTCCTCGCTGCACATGGCAGTACTGTGTCGCCCACAATGTTAAACGCACGTTTCGCTAGGTGTCCGGATACTTTTGATCACTTAGCGTATGTATGTCTGCGTACATGTTTGTATATATAGAGAGAGGGAGAGAGGCAGAGATAGAGAGAAAGGGTGAGATAGGGAGAGAGGGAGAGAGAGAGAGGGAGAGAGGCAGAGATAGAGAGAAAGGGTGAGATAGGGAGAGAGGGAGAGAGAGAGAGAGAGAGAGAGTGTGTTTTATTTTGGGGTATTTTTATAAACAACATTGCAACATGTTCTTCATAGAAAACCATTTTTACGTTTTCAGATGAGATCTTTGCATATCTTGAACTAGAAATTTCTCACTTCTAATACATTACACAATTTACGTAAATAACGTTAATAACCACTGTTAAGTAGCAGCTTATAATTTGCTGAAGACTATAGTACACACATTAGTAATTTGGTATGTTATTTTTCGAACAGCTGGAACTGGATATTGTAGTGGCCTTCCGTCATTATTATAGTAAACAAAATCGCAGGAAAAGGTTTACCTGTGCAGAATGTGACGAACAGAAAACCGTTCAGTGGGTGGATTAGTTTAAACCGTGAACAGCCTATTGCGCTAGTCGATGTTGCAATCTGCACGTAACGCTAGAACTACTAACGCTATGCTCGAGAAGTCATAAAATCGCCGCTACTCCCTCCTCCCTCTCCGTCAAGTTGTTAAACAGTAACTCGCGCGACCAGATAGCGACGTTGCCAACTCGTCTTCAGCTGTCCAACTCAGAGATAAGTAGATAAGACAGGTGGAGCATAAGCGGTATTGGCTGATGCCGAAGTTCAGTGAACAATATGGCTGCTGTACAACTGTCAACTATTGTTTATGTATCAGCTGTTATACGAAACACAATGTAAATAAACGCGGTGTCGCAAAAAGATAAGGGAATAGCAATCTTGAATTAACTTCACATATTGAATCATCAAGATAGGTGGAACATGGCGCGGCGTGGAACATTGCGTCAGTGGTACGGCAATCTTTTATTTTAATTCTGACGTTCACGCCCACAGGAAGTGCGTGTATATTACCGAGGTTGGGTGTACGCCGTGTGCTGCCCACCCCTTGGTCCTTACAAGTGTACAGTTTAATGTTCCAGTAGTAATCGTCGATAGGTGGTAGTGTTATAAGTCAGTGTCACGTGTCGGGGTGTACGCCGTGCGCTGCCCCTCACGTTAAATAATTTTTTATGTGTTCATCGTCTTTGTCAGTAAAACCAGTTCACCAAATGTTCATATCGCCCCTATGTAAGAATTGTGTAGATATTTTATTGAGTATTTTGTTATTGTTTATATTGCGGGTTGAATATGTACTGTATATAATAGGTTAAGGGTAAACGCCTCTGTATATCGTGTGTGATAATAAATCTATATATATATATATATAAATATAATATATATATATATATATATATATATATATATATATATATATATATATATATATATCTTAACAAGTGCTTAAAACTCTTATATTAGTTTCAAACGTAGAAACTATATTCCCTAGTACAATTACAGATTTTTATTTTTAATTTTTTGTCATGCAAATATAATTTGCGCATATATGGCTTATGAATAATATATTTTAGAACAGTTTTAATTTGGGTAAGCCACGCAATGTGCTGAATTTTAACATCTTGTAACTTTCAGTCGGTGTCTGAATTCTTAAGCTCACATGTGATTATTTTTCTTATATATTCTTTTTTAAACAATTATGTAGCAAGTTGGTCTGTAAGCAAATGAATATGTAGGCACGTTTAGGTAGGCAAATAAAATTTGGGAACTCTTAGGAGGCTGGCAGTCTCACGAAATTTTTTTTAGTTTTGCAAGTAACATTTCTAACCCCCGGGAATTTATTTGTTTAAGGCCTTTATAAGCATAGTGGGTAGCCAAAAATAACATTTTTATTTTTCAACAAGATCGGTTTATAACTGACTGGTTACGGTACAGGATTAAAATAAGAGAATAAAAATTCTATATTTTAAAATGTATTTATTAAAGTTGTGCTTAAATGTTATGTAGAGTACAGTAAAAAGTTCTCGCAAGTTCACTTCAGGCCTTCTCTCTTCATAACTAAAAACTATGCAATGTTAATTATTCATTATCTCAAATGTTTTGTAGGAATAAAAGTACCCAAATCGGCTTTTAATTCAATGTATTTGTGAATAAACCAAGTTTCATTATGCATGCTCTATATATCAGGCAGAATATAACTCCAGCGAGAAATAAAATACTTTTTTATTTATAACATATATATATTTACATGCTTAAGACTACAAACAGAATCCTTAAATTTTCCACACCATTCACATAGTATCTTTACACCAGCACGTAGTCAACATAATCTGCTTATACACAACTCAAGACAGCCCATTCTAGCAAGCATCTAACCAGAACCCTTAGCCGTATATTCTTCTCGACAAAGTTTCATGACTGCCACTGTCGAACATCTCAATAAAATGAACCCAGCTAATTATATACTCGGCAGCAGGCACCTTAACATTCAATGTTCACCCACTGTAACTCATGAATGCTATTTGCTCTACCGAACAACATCAGATTTACATAGGTCAGCAATAAGATCGTCTTTTTTTAGGTTTAATATTTTAAATATATATATACACATATAAGTTAGATATACACTTTTTCTCCTATCCCAGACTCATTTTCAGAATTTTTTATTTTATTAATCAGATTCAACTTATAAAATTTCAAGTATTTCATTTACATGTAAGAACTTTGTTATACACATCGATCTTACAAAAAAATGTATTTACTGCTCATACTTTCTGCTCTACTGGCCGACACCAGTAATTATATATATTATTTTCTATACTGTTATAACACAAGTAATACCAGACCACCCAACATCTATCTCCTATAACTAAAAAAATATTAAATTAAAACGTACCTCAGCCCACACCCAATAAAATATGTCAAAATCATAACTAACATGTTTGTCATTACCATCAGACATCAGCCAAATATCATACCACACATAAAATGAATTACCTGATTATATCAAACATCACCTGACTAAATATACTCACCACTGATACTAGAATTCAAGCATACCTCAGTCCACACCCACTAAAATATTTCAAAAAAATTACAAGTCCAACATGTCTGACATACCATCAGACACCAGCCAAATATATATTAGTCACTATAAAACCATACCAACTTTTATAACCCAAGTCATACCAAGCCAACTAACATGCAATTACCTATAACCAAAGAAAAACGCAATACAACAATACGACCCATGCCATCTGCTCTACCAACCATCATCAGACGAAATATACACACTGTTTACTAAACCTTAAGCAGACCTCACCCCACACTGATCGTACAAAAAATCACAAGTCCAACATGTTTCTCGTACCTTCAGAACCCAACCAAACACACAAAAAATCGTAACTCCAAACATATCTGTCATAAAATCATTACCATCAGACACTAGCCAAATATCACACTAGACATTAATATAAACCGTTCTATCAAACATCCATACCAACAAAAATACTGACCACCACACCTCAGACATATGAAACAAAATATAAGTTACCTTGCAGGTGAGAAGTACTGGGTATTATACCAACCATAACCTCAGCATACTTCAGTCAGGCCAAGATCACATTGTATATACCACATAACTACTTATTACATACCACCCCTATGACGTCCATTAACACCACCAACCAAAACATACCAGGTGACAACCCTCCAGCATACCAGACATTAATATAAATCACTTTATCAACTAACAAACGAGTTAATTATGCCAGCGATCCATACTAATAACTTCTGTTATGAAACCTACCAGATAACATACCTCCTGAATATGTAACAACCATATTGATAACCTAATGGACCTGAGTAATAAAACAGGTATATAATAACTTTTACCATTGCATTTGCTAGCCTCAGCCATGCAATGTCGAAAGCCATACAACCCAACATACCGACATAGTATACCATCTGAATATATCAACAAACCACCACAGCAGAAAGCCTTACCAACCAAAACATACAGCCCAAACCATATCATTCACTCTAAACCAAGCATACCTCAGTCATGCTATTAACAATACATACCATATCAACCCCACACACATCAGATTTACTGATCAATCATAACTGTTAACTTTATTGACTACCATTTCACCCCTCCTAACTTCATCAGTTACACATATCAAATATTACAATCATGCTATCATAAGATCAACACTATTAATTTAACCATATATAACACCCATGCAGTTTTAATTCCCAAAAACACCATCAAAATATAGTAATCAACCATACCAGCTAAGCAATATGCCCCTCTCATAATAATTAACCCTCCCACAAACCATTTCGCTCTTAGTAATTAATCACACAATTAAACCACTCTCCCCACACCAACGAAGCTACACTTTTGTCATACTGCCAAAACAACCAAACATGGGCCATGCCATACCAATGAACACAATTACTGTACCAACCATTCTCTTGATGAGAATGTATGGACTGATAGAGAGACAAGAGAGAAAAAGATGGAATAAGAGAAAGAGCAAAATGAAAGAGAGATAAAAGATGGAATGAGCGACAGAGATAGTAAGAGAGACAATAAAGAAAGAGAAGGAGACAAGCGATGGAACGAGAGAAAGCGAATGTGAGAGATAAGAGATAAAAAGAGAATGAAACGAAATAACAAAAATTGGGAACTCTTTTAAAAATTCCTATAGACTGATAGAAAGACAAGAGAGAAGGATGTGAAATTAGAGAATGAGAGGTAAACGAAATAGAGGAAAAGGGATGGAATAAGAGAAAGAGAGAGAAAGATATTGAATGAGG
Source organism: Dryococelus australis (assembly GCA_029891345.1). Classification (NCBI taxonomy): domain Eukaryota; kingdom Metazoa; phylum Arthropoda; class Insecta; order Phasmatodea; family Phasmatidae; genus Dryococelus; species Dryococelus australis. The sequence continues at coordinate 5,079,490 of CM056999.1, forward strand.
GGGCAAGAGAGAAAGAGAGAGACAGGCTAGAATGATAGAGCATGAAAAAACAAGGCAGTATGGTGGTATATCACAATCGTATGCGCCTTGAAAAGACGAGTCCGGTGATATACAACACTTAATACTTATGGCTTTAAATTGTTTAATTATAAAAAAATATTTTAATTTTAAAAAATAATTTATTAAAATAATTTTATTTTTATCGATTCTTTATTGTTTCTTCTAGAAGTATGAATCGAGCCCCTCAAATCACCTTAATTGGCTCGTTTTTGCAGAAATGGGATTCGCTACTACACATTCTGGCACATGGCATTTTTTGAGGGAAAAACGGAAATTTTTAGTTCAGGGTCAGAGTCACCTAGCCACACACTGCATCCTGATGTGCCCGAAGGAACTATATCATACTACTGGAAAGTTTGCCATACAATTTCATTTAGCGAGGTTGTACACACTGTGTGACGTGTCGCATGACATTTGAGATGAGGGTGGGATTTCACTGTCAAGACATCACCCAGTTTAGAAACATAATTTCGAAACCCTCCAACATAACAAAAAACACACTTTTAAAAATTTTGTATCTCAAAATTTACTAACCATATACGTGCAAAACTAACAGACCTATATAATCATGCATTTAACTTTGCTACGGACTTTCCACAAATAAGATTACATGGTAACTGCTTAAATATCCACTGAAAAATCATTATAACAGAAAGCCTGCATGCTAGTTGTGCCTAGCGCATGGCGGCTATGATGAACTTGATGTAGCCTACATGTGAATTATTGCTCTGTTGCTTCTGTGCCAAATAGCTCTAGCTATACAGCCGCCTTAAAGAAACTTGCATGATGACACCCAACTACGATTTGTATTGAACAAAAATACAATTATTTACAAAACAGATGTGCACAGAAGTCTGCATCCAACAACACTTACATCCTAAGAAATTTATATTTAAACATAGCCTGTATATTATACGTTGGGCCAATAATGACTACATTAGCAATGTAATCCGGTGATTTGTATGAATCAAGTAATTAATAGACATATTTGGTTCGCCAATAAATAATCCTACTGTAGTTTTTGGGATAGGTGAGGCTAGCAATTAAATTTCTTTACAATCACGAGGCAGTTTTAGGCCTACATACGTTACAATGAAAACAATTTTAGCCAATTGTAATCCTTCTATTAGGCCTATCGCACTAGCCTAGTTTTCACCAAGTTTTTTTTACAGTTAATACTGAGGTCAAACAGCCCCGAGAGTAACTTAAACAGGGTGTAAACAAAACGCCTTGCCTGTGAAACATCATCTCCTTCTCAAGCAATAACTGGTCTTTAGTCTTGCAATTGCTCTTGTTGACACGTCCATAAGCAACAGACGATGCCATCGCATAGTTATTTATTATGCTATAGTTAATGATAAAACCACAAGCTTCTTCAAAACACTAAGGTCTACTACTTACATAAAAAACCTCAGAACCGATCGAAAAAAATTAACAATTTCGCCCCGAACCGAATACTACATTCTCTAAGTATCGGTCGAAACTCAACTTAGGGGCGCAAGACTTCAGAACCCAATAAATAACTGCAGCATGGAGAACCTTGCAGCGGCTAGCTTTACTTTTTAAATGGGAAAACAAAGATTTTCTTAAGTGAACAATATGGTGGACTCTCCCTTTCTCATTGCCCTCTAGGCATCATTCCCCTCGTCCAGTATTGATTATGTTTCATTTGTCCTATTTACTAATATCTGGTTCAACCCCGCCTGATAAGGAATTTATACACGCCCTGGTCAGGTCGAAGGAACTCGAATGGCTAAAACGAAGCTTTACCGAAGATACCCGAAGTTGAGGTTCTGCTACGCTTTTACAACGCTGACATTTAAGAAAATTGTTTCATATTTACTACCTGCGCATCGCGAAAATATGCAATAAACAATCATGCTGTTTTTCCTCTTTAGGTATTGTCGAAATATGCTTGATTTCGTATTTTCATTTTGATGGTGGTAGCAAGAATTATTTGCCTAAGTGGCTTTCACGTCTGTTATTTCCTACGACGAGTATTTTCATGAATTTTGGGCTGAAACTGTTCATAAACTAGTGATTCATCTCTTTGGTTACGATTCTTAATATATGGATTACGTATATTGTATGAAATAACTGCACATAAACGATGCAATCAATAATATTGGCCATAAAAAGTGGACCAATCGTAAAATAAGGATAAAATACATGCTGGTGACGTAATGTAGTAGGTACCTTGTCATGCCAACATAATATGCAAATATCCGTAGTTTACTCTGTGTTGTAAAGTTGGCGTTACTGTACAAGATACTTCGGCAAACAAGGGAATGACATAAGGTTCTCTCCAGTGTGTGAATATGTTCTATACCGTGCAGTGTTAACAAGTGAGGCCAGTTTTTTTATTGTGGAGTTAGACTGTTGTTTTCCGGTGTAAAGATCACGTGATCACTAGTAGCCCAAAACATTGCAACATCTGATCTTTCATGTGTATTTTGAGGTTTAATAAAATCAACATGAATTAACATACAACCCTTTTTCACCTTAACGATAGTGTATATATATATATATATATATATATATATATATATATATATATATATATATATATATATATATATATATATATATATTATATATATATATATATATAAAGCTCGCATGTGTTTGTCTCAGTTAACTAATTATAAATTTCGCCGTTAAATATGTAAAGTTATGAATTATTTACATTTAAATGGAAGTGTTGTATACGGTGTTTTGGTTAATTTGCTTCACATTCCCTATATATTTGCCTTGGAAATATTCCACGAAATAATGTTCTGGTGACTATAGCAGCTTTTAGAAGATATAACTAAACATTTTAACCTACAAAAATCGAATATAATAATAGCTCATATTATAAACAGCTGTCTGCTACTTGTAGAAAAGTCTATGTTTACATTCCGAAACAATTAGAGTGCTACGACATGGTCAAGTTGAAGAAACCCAGTATGACATAGTTCTGTTATGTTAAACTGTTCTCTTGTCAGTTGTGTCAGTAAGATGGCAGTATATCTCGCCCAGGCGTGTAACCAAGATTATGGCAATTTGTTAATTTTGTCATAACCAGCCATGTCAGCATTGTTTTTAATTTTTGCTTCACTCCATTTATTCTTGCCTCGTTTTTATTGGTGAAATCAGCATAATGTTAAACCAGCAATAAAAAATTCAGGCCATATGGTAGTTTTGTAGGTACATCATTAGTATATTTTAAGATATGGCAGAATGAAAAGCAATTTTAACTATATTGGAGGGTTATAAAAATGTTATTTTCTCAAGAGTGTTTTGAAATTACCTACCTACCCTCATTTGAAATGTCTGTTATTTTAGTAAATAGGAAGTTCATTGTAAACCATTGGTAGTTTCATTAATAAACGTGTATATCAAATACACTGCGATTCAGCTCAATCGCTGTATAAAATGAAAACTAATACAGGACAATTTAACCAGCATTGTGTATTTAATGTTCGGGTAAAATGCCTCATAATTTTTCTGTCTTTATTTTAATGCTGATTAGTTATGTCGGTCAGGATTAAGACAAGAACTTCAAATTGAGGGACGAGTTTTCAGCTGTAAGCACATTTATCGAAAAAATAAGTATCATGCTACAGATCGTACCTCTACTTCACTTAAATTCAGCTATGCATCTCACCCATAATCCCCCTCACAAAATTTTCATTTTCCTTCTGTTGCTACTCCTCTGGGCATCGATAAATTTAAATGATTCTGATGCTGTGAACCATCTCAATTTAACTTAATTGCATATGAGTATAGGCGAAGAGGGGTTTAATGATCAAGTAATCGTATGATCCTTCATATATTGTAAGTAATCTCGGGCACTGGATAAGTGCACACATCAAAGACACAGTCTTTCTAGTAGATTTCAATTGAAATACAAATGAAAACCTAATTTTTATGCATACTGGTAAAACTGATGCAAAAATAAACAATGTTCCATATTGAACCGAAAAGAACGTGACCTCTTGGCCCTTCTTTCCAATCTACAAGTTCAAGCGAGGAGTTGGTCCCTGTATAACTAACTATTGTAGCGTTCACTACAGCTGCATTTCGCATACACGTTTATTAGAGGTTTCAATCTGAGCACTGTATTATTTGCCATCTTAATAATGTTGCAGTGCTTGTTTGTATATCTCCAGGACGATATTATATTATATTGTTCTGTCAGTATATGTATGTTTACATATGTAGCTGTGTGTGTGTGTACACACAGGTTGTTGTAACAGTTTATTTAAACTGCGTACATTTTATTTTACGTACATTAACAGCTATTAAATCATGCATGGTTTTTTTAAAATGAAAACCAGTTTATTCGTGGCGAGGTCGCCCAGAATGTTCGCATGTGGGAAAAATGGCGTATTTTGCCACTAGTTGGTTGGTTTACCTCGGGGTTCTTCAGAGTCCCATGCCATTACATTCCATTGCTGCTCCATGGCTATGTCTCTTCACCCCCATTAACACTGAAATTCTCAGCTGTTAAGTGACTTCCAAATCTATCAAAAACTGTTAAACGAATAATTTTAGATTTACATCTCGTCTCACAATAAATTAAATATACATCTCTCAGCTTATTTTTCGTTTTATTCAGACGACTGAAAATATCAGAGTGGCAGCATTATCTTTGGAGTTAAAAAATGTAATCCCCCCCCCCCAATTTCCATAAATGCAGATAAACAGCATAATTTAAATTGTGAGTCATTTGTAAATCAAATATAATTTTCATTAATACACTATGTGTGGCCAAAGCGCTGCCACAGCTCTGACAATATCGCAGGTTAAGCTAAATAAACTGCTGCTAGCGACAATGCTTTTTCTTAGAGGGGTGTTTGTTTGTCTAGTATCAGCAACGTGCTTCTGAGATATTGAAAGGGAATAGTTTTAATGTATCCAGAGGATAGTTTCACACTAGATATAGTAATTACACGAGTTGGTAGTTAGCAATAAAGAGATTTTGTCACAAGTGTGTCTGTGGACCAGTTCGGAAGTGGTTAGTACACGTGCACTTGATATCGGTATTATTGCGGTGCATGTACCTTTCACCCATTGTAGTTTAGTAATGTATCCTACTCTAATTAAACTACCCAAAGTAACCTAAACAAAGCTAATGAATAAGCTTTCATACATTGTAACCTAACCACGATAATAGGGTGGTTCTTCTACTATCTCCAGAATTGTATTTACAGAAATAATATCCCATTGTAACCAATTCTGTTGTTTCAAATAAAATTAAAAGTGTTTTCCTTCCCCAATGTGAATTTTTTTTTAGCAAATTGGGCAAAATTAAAATCGTGCCTACTGGCTAATCCCTTGGTAATAAATTGCTCTTCTGGAGAAAGATGAAATACAATTTTTGTATATATAGAAAAAAAATTATCCAGAAATATCTCCTGCCCCCCGGCCCCTATTTTTCTTCTGAAAAGTTGTTGAAATACTTGGTTATCCAGTGCAGACAATGCAGTATAAATTTTAATTTCAAAATTTCAGTTATGTACAACAGGTAAATTGACCCTGTGCAATATCGTACAGGCAATAAACAAAACTGTTCTCTACAATAAGGCATAATTAAATATAAAACTTTATTAGAACAGAGAACTAATGAAATGTAAAGAGAGGGAATAACTAAAATCGGATTTGAACTTATCTACCAGAAACCATTTACTACATTGATTTTAAATATGTATACAGGAGGTGAAGTCATATTGGAAACAAAACTCTCGAGTCATTGCCAGTGTTAGGAAATAAAATAGAAAGGCCAGAAAATAATTACTTATTCGCGGCTCAAGAACTTGTGAACTTTGCCTTCCAAAAATTCTACTATTCTGCTGGTCAATGTTTTGTTGAACTCATTATAGATAAGCAACCTGCGATAGATAACCCTACATCATTTGCCCACTGCCACATGAAAATCAGCTCCAATGCCATATTTCTTTTATTTGAACACTTTCAAGTAATATATCCTTTATTACGTCGTAATTTGGTTGTAACTTAATTGTCAACATCAAAAAGTGTGGCGTCGCGAACATATCAGCAGGTACCATCGATATATTTTAGGGAGATTACAATTATTAAAATTGGGCACAAACCACATTCTATTACACTACAACAGTACCACGCTTGTTGTACCATATCTAAAACCCGTTCTTATTATCGTCCATAACCGAATACTGGGCGTATGTTGTCACACGATCGGCAATTTTATTGGAACATTATTTGATTACACAGTTAACACAATACAATAATAAACTAGTGAATCTTCACGCGTGAATTGTAATATATATTTATTTACTTATCATCCTCTTCCTTCAACACGATAGGCTACGAAAGTAACCTTTCTTGAAACGTGATACTAATGTAAACACAATGTTATTGACAACATTCAAGATGGCGGCTAGAGCGTCCATGTCAAAACTGCCTACGTCAGTGGGTTCATCTACGTCACAACATGCTATCTCTTGTATACTCCTAACTACGTGGTGCTCTCTCTCTCTCTCTCTCTCTCTCTATATATATATATATATATTATATATATATATATATATATATATATATATATATCCGAATTGCCGTCGTCCGCTCCTTGGTCATGGAGGAATAAAATGCTCAAAACAAAGAATGGATAGCTGAAAGTGCGCACCTCTCAACTGTCTTTGTATTTAGGTTTTTATTTTTTTACGGCCGTAATGTCTTCAACATAGCCAGTTGTATTGATATATTCACACAGGCCTCGTTGTGACAGAAAAAAATTTGTAATATGCGTCTCAGACGACTAAAATTTACTAGCTTTATCTTTCCATGTAAACACTCTTAGAGATGGGATACAGCAGCTACAACTTACTTTACATATGCACTGCACGTAGTTGTAAAGATATATCAATCAGCACTCAGACGCTAAATAAATTCAGAGTGGAAGTAACGTTTTGATCTTAATAACATATGAGAAACCTTAAGAAACAGTTGATAAAAATATGTCGGTGGAAGATTTATCCCGGAATGGTTAAATGGACGTATTTGCGCACGGTCCTTCAGCAGAACTCGCAAATGGTAATATGGTAATGCCGTTAGAGCGAGTTTTGAGAAAATACTTTCTATCTCGTCCTTTAAATATTTTTTTATATATTTTTTATTAAGAGAGATTCACCTCAATACAGAGGTTTTCCTCGAACTTGGCAATAAACTCGGAACAATTTTATTGTTTCGTACAGAGCTCGACATTATCTTATCAAAATATTTCTCCATTTCTTTCTGTCTTGTGTATCTTCCTCTTCTGCACCACTCTTCTATATCTTCTTTATTTCATTGATAATTAATGTTTCCCAGAAGTCTGCAACTGTGCTACCCTAGCGCAGCCCTTCGACATGAATGTGAACTAGTTCCAGCCAAGCCAGTTGTATTAACAATGTCATAGTGGCCGAAACTTGTCAAATACGGCGGTCATCCTTTTACGTCAATACAACGAATATATGTCCAAGTTGCACTACATTTAGTTATGAAAGCGTGAGACTGTTAAAAAACAATGTAAAGAAACGTCCGCGTGACTGGACAACGATTTCGAACTTTTCACAGGCAGATCGTTAGCGAACAGATGGAACGTGCGGTTTGGAGCAAGACCAATGTCTTATCGTTATTCTTGACGAGCTAAGCTGTCGTGGGATGAACATCGCGCTCGTGGCTGCTCGCTCGCTGGGAACTGCCTGCTACTTGGAGGACCAGCGAAAGCGAGGTGCATCTGCAAGTGTGATGGGACCATGCTAACTTGGGTGCGATGAGTACCTGCAACTCGTCGAGTCCCCAGATGGTGGATAGGGGATCCCCAGGCTCTGGGGTGGCTGGGAATATGCCAACACCAGCTCGTGAACCAACTGGCCGGCTCTATACAGCCATCGTCGTGGACGTCGGGAACCTGGATAGCTCAGTACGAGATGGCGAAGCGCGTCTGCTGGAGGTGGCCCAACGATCAAGGCGGGGAGGGGGATCTCGAGGTGCTGAAAAATGCAAAGTGTAGCGATCTTCACTGCTGGATTCTGCGGGCTGCCGACTGTGGGTGCGTGATGAATGGATTGGAATGCATCGGACCTTGGAAGCACCCCGATGTCAGCCTTCACTCCTGGGCCAGCGGATTCGCCACCACCACTGGTAGGCCCCGGATGTCTCGCGTTTCTCAGACCGAAGGGCTATTTTGGTGGAAGGGAAGGGGGTGGCTCCCCGAAAGAACTCTCCCCACCTTCACCCATGGATTGGAGATCCTGCATCGGCACGGAAGGGCGAAGATGGAGTCGGTGTCATGACTGAGCTGTCCGGTTTTCCGACACACTCGACGAGCAGCAGGGGGTTCCTGCATCCTCAGTTGCTGTCGGTACTGCAGTGCTGGTTCGGCTACACGGCAGTATTGACAGTAGCTCAACTTCGGGCGCCTGCGCCCACACGATGACTGGCATCGGCGCGGGGGCTGTCCTGTCCCCCGCAATACAACACCAGCTGCGATCTCATTTCATTTCACCCCGCATCAAACCAACAGAAGTATTTCTTCCCGAACTAACAAACACCCTACTTTATTCAGCCGTAATCCAATTAAAAGGAATTATTTTTATCCTCTGCGACTGTCATAGATTTACCACGGCGCTCTCCGCTCTGCCTGATTTGCTATGCTCTTACATTTAGACACTTCTTTTTCCGGGGTGTGTCCATGGCTACAATTGCAGCCATGGCACCAGACAACCCTGCTCAGCCGCGATGCATGAGCCCATTATAATAACTAAACCCGACCTAAGGCGTGTAGGTCTTGCCCTGAGACGCGTCCCATTCTCCAACCGACGTCTTAGCTACTAACATGCATGCCGGAGGGAACACAGAACTGTGAAGGAGATCACGTTGGTGTAGCGGGATTTGGGGACTCACCAGAAAAAAATGTTAATTCAGTATTTGGCATTTCTCCGTGGCTTCGTTTCTCAAAGCTGTCACCGCTCAGTGTTGTTGGATGGCGGAAAATTTCCCCGGAAAATTTCAGTAGCTGGCGGGATTAAGGGAAGAAATGATAAACAACCGAAAATTTCGAATCTAAAACATTTGTTTAAGTTTGCATTTAGATTTCCATAATTTTAGAAAACGTTTCTAATGGAATGCCAGGACATAATAGTAGTGCTAATATTTTCAATAAGTGTACATACACTTTTATGGAGAACTTTTTCTGTCTTTGGCCATTATTCTTCTTTAGATGACTGCATGCGTTTTCTGTTGCAGTATCAGCATAGAAAAATAAACAGCAAACTACACGGATTGTAGGCCCTACACTTATTTTTTATATTTATATTAGAGTAGAAGGGGAAATTTTTTTTCTCCGTTCTTGCGGGAATTTGCAGGCGGATGATCTGGCAACAGTGTAGCACCGCTCCTGGCACTTATAGCTCTACAGCGGCCGGAAACGCGGGTAGATCGCGAGTATCGCCGCCCGCGCGCGGTTTCTCACGTCACGTCAAGTAGAGGTGATCTCGCGATAACAACTCCACACGGCGCCACCACGACATGGACATTCCTGAGGGATTCGAGCTGCAAGAAACTGTTCACAAATTAAAAACCGAAAACATCTTAGTTTTAGCCGATGCAGACGGTGAAGGGCCGACACGCCTCGGCTATAGCGAGACCAACTATGAGTCTCTTCTCAGTAACGGTAAGTCTTGCCAGTCGCTGCATCACATTCTTACGTATCGTGTCGACATGTACAATTATTTGACCATTTAACAACACATGTAGTTCGGGTTTATTGTTCGCGTTGGAAACATTTAGCACCTGTCTCTAAAATTATTAACTGCAAATGCTCATAAATAGAGATACGAGCTTTTTATGGTGTCCTTGTCTATTGGTAATAATCCTATTTATTTAATAAATAGGAATGGGCATTGGCCACGGCCGTGCTCTTGACTCTGATACACTGCGCGTACGTAAACAAATTGGTTTGTAAGAACCGCAGTGATGGCTCAATAAATCATTGATAAAACTTTTTCAAATGATTTCCAAAATAACTTGCAAATTTTACGAATCCGAAATAGGATCAGTTTTTAGTCTTTTTTGTAAGGCAGGAGATAAACAGAGACACGTCACCTTACAGTGTTTTGGAAAATCTCTGTAAAATACTTTGTTTTGTTTTGCTTAAATTTTTAGCGCAAAACTATTCTTGCTTCTTTTGAAAAAGTTTTCCAAAATACATTGCACGCAGTATTAAAGCTTATTTCAATGTTTATGCTAAAAATTTTTGCTCCGTGGTCTGATGGAATGTAGTTTTAATAATCACATTTGTAAGAGAACCAACAACTCTATAAGTCGTGATTTAAGGCGGTAGCACGGTATTTTGCAAAAACTATAAATTATGCTATACATTATTAAAGTTACTTTCAAAGTATCAAACTGGATTAGACACATGCAATAAGACAGAACACATAGTTGGAGAGTTTATTGTGGCTTCCATAAAACGCTAGACCAACCTAATTTCATAAAAAAATTCAAATTTTATAATGAATAATCAAAAAAATTTTACATCACACTTAATATACATTATGACGAATCCCAATTTTAGTCTTGGTTTGCGAGATTTAATGAATAACACTGTTTAAGGTATAAGTTAAAACTTAATACTTAGTTTTTTATTTTAAAAAATGCATCATTAATTACTTAAATCTCAAGTCAAATTTCTTTAAAGCTATACCGGAAGTAGATAGATATCATATATATCATATAGCTATAAGGCCCAAAAACAAAAAATGTCATACTTAATACAGACAACCAAAATCGAAAGTATTCTATTGAACAATTTTTAACTAGATGGATGTCATTGGTAATAGTAGGCTATATATGTCAAGCAATTTATACCCTAATCCTTTTATATATCCTATAATTCTAAGCAAGTTTCCAATTTTCTTGTCACCACACGGACAATATTCTGCACGTGACTGTCGTGTTAGTGTAGAGTAACTGACTTGTGTAGATTCAAAATATGGCATGTTTAGACAACGTAGTCTTAGTGTGCGCGAGTCAGGAATCTGGTCGGCGCCTAACAGAGCTGACGTCTTCAGTTCCGCTGGGGATGAAGCAGTGACTAAATGCAATGGTGGAGGGGGGTAGGGTTAGGGTAGAGTCTCGTCCACTCAAGGCAACGTCAGCCACGTTTCTTACGAGCGATTAGTCTCCGCCGGGGAATGATTCTGGCTGTCGGCGGGAAGTGAGTGTACGAGTGTACACCTTGAGTGTACGAGAACAGAACCCAACATTTCTAGTGCACACAACATTTCAGCAGTAACAAAAGGGGGGCAAGGGATTTGTTCACAAAAAAAAAAAACACAATGAATGCCGTCACAATTAAAAATATTCTGAACTAATTATTTTTTATATTATAGCATTCACATGTTTCCCATAGATATCAATTTGTTATTCCCGCCACCCAGCCCCCTCGGACTCGTGATACTCCCCTGAGCAAGAGCGTCGCCCCCCTGCAAGGTCGGTATAATACAATGGTTGGTCACTATTTCAGTTTGTAATAAGTATTAATATCATAACTGCAGAGTGTTTGCCACATTATTTTTCAAAATATATCCTGTTCATAGGACTTTGCACAGTCAAAATAACTGCGACATTCAGTGAAAATTATTTTCTTTGAATATTTAAAACGTTTGCTATCATGAAATAAGTGTAACATTCGAGTATAACCGCATGCACAAACATTCAACCCTCAGTATGAGAGAGAGACGAAGGGAGAGAGATAAGCTGTAGGCCTATAATAGGAATCGTCACGAACATTCAACCCTCAGTATTGGAGAGAGACGGGGGTTTGAGAGAGATAAGCTGTAGGCCTATAATAGGAATTGTCACAAACATTCACCCTCAGTATGGCAGGTAGACGGGGGTTGGAGAGAGATAAGCTGTAGTCTTATAAGAGGAATTGTCACAAACAATCAACCCTCAGTATGGGAGAGATAGGGGGTTTGCGAGAGATAAGCTGTAGGCCTATAAAACGAACTGCCACAAACATTCAACCCTCAGTATGGCAGAGAGACGGGGGTTGGAGAGAGATAAGCTGTGGGCCTATAGTAGGAACTGGCACAAATATACAACCTTCAGTATGGGAGAAAGGTTGGGTTGGAGACAGACAAGCTGTAGGACTATAATCGGAATTGTCAAAATCATTACACCCTCAGTATGGGAGAGAGACAGGGGTTAGAGAGAGATAATCTATAGGCCTATAATAGGATCTCTCACAAACATTCAACACTCAGTATGGGAGAGAGACGGGGGTTGGAGAGAGATAAGCTGTAGGCCTATAATAGGAAATCACACAAACATTCAACCCTTAGTATGGGAGAGACACGGGGGTTGAAGAGAGATATGCTGTAGGCCTATAATAGGAACTCTCATAAACATTCAACCATCAGTACGGGAGAGAGACGAGCGTTCGAGAGATATAGCTTTAGGCCTATAATAGGAACTGTCACAAACATTCAACCCTCAGTATGGGAGAGGGACAAGGGTTGGAGAGAGATAAGCTGTAGGCCTATAATAGGAACAGACACAAACATCCAACCTATCACTATTGGAGAAAGACGGTTGTTGGAGTGTGATAATCTGTATGCCTATAATTGGAATTGTCACAAACATTCAACCCTCAGTATGGGAGATAGACGGGGGTTGGAGAGAGCTAATCTGTTGGCCTATAATAGGAATTATCACAAACATTCAACCCTCAGTATAGCAGAGAGATGAGGGTTGGAGTGAGATAAGCTGTAGGCCTTTAATAGGAACTGTCACAAACATTCAAACCTCAGTGTGGGAGAGATACGGGGGTTGGAGTGAGATAAGCTGTAGGCCTATAATAGGAACTGTCACAACATTCAACCCTCAGTATGGGAGATAGACGAGGGTTGGAAAGAGATAATCTGTAGGCCTATAATAGGAACTGTCACAAACATTTAACCCTCAGTATGGGAGGTAGTTGGGGGTTGGAGAGAGATCAGCTGTAGTACTTTAATAGGAATTGTGACGGTAGTTTAAGTCTTTCCTTCCCATCTGGAAACAAGAAGATGGCGTTTATGCCGTACTCCAACTAAAAAAAAAAATGCTCCAAATCAGCGGAAAGAATATGGCGACATGCTAACAACAATGTGTCTGTATAAAACATGAAGTCTCTACTGCGAACAATGTTGAAGGACGGTTCTTAAAAATAACTGACAGCTGCAAACGTCCCTCCTCCTCTACGGACACGCCGTTCTGTCTTCGCCAGTTTGAAAGGCTCCTGCCGAGTGTAGTTTTGTACCTCGACTGGAAAAGAATCCTGTTTTGCCAAAATACATCGAGACGCGTAATTTATGTCTTAGGTTCTTAATAAAATTTAAAACCACATAAAATTTTCCAGCATATTTGTATGGAACGTTTTGGCAATTTTTGGACATATATCTCTAAGATTTTGTGTATATATGTAAGTGTATATATATATATATATATATATATATATATATATATATATATATATATACACATACACACACACACACACACGTTCACACATATGCTGTTCAAGTTGTCTTGGTACATCGCCACCAGTCCATTTGCTCCGAACGTGGTGCAGATGTAATGATGGTCATTAGTTAAAGACCTACTTCGTTTTTTTTTTAATGACAAACCGGTGTTTTGTTGTATTCTTGTTTAACAATCCACAATGCGCTGCTCTCTTGCGAAACTGCAGTGCTTGCAAACCTAGACGGCACTAGCCAGTTCAGACTTCCGGTGTACAATGACCATATCACTGTAAGCAATATTCCGAAGTTGATCTGCCGGAGCGATTAGGATGCTCGGTGTTGTGTCATGGCCTCACTGGGAACGCGATATCTATCCAGTGTTCTGCCTCGTTCTTTGTTGGAAGAATTGCAGGATTTTACACAGTTCTGGGCGCACAACCAGACCTTTAGCAATGTCCGGCCTGTGGTCGTACATTCATGTTGATATAGTGTGTTAGCGGTTTCTCCACATTTTTGAATAAAACTTTTGAAAAATTACCCAACGAATGACGTGTTTCGTGGTTTGCTGATTATGTTATCTATCACGAGCGTTAACTACTTGTGTTAACTGAGATATTATTTATATTTAAACTATATATTATGACATTATATTTGTAAGTATCGATAAGAATAAAACAGTGCGAATATAGGTATGTTGGTAATGCCTAGTGACAAATAGTTCTCATGCTAAATAAGTTATTATTACACAGAGTGCGGAATTCGATTTGTTGTCCTTTTGGTGTAATTTTATAGACTTGGTTAAGTTTTTTTTTGCAAGAGGCGGATGAATATCCTTCATCAGTGCTTCACAAAAGTTAGAAGTAATTGGGGATGGGCTGAGTACGACATTTTTTGTGGCAGTATAACTAAATTGGTTGGACATAAGTAGCCGATTTGTAACTACACAGATATTTTGAATATAAGTGCAGTATATGCCAAGGCCTGTTTATAAATCTGGTTGTTTGTGTGTTGGTGTTGTGGGAGAGGGAGAGGTTATGTAAGATCACTGGTGAAATCTATCTCTATAATCTACATAACTATTTAAAATATATGTGCGCCTATGATGTGGCTTTAACAGCAATAGTGCTGTTTCGCATGGATGATAATGCATTTGCAGCATGTTTACGTTAATACGGACATGACGGTACCATATTTCAAGAGTCTGTGTGTCTCATGCTGGAAAGAGAAATACGGATTTTTGACGATCGTTAAGCACTGGCACGTATACATAGTGTTTAGGAAACATGTGTGCAAACTCTGGCACATGATTCGTGACCGGAAAATAGGAAGATTGATGTAGGACACCCATGGTCCATCTCAAGCACTAAGGGCTGTAGAAGGCCCTAAAGCCGGAGGGCGACAAGAATATTACGTGGGATACTAAGCAAAGTACTTGAGTTAGAGGAACATAAGTTGGTATACGGATTAATTAAACCATTATCTGGGATAAAAGGAAGGTATGTTCCGTCGTACAAACCCCCACCATGTAATTAATGAGGGTGAACACCCTTTGATTGAATGCAACATTTACACCGTGAGGTAAATGTGATTGTGGATACCCTTGGACGAAGCAGGATGTCGTAATTAGCAAATAAAAATAAGCCCCTCTAGTTGCAACTTTGTCGTGGTACTCGAAGCAGCCCACGCCCCCTCCCTTTTATCCCTTTTTCCATCCTCTTCTATTGAATGGCCTTGGCCAGGTGAAAAAAAGTTTCCCGTAAAAAATTTTAAAACTTAAGTTTTGAATTTAGGCTTTGTATATAACACCCAAGCATTATTATACGGCAGGCGTACATATTATTTAATCCAGGAAGTTAAAGACGTCAGTAATACATCATTAAAGCTCGAAACCAAAGATAAATTACATGTTTTTCTAACGCAAATTTTTGAGCAGCTTTACCCTTCTGTCCATTCCTAAGGCACAATATTCACGTGGTATCGCCTTTACCCTGTACGGTTTAGGTAAATGCTACTACATGGGACATAAACTAGCACTAAAGAGGGTAATTACATTTTAAGATTTTTTTGGAAACCAATAAAAAAAACTAATAAATGCCAGAACCACATAATAATTTATAATAACTGTGAGTGCAAATAGAGATGTATTTCTGATGAGCTATTCCTAGCGCAGGAAATTTTTATATATTGTCGCGGCGCAAGATACTATGCAAAATAAATGCACCAACATTGGAAAATAATTACCAGCAAACTTGGCAAAACCCGTTATCTGGGATTGCTTTCTTAGGTTTCCTATCCTGGCTTCCAAAATCTTGTAAATTTTAAATTACGTATTTACAGTTATCTTAAAAGTGATATACGGAAATCATTGTGTTGTTACCGGTTTTTGAATCGTAAAATGTATTCAGCACTGATGAAGTTTCTTCTTCGAAATGTATAGCACATCTCTCAGACTAATCAATAATTGTAATATCAATGGAGTCACTTAATTAGTTCACCACGTAAAATAAATGGAAATTAGTTATTTATTAACTCATGAAAATTACTGCAGAAGCGACAGTATCACAAAAAGTCAAGTGTTGATAATCTCTAGCATAATGTCCTATACCGTAAAAAAAATTACCTTTTCTAAAACTAGAAACTAGTCTGAAATACGAAAGACGAATAAAGATGTGTTGGCGCAAAGCGTCAATACCGGTTTAGAAATAGATTCAGGATGCCAGCACCCGAATACCGATTGTTAACTAACCTTCATACTTAATAAATAAGTTGTGTAAAAGAAATATATCCCATTACATGTGATTTATTTGGTAAAGCTAATTAGGGCCATAGAAACTTGGCCTTCCATATTCTGAGATTTTAGAGTTTTCCGTGCAATATTTTGAAAACTATAATATTTTCCAAATAATGAAATAAAAATTATCTTGAAATATCGCGTTAAGGGCAGCTATCCCTCCCCTCCCCAAAGGAACTGTGTTTTGCGTTTGAGTCCGGGAAGCACGATACCAATAAGGGCGTCTCTGCTACGGGTATCAAGTGCCCTATCGCCCGTACGCGCATGGCTCTGAACGGACGAGCAACGGTTTTGTCTAGCTGCGTGTTTCTATTGGACTTTAAGCGGTAACACTATAAATTTATTGGTGTAAAGTGTGCAGCAAAGTTTAAGACAGGCCCTTATCGTTTTTCGCCGGTGTTGGGACAGTGCGTTGTAAGATACAGCAGTCTGAAAAAGCCGGATCTTAGAGGTCACGATCCTTCATTTCTACAGCTTTTGCGAAAATTATTATTTTTGTCCCCAAATGGGAGGCGATATTGTAAAATCCTCTTACAATTTTGTTACAAATTGTTTTTATCATGTAATATTATTTTTTCAACACAAAAACCTTGTATAATTGGAACAAATTATTAAATAAATATATTTTCCATTAACTAATTAATTGAATAAAATTATACACTTTTTTTGTGTTGGAAATATTAGACTACGTATTAGAAACAATTTGTAACAAAACTGTAAGATGATTTTACAATATCCGCTCCCGTTTGGGTATAAATATTAATTCTTGCAAAAGCTGTGCAAATGAAGGATTGTGGCCTTAACGGTGTTGTAGGGCTCCATAATAATACTTATAACAGGCATGATATCTACGAACCATTCAGTCCTCGTCTGGGGCGTGTTTCATTTGTTTGCGTTGTTTCACCGAGGGAGGTCACTGTACAGCCAGTATGGCTTCGTTCGTACATCATCATGATAGATATGTGGTTGTATCATTTGTTCTCAAACACATGCGGGGAAAGATGGCATCACATCACGTGTATGTAATTAACTGTGGATTGTCAAACCAGACATCGCAGTTCTTGTATAGAGTCATTTTAAAAAAAAATTGCCCAAATTGTTTTCACAAATACAAAATAGTTGTTTATATTTATATTTTTCCCATGCTTAAATGTGTTGCATACGATACGCCTGTAGAGGTGTAAAAATACATTGCAAACGAATTTTCTCATGGCACTAATAATTAATGAGAGGGGCACAAAACGCCTCGATATTACAAGGTAGCATTGCCACAAACATGAAGTGAATTAGGAAGTTGTTCGAAACAATTTCAAACGTTGTTACATTCCACCAAACGGCTAAAATCCTCTGAACTGCCTCACATCAGCTGATTGAGGTATTGGTTTCATCACACAGTGCAGTAATCGATACACTGTAAAAAAAATAATGGGAAAATTACCTGACAAGTGTAAGGTAGTATTCGCAAACTTGTATGGGAAACATAGTTTACCTTACGGGAAAGGTAAAAATTACCGCACTCCGGAGTAAAATTCACGTGCACATTTCATACATGGATGGGAAAATTACCTTATGACGTGTGGATGTCCTCATCCATTTGTAACTATTTGATAATTGTATTTTATATATTTTTTACCTTAAAATTAATTTTTATTGTTTAGTGATATAAGCTGTCCAACATATGTAAGATATAATTACCGCAATCTGGAGTAAAATTCACGTACATAGCAGTGAAAAATCCCACAAATGGATGGAAAAACTACCTGACAATGCGTGTATCCCTTCAACATTGTTTCAACAGCTAAGTGGGAGGACAACCGGAAGAAACAATCATGTGAGACGCTAGTATTCAGTGTCGTCGTCGTGGTGTAATGGATGGCGCATCGACCTAGCGAGATAGAGGACAACGGTTCGCGCCCACTCATCAGTAAATACTGAAGATTTTGAAGATCAGGTTTCGATTACAGTGCGTTAAAGGAAATAGGTAATGAAATATTAATAGTACAAATACTCCGGGATGTTTTTAAATATAATTTTATTATACAATATAGTTGGTATTCCCATACTTGTATGGGATTTCCCCCCCACTTTTTCAGGTACTTTTTCCGTACGATTAGGAAATAGTACTTTGTGTTATGTGAATTTACTCCACATTTAAGAGGTAATGTTATTTACATGTAGAGTTAATCTAGCGTCCCTTACATGCAAGGGAATCTCCCACGGTGGAGCCAGAGGCCTCACTAGGCATATATACCCGAAGAAACTTTCACAACGTAACTTCACTTCACGTAATCAACAAGTCCATCCACAGTTACTTCCAACTTTTCTGAAGCCACGGTCAAGTTCTACTTTCAGGATATTACTCCGCCTTTTCGCGCAAACAAAGCTTTAATAGGACTAGAAAATAACATCAAAGGGACAACGCGTCGCCTTATTGTACACTTGCTTTAACAATATTTTTAATAACAACTGCTTCTTACTAGAAAATGCCAAAACACCTTTTTCTTTTCTTTTTCATCAATTAAAATTAAAATGGAATATTGTAATTTATGGATTAAATAGAAATAAAAGTTAAAAAAAATTTATCCATAAATAAGATAGGTTTATGTAGGTAAACAGAATTATAAAACGTTTGCGATACCTAATAAGTTGAAGAAACATCCAAACACTTCCTATATAATGATTTTCGAAAGGTTTGATTCAGGAAGAGTGGATAAACTGTGAATGGGCTACGCAGTATATCTCGCTTGTAAGCTGTTCTCGTTAAAGTCAGCACTTTTGAGGCCCTAGTTACTTTATCCATTCAGCCAATTTTTTTATCCTATAACCACCTTTTTAAATGAATATTGCTATTTACGTTATAAAAAAACAGCGTGTATATTATTCCGCACTCTGCAGTTAACGTCTAAGACTAAAATAAAATATATTTATTGACAACTATTACAAATGATAGGGCTTTCATAAGTGCTCACTTTACCGTGTATAGCCTATAATCAGACGACTAACTAACTACACAAGAACATCACATCTTGTAGGCGGACGCTACACTAACCAATGCATCACAGCCTATCAAGCAATAGCCAAATAATTCTCCAATCATAATTCGGAACAACGCAACCTTCCTTCGCATAATCACTTTACGCAATATACTGTATTTCGTTCAATCATACTCGAAACTACGAAAAATATACACATGTTATAAATACACTATGCACTAGTCAACGACTCTTATGAAGATATTTGAGCTCCCTAACATAACATGTGGTACGTTCTCGCTAGCAATAGGCACCAGGGTGATGTCAACACATGGAGCATTTGTGCTCCAGATGGTCTATTCATTAACTATTTAAGGCGTTCAAGACCTTTGAGGCAAGGACACTAGTCACGCTTTGTTTTCGTTTTTTTTTTTTATTCTGGAGCGATTCACTTTGTAGTCAGGTCCAATAACTTGAGCACCGTTGCCAACTCGTAGGATTTTTCCCATTTCATGGGATTTTTGAGCTGAAAATTTTTGTAGAGGGAAAAAAGGGATATTAGCATGAAAATCTCTCAAATTATTGAAAAACTATGAGACTGCAAATCACTTTAAACGGAAGGGTTTCTTAGGAAGAGTTTTTATTGACACAATTTAATTTAATTTCTTCAAATTTTTAGTAAATGCGTAAAATGCGTGAGCCAACAGATTCGCGTGCTTTGGACGATTGTTCTCTTTCTAAGAAACGCAACATTCTTCATTCAATGCTGATGACAGAGGATGATTTGGAGGATTTACACGGGTGTGCAAAAACTTTTCAAAACTGCGTAACGAGAAAAGTTTGTATTGTAATACAGAACCTGAACAGTGTGTACATAGGAATTGGAAATAATTATTTACATGTATTTTATGCATACTTGGGTTATTCTTGTAATAATACATCGTCTGGAAGTTGTATGAAGAATGCTAAATATGTGAGTCCTTTTTTTTTTTTCCTGTGTTATTTTTAAGGGAAATTCTGTGGCGCTATGGGATATTTCGAGTCTCGGCATGTAATTTTCACCTTCTGGTTGTTGACAACACTGAGCTCAGGACAATGCTGATATTTAGGGACACCACATTTTCGCTAAATAATTATACTACTTTCTATAACTTATCTGGCGGGCTGGCCAGCTTCTCGGCGGCCATCTTGAGGGCACGGTAACGCGATTATTGAAATGTCTTGTATGGAAATAGGAAATGACGTTTAGGAAACTGCACCGGACATATTGTTTTCACAAATATTACCCTTAAGTAGCCATTTTTGTAACACAATCGCAATCTTTGTTTGGAGCATAAATAAGATCCCTGAGCACCTGGGCACAAGAGTGTAGTATCAAACTAAAAGAAGAGACTTCCTCTTGTTTTTTGTCGCTTAGCTTGGAGCCGTATTTTGTCTGACGATGAAGCAAGCTTGAATGTTTGATACATATATTTCTTTAAATACTCGTTAAATGCCAATATTGAATTTGGTAATTAAAACCTAGCGTATAATATATGCACGTGATTCTACGAGCGTATACCAGCTTCACTTGACGCAAATACTGTTTTTGCATTAGAAAATGTAACATTTGCTTTCGTACCAAAATGTTTGTGTTCTCCTTTCAATTATCTATCAATTTGAATTAAGTAATTTTTATATTATAATTGTTTCCCTGCTGCATGTCTTTATTTTTGTGAAACGTTTTCATATTACGTAAGAATAATTTTCAATTCGAAGTGTATACGAAGCAATGTTGACCAGTTTCGTACTTCATGTTCTACGTCTTTAACTCACCGGACACAAGTTACTACACAACATACTAAAGAATGAAAAATTATATGTTTGTTAATATCATTTATATCGCATACGTATAAAAATGCTAGTTGCAATGCTTCCATGGTACATTATGTCATTGTTTTCCAAAACATAAGTCGTAATGTGGTATACAATTATACAGATGGCGTATAGGCACGCGTGCAGAGTGTGCCCAGCCACACACTAATGATCGGCAGATTTATCCATTTAAAATTGTGGACGTTGAGATATATTTAGTATTCCGGAAGCTCAGCAGGCTGTTAGGCATGCTGCATGGGGCTTACTAAGGAATGCGGAAATACATCCCATCAGCTGAGAGCTCCGCCCCGCCAACCCCCCCTCAAGCACATAACTTGTAGACCCTCGAGCTGGCAAGTCACAGCAAGTCGTATGTGGTAAGTCGCCGGCCTGCGGTGCTGGAGGTTCAGGGCTGGGCAAGGCACGGGTGTTACTTTGCAAGCCGTTACCTGATCATACTTCAGGTACAACACCAGGTGACGGTATTAAAAGTCCTTTCCAGTACGCCCAAACTTCCCCTCTATAGGTGGCCATTGGTTATCCTCTAACTTAGTGGCACACCCTAATGACGAATGCCTATGGTAAAGAGCAGATAACAACAGGTAAATACTCGTTTATGATAGCCTAAAGACGACAATATTTACTGACAGTATTTCTACTTCAGCTACAGTTCTCTTGGAATAATAATATGTTCACGTCTGCCTTATTTTAAAACCATGCCATACAAACAACTAGGTTATTAGCATTTTACGTTTATATTATTTTGAAACAAAGCCATATAAACCAATCAATTGTAAATAACTGTAATGTAATATCAGTGCACGTTGATTGCCCCTCAGTTGGTTCAATTAACCAGAAATCAGGACCATGAGTGAGTTTAAGGGGCTTGATCATCTTACACTACACTTTACTCATCCCTAGCTTAACGCCTGAGTCACGGGTGGTGTCAACTCGCTACTATCATGTACTCTACATTTTGTAATGACGGATATTCCCAGCGATAGAGTTAAGTTACAATGGAAAACAGCAGGAAACATTTCAAAACGTACTTAAGAAACACACTTAGTTACTGAATAGTGTACATTTAACTAAATAATTATAAAATGTAACAATATTTGTATCGCAATACCATAGAAATGTATTAGATCGTGTTCGCGGGAAATGTAATAACTCGACCTTTCTGTTTGCGGCTTGGCCCGCGTGTGCTACAGCAAGCAGCTACCAAATTGCCTCTTTGCAGTAGACCTACATATTAGTGGTCCTGTTCTCAGATGCTAGGATTACCAGCTACTAGGTCTAGAGAAGGCCACGTAGCTGACACGTGAGAAGTAGTCATCCCTCAATGCCGCCTGCAGCGACTGTCTCCACTTAGTCATAGCAAAACACACCTTGAGGGGGAAATTGCAGTCTTTTAAATTCGAAAGGTTTCTCGGATGGAACTAATGATATGCACAGTATGAAATTTGATTCCTCCCGTTCACATCCAGTGAAAACTATGGTGTCGATTACATAGTTTTGCCAAGCGTTCACTTGGAGCTTGTTGGTATTGCATAGTATTGCATGAATGAAGCCGCACCTTTCAGGAGATGCTCGTATGGTAGATGCTGTTGATGAACCTCACAGGGTTATGTCCTGTGTCGTACTTTTTGTACAACTGAGCCAATAGATTTTTACTTCATTTCTGCCCTTTCGAATAAATATTCATGTATCAAAACTTTCAAAATAGAAGACGTAACGATAAATTATTCGTTTAATGAGCTATCGAGGAGTATTCGAAAATGGATTTTCCACCTCTTTCGCCTTCTTAGGCGTTAAAAAAAACCCTAAAATGATCGTTATGCATATTTTATGTATGCAGCCATTAAAAGGAAATTTCCTGACTGTATCTTACAGGGTTAATTGAACTATTGAGGACTATTCAAAAATACACTTTCCGCTTTTCACAATCTTAAGGGCTGAATAAATAAATTCCTAAATTAAAATTTAGGCACTTTACAAAGCGTATTTAAATTATACTGACAAACTTCGGCAGCATATTAATTACGAGAAAAGAAGGTGAAAACATATAAACGACCTATTGTCGTTTCAAAATGAAAGCCTGAGTGTGTGCATAACATGTAATGGAATAAATATCTGTAAACCCTAAACACCTGTCTGCCTCATCAAATTATTTCGTGAGAAGAATCACAGTTAGGCCTATTACACTTATTTGGTCTTATCTTCATGACGCTATATCAAAGTTGGGATTTATAAGATGGATTATTAATCACCATGTCACAATTAACTTTACACATTATACTGACATTCAGAGTTCAGTCACAAATAATTTCATCAGTAGTTGTAATAAAATATTGCTTCAGGTACAACTTCAGTGATATGAACAGCCCTTATCATTCATATGTTTTACCTCATGTTTAACTTGCTGCCGGAATTTGTCGGTCTAATTAAGGTACACTCTGTATAGGGCTAGGTATAATTTCAAAGCAAAGGACATAACTTATCTTATAGGGTTAATGAAAAATTAATAATTCCTTTTAAACACATTTTACAATTACTTACCCCTTTAGGAGCCGAAATTAAAACAACTATCCTCAAATTAGTTTTCACGTATTTGTATAGGTTATATTTCGAAGCTAATAGCACAACGATACCTCGTTTTTATCCTCTTAGGGGTCGAAATTCGAAAAATCTTTTTTTAGTGGGTGCCGTCACCCTACAGATTTTTGCGCCCAGCAATTTGGGGATGTGAGCTGAAGAAGTCAGTCAGTCACTTGGGACACTTCATTTTATACATAGGGATTTTTGCCACGAATATAAAAAAAAACTTTCTGACTTGGATGGTTCATTTGAGAAAACTTGTTTACACTGGAGAATATATTTCTGACGTCATGGACTAAGAAACAGAAACAGGTCAGGTATAAAATACTTGAAAAATAAATTAAGTAATCTCATCTTAGTTGATATGTACTGTGCGATCAGGTTCTGAGTCGCGCCGCGAGTTAGACGTGAACTCTCACCGCACACAGAACCTGTTATCACTTCACGCTGTAGTAATTCAGTTATAGGCTGGGAGTCATAAAACTGCATGCGAGTTGCACACATGTCACTGGACCTCTGCTAGCCCGACACTGCCTGCACGACTATGAACTGTAGAAGGAGAATGTGGTGGAGTGCACGTCCTAGACGCGCAGTAGCCACTCCGTGTCCCCACACAGGGCTACCAACACAACTATCATAGATGACGTGGATATAATTTGAGGTTAGAACACTGGTTATGCGAACAAGTGCTTTGAGATGATTGTATACATATTTTATCTAACCAGTTTTTCAATGCAATTATATTAAATTCAAATTAGTAAAAATATTTTATTCATATAAAACGCATAGTCCTTTGAAAATTCAAACAAACGAACACGTTCATCACTGTTACCATGTGACTGAGAGCTGTGGTTTTTTTGGCATAGGTCAATGTTGAGTAGGTGCGTAGAACACAAAGATTCGGGCTATCTCATATTTCGTGTTTGCTCTGAACCAGTAGAAAACGTTAAGCACTGGGTGACTTAATTCCTTTTTGTAAAAGGGAACAGGATAATGATTTGTAGTCAGGGCAGCAACCATTAAGCTAGTGACCTATGATCGAGTAGGTACACGATTATGATGCCTAGAATGGCGCCTTGTTGAAACATAATATTGCACTGTTTACAAAAGAGCATACAAGGAGAGAAATGCATCAGTAGCATGACGAAAGAACCTTATCTAATTAGTTTCCGAAGCAGGTTCTACGGAACTGCTAACTTTAGAACATGCGGTATACCACAGATTGTCACATTTATATTCTGACAGACAACACGCGTGACTTAACCAAGCCTGTATTTTATTTATATTTTTGACCGGACCTACATTTTCTGGACAATGTTACTGACTCCATCGATTTTTAAAAATATGTTTCGTATTACACACACACACACACACACACACACACACACACACACACACACATATATATATTCTCCCAGTTACAATAAAACTATTTTGGCAGAGACACTAAGTGTAAACAATTTCATGCAAATATTCATGAAAATAGAGGTGAGTAGTACAAAAATGTTGGTTCTGGCGCACCAGGTGTCAATCGATGGAGCCGTCGATCATAATTAGCATATTACCAGGTGTCGGGCTGTGGACACGAGGAGCGAGAATTTCCCTCCTTTTTCTTTTTCCCGTCCAAAATGGCCGATTTCGCGTACAAAAACCTCACTTTTTCGCTTTTCCCCTCAAAATCCTCTCATTTCCCTCCCACCAGTGGAGGCCATTTTGGCAGTCAGTGCCGACCGCTATGTTGCCCTAATTAGCATAATCCAGCAAGTGACTCCTCAAGGTGGCAAACATCTCATTTTTGGAGGGTCCCCATGAGGGTCCCTGCCGCCATATTGGATCACAAGCACAACTTACCAACAATATGGCGGCCACATGTCGACCATGTAAGCATATTTGGCTGTAAATCCCGAACAGTTAAAGGCATAGTTACCAAATTCATAACATAGACATCAACCACAACAAGGAGAAGGGCTGTGGGGTTAAATATGACCTATGCAAATGGCCATCTTGGTATTGACAACATATGTCTAACCAGGAAAACTGTCGACCAGCTGAGGGCGTTGACCATTTTGGTAGCCAGCGCCTCGCCAGCAGCAACGATGGGGCATCATGGCATTGCGAACGATAGGATCTCGTCTAACACTGCTGCCACCCCTTAAGGCTGTGTGTGCGGCAATACTTATAAGCATAATTCGCTATCATTTCCGAACTGTTTAAGCTATAGCTGTTGTCAAATTCATAACATAGACACCAACTATGACTAGGAGAAGGGTCATGAGGTCAAATGTGCCCCATGTTAACTTATAAACATAGTTAGCTGTGGTTTCCAAACAGTTTAAGTTAAAGTTTTCAAATTCATATCATAGACCTCCACCATAACTAAGAGTGGAGTCGCAGGGACAAGTATGCCCTATACAAACTTATAAGCATAGTTTGCGGTAATTTCCGAACCATTTGAGTCAACGTCGCCAAATTCATAACATAGACACAAAAAATTCAACTGTAATAGATGTTACACACCACCGTTCGTCAAAAGCAATTTCCTAGTACCACAATGAATGCATACGAAGATAGCAGCGGCATTTCGGTAGCCAGTCGACAATCACATAGGATTGCAACGACCATTTTGGGAGCCATCTTGGGACACAGTTAGGGAGTCAACCTGACAGCACTTCCAGCCCTTACATTTCCTCGTACCGAAAGATTGCCTGTCCCACTAATGCTTTCTGTGTGGAGTGGGGGGAGGAGCCCATTCCAAGACACCCTACCAGTTGCAGGACAAGTATGAACTATGCTTCATATAAGCATAGTTGGCTGTAATTTCCGAACAATTTCCAAATCATTGGAGATACAACTACCAAAAGTGTAACATATGCATAACCCCCCGACGACTATGAGAAGGGGTGCTAGGACAAATGTCGGTCTGCCTGCCACCCCTTTCATACTCACCTTTCTCTCGCACTCTCTCACCCTCTCTCTTGTTCTCTCGGTGCTATGGCAAGGACACATACACTTCCTCATGTACTCTCTTACCTCTGAACCTCCGCCTGCCACAATTCCTTGTGATCTCTAGCTCTTGTCCCCCCCCCTGCCAGCCCCCATCACCCATGGCCATACTCCTCGTGCGCTCGCCACCGCTTGACCAAGCACCAGCTATGTCACCTTGAACCGACAGACACCCTTTCCAACCCTCATGTTCAGGGCATAACATAGGCATCCACCAAGACTAGGAGATGAGTCGTGGGTCAAGTATGCCCTATGACAACATATAAGCATAAGCAGCTGTAATTTCAGAACCGTTCAAGTTTAAGTTGCCAGATTCATAACATAGACACCAACCATGGCTAGAAGAAGTGTCGTGGGATCAAGTATGCCCTATGTCAACATATAAGCATCGTTGACTGTAATTACCGAACTGTTTGAGTTATAGTTGCCAAATTCATAATGTAAACAGCAACTACGACTAAGAGAAGGGGCGCCAGGTCAAATATGCCCTATGTCAACTTAGAAGCATAGATGGCTGTAATTTCTGAATTGTATAACATAGGCATCAATTGTAGGTGTGTGGGAGGTCACCCTGAGAGCACTTCCTACTCGTCGGCCTACTGGCCACCATCATGGCCACCCACCACCACCACCAGCGACCGTCATTGTACAAATTGCCATTGATGGTGCACTGCCCGCCCCACCACATGCTGATAATGTATGTTAGTCGAGTTCCAAGATTCAGCATTCACACATGATCCATACAAAAGATGACAGTCATTGTCAGTGTACTGCCTACCACCCCCTGTCATGTGTGCAAATGGACATCATCGGTGCACTTGTCGCCAGCCACCATGTTGCTAGACAGTGAGACTTCAAAGATGGTTGACCGAACTGACAGAGCAGGACATTCTGATGGGCCGAACCATTTAGTTGTTAAATTCATAGCCCAGCCATATTTGTAAGCAAACAATACCTTGACCAGTTCAAATAAAGCATAAATGTAAATGTTTAAACTGGTAGACACACATGCGCATGCGTGCACACATGCCCGCACACACGATTTGTCAACCTACATATACAATACTTACTAGAATGATATGCATCCTATTACAAAACGAAGTATCCCCTACCTTAACTGGTGTAGCATTGTATACTCGTATGCCACGAATGTGGTTGTAATCAATAGGATTTAGTAAAATCTTCTATTTTTTGTTTTTATTATTATTTTTATCTCCGACCTGCACTTGTGTACCGAAGCAGGTAATAATTACAGTCATACTCGAAACTCCAATGCAACTCCTTACATACAGACAGAGTCCCTGAACATTCAATGTGCGTACTTACTTCCAGACAGATGGTTAGTACCACCCACTCTATGGAGGACCGATCTTTCAATCGTTTATCGTGTACCGAGACTTCGATGTATGTAATGTGACGTCACGCGCAATTAGTATACACAGTCATCCCTAGATAGCCGAGTCCCCCGCACTTACAACATCAACACATGTTAGAATTATAAGCTTAATATTACGAAACGAATTATCCCCTACCTTACCTGGGGTAGCAGTGAATACTCGAAGGCTGCAAGCACATCTCGTCGTCGTCGTGACCTCGCTGGAGCGGAGACCGCAATGACCAGTCCCACCTTTCCGTGCATGGTAGATACCAACCAAGTACCGCATCCCCACCACCACCTCCCCTTGTCAACATACATACCGCGTACCAACCTACATTCGCGTACCAAGCCCATTACACACACTCACACACACCAACACACACAAACACACACCGACATGTATGTATTGCACAAGGACTGGCTAGGCAAGACCATGCATCGTATGACATTCGACAAAAGGCATGTAATTCCATCACTGATACAAATAGACAGGTTGGCCGAGCGACTTAAGACATCCGATATAGTCTCTGGTTCCAGTAAAAGGGAGAATGGGGTCGAATTCACGCACCTGACATAGTTTTTCTGTACCCTACTTGAATAAATACGATATCGCAGGTTCGATTCCCGATGAGCGTGCACACAATCATTAGTCGTTAATCCCACTGCACATGAAGACGAACATGAAGCGGCCATGATAGTCATACTACATCTCCAAACTACACTCATGTTTTGAACCGTTGCAATTAGTGGGTCTACACTTACAGGCAGCCATACTTGGCCGGCTCTGCCCGAACCTTCAATTCACGCACAATGTCTTTTTAATTACAAGCAGTCGGCCCTTCCCGAACCTTCAATGTCTGCACTTAAACAGTTTCGTCCAGCAGTCCAGCCATTTCACAATGATAACTGCGATTTTGTGTTTACCAATAGTGACAAGGTTAGATCCCAGGTCTCTACAGGCAGCTGTTTGCCCTCGCCAGACGTCAGCTTGAGTGCCCGAAAGGAAAAATACCCATAAAAAAATGGCTAAATATTGCATCATCAAGATCAAGGAGCCCTTGCAGGTATTACAATATCAAAGTTATCAGTTGTGGAAATGCCTTTAATAATGCACGATGCTGGCTGCAATGATAACCTGCCTAAAGAAGGACATCGCACACAATGCGAAATAAAAGATGTTTACATTAATTATCGTGTAAGTAATAAACACTCTGAGTTAAATAGAGCAGACAGCCTTAAAAGTTTAATTGTAAAAACGTGTATTTCAAACACACTGCATGCGCGTGGATCAAGCGTCTCTCGTGCATTCCTCTCATGCCCACTTTTTTTGCTGAATGTGCCTACAGTGTACCAGTGTCAGTGGTAAGAAACCAGTGCAGCACTCTGCGGGAGGCGGCACAGCGGTGAGCGCAGAGGAAACGTCAGCTGCTGAACCTTCGATCTGCGCGACATAATAACTATTACAGGCAATTCATATGACACCGTTAACCCAGGTAAATGCAGTGCATCGAGCACTTCTTTTAATCCCTCCTTTACAGATAACCATACATTGCACTCACAGTCATACTCTCCCTCCAACCTACACTCGCTCCTTTAACGCTCGCAGCTAGTCTGTACCCTCCTACCACCACTGGGGACCAGCCTGCACACACAGCAGTTGCGGTTCGTCGTCGTATATCGAGACCTCAGTGACTGTAATGACGAACAGTCATACTATATCTCACATACGGTTGTACAGCAATCACCAATGCTAGACATGACCAGACCATCCTCGGCAGAACATATTCCATACTAATCGAGTGAAACTAAACTGGTCAACACTAGCAGCAGAATGTGCCCGACCTACCACACAATCAACGTGAGAATCTGTAAGACTACCTCAAGCAGTTGACCGAGAGAGCGAGTGCCGTCCAGGCAAGTGTTTGGATGGTAAATAACACTAATCATAAGAGAAAACAACTGGGTGGTATGTCAGTCGAGTCACACATGCCTGTCCCCCCTTTTGCGAAAGGAATTCAACTATACAGTACCTAGTGACATAACTGTACTTACATACATAGATGGACTGCCCGAGAATAGTCTTGGTTATACATTTATAATGCTAGTACATAAATAACATACATTTATAATGCTAGAACTAGAGCTCATTACAAAAAAAATTACACCAGTATCGCCATACAAAAATGTACAAACCTTCTAATGATGAGTAAATAGGTAGCACAAGCACACCATTTCAACTATGCATGTACTCAGTATTTATAAGATGCATTTAAAAAACCATAAAGAGCAGATGTTTAACTTACCTCAACTGGTGTAGGAGTAATGACCTTAAGTCACGAGCTCATCTTGTAGCAGAGATTGTGAACTCGTTAGAAGCAGAGATTACAATGCCAGTTTCGCCTTTCTGTATATGAAGTACATTACCGACCAAGAAAGCAACTTGACACCTGCAAGTACTATAAGTAGATCACCACCGTCCTTGATAAAACATCCATACTTTTTACATGTGCCCCTGAAAGGGACTAACGCATGTACCCTGATGGCGGTGGAGACATTTCATCATCCTTGAAAACAAAGTATTGTTGGTCAATTCCCGTAGAGTCCAGTCTACACAGAAAATTATCAGATAAGGTAACATATTGCAGTCCAGTAACCATGCCGACATATGCATCACACAGCCAACAGTCATCAACTGATACAACCCGAGACGAGCAATGCAAACCAGCATACTCTGTTAACTGTATTTATAGGCGTACATAATGTAAAACAGACGTCAGTTCGTCGGTGAGCGTGGTGGAAAGCGGATCATTACAACTTCATTCACCTACTACGATCATGTACTCTGCTACAACATGAAGACGGAATCAATGGTTGAAGACTTGTCACCTGTAACATGGCCAACATCGGCAACAGCAAGGGAGCCTGAAGAGTCGCTAGTAGCATTACGGTATCCATGTTACCACTGCGATCGCGTATTCTGCTGCCATATGAACATGCAAGTTATGGTTGAAGACTTCCCATCTATAAAACCACCAGCATCGACATCAACAATGAGCCCTGAAGAGTCGCTGCAAGCATTACATTATGAATATTACTACTGTGGGAAATACTTTTAGACATAGTTGTAATGCACCCCGAAATTTAAATAGTCATTGCTGGTTCCTCCCAGCATACAAGACGTTCCACTGTGATAAGTACGATGTAGTTTTTACCTGTGGTGATAGCCAATATGGAAGGCGTGTAAAGGAAATGTTCGACATTCATCGGGAGGTGAGTTGCAAATATTGTCATTAAGCACACTGTGCCAGATGTCATGATGAGAGTAACTGTCCATATGCCACCGTCTACAAGACCTACCCATGTGTTAACTGCTGTGCAGTATACGCGAATCAGAGTGGCCGGTATGTGCACAGCAAGAATTGTTCGAATAAATACAAGTGAGCATCATGTAAAAACATACGTTATTTCGCCAGCAAACTCAGTGGTGGTGAGCAGACCATTACAACTATATGAATCTAATATAATCGTTTACTCTGCTACAATACGAAGATGACATCTGTAAAGCCGTCAGCAACAGCAACATCAATAGGCCCTAAAGAGTCGCTACAAGCAGTGAGGTATCAATGTTACCACTGCGATCGAATACACTGCTACAGTATGCAGATGGAATCAATGATTGAAGACATGCCATTTGTAACACCGCCACCATCGTCAACAGCAAGAAGTCCTGAAGATCCCCTATAGGCACTACGTTATCAATGGTACTACTGTGGAAATACATTTAGTAAAAACATTTGTCATGCACGCCGACATGAAAGTAGCCATTGGTTGTTCAGTCCAGCATACAAGGCATTCCGCAATGATAGCTGTGAAGCCGTGGTTACCCACAGCGATAATCTGTACAGACATAACAAGAAGTGTAAAGGAAATGTTCGTCTTTTATCGGGAAGCGAGCACAAGTATTGCTGTAAGACATTCGCTAAACGCACCGGTGCCAGATGTCATGAAGAGTCACTGTCCATTTGTCACCGTCTACAAGATCTGCCCATGTGTTAACTTCTGTGCAGTATGTGTGAATAAGAGTGCTTGGAATGCTCACAGCAGGAAATGTTCTGCACAAGAAACAGTCGTCATTAATGTTTATGCATGAATGAAGAATAAGTTTAGAATGAATCTCATATTAGTATGCAGCCATGTCTGTAAAATAAAAATAAAGGTCAATTTTATATATTATGACTATTTTATTCATCTAACAAAAAAACCAATAAAACTAATATTAGATCCAGCTCCATCACTAGAAAGAAATTTCCCCAATTTTGTCTAAGTCTGAAAGTGAATTAAAATATATTTTTTGTATAGTGTCAAGTCTCAAACTCAGTTCCCTACCAACCTATTATGTGACGAATTAACACCTACCTTAACTGGAGTAGCAGTGAATACTCGTAGGCTACGAATTTGGCTGTAATAACGGAGAATTTAGTATACATATATTTTTATCATCGAGCCGCACTCGTGTACCGAAGCATGTAATAAAAACAGTCATAACCACACGTTCAATGCATGTACTTACTTCCAGAGAGTCTCCCCGAATCTTCAATGTACTTACATAATTCCAGACAGATGGTTAGTACCACCACACTAGGGAGGACTGACCTTCAACTCGTGTGTCGGCTACCGGGACTTCGATGTATGTAATGTGATGTCACTCGCAATTGATACACACAGTCATGGCTAGACAGTCGAGTCCCCGCAAATACAACAACAATACATGCTAGAACGATTATTACGAAACGAATTATCCCCTACCTTACCTGGGTTAGCAGTGAATACTCGTAGGCAGCGAGCACATCTCGTCGTCGACGTGACCTCGCTGGAAGTGGAGAAATTCTGTGCATGGTAGATACCGACTAAGTACTGCATCTCCACCATCACCTCCCCTTGTCAACGGACTTACCAGTATACTATTGAAAGGAAACAATGCATGTGTTCCGAACCAACCTCAAGGTATCACAGGTTCGATTCTCGTAGAGAGTAGCAACACAAGACGACATAAAAAGCCGACATGATGTCGACAATGGTGTTAGTAATTACAGACGACCAATCCCCGACAGACACCCGCGTACCAACCACTTCACACACGCGTGGATATATTGCACAAGCGATGGCTAGGCGAGATCATACATCATATGACATTTGATAAAAGTTATGCAATTCCATTACTAATACAAATAGACAGGTTGGTCGAGCAGCCCAAGATGTCCAGATGAGCGTAGAACATTACCATTACATGTCTTCCTTTGTCTATATTGACTATCGCCGCGGGTAAGCACTACATCGTACTTATCACAGTGGAACGCCTTGTATGCTGGGCTGAAGAAGCAATGACTATTTTCAAGTTGGCGTGCATTACAACTATGTCTAAAAGTATTTCCCACAGTAGTAATATTCATAATGTAATGCTTGCAGCGACTCTTCAGGGCTCATTGTTGATGTCGATGCTGGTGGTTTTATAGATGGGAAGTCTTCAACCATAACTTGCATGTTCATATGGCAGCAGAATACGCGATCGCAGTGGTAACATGGATACCGTAATGCTACTAGCGACTCTTCAGGCTCCCTTGCTGTTGCCGATGTTGGCCATGTTACAGGTGACAAGTCTTCAACCATTGATTCCGTCTTCATGTTGTAGCAGAGTACATGATCGTAGTAGGTGAATGAAGTTGTAATGATCCGCTTTCCACCACGCTCACCGACGAACTGACGTCTGTTTTACATTATGTACGCCTATAAATACAGTTAACAGAGTATGCTGGTTTGCATTGCTCGTCTCGGGTTGTATCAGTTGATGACTGTTGGCTGTGTGATGCATATGTCGGCATGGTTACTGGACTGCAATATGTTACCTTATCTGATAATTTTCTGTGTAGACTGGACTCTACAGGAATTGACCAACAATACTTTGTTTTCAAGGATGATGAAATGTCTCCACCACCATCAGGGTACATGCGCTAGTCCCTTTCAGTGGCACATGTAAAAAGTATGGATGTTTTATCAAGGACGGTGGTGATCTACTTATAGTACTTGCAGGTGTCAAGTTGCTTTCTTGGTCGGTAATGTACTTCATATACAGAAAGGCGAAACTGGCATTGTAATCTCTGCTTCTAACGAGTTCACAATCCGTGCTGCAAGATGTGCTCGTGACTACAGGTCTTTACTCCTACACCAGGTAAGGTAAGTTAAACTTCTGTCCTTTATGTGTTTTTTAAATGCATCTTGAAAATACTGATTACATGCATAGTTGAAATGGTGTGTGTTGTGCTATCTCCGTACTCATCATTAGAAGGTTCGTACATTTTTGTAGGACGATTCGTGTGTAATTTTTTTTGTAATGAGCTCTGATTCATATACAAAATATGTACATGTACTATTTGCAGTTCTTGCCCCAGCATGTTGCTGTGACATCTCTCATCCATGACTAATGGTTTAAATGTATGTTATATCATATGTAAGTACAGTTATGTCACTAGGTACTGTATAGTTGAATTCCTTTCGTAAAAGGGGGGACAGGCATATGTGACTCGACTGGTATACCACCCAGTTGTTTTCTCTTACGATTAGTGTTATTTACCATCCTTCCACTTGCCTGGACGGCACTCGGTCAACTGCTTGAGGTAGTCTTACATATTCTCACGTTGTTGTGTGGTAGGTCGGGCACGTTCTGCTGCTAGTGTTGACCAGTTTAGTTTCATTCGGTTAGTATGGAATATGTTCTGCCGAGGATGGTCTGGTCATGTCTAGCATTGGTGATTGCTGTACAACCGTATGTGAGATATAGTATGACTGTTCGTCATTACAGTCACTGAGGTCTCGATATACGACGACGAACCGCAACTGCTGTGTGTGCAGGCTGGTCCCCAGTGGTGGTAGGAGGGTACAGACTAGCTGCGAGCGTTAAAGGAGCGAGTGTAGGTTGGAGGGAGAGTATGACTGTGAGTGCAATGTATGGTTATCTGTAAAGGAGGGATTAAAAGAAGTGCTCGATGCACTGCATTTACCTGGGTTAACGGTGTCATATGAATTGCCTGTAATAGTTATTATGTCGCGCAGATCGAAGGTTCAGCAGCTGACGTTTCCTCTGCGCTCACCGCCGTGCCGCCTCCTGCAGAGTGCTGCACTGGTTTCTTACCACTGACACTGGTACACTGTGGGCACATTCAGCAAAAAAGTGGGCATGAGAGGAATGCACGAGAGACGCTTGATATACGCGCATGCAGTGTGTTTGAAATACACGTTTTTACAATGAAACTGGTAAGGCTGTCTGCTCTATTTAACTCAGAGTGTTTATTACTTACACGATAATTAATGTAAACATCTTTTATTTCACATTGTGTGCGATGACTTTCTTTAGGCAGGCTATTACTACAGGCAACGTCGTGCATTATTAAAGGCATTTCCACAACTGATAACTTTGATATTGTAATACCTGCCAGTGCTCCTTGATCTTGACGATGAAAGAGGTAGCCATTTTTTGTTTATAACACCTACACTAGCGTACGGCTGGAGGAAAGCAAGCAGCTGCCTGTAGGGACCTGGGTTCGAGACTTGTCACTATGGGTAAACACAACATCGCAGTTATCATACTGAAACGGCTGGGCTACTTGACGAAACTGTATAAGTGCAGACATTAAAGGTTCGGGAACGGCCGACTGCTTGTAATTTCGAGGGCTTGGTGCATATATAGAATGTTCGGACAGAGTATAACTGCTTGTAATTACAAAGGCTGGGTACATGCATTGAAGGTTATGGGGGACTCTGTGGAGTAAGTACGTGCATTGAAGTTTCGACTATGACTGTAATTATTACCTGCTTCTGTACACAAGTGTAGGTCGGAGATAAAAAAAAACAAAAAATGGATTTACTAAATTCTTACATATTACAACCACATTCGTGGCCTACGAGTATTCAATGCTACACTAGTTAAGGTAGGGGATAATTCGTTTCGTAATAGGATGCATATCATTCTAGCATATCTTGTATGTGCAGGTTGATAACTCGTGCGAGCGCACAGGCATGCATTTGTGTGCACGTGTGTGTGTCTGCCAGTTTGAACAGTTACATTTATGCTTTCTTTTGAGCTGGTAGACGTATTGTTTCCTTACCAATATGGCTGGGCTATGAATTTGACAACTAAACAGTTCGGGCGATCACAACTTCCTGCTCTGTCAATTCGGTCCACCATCTTTGAAGTCGCAAATGTCTAGCAACATGGCGACTGGCGACAAGTGCGCCGATGGCGCCCATTTGCACACATGATGGGGGGTGGCAGGCAGTAAACCGACGACGACTGTCATTTTAAACGGATCGTGTGTGAATGCTGAATCTTGGAAGTTGCACTATCTAACACACATTAACTGCTGGTGGTGGGGCAGGCAGTCCGCCGATGGTGGATATTTGTACAATGACGGTCGCCGGTGGTGGTGGTGGGTGGCCATGATGGTGGCCAGTAGGCCGACGAGTAGGGAGTGCTGCCAGGATGACTTCTCACACACCTACAAGTGATGTCTATGTTATACGGTTCGGAAATTACAACCACTTATGCTTCTAAATTGACTTGAGGATACTTGTCCTGGTGCCCCTTCTGCTGGTCGTGGTTGATGCCCATGTTATTAATTTTGCAAATATAACTCAAACAGTTCGGTAATTACAGTCGATGATACTTATATTTTGACATAGGGCATACTTGACCCTGCGACCCTTCTCCTAGTCATGGTTAATGTATATGTTGTGTATTTGGCAACTATAACTCGAAAGGTTTGGAAATTACAGCCACCTATGCTTATATGTTGTCATAGCGCATACTTGACTCACAACCATTCTCCTAGTCTTGGTGAATGTGTATGTTATGCCCTGAGCGCAAGGGTCGGAAAGGGCGTCTGATATCTGTTACACATATGCTCAGGGGTCGGCACATTGTGACATAGCTGGTGGTCGGCCAAGTGGTGGCGAGCGCACAAGGAGTATGACCATGGGTGATTGAGGCTTGTGGAGGGGGAGGGGACAAGAGCTAGAGGATGCGAGGAAGTATGGCAGGCGGAAATGCCGAGGGAGAAAGAGTGCGTGAGGAAGTGTGTGTGGCCTTGCCGTAGCACCGAGGAAACAGGAGAGAGGGGGGAGATAGTGAAAGGTGAATACGAAAGGGGTTGGCAGGCAGGCCGACATTTGTCCATGTCCATTTGTCGTCATCGGGGGTTATGCATATGTTATGGTTTTGGTAGTTGTATCTCCAATGGTTCAGAAATGGTTAGGGAATTACAGCCAAATATGCTTATATGCAAGCTGAGCTCATACGTGTCCTGCGGCTATCAGGGTGTCTTGGAATGGGGTCACCCATACTCCATATGAAATGCATGAGCGGGACATGCACTCCTTTGGTACGAGGGAAGAATAAACTAATATGGGTTGGGATCACCCAGAGAACACCGACCGTAATGTAAGATCTGGAAGTGCTGTCAGGGTAATCCCCAACTAACTGCCAAGATGGCTACAATCGGCAGTGAAGGCAGTGTATGTGTGTGTGTGTGAAATGTCGTCGCCTGCCTCACGGTTGCCACTGGCCCCCAAAATGATCGTCTCAATCCTATGTGATTGTCGACTGGCTACCAAAATTGCCTCTGCCATTATCGTATGTGCTCATTGAGGTACTAGGAAATTGCTTTTGATGAATGGTGGTGTGTAACATACAGCCATCTATCATAGTTGTTGTTGTCTATATTATGAATTTGTGAACCTTATCTCAAATGGTTTGGAAATTACAGCCAAAAATGCCTATAAGTTGGTATAGGGCATACTTGCCCCTGCGACTCCTCTCCTAGTCGTAGTGGATGTCTATGATATGTATTTGAAAACTACAACTTAAACGGTTCGGCAATTACAGCCACCTATGATTATAAGTTGTCATGGGGCATATTTGTTCCCACGACCCTTCTCCTAGTCGTAGTTGATGCCTATGTTATGAATTTGACAACTATAACTATAATGGTTCGGAAATTATAGCCAACTATGCTTATAAGTGTTATACACACAGCCTTAAAGGGGCGGCAGTGTCACACAATATCCGATCGTTCGCAACGAATTGATGCCCCACTGCTGTCGCTGGCAAGGTGCTGGCTGCCAAAATGGTCGACATCCTCATCAGTTCGACGATTGTCCTGGGTAGACATATGTTGTCAATACCAAGACGGCCATTGACATAGGTAATATTTGACCCCACAGCCCTTCTCCTTGTGGTTGATATCTATGTTATGAATTTGGTAACTATGCCTTTAACTGTTCGGTATTTACAGCCAACTATGCTTACATGGTCGACATGTGGCCGCCATATTGTTGGTCAGTTGTGCTCGTGATCCAAGATGGCGGCAATGACCTTCATGGGGACCCTCCCAAAAAATGAGTCATTTGCCACCTTGAGGAGTCTCCGGCTGGATTATGTTAATTAGGGCAAAATAATGGTGGTCGGTACTGGCTCTCAACATGGCCGGCGGCAGCGGGAGAGAAATTAGGGAATTTTTGAGGGAAGAAAGATAAAAAGTGACGTTTTTATATGCGTAATCGGCCATTTTAGATGGAAAAAAGGGAAATCCTCGCTGCTGCGGTCGGCAGCCCGACGCCTGGTAATATGTTAATTAGGCTCCACCGCCTGATGCATGTTGAGCCAGTACCAACATTTTTATACTACTGATGTTGCCTGAACGACCACATACGACAACTACAATAAAGCTGTGCTACCACCACCTCCACCAACCCCACCCCCAACATCACAATAAAAACATAAGTATGTCAACGAAAAATAAAATATGATATCGACGTTGTGAGGGCCGTGTACATGGGAAGGGGGGTGAAATGTAAAATCTTAAATAAATGTGGGTATGTGAGAGTAATGGCAAACTTATGCAAACCAGCCTTCGCACGAAATGATTTCGGAAAAGCGTGTAAAACTGGAAGCAGGATGTCGTGAAGTTATGGATGTTACGGATGTCCATAACAGCAGTGGAACGCAGATCTCTAGCTAAGAGATAACACTGCCTCCCACTACACCACAAGATGATCTATTTGAAACTATCAGTTGCTTGTGAGGACTGCAAAACAGAACCAACTGGGTTGTTTACGTTCCCAAATTTTTTCTTTGACTTCTGTTATAAATAAGAGGTTTGTTTCACCATTGTATTGTTTATACCACTGTTCAGTTTTCTGCAAACACTTGTACCCTTTCGTCGTATAATTAACTCCCTTGGAGAAAGCGGCAATTAGAGATGGCTTGCGGTGACACTGTTGAAGCCACTCTTGTTCACTGCTTGTTTATACATAGGTAGCGTGTTAATTGTGTTAATTCTTTAAAATAAGTAAACAACTCTCTTAGCAATAATTTGAGCCAAACACTCTACCAAATATATTTATATTGTAAACTTGTTAGGTATAATGAAAGGGTTACCGGCCACAATATGTCGAGTATAAGAAAAATAAATTTGTAATCTACCCATTAATAACCGCATCTAGAGACACCTTTTGAAATTGGGTAAGCTAAAATACGGGACAATGAAAGTAGCGCACAGATAATGATGAGTCGGATGGAACTGAAACTTTATAGCGGCAGTAATAAATATTAGTTATATACATAATCGCGAAAACAGGGCAGCAGAATAATCGCATATGGATATGTTATATGCCGTGCAATCATCTTAAATAGTGTATCTCACCTCCTCGCACTGCGATACAGAGTGCAACATGGTCTGGCATGGAGGCCCGCAGATGCTGGATGTTGTCCTGAGGCAGACAGCCCACAATTGTTAGACAGTGTGTTACAGACCGTGAATACTGTGACACGGTGGCAGCTGGACTTTCAATTGGTCTCACACATACTTGATTGGGGACATGACAGGGGAACGTGCAGGCCAAGATATGATAGAGGCAGTCAGGCGACCCATGCCGTGTGTGATCGGGCCTTACCCTGGTGGAATATTGGCCCTAGAATCTCGGCCATAAATGGGAGCAGATGGGACTGTAGGATATCATCCAGACACAGCCGAGTCGTCAATGTTCCATACAACACGACGAGAGGCTATGGCTACCCAGACCATAATATCTGGCGTGGGAGAAGTGTACCACTCGATAGTGAGATTGTGATTGTGGTGTTCGACAGGGGCCTTCCGCACCCTGGCACGATGATCATATGTCCCCATACCGATGCGGCACTCATCCCTAAACACCACACATCACCAGTCTCTGACATTCCTCATTGCTCTGGCCTGGAAGCACTGTAAACGAAGCCGTTGCTACTGCAGAGTTAGTGGCAGCACACAAAATTGGCGCTGGAATACCTGATTCTCCTCCGCAAGTCATCTGGGAACACAGTTCGTGGGAACACAGGAGCCCCAGCACCGGCCAGTATTGTGATCTGAGCCGCCATGATATCGCTCTGTGCCTGGCGCACGATTCATTTATTCTCTCAACTGGTAGTCGACCTCGTCCGTCCTGAGCCGGTTCTCTGTGTGTGTGTGTGTGTGCGTGGGTGACTTCACATATCCACTGCTCACAACAGCATCGGAAGTATGGTCCGAACGATCCACATGGAGGACTATACGTCGGTATGACCACCCAGAGATTTCCAGCCCGATCATGAGTACTTTCTCCAAGTCCGTGGTTACGCGGTGTGACGTCTTTTGTGTCTGCCAGCTTCCCTTTACTGTCGAATTATTCTTCGTTATATATATATATATATATATATATATATATATATATATATATATGACGTGGCTGTATTCGCTGGCCCTACATAGGTGTTCTAAAACGAATTACTAGGTGAAGTGAAAATATAGAAAACAAATTGTGATATTAATATATGGAGTATTTTGTTTGAGGTAAAGGAGAGAGGTCTTGGATAATGTTATGTTGATAGCAAATGCAAAGGTTATTTATTTATTTTATTATCACAGAAATATTATTTTACTACACATTAAACCCATAATCCCACCTGTCTTCAAAAACAGCTATAAATTATAAATTTAATTAATTTGGTTCATATCGACAAAAATACTTTCCGTTTTATAATTGATTTTGTAAAAATTTATCATAGTGTTCATGTCAAGCAGAAGGGAAAGAAAAAAAAAAGTAAAGCATTTCTTAACCTCAAGATATGACTAGTTTACAGCAACGTGATGCAGTTTCCTCGTTCATGTGACTGATTGGTGACTAGTCCGTAATAGACTTATGAGGGACATTCAGTGACTAGTATCAACTAAGTTATATCACTGATACGAGTTTAGAGCATAGAAACTGTTGTTCCCTTTGAGACTGGGTGTCTCAAGTTTATCCTATACCCCCCCCCCCTCCTCATCTTTCCGCCATTTTGCTGACATGGTCAAATTGGATTTTAAATGTTGAGTTTTTCTGGAACACAAAACTAAATTTAAAGTTTTTCGTTGCTCTGATGTTACGAGTAAAATGTAACCTACTTCTAACATGAAGTTTTAGCACGAATTTATGTTGTACGCACAGAAAATGCAATGCTGATACACGTTCACTAGTTCAAATTATTTTCATTCTTAAAATATTAGTTTAAATACATTTCCGTGGAAATTACTGTCATGGACAGGGTTGACGCGGGCTATGAAGACTGGTGTTTTGTTCATCAATTTTGGCTAACAACGCTACGTCGATTTTCCTCATTTAATTGCATTTTGGTGGAATCTGTATGGATTCTGCGAGGAGTCCACGGCGAAAGAAAAGTGAAAATCAGCTGAAGATTCCGTTGGCCGTCCAGCGGCCAGAGCGGCGTGGAGACAGCCGTCCGGCAGGCCTTGCTGGGCTGTACTGAAGATGGAAGCTTCGGCGAGAGAGTTCTCGCGCATGCGCCATGCGTCGTGTGTCCTGTCCGGAGTCGCCCAGCTGTCTGGCTGGCATGAGGCTCGGCAGTGATTGGCGGGCTGCCGCCTCCCCAGATGCCTTGTCATTCGCTACGCATCTACGAGACTTAAGTGGAGGAAAGGAAGAATTCGCCGGTCATTGAAAGCGACCCCTGAGTTCACCCCACCATGATGATGTTTGTGTTCTGGTCCTGTTATTGGATGCACACCTATGAGACTAATTCCTATTGGCTGAGCTTCAGAGGTTTATAATCTTGGTATTTTTGTATAAATATCGACCCAGGAGAGCCAGTCGGGAGAGATGGCTACTTCAACAGGAACAGACGGCATCGTCACGAGTTAAGTGTTTTTGAGGGTTTTTCTGAAATGTTGAACTTTAAGCCCATCTGGCATGAAGTCCTGGTAGGAGTTTGTAGAGCTCGGAACTTTGTTGTCGTTTTTCTTGGAAAGCCTTTTCTTAAGAGATTTTTGGTGAAAATCGTGAAAGTTTCGGTGGTAATTTCTAAAAGTTTATAATGATGGCATTAGGAAATAGAAAATTTGGCCATTTTTCTTTTAAGAAAATAACCACCAAAAACGTCTCATTGTTCCTAAGTGACTGTTGATATAATGAAGCTCCTGTCAAAGATTTTTAAAAGGAGTTTCAAAAGCCACGTTTGTTGTAGAAAACTTTTAAAAGAGCGAATTGAAAATGGGCTTTTAGCTTTGTGGCGATAGCCAAGTAATGCAATTGCCCTTGTAATGTATTTGGTTGATTATTAATGGTATATTTAGCGTTTTGTTGCTATGGCGAAGTTGAGATAAGACAATTTTTAAAATATTGTGCAGTACTCAATAATTGGTATGTTTCAGTACTTGATTAATGAGAAATCCAATTTAATCTGTGATATTCATTCTACTAAATAATTAGAATATTCCAGATATGGTTTGTTTGAAGGCATTCAGTTTGATGATAGTAAATATTGGCTTTCAATATACAGGCTATTGCCAAGTAAATAATTTGCAGTATCAAATATTGCTTGTATAATCGATAGTAATTGTTTTTTGGCCTATTATGTTATGGTCACAGATACTCCTAAAAATATGTTTCGTAAGACTTGTCTCGATTCACAAGTAT
Source organism: Dryococelus australis (assembly GCA_029891345.1). Taxonomy (NCBI): domain Eukaryota; kingdom Metazoa; phylum Arthropoda; class Insecta; order Phasmatodea; family Phasmatidae; genus Dryococelus; species Dryococelus australis. Next base: position 5,122,693 of record CM056999.1, read on the forward strand.
AATTTGTTTGTGCAATGATAATTGATAATGCCCTGTACTTAGGAATGGGCAACATACAAATTGGTAGCATTCTGTGTTTTTGTACCTTTTCTATGATATTTAAAAATCTAGATTATTATTGATACCTATGATGTTCAGCTCTTTTGCATACTTTTGCATAATGTGCCATTGTACATATTTAAATAAAGCTACCGAACCTAGTTTCTGCTTACATGCATTTTCTCCTTTTTCTACAGCAGGATAATAATGATATTTCCAACTGGTGGTGAACCCAGAGTTAAAATACATGCATTAAATTTTTTTTTTTTTCCATGAAAAACAATTGGGAGTTAAGTTTGTGATGAACTTAAGGATTATATACTGCAAGTGTTCTATAAAACAACAAGAAGAACTAACGACAAGTCATTTACAGTATTACCTAGCAAAAACTAGTAAAATTTGATACCACAATTTTGTTTACGAAATAGTAGAAGAATGGAGTTTTGGGAAGTGGATTTCTGTTAAAACGCTAACTGTTTTGACTTTTTCCAACCACAGTTCAGTTACAGTGCTATAATTTAGCTTTGCATTGTTGTCTGTTTGTGTTTTCTCTGTACCACTCACTACAGGGCAACTTAGGGCTTTGGATAGCCAGCCGCCTTGTGGCGTTCTCTGGATCTAGAGGGCGCCACACCTCCACCCTCATAACTCGTCTTGATCCAGCTGTGGGTAGCAGGCACTACTGATCAAACGTCCTGTTTATTCAGGAACATTGTGAAGTAGTAAAGCATTACATGTTTTACTCGTGTGTCTAGCTCAACAAGCTCCCGTCACAGCGATCACTCCCGGGCGCGGCACGGTCACGCCCTATCTCGGTACGTTATACGTCGCCGTTATCAGGCTCACTTCTTCTCATTGGTTCCTGCTCAGCTCACATGAACACTCTATGTTTAAATGAACACAAACGGATTCTCATTTTGAAAGTGTGAAAATCTTGTACTATGGTGGAAAATTTAAACATTGAATATACATTAAAGTATTAATTAATTTTTTTTTATAATTGGCTTTCCTGATGTTTTAGGCTTCGAGTATGCGCAAATAGCACGCACTAAGTGAAATTTCATTTGATATCTTTGAGTGATTTTGTCGTTGTGGTGGCCACGAAATGAACACCTCACTCGTAATGCCAACAAATCAAAATGATGAATGTAACATTCAGATTAGTGCAGTGTGAATCCTGAGTCAGGAAACCTCTAACGTTCCTTCCAGAGTAAATGCAGAACTACATACTGTAACAAGTTTACGTTACGTGCTAGCAAAGCTTATCACACAAACGTTTCTAAGTTCAATTTGGCGAATCGTAATTTACCAGCTATACAAAAATATTAATATCGGGGTTGTCTAAATTGTTGTCCATAATAGTCAGAATTTTATGTCGTTGAAAGTAAGAATATTTAATTTCTAATAGCAACGCAAGTAAATGCTAGGACTATATTAACAACACATTAGCAATTATTATCATTTATTAATTGTCAATTTAATAAAATAAGTTTCGTACCCACACGCTTGCTGGATTTCTAAGAGCACAAAATAGTCAGTTATAACTGAACATATCTCATAACACTTCTTATTTTGTTGATTTGACTTTTTAAATGGTTTATTCATAAAACGTATTTTAATAATTCATTCATTAATACTATAGTGATAATAATAATACTTCTCGTAATTGTCTAATGAAGTATTATGTGCAGTTTGATTTATCTAAGAAATAAAAGATTTTCTCTCGCAATTTTATATATGTTACTATTCAAGCATAAGAGAGTAAGTGTTTTCTTTTCAACAGAATAAAATGACAATGACTAATTTAAAATTCTAAAATCAGTTTTTCTTTAGTTTGAAGTCGTATCACTTGAACCATGTCCATCCACAGAGACGCTTATTATGCACGCACAAAAATCCTAGGGATAAATTAAAATGAAAATTAATTAATTCAGAAAAGAAGCAACCTACAGCATCATTATACGTTTAGTAGGTGAAGATTGTTTTATGTTATACGCAATAAATACAAGTGTTTACTTCCTGAAGTGAAATACAACCTGTAAACCATATATATATATATATATATATATATATATATATATATATATATATATATATATATATATATATATATATATATATACTAAATGTTTTATTTATAGAAAGTTTTACAAAGAAGATAGCCTACAAGGCTTCGTTCATATTTACAAAATAGTTGGCATTGAAATTTAAAGTCAAACTTAGAAAAATCTTCAACACTGAATACCAGAAATTGGGTTACACATGAGTTTTTTATTTTATTTTTTGCTTATATAATCCGGGAAATCTTTTTTCTTCGTAGTGCGCGGATTACTGTGTATTCGTGGGGCCTACAACACACAGCATTAATCGTTACACAGAAACGCCAAATTTATATATCACACGCTTAAATTTTTGCGACACTGGTGTTTGTGGGCGAAAACATATTTTCTTTAAATATCTCGTGAAAAAATTGTTTACAATTCTTGACTTTATTTGGAGAAATACCGCAAAATTAAAAAAGCTCATTAGGTCCATGGTTTTCCATTAAAAATAATTTGAGTGGGTGTTAAAGCAAGTGACTAGGAATTACTGCGGCTCAAAACAGACAGGCATTATATTCGTGCTAGGGGTCGAGTTTCGTTCACAATCGCCGCAATTGCGGAAAGTAACTGTGGAAAATCCCATCCACCGTGTCTCCAGTACAAAATGTTCTACTCCCGGAGATGCCAGTGTCGGGTTTACAGGCGGGTGTTACAGTGGGTTTTCTCCGGGTTCTCCAGGTCTCCCTCCGCCCCTGCATTTCTTCTTTGCTTCTTCCCCAGTTCATTATTTCCAGCGCTGAAGACCTCAGCTATTACGCGCTACTCTCTCGGAGGTATTAAACATGGCTAAGGTTAATATTGGCCAATTCGATGCTGACAGTTCCCGGAATCGTACCACTTGCGTTGCATGTGCACCAGATTTTCTCCAGTTTGCGTGCAAGCCAGTGATATATTTGCAAATATATTTTTAAAAGAATATTGTGTAACATCTTCCGATCTGTATTTTGTTAGAACCTACGTAAAAACTTTACAACTTTGTTCTTCGCAATAGAGAGAAAATTAAACGAAATGTTTTGATTGTAAAACTGTATATAACAAAACGTTGGCTAATACAATTGCTTCATTTAAATTCTATGACTGAATAAAATACTGCCTTTTGATGACAACGCTATTTATATCATTCTTAAATTAGTAACATTTATTTGCTAAAATAAAGTTGCTTGTGAACCCTCAATCCAAGCTCATTTTTATATTTTTTGTTTACTGTTGTAAACACAATTGAAGGGCGTGAATAATAGTTTGAAAATACGGTTAACACGAATATACGCTGTCCGCGGTGAAGTGAGCACGTTTTTAACCATCCCAGCGGGCGTAGTATCTAAACAATTTGCGTTTTATTATGACCTCAGACGTTACATTTTTAGAGTTACAAAACCTACACACAGTAATTATTCGTCACCCGGTAAATTTTATAGTAGGCCTAACAATCGGCTAAAATATGCAAATAAGCTGAAAGGGACTTTTAAACACTATCTTCAAAAATGCACATTTTGCCGTGAACGGACTGTACTTAATATTTTGGCAGGGGAAGGTGTATACCACAAATCGGGCTAAATTCGAACTTTTACACACAAATAAATATATCATCTCCATTTACCGCGGGGTCACGGTGTCTGAGCGGCTAGGCTGCTCTCCTCCCAATCTGTTGAACCGGATTTAATCTCCGGCCGGGTCACTCCCATATGTTTTCGAGTGGCAATCGTGTCGTTATCTCGGGGATCTCCCGTTTCCCCCTGTACTTGCGTTCCGGCCCTGTTCAATTCACACCTCATGTCTCCCTCATCGGCTCTTAGGTCCTTGTTGTTAAGAACCACCCAAATCTCTCAACTCAACTATATTTGCTGTCAACTCACAAGCGGCCTCTTTGGGCAACTTACGTTGCTGCGGTAATTTTCCTTCCACCGAACTTTCCCATCAATTTCGTTTTCTTCCCAACCTGAGTAGAGCAGGTCTTAATACGGTTCTACGAAAACCCTCCGTGGCTTCTTAAAGGCGACATCACGCCTGATACACGCGTGCAGGTGGTCCTTACCGTCTCTTGTCACGCGTGCAGACCGCCAAGTCGTAGCGCTCGTGCGGAGAGCTCACTAGTACAAATCCCACGCGGTCCCAGTCGCGTGGACCAAAATGACTATCACTTGGCTGGTTGTTAATAGTTATATGGACCTGCAAGTATTTTTTGTTAAACAGTTGTTAGCGCGAATATGCGTGTCTCGGTTAATAAAAGTTCTGCAAATACGACTTTTTGTCGGAAAAGGTTTATAAAAATTATCAATGTCCCTATGATTTTACTTTTGTCATATTTACCATATTTTTGGAGAAAAACATTATTGGAGATGGTCAAATATCGCTTTTTTAAAGCTTGCCTGAGCAGTTTCCTTAAACGGCAAGAGAAAAGTATAAAGATATGGACGTAGTTTAGTCTGTGGGATTTCATCGTGTGAAATAAAACCCCTATATTACAGATCTGAATTGCGCAGTACAGCATCACGACGAAAACACTGCACGCCTTGAGCGTAGGAGCGATGAGACACTAGGAGTGCGTGTTAGTGTCGCCCGTATTGCTCCCTCGCTTCTTGACCATGGACGCGCAGCTCCGACTAACTCTTGAGCCCAAGAGGCAAAGCTAAGTCTGCCAGGCGACGTCATTGAGCTTGATGTGGATGGCTTTCAACAACCGGGTTCTCAGAGCCGATGAGGGTGAAGCGAGGTCAGGCTGGAACAGCACCGGAAATGAAAAAGTGAAGGAAACAGAATATTGTGGAGAAAATCCGTCGACGAGCGGCATCGTCCGGCGCGATTTCCATGTACGAATATCCAGGAGTGTTCCAGCAGGTAATCGAACTCAACTGGCCTTGGTGGGAGGTGAGCGCTGAGCCAACAGCGGCCCACATTTCCCCGTAAGTATGAGTCGCTGCTGCGCGCCCTTGCCCAACTTTCTACTGCTTGATCTGCTCGGTATAATTCACTTTACCTAACTGAAACGGTTTTGTTCTTAATAATGACATGTAACTGTAAAAAAATAAGGTATTTACAATTGCAGTTCAGCTGCGGACTTTAAAGTCAAGTTTAAAGTTTATGCTAAGACCATTTACATTAAAGCGCTCAAAAGACAATAAGCGAGTTAATCCCAGTGCTCAGTAATTTTTATTTTGCCATGTTTGTTTTAAGCCAGTATTGTTCGTAAGAGATTATGCAGTGTTAGATTATTTATTATCAAGGTTTATATTAATTTTAAACAAAAAGCAAGATTATGACGATTTTTATTTAAGTTCTTATAATTTAGCTTCCCCTCCATTAAATTTAATATGTGAACTTATGCTATTCAATAATATAGTTTCCTGAAGATCTGTGAATACTTATGTATTTCGGATATATCTTTATTTAGTACTGCATATGCTCTGTATCTCAATCGATGATGTAGATCGCAGCGGAAGGCGAGTCAACAACGCGAGGCAGCTGGTACAGTCGCCGGACGTGAATAATTGTACACAGAGCTCACAGTGCTTTATTCGTTTAACGAACAATAATTCAGAGTTGAGACCACTCGCACCCCTTCCCCTCCCCCTATACATCCGCACCACTTTCCATTGCCGATACCTCATGAAAAATGAGAACAAACAATGGGAAATACAAACGAACGTCATAATTAACGGAGACACACATATTCAAAGATAGTGAATGATGTTGGGGTTTCGCCTACAACTATATTCCACCTTCATTCCCTTCGCCACATGCCCCAGTGGAATGTACTGCCCATGCCGTCCTGTCGATTGATTGGTCGATTGATCGACACATATTTTTATAACAATAACAGGAAAACTTACCACAAGAATGGAAACAAAATACAATCACAGAAACAACTACACAGTTCAACGTCCCAGTATAAACTTCTTACCCTTGTGTTGCTGTGGAATTAGCACAGAAGATATGCAGAAATGTAACTGAAACAAACAAAAGCCCCTCAGTTAGTGGCCAGTTGGGAAACATTATAGACAAAGCCTCACAATGAGGCATCCTCCTGTAGACATTGTGTGCTTTCATACAACATGCGGTTGTAGTAACGCAAGGTCTGGCACGCAGGCTCCACACCTGGCAGGGCGTGTCACCTATGGCAAACAAAGCATGTTTCCTCAAGACCCGTTCGCCAAGCAAAGTCTTCTTCAATGAATACGTTATTTTTACGTCATAAAAGTCTACAGAATGTTTCAGTAAAAACGTGCAAAAATCAAACTTGGAAAAGGAGCCGCATCAGGGAATATTTTGAGATTGGGAAAGAGTGGTCAAATAGGCCAGCTAAAGGAGATACACAGGTATACGTGAAAACGACCCATGTACTACATCATGTTATGTTCATCTTTCGTCCGTAAGATAGTTCTGTCGGCAGTGCATTAAGACAAGATGTGCGTGTATCAACGACAGTTGCAAAACTAGCGGGATATTTGAACAGAAGAAGCAAAAACTGGTAGGCTGTTGTCGTGCTTTTGTTGAGGTCGAAGGCCGTCATTTCGAGCAACACTTGTGCACCACAAACTGACGAGCTAACACCGTTCCCGTTGGGTATCACCTTTTAAGTGTACACACGCTATGTCAGTAACCAATACCGACATGCTAACACCTGCCCTGTGCATTATCACCTTGCAACAGTGTACACACGCCAAGTCAGTAACCAATACCAACATGTTAACACCTGCCCTGTGCATTATCACCTTGCAACAGTGTACACACGCCAAGTCAGTAACCAATACCGACATGCTAACACCTGCCCTGTGCATTATCACCTTGCAACAGTGTACACAAGCCAAGTCAGTAACCAATACCAACATGCTAACACTTGTGATCTGTAGTAACACCAGGCAACAGTGTATATACGCTATGTCAGTAACCAATACCGACATGCTAACACTTGCCCTGTGCATTATCACCTTGCAACAGTGTACACAAGCCAAGTCAGTAACCAATACCAACATGCTAACACTTGTGATCTGCAGTATCACCAGGCAACAGTGTATACACGCCAAGTCAGTAACCAATACCAACATTCTAACACCTGCCCTGTGCATTATTACCTTGCAACAGTGTACACAAGCCAAGTCAGTAACCAATACCAACATGCTAACACTTGTCATCTGCAGTATCACCAGGCAACAGTGTATACACGCTATGTCAGTAACCGATACCGACACGCTTACACTGGTCCTGCGCAGTATCACATCGCAACAGTGCAGAAACGCAATGTCAGTAACCAATACGGACACGCTTACACTGGTCTGTATAGTATCCCCTGGTAACAGTGTACAAACGCTATTTAGGTAACCAATACCGACATGCTAACACCTGCCCTGTGCATTATCACCTTGCAACAGTGTACACACACCAAGTCAGTAACCAATACCAACATGCTAACACCTGCCCTGTGCATTATCACCTTGCAACAGTGTACACAAGCCAAGTCATAAACCAATACCAACATGCTAACACTTGTCATCTGCAGTATCACAAGGCAACAGTGTATACACGCTATGTCAGTAACCAATACCGACATGCTAACACCTGCCCTGTGCATTATCACCTTGCAACAGTGTACACAAGCCAAGTCAGTAACCAATACCAACATGCTAACACTTGTCATCTGCAGTATCACCAGGCAACAGTGTATACATGCTATGTCAGTAACCGATACCGACACGCTAACACTGGTCCTGCGCAGTATCACATCGCAACAGTGCAGAAACGCTATGTCAGTAACCAATACGGACACGCTTACACTGGTCTGTATAGTATCCCCTGGTAACAGTGTACAAACGCTATTTCGGTAACCAATACCGACATGCTAACACCTGTTCTGTACATTACCGCCAGGCAACAATGTACACATGCTATGTATGTAACAAATGCAACCACGTTAACACCGGTCCTGCGAAGAATCACCTGGCAACTGTGTACACATGCTACGTCAGTAACCAATGCGAACACACTAACACCGGTCTTGTATAGTATCACCTGGCAACAGTATACACACGCTATGTCAGTAAATAATACCGACATGCTAACACCTGTCCTGTGCGGTATCACCTGGCAACAGAGTACATGAAATCTGTCAGTAACCAATACCGAAACGCTAACACTGGTCTTGTGCAGTATAACCTGGCAACAGTGTACAAATGCTCTGCTAGTAACCAACACCGACACACTAACACTTGTCCTGTGTAGTCTCACCTGGCAACAGCGAACACACGCTATGTCAGTTACCAATGCTAATACGCTGACACTAGTGCTGTGCAGTATCACCTGGCAACATTGTACACATGATATTTCAGTAAAATATACGATCACACTAACACCGGTCCTGTGCAGTATAAACAGGCAACAGTGAACACACGCTATTCCAGTAACCAATAAATACATGCTTACACTTGTCTTGTGCAGTATCACCTGGCAACAGGATTTATAAGCTATGTCAGTAACCTACACGGACACACTAACACCGGACATGTTCTGTACAGTATCGCCTGGCAACAGTGTACACACCCTATACCAGAAACCGATACGGACACGCTTACACAGGTCCTGTGCAGCATCACCTTGCAACAGTGTACAAACTCTATGTCAGTAATCAAAACGGACTTGCTAACACTTGTCCTGTACAGTATGTAATGGTAACAGTGTTTATATGCTATTTCACTAAAAATACGGACACGCAAACACCGGTCCTGCGTAGTATTACCTGGCGACAGTTTTGAAATGCTATGTCAGTAACCATTACTGACACGCTAACCCTGGTCCAGTGCAGTATCACTTGGAAACAGTATACACATGCTATATCAGTAATCAATATGGACACGCTAACACCGATCCTGCACAGTATCACCTGGCAACAGTGTACATACGCTATGGTAGTAACAAATACCGAAACACTGAAACTGGTTCTGTGCATTATCGCCAGGCAACAGTGTACACACGCTATATCAGTAACCAATACCGACATACTAACTCCAGTCCTGTGCAGTATCACCTTGTTACTTTGTACACACACTGTGTCAGTAACCAATGCCGACATGCTAACACTGGTCCTGTGCAGCATCACCTGGCAACAGTGTACATACGCTGTCCACTTACCAATACGGACATGCTATCACAGGTCCTGTGCAGTATCACCTGTCAAGAGTGTACCCACGCTATGTCAGTAACCAACACAGACACTAACACCGGTCCTGTGCAGTATCACATTACAACAGTGTACGAACGCTATGTCAGTAACCAATACCGACACGATTACACAGGTACAGTGCAGTATCATCTGGAAACAGTGTACACACGCTATGTCAGTTACTAATTCAAACACACTTACACCTGTCCTGCGAAGCATCATCTGGCAATCGTGTACACATGCTATATCAGTATGAACATGCTAACATTGGTCCTGTGCAGTATCACCTTTCAACAGTGTAAACATTCTATGTCAGTAATCAATACCAACTAGGTAACACCAGTCCTGTGCAGTATCACCTTGCAACAGTGAACACACGCTAAGTCAGTAACCAATAACGACATGCAAACACCGGTCCTGTGCAGTACCACCAGGCAACAATATACACACACTATGTCAGTAAACAATACGGACACGCCTACACTGGTCATGCGCGGTATCACATGACAGGAACGTAGAAACGCTATGCCAATAATCAATACGGACATGCTTACACTGGTCTGTGCAGTATCACCTGGCAACAGAGTACGCACATTATGTCAGTAACTAATACGGACATGCTAACACTTTTCCTGTGCAGTATCACCCGGCAACAGTGTACACACGCTATGTCAGTAACCAATACCGTCAATCTAACACCGGTCCCGTACAGTATGAACTGGCAACAGTTACACGTCCTATATCAGTAACTAATACCGAACCACAAACACCAATTCTGAGCAGTAACACCTGGCAATAGTGCAAACACGTAACGTCAGTAACCAATACCGAATTGTTACACCGGTCCTGTGCAGTATCAGCTGGCAACAGTGTACACATGCTATGTCAGTAACCAATACAGACACGCTAACACTGGTCCTGTGTAGTATCACCTGGCAACGGTGTACACACGCTATATCTGTTACCAATTCCGACACGGTAACCCCGGTCCTGTGCAGTATCACCTGACAATAGTATACACACGCTATGTCAGTAACCAAAACGGGTATGCTAACACCGGTCCTGTGCAGTATCAGCTGGCAACAGTTTACACACGATATGTCAGTAACCAATACGGACACGCTAACACCGGTCCTGTGCAGTATCACCTGGCAACGGTGTACACACGCTATATCTGTTACCAATTCCGACACGGTAACTCCGGTCCTGTGCAGTATCACCTGGCAATAGTATACACACGCTATGTCAGTAACCAAAACGGATATGCTAACACCGGTCCTGTGCAGTATCAGCTGGCGACAGTGTATACACGCTATGTCAGTAACCAATACCGACACGTTAACTCCGTCCTGTGAAGTATCAGCTGGCGACAGTGTATACACGTTATGTCAGTAACCAATACCGTCACGCTAACTCCGTCCTGTGAAGTATCAGCTGGCGACAGTGTACACATGCTATGTCAGTAACCAATACCGACACGTTAACTCCGGTCCTGTGAAGTATCAGCTGGCGACAGTGTATACACGTTATGTCAGTAACCAATACCGACACGTTAACTCCGGTCCTGTGAAGTATCAGCTGGCGACAGTGTATACACGCTATGTCAGTAACCAATACCGACACGTTAACTCCGGTCCTGTGAAGTATCAGCTGGCGACAGTGTATACACATTATGTCAGTAACCAATACCGACACGTTAACTCCGTCCTGTGAAGTATCAGCTGGCGACAGTGAATACACGTTATGTCAGTAACCAATACCGTCACGCTAACTCCGTCCTGTGAAGTATCAGCTGGCGACAGTGTACACATGCTATGTCAGTAACCAATACCGACACGTTAACTCCGGTCCTGTGAAGTATCAGCTGGCGACAGTGTATACACGCTATGGCAGTAACCAATACCGACACGTTAACTCCGGTCCTGTGAAGTATCAGCTGGCGACAGTGTATACACATTATGTCAGTTACCAATACCGACACGTTAACTCCGTCCTGTGAAGTATCAGCTGGCGATAGTGTACACATGCTATGTCAGTAACCAATACCGTCATGCTAACTCTGGTCCTGTGCTGTTTCAGCTGGCGACAGTGTACACATGCTATGTCAGTAACCAATACCGACACGTTAACTCCATCCTGTGAAGTATCAGCTGGCGACAGTGTACACACGCTATGTCAGTAACCAATACTGACACGTTAACTCCGTCCTGTGAAGTATCAGCTGGCGACAGTGTACACACGCTATGTCAGTAACCAATACCGACACGTTAACTCCGGTCCTGTGAAGTATCAGCTGGCGACAGTGTATACATGCTATGTCAGTAACCAATACCGACACGTTAACTCCGTCCTGTGAAGTATCAGCTGGCGACAGTGTATACACGTTATGTCAGTAACCAATACGGGCAAATGTATTTGTGTTAATGGTTATTCACGGTAAAATGGCCACTATTGGAATTTTGTTAAATTAGTACTTGGTTACAAGTTGTGTATTGTTCCGTCTTATGTATAATTTACTGTGCCATCGACCCATGACTTTATTGATGTTTCGGTAAAGTGAAACTATATAATTTTTTAATAAGTAAATATTTAAATAATCTGCTTTCTTTTACATTTAGATGCAGTATAAAATAGAAAGCGAAAGAGATAGTTTATGTTAGCGCAGAATTTTGCTCGACACTATTAATTCGACGTTAAGTCATGGAACTACTTTCCATTTATCGTTACCTGCATTACTGTACCCATTCCATGCAAGTAGGTGTTGTGACATTCTACTAATGTTGGTTTCAATAGTGCTCACTTTATCGTGAACATATTTAGGCATGTTTGCGCCCATTTCTCTAGTCGCTGGCATTGCGGAGCTCACGTTCGCGATCTCAAATTGTCGTGTGGCACTGTCCGTATTCCCAGGTTAATAACTGCATTATTTTACTGAAACATCCTGTGTTAACACCTACGCGTTTGTTGATTTATAAAATGGCATCCATTAATTTCCTAATGACGTGCGATGTTATTAACTGTAAGGTGTTCACGGATGGCGGGTCTCAATTCAGGTTTTCACTATTTACCCGTTTGTTGCTTCATCTCACATAGTTTCTGACATATCGCAGATAATCCGCTATACTCACGAACATGCCCTACCTCCCTGATATTCACGTTAGATCATTGGTTGAATATTTTTTCAGGATTATTCTTCAAAATGAATTATTTCATCAAGATTTTTTTGCCGGGCATTTAGGATGATTCTGTACGCTGTTAAACTTTTTCTAGTTATAGACTCCCCACTTTTGAAATCTAAGCACTTTTGAAATCAACCTTTGAAAAAGTCGCTGTTCCTGCCTGATGGTAGTGCAGTGGTTAGACTATTCGCCTCCCCCTTAAACGAACCGGGTTCGATTCCCAGCTCTTGGATTTCCCCACGTGGTAATCGTGCCATTCGAAGCCGCTGGTCGGCGGGTTTTCTCGAGGATCTCCCTTTTCCCCCGCCCTTGCATTCCAACGCTGCTCCATACTCACATCGCTTCACTCTAGAAAGAGCTGCTGAGTTCTCAGGAGAGTCCGGGCCAGAGACCATAGTTTCATTTTCGCGTGTCTTTCTTTCTAAACGGGAATGGCTCGTTCTTTCGAGTCCGATTGAAACGGAAGAGCGGACCTAACCGGTGAGTGCCGCGACTCTCTGGAGCGTATTTCAGCAGAGCGAATACCCGGTGTGCTCGGGCTGCCTCGTCCACTGGAGAGCTCACTATACTGGTTCTCGATGTGACGTTATCCCGAACTTCTCTCTTTCTTTCTTAGCCCACGGAAGGTTTATAGAAACAAAGTCGCCATATGTCCATATGAGTAGACGACTCAGTTCGAGCTAGACACTATCTGCAAATTAAATTCACACATCACTTTGCATATGTGATAATAGTGAGCCTATCGTACAGGTGCCAGCAGTAATTGTGTACACTCATAAATGTCATTGCGCAAGGAAAACCTGCTTTATAGTCTATTCGCAGTTTCTTCACACGTTTTGGATCAAACCCATGAAAAATCACCCCATGTATGACGTGTTTGGTTGATTCCTGAATATTTAATATGCCACACGCATTTTATACTTCTGTTAACAAAACGAATCTTATTTTTGGCTTTATTAACATTTCTCTTATATTTTATCTTTAAATTGAAATACTTCATTTATAGTTAATATGAATATAAAAAGAGAGAAAATTAATGTATTTGTAATGCATAGTAATACATAGATCTTATGCAAAATATAGTTTCACCGAGTGCGCACGAATGCAGTGCGTTGTCCCTTTGGTGATATTTTGTAGACTCGGTTACGACTTGTTTGCATGAGGCGGTGGAATATACTGAAAGTAGAACTTAGCAAGATTTCAGAAAAGTTGAAAGTAATAATGAATGAACAATAGTACACATTGCCGTGCATAGAGGATTTGAATGAGAAATGGTCGTTGATGAAAATAACAGTTTCCTAAAGAGGAGCTCGGTAACCTGACACCATACGCCACTCGAACAGAGCTTCATAACAATGTGTGTTGCATTGAGGTAACTTGAAATTATGTGGTCGGTGATAATAGTATCTTCGAGAGGAGCAAGTGAATATAAATCAACATTATACTTGTATAGGTCATCATTAACATGCATGTGCCTGTTTGTTCTCGCGTATAATTGAACCAGAGAAGTTGAAAGAAGAGCGTAATACGCGCAATAATACACGTGTGGACGTTGTGTTAACACAACAGTCCCGGTCTCTCTCTCTCTCTCTCCCTCTCTCTCTCTCTCTCTCTCTCGGCAACATAGCACGGTCTGAGCTTTCAAATGTTCCAACGATCAGCCGCAGTTAATTTTAAGCGACAAAATCGCTGTTTACGGGCAAATGACACAATGTCACTTCCGAGTACTCTAACTTCACTTGTAAACACTGGTTATTCGTGTTGAAATTAAGAAACTGGGGAATAAGTTACCACATTTCATATTGCGGCTAACTTTCCACATGACTATTTTCAGCTAACCATAAACAATTATACGGTGTTATACAGAATGATTCGCAACTAGAGCGACAAACTTTGGGAGGTGATTCTTCATGAAAGGGTATAAGGAAAACATATGTGACACTTTATACCTAAACCGAATATTAAGGGAGGCACGAGCCCTTAAAAAATGAGGCTTTAAACTGTATTTTTACAAAATATCGGTAACGAAGTAAAATAAAATTACAATATGCACCTTTGATCATTGTGGATTATATTTGCAATAAAGTGTGTTAAATTTTTTATTTTTCTTTTTTAAAGAAATAAAATTTCTTAACAACATTAATCTGATATACGTTATTTACATATTGAAATTAATTTATTTGTAATTTTTCGGAAGTAAATTATTTAAAATTAACTAGTTTACTTTCGCTTATCCGTGTAAAAATAAAATATTAAAATGATTTGATATGTAGTTCCTAAAAAAAAAGGCACTAGTAGCGCTTCAATGAATCGTCCTAATTCTTGACCCAAAATCTCTCAGCGCTCTGAACAAATAACAGGCGAAGTGAAACACATCTTCTGTTACGACGCTGAGTGTCTTCTAGCAGTGCGCGGATTCCTAAAACACAAAATCAAGAGTAAAATATCATCTACTCTATACACTTTGACTAGATATTTGAATACTGGTTGATAAATCTGCAACTTGCGTGTTAAAAATTGCCAACTGTTAGCGAACATTTTCGGATATGAACAACAAAATCAGCGAATATGCAAAAATTACTGTAGCGTAATTAATAAAATGATATCTAAAACTCTCTGCTACAGAAATGTATATATCCAGCTGAAAAATCCCTTGGATAAATGTTTAATAAGGAACTTTCCAGATAATGAAATTTTAGTAAAATTATATTTTGATATCATTTTGTTATTATAAAGTTATTAATAATATTTCATAAATTTCAAAAATATTATTTTTGCATTTGTACTCATTTTGTAGTTTCAATAAATTATTTACCAACAAACAATTGAAATTTTTAATTCGTAAACTATAGATTGTATCGACTATTGTTCTGTGAGATAGCTTAGTTATAACGCTGTGGACCATGCGCCATACTCCGAGACTGAGTGAGAGTGGAGTACTGTGCTGGCATTATATAAGCCTGGAGTTGCAAACCTTCACTTCGCCCCTCCCTTCTAGTCACACGTGTGAGAGAGTGAGGATCCACGCGGGCAAGCTTCTGTTACAAGAGGCACGTGGTTCTGACGTCCAATGGCGTGTCTCTGTCTATTCTTTCTCCTTATGTGAAATTATCACTGTCGTGAGCCTCACTACTTCATTCTTATACGTAGATCAAATAAAAAGCTGAATTTATTAGGAAGGTAAATATTTAACAAATATGCTGATTCTTACACTTTATGCATTAAAAAACATAAGAATGTAAAGATGTAAAGCTATGAAAAGATATGATGCAACTTTCTCTCTGCCGTTGCCAACCTTACTGGGAGCGTGACGGCAGTGTGCCAGTTGAATCGAGGTCTTGAGAGCCGATGAGGGTGATTGAGGCGAGTATGGAGCAGCATTGGAATGAAAGGACAGGGGAAACGGGAGATATCCGAGAAAACCCGCCGACCAACGGCATCGTCCGGCACGACTCCCACGTGCGAAAATCCGGAGTGATCCGGCCGGGGATTAAACCCGGATCGCCTTGGCTCAGACACTGTGCCAGTTGAAGCACATGTGCAGGTAGGAGAAGTGACAAAGGTAGAATAGAAAAGTGCTTAGTTTGCCGAGAACAAGGTATAGGCAGGGGTATCTGAGTCGGTAGAGAACTGCTGTGGGCTGAGCCGTATCCGAGGCGCATGCCTACCAATCCCAGGCATGTGTACAGACTCGCCGGCAGGTAAGGCTGCCTCCATGAACACGTTGATCACGCCTTGAATGTCACGATCAAGGGCAATGTGAAGCACATATATCTTGTAGGATCCCAGCTATAGAAGAGGCTTTGCTTCCCTACTTAATCCTCCTCACTTTATACACCTATGTCCGCTAGAATGCGAACGAGGCCTTGGTAACCTAGTTTTAAATACATTTTTTTTTTTTTTTTTTTTTTTTTTGCTAAAACATACAATGTTATTTTATTGACCTGCAATTTCTTCTGATGTTCGACTCATAAACCAACTCAACTCAACTACGATTTTAACCCAAGATACGACAGTTACAGTAGACAATAAACTCCGGTGTAAGAAAGGAAGGTTTAAGACCGCGGGATTCTTATATCAATATCTTTCTACGTTCCCCCTCTCCTTTCTCTCTCATTCAATAGTTGCTCCGTGAGTTTGACACATTATTATTGCGATCCATGGTGATTAGTAGATAAAACAACCGGCGTAGAAATATATAAAGTAGTTAGTATTCAGCTCTTTAATTGTATATTTGGGGCATTCGCGTGCAGCGAGTAGTTAGTATTCAGCTCTTTAATTGTATATTTGGGGCATTCGCGTACAGCGAGTAGTTAGTATTCAGCTCTTTAATTGTATATTTGGGGCATTCGCGTGCAGCGAGTAGTTAGTATCCAGCTCTTTAATTGTATATTTGGGGCATTCGCGTGCAGCGAGTAGTTAGTATTCAGCTCTTTAATTGTATATTTGGGGCATTCGCGTGCAGCGAGTAGTTAGTATTCAGCTCTTTAATTGTATATTTGGGGCATTCGCGTACAGCGAGTAGTTAGTATTCAGCTCTTTAATTGTATATTTGGGGCATTCGCGTGGAGCGAGTAGTTAGTATTCAGCTCTTTAATTGTATATTTGGGGCATTCGCGTGCAGCGAGTAGTTAGTATTCAGCTCTTTAATTGTATATTTGGGGCATTCGCGTGCAGCGAGTAGTTAGTATTCAGCTCTTTAATTGTATATTTTGGGCATTCGCGTGCAGCGAGGTCTTGCAGTACTCGCTCGCTGCTCTCCGCAGTACGAGCTACGTCGCTGCACCAACCCTCCCTCCAAACCTCTCCAGGCAAGGGCGGCTGGACCACTCCAGCAACAAGTCGAGTCTTCAGCCTGTGTCGGTCACGAGAGGGTAGGCGAGTGACCTAATGAACTGGGGCAAGCGGCAATAAACACAACTCCTCGGATGCCGCAAAAAAATTCTAAACATGCCGCCATTGTTGCTTGTGTAAGACGAGGCTGTGCGAGAACAGCCACATGAGTAATGCTCTCTTGTTTTTTGTTTGAACAACAGCGCGCATGGCGATAGTGCGATGAAACCACCTCGGCATTGTGGCTCGTGTTGACCCCGGCCGAGTGCGATAACTGCGCTAGTTTCTCGGCCGGCTCGGGTTGCAGGACAGTCCCGTCCACTTCGCTATGGAACACCTGCACCAAACCGGTGGATGTTCACAGGATAGAAAACAACAAATCGCTTCTTTTTCCAGACCCTCTCTACGCATACCCACATCATAGTGAAATATTCTGATGCCCATTAAAGCAATTACAGATTGTTTTCTAGTTGTTACACTGTGGGAGCTTAAGTATTATATACATTTTTAAAAAATTATGCATTGTTGCAGATTAACGCAAAAAAAAAGTTGCCTCTCAATTTTTATTATTTTGCCTGGGCATATTGTTTGACGATAGCGTAACGCAAGGATAAGTTTGAATTTCTAAAATGCGTTGCAGTTCTTGGCAGAACATCGTTATCTTCTGATCCCAACCATAATTAATTTTATTCTACTGTTGAAGGTGGTCCACAAGTGTTCGAATTTTCTAAAGATATTAAACGGTACGTGTGATAATAATAATATTTGTACTGCAGTTTTAAGAAGTTCAAGGTATATCCGCCTGAAGAGCTCTAAGTACTCAGTAGCGCCAACTTCGTAGTTCGAAGTGATGCAGTAGTCGTGCCGTCTAAGTTGGTATGCGTAGAGAGGGCCAATCAAAATTATCGACCGCCCAATAACACTGCTGTTGCCACTTATGTACTCTATGCACTAAACCAAGCACTCGGGGTGTCCGGGAAGGAAAAGAATCAGGGCCACGGCCTGTATCACACACAGCTGCCTCGGACCTTTCCAAGTCAACGTGTGGAAAAAGGAGGAGAAGGAGGAGGGGAAGGATTTGTACAGAATTTGCCGTTCTTGGTGGGCAAAAAGCTCCCCATCCCGAAATTTAGTTATGAAATAAATTATGTTAGTGTTTGCAGAGACAAATTTCTTCCTTTCTATATATCTTAACACGAAATACCAGTACAATCATTACTATTTAACTTTTTTAATTATTTCTGTTTTTAATAAAACGTACAGTTTGAAACTTATTATTATTATTAATGTTTTACTTAAGCTGGCAACATTAGGGCCATGTAATCGCTCTCTTACATCTAGCCAACGATACAAGTTCAGTAACACATAATACAACACTTTATACAAAGTTTAACAAAACCTATAAACATTTTTACTACAATTTAATGTAACTAATTGTAATAATAGTATATTATTTAATTTTAATATTATATTACAATATACTGGTGTATTAGTAATTTTTTATTTATATTTGCTATTGCTGTTTGCATACGTACGCGCCAATTCTTTACATGCTCTGTATTAACAAAGCCAAAACAACAAACTCAACCTACATCTTTTTTTTTTGTGTTACCATCGTGAAGTATTTGGCGTCCTCATTGAGATCTGAGCGATTAGTACGCTTGCCTCCCACCTAGGCGAACAGCGTTCAATCCTCGGTTGTGTCACCGGATTTTCGCTGGTGGGAATCATGCCCGACGATACCGTTGGTCGGCTGGTTATCTCGGGGATCTCCCGTTTCCCCCGCCTCACCGTTCCGGCACCCCTCGATATTCACTTAAATCATACGCTTGGCTCTCAAGACCTCACTTTTCCGACGCCTCTGCTAAGTAGACCTAGCGGAATCCGCAAGGCTGAAGTGATTTATGGTAACCGTAGGAAGTCAAAACGAGGATGGCTGGACCGGGGAGAGGGTCCCGCGAGTGAGACTACAGGATGTTAGCACGGCGCACGAGGATGGCTGGACCGGAGGGAGGGTCCCCCGAGTGCGACTACAGGATGTTAGCATGGCGCACGAAGATGACTGGACCGGGGAGAGGGTCCCCCGAGTGAGACTACAGAATGTTAGCACGGCGCACGAGGATGGCTGGACCGGAGGGAGGGTCCCCCGAGTGCGACTACAGGATGTTAGCACGGCGCCACCTGCTCCGTGCCAGTTGCAATTGTGCGGGTAGAGAGAACACTCCAGCTGCGCATTTTGCACTCCCCAGCACGACGTACAAAGCACATTTTACTGTGGTGTGCTAACTTTTACAAGAGATTATTATACCATATCCCCTCGGCTCTTATGCTCATTTCCATATTAGCGAGTGAAGTAGTAATTGGTAGCAATGCCTTTATTTCAGATTTATTTATATTTTAGTTAGTTCAAACAATATAATTCCCCGGATTTTCGTTTATGGTAATTGTGCCGGACGATGCCACTGGTTGGCGGGTTTTCTCGGGGATCTCCCGTTTCCCTCGCCCTTTCATTCCGTCGCTGCTTCATACTCACTTCAATCACTCTCAGTTGCTCTCAAGAACCTGCTGTTAAAAGCCACCGAAATCTGTTCACCCACACACGTATTATACAATTTTATCGAATTCCCAAAAATTAGTGCTTTTATAACACTTATAGTTTGCCTCATGAAGAAATTTATTGTTAACTAGCCTTAAGTTGTAAGCTTCTAAACATACTCAAATATGATAGTAAAAAAAAATGCTAGTATATAGGCTATTTAATGACTGACTATAATTATTCTTTTTAAAAGTTAATCTAGAATGTTCATTATTGCATGATTCTCACACAGTGAAATTTATTTGATAATACTATCGATTTCTAACAGTAGTAGGTGCCGTTTGTAGATACAGCCTATTTTTGTGATCGCATTGACATGCAGGAAACATGCTTTAAGATTTCCATAGTAGTATACTTATCTCAACTTGTACTGTTTTTTGATGCTCGCCTCGTCCCAAATCCTTATCTTAAAACATGTTTGATATTGAAGTATCAGTAAACATATAAACTCATCTCAGTACTGTTTAACTAAAT
Source organism: Dryococelus australis (assembly GCA_029891345.1). Lineage (NCBI taxonomy): Eukaryota > Metazoa > Arthropoda > Insecta > Phasmatodea > Phasmatidae > Dryococelus > Dryococelus australis. The sequence continues at coordinate 5,143,066 of CM056999.1, forward strand.
GATACGAATTTAAGAGTGAACTAGGAACTCCAGTATAAATATGATTCGGGGTTCAATTTGGGTTATCGTCCTCACAATCCCAACGGCCTCTGTGTACTTGCTTCCCAGTTTCAGCACTGAACTGCGTTTTTTAGTTTACTTTTAACTTATTGTTCTCAGCAACGTCTGCCTGGATGTCCCCCACTTATAACTAGTATGCACATATTAATTAAATTTTGATTAATTAAAATTTATAACTCAGCTATTTACTCGTCTCGAGGACAGAGTGAAATTCTCTCAAAGCTGGACAGTGCACTCAGTACCAGCTTTATCTTATAAATGTTGCTGTCTCACTATGTTGCTGCTCTATCTAGTAAACCTTAAGAGAATAAGTTGAAGACTATCGAGATAAACTTTTAAAACAACAGTTCCTGACTCTACCGCATCTTCTTTAGTTGAAGACTATCGAGATAAACTTGTAGAACAACAGTTCCTGACTCTACCGCATCTTCTTTAGTTGAAGACTATCGAGATAAACTTGTAGAACAACAGTTCTTGACTCTACCGCATCTTCTTTAGTTGAAGACTATCGAGATAAACTTGCAGAACAACAGTTCCTGACTCTACCGCATCTTCTTTAGTTGAAGACTATCGAGATAAACTTGCAGAACAACAGTTCCTGACTCTACCGCATCTTCTTTAGTTGAAGACTATCGAGATAAACTTGCAGAACAACAGTTCCTGACTCTACCGCATCTTCTTTAGTTGCCTATCTAAATGATTTGTTGAATTTTGTGATTATTTATTGCGTCTGCATGTTTTGGCCAGTGGGGACCCAAATAGGCTTTGTATCATTATATGTATTCAGTGTTTGGTTCTCATTTTAAGCCTATTTGCCCTGGAAATATAAGCTAAGGAAATCATGGGAGTCTCTGTCTGTATATGTGACCTGAACTTTTTTTTTACAGCCTAGCAGACTGTAAACAATTTGTAGAAATATTATGAAACTAATGACTATTACGACGTAATCTTTTATAAAACACATATTCTGTATTTATAAAACTTTGTATGTGTAGACTTTTCAATACATGGTTGCAAATGCATCGATCCGTGATGTATAACGCTTATGGCAATGTAACGTGTGGTATATATCAACACATGATTATGATCACACTAATCATTACTGTTAGTTCTGCAGTGTTACTGCACATCCTGTTGATTGTTGAAAACATCTATAGGTCATGCTGATAACAGAACATACGAGTTTCCCATTTTTGTTATACTCAAATACTTATGTATAAACACAACAGACAAACACCAGAACCTGGCTCATTTCTGCCAGTAAGCCTGGCGATGCTGTCATGTCTTGCCAACCTCTGTTCGGCAAAACATTTAGTTGTAATAAAAATTAGGGTGCCAACATAACAGACTATTGCTCTAGCAATATACTTTGCATTCGCTCAAAAAGCGTTCAGGTCCCACCCTTGACATGGGCATGTCAAATAACTTAAGTAAAATTTGTAATTTTAGAAACTTTCATAATTTCCAGAAATCGCAAGATCTTGGATTACTCTTTAACGAAGCCAAACACTGTTAAACATCTGAGGTCTCTGTAGCGATTTTTCCACCGCATGTAGTAAGTAGTGGGGTTTGGTAGGTTTTGGTATATGGGATCTGGTTTGGAGTCGGTGTCATCCTATTCGTGACAAAGAACGCAGAGATCAGCGCTCTAAGCCAGCTCCCATTTTGGATTTTGTCACGCCCGACAGTTCAGAATTTCATATTTTTTCTCCCCGAAAATCACTTCAGACCCAAAACTGACTTTCTCTAACGAAAAAAAAAAAAAAAAAAAAAAAAAGGGGAATGAAGCAATTGAATTTTCAAATGAGCAAATTGGATTTGAGGCTACTCGATGCGAGAACCATAAATTCTTCAAAGCAGCAAAGTGTATTCGAGGCTCCTCCAAGTAAGAGCTACATAGTCTTCAGAGCAGCAAAGAAAATTCGAAGCTCCAAGCCAAGACCATCAGATCAGGCAGGTCACAGGTACGGCTCCCTCACCCAACCATCATATTGCACCACCCTCCTACACACTCCTCACCCATCCTACCACCTCTCTAATAACCTCCACCGCTTGCTGCTACAATCGTTCCCTCCCCCACAAAACCTCATGTCATTCACCATCCCCTCTGACCACCCCATTTACTTCCTCATCCTCACTACCAAACCGAAAAAATCTGGAAAAATCCTGCAATATTTATAAGTTCTTAAAATATTTAAAAATTTACAAACCAATTTTAATGTGAGTAACTATAAAAAAAATTATTTAACACCAAAAAATACAAAATTATTGCTAACAAATTAAATTTCGGATAAATTATAAAAACTTACATGTAGTGTTTCCTGCTTTCACTTCACCTGCACCAATGGTTCGATGTGCCTAAATATAGTGGGACACCCAACCTCTCCGGATAGGAAAACCAGTAGACGACTGAACCCTCATCTCTATATTTCATTGGCTAGATAGTCGGCAAATCTGCCACCCCAGCACCAATTAAACATTGTCTTTATGTAACACATGATACTTTCACTTACACCACTTCCAATCCATGCTAACATTGACCTCGGCGTAGCTTCACTTCCCTCACTAATAATCATTGCCACCAGCCCGCCACCCAAATGTCTATCCCCTCAACCCTTCACTTAAGCTCATTATTGGTCATTGGTCATGCGACATCGTGACTGCTGCAGATGAATAATGAAGGCAAAGATGCACCATAACACAGTTATTTGTCTGGTACGAGATATGATAAATTACTCTCCCTCTTCCCTGACCTCATAGACTTCATTATTATAAGTTATATTATGTTCGACTCTTCCATCACAATATGCATGTTATTATTGGTAATTATAATTAATAAACATACATATTTTCACACCATAGCAAATATCTGCACACATAAAACATACCTGCTCGAACCAACGAGATATTGGAGAGTACATATAAATATAAGCATACGTGAAATGGTGTACCTGTGAAGAGAGTGCATCCAGATTTCGTTTTGGGCGGTACCATCACTTGCTTCAGTTGAACCTTTTATACTGTCAGAGATGACATTCGCAAACCATTAGGGCAAGACCACTGAAACTACGAAAGACTACCATAAGCTGAATTGCCTCGATATACCTAACATTTGCCTAGAACCTTTATAATATTAATTGACCCCTATTTTGGAGTAATTTTCCAAAAAGTCACTACCAACCACACCTACCAACTGTCAAACCATCAAGGACGAATTCACATACCATCTGCCAATATCAATGGTTAATCAAAAGTCATAACAGACGATCAAGCCAATTGACCAACAAGGGCGACCAGACTGATAAATGTACCAGCGATTCAATGTTATACCTACCTACCACACAGAATGTGTATTACAGCTTACCATAAAAAAAACACCTATACCAACCACCAACCAGGCCAACTAGCCACGAAGGTCAATTATACATCCCAATAGACAGGACTGATCAGCCATGAATACCATCGAACCATACAAGCTATTCATATTAATTAACTATTCCTAAAACATATTCCAACCAATCAGATTAATAAGCCACGAATGTGGACTGTGCATGCCAATGGACAAGATCCATTTTTACAGACAAACCAATACAATAATCCATCCATGAATACCAACCAAACATTTAGGCTGTCCATACCATCTGACCATACCAAATACCCTTACTTACCAACCAAGTCAACCATATATCGAGACAGACTTAATATACCAATGGAAAATACCAAACAGAACTACCGAACCATCCACGACAGACAATCATTCTAGCCAAAAATATGAGCCAGCCATACGAGACAAACATACAGACTGTTTGTCTGCCATCAAATCTGACAGGACATACCAATGGTCAAAACCAACCTACCATAAACGGCCATACCGACCGACCAGACCAACGACAATGAACCAACCATAATATCAGTCAACCATACAGACTGTATATGCCATCTGTACACACAAATTTGATAAAATCATACACATGGGGAATTCTAAAAAGTCAACCACTCTAACTAACAATATTTGCCAAAATTATGAACTTACCATATCAATGATCATACCACCGGTCAGTGTAACAACCATGAAAGACAGCCAATCATGTCAACTGTCTATATAAGACCCCTACATCAAATAATAATATGAACTTACCACACAATCCATACATATGTAGCAGCCAAACAAGTCGGCCGTATGAATCAACCATATAAAACATCTAAAACCACATCAAATAGAACCCGACCATACAAACTGTCAATATCAGGCAACCATAAGAACCATCCATATCAGTCATACATACGATATGGCCATACCAAACGACAATACCAAGCGACATGGCAAACCAACACCAGTGAATTGTTCACCCATACCAATCAGGATATGATCCAATCATACCAATGAACTACACAAGCCACCTTTATGATGCAGTCATACAAGCAGCCAGCCACATGATCCGACCATACCAAATGTACATTCCGAGTATTCAGAGCAAGCAACATTGACGAACCATCCACCCATGCCAGAAATAGGGTCCATGCATACAAACCAACCATAAAAACTGACCATGCAAAACTACCAAACTAATTGTCCAGATGAACCATCCATATCAAATTAATATACAATCCCACCAAACTATCCGACAATATGAACAAACTATACCAGCTAGCCATACAAATAAACAATACAAGGCCACCATATGAATTATCCATATTAGCCAATCATACAAGCCATCCATTCCAAACATTTATCCTAACAAATCAAGCCAAAATTCCTACCAGACCGATGGGGCAAACCAGCCTAATATACAAGACAACCATACAAACCGATCACATGCACTGTTCATACCAGCCATACCACATATCCATACATGCGTACCACTGAGACATACATACCAGCTGACCAAACTAACCTAACATATAAAACATAAGAACCACTAATACCTGGCCGACATATGAACCATATCTTCCAGCCAGCTGTACAAACTGTACAAGCCACACCATACCAACCATCCCTACCAGGTAGCCATACAAAACCACCATACATAACAGCATAATTCTGAACTACCAGACCACCCAACATAGATGGACTAACCACCCATACCAGCCATCCATACGAACAATCCACAATTGCCGACCATATGAACCAACAATACCAGCTCAGTATACGAACCAACCATATCAGCCATCCATACAAACCCATACCAGTGCACCATACCAGCCAAAGAAGCCAACATACCATTTTAAACCAGCCCTATTAGCCAGCTGTATGAACTGATTATACCAGCCGGCTATATAAACCAATCACACCACCAGTCATACAAACCGACCATACCAGGCAACCAAATGAACCAAGGATATGGACCAACTATCGAGCCATCCATACCAAGCACAAATTCAATCCAACCAGCCCAAAAAGCCAGCAAGACCTTTTGGGCATACCAATGGGCAATACTAACCATATCAACCATTAATACAAATGGACAATATGAACAAACAACAGAGGCCAAACTTATGAACCAAAAATACCAACTGAACATACTATATGACCACACAAACTAACTTCCAAAAAACCATATGGACCGACCATACTACCGAGCCATAGGAGTCAGCCATACCAGCACACCATGTGAACTGATCTTACCAAATATCAATTCCAGCTAACCAGTTTAGCATACATCAAGATCAGCTATCCATGCCAACCAGACCAACTAGTCATGTAGACTGAAAATTGCTAGGTAACCATACCAAACTACTATACCAATCATCCAGACCAATCAATGATACTGGTCAATGATTGACTCGCCCAAGATTGACTGCATCCGAGACTACTGTCTCCTGCCAAAATCAACTCGTGTCACACTTAGCATAGCAATGGACAAGACCAACCAGCAAGTCCAACCGACACTACGAACAATGCAAATCAATTACAATGAAGGCCAGTTTCGTAACAAGTCGCCTAATGCGAATCTCATTGCTAACTTCTTTGTGTATAACTTCACATAACATTCCACTAAATCATCATGCAGTGAATCGAGCAGTGATTATCGGGAAATGGCGTGAATCCTGTTGGCACCCATGTTGCGAACCAATATGTGAGCTAAGTAACATACCTCAAAGTATATAATGAACCATAGCGCGAATCGTGACAAGAGCTACGAAACATTTCTCAAAGTATGCCATAGACCACATTTCGAATGACCACACAAGCTATAAAAAGAGTTTTAAGATATGTCGCGACTACATCATGAAGCAATGCCTGAGTTATTCATATTGGGTGTCAATTGGATGTTGGGTGAGTAACTTAATCACAACGACAAAAATCCACGAGAATTTAACTTCATCTCCAACAAAGCAGAATATGTAGGCATTGCCTCCATTTTCACTAATGAGGCCTTGTGGTTTTTCATTGTAAAGTTATTTTCACCCAATCCTCATCAAACCATCCTCATCATTCGTAGCTCGGGAATTACTACATGATGTGACTCGCGACATGCTTGGAGCTACTTTTCATAGCTTGCATCGTGGTTATAGACAATGTCTGTTACAGAAATGTTATGTATCTCTCGTCACAGTTTGTGGTATGGTTCACGACATATTTTGAGGGATGTTTTGTAGCTCGCATATAGATTTACAACTTGTCTCGTGAAGAGCTTTGCATTATTTTCCGATAGTCACAACTCGATTCGCTGCATCATTGTGGTGGGTGACATATTTTGCGAAGTTTTATGTGAAGAGTTTAGCAGTGTGATTCGTACTAAGCGACTTGTTTCGAAACTGGCCTTCATTGTATTTAGTATGGATAGTTGGTACAGTCGATTGGACTTGCTGGTTGGTCTTATCCATTGTTATAGTCAGTCTGGCATGAGTTTACTTCAGCAGGAGACAGTAGTCTCGGATGGAGTCAGTCTTAAGCGAGTCAGTAATCGGCCAGTATCGTTGATCTGTATGACGGGTATAGTTGCTCGGTATGGTCACATAGGAATTCACATTCTATATGACTGATTGGTATGGTGACATATTTCGAGACAATGCGTCATCATATTTGGTACAGATTGTTGGTATGGTCGGATGGACTTGCTGGTTGATCTTGTCCATTGTTATAGACAGTTTGACATAAGTTGGTCTCGGCAAAAGACAGTCTTGGATGGAGTCAGTTTTGGGAGGGTCAGTTTTTTGCCAGTATAGATGATTGGTCTAGATGACTGGTATGGCTGGTTCATATGGCTGGCTAGTATGGTCGGTTCGTATTTTAGTTTCGTGTGTTTGGTTCGTGTGATCAGCTAATATGGTTGACTGGTATGATTGGCTCATACGGCTGGCTCACATGGTTTTTTTTTTGTTGTCCATTCATATAAGTTGTATGGTTTCATAGCATGGTTGGCATGTATGGCTAGCTGGTATGATTGGTTTGTATGGTTACCTGGTATGGGTGGTTGGTCTGTCGCTGTTGGTTGATTTACTCGCTCAGAATGTCCATTTCTTATGTTTGGTTCGCATAGGAATTCGGATGGGTGACTTGTATAGTTGGTATGACTGGCTGGAATGGTCAGTAAGTATGGCTGGTTAGTATGGTCGGTTCATATTGTTGTTTGATATAATCGTTTCATGTGATCAACTGGTATGGTTGACTGGAAGAATTAGGTCGTATGGGTGACTCATGTTGTTTGTTAATATTATTCATTTGTGTAGGCGGTATAATTGGTTCATATGGTTGGTATGGTCGGTTGGTATGGATAGCTGGTATGGTTTATTTCATATAGTCAGTTGGGGTGGTTGGCTGGTATGCATATTTCTTATGGCTGCCTGGTAATGGTGGTTAGTCTGTTGCTGTTGGTTAGTCTGATAGCTCAGAATGGCTTTTAGTATGTTTGGTTTTCATGACTAGTTCATGTGGGTGGCTTTTATAGTTCGCATGGCTGGCCATAACAGTGGGCTAGTATGGTTGGCTCGTATAGTCAGCTCGTATGGATTGTTCATATGAGTGGCTAGTATGGGTGTTTTCCATCGGTGTTGGTTGGTCTGGTTGCTCAGAATAACTTTTAGGTATGGTGGTTTCATTTTGCTGGCTTGTATGTATGATATGTATGGGTGATTTATCTAATTTGTAAGGCTAGCTGGAATGGTCGATTCATATGGCTGGCTGGTATGGATGGATTGTATAGCTTGCTGTAATTTTAAATATGTGTGGTTCTTATTGTTGGCTGGTGTGAATGGCTCTATGTTATTCTAAAATGGATAAGTGGTATGGTTGGTATGGGTGTTTAGTATGGATGGCTCGTATGTTTAGCTCATGTGGTAGGTTGGTATGCCAAGTCGGTCTTGCCTGCATGTTGGCCTGGTTGGTTGGTATGTGTGTTTGGAATGGATGGCTCATACTGCTGCCTCATAAATTGTTTTTATGGTTGCCTGGTATAGTTGGTTTATGGCCAGCTGGCAATGATGGTTCTTATGGTCGGATGGCATGGTTAATTCGCATGTATCGATTTAATGGATGGCTCATATGGCTGGTATGGATAGATGGTTTGTCGATGTTGTCTTTTCTGGATGCTTGGAATTGTTATTTGGCATAATAGGATCGCATGGATGGCTGTTATTGATGGATCGTATGGGTGGCTTGTGTAGTTCGTTTCTATGGTTAGCTTGTTTAGCTGACCAGTATGGGTGGATGGTTTATTGTTGTTGGTTTTCCAGGTTGCTCGAAATAGTATCTTGGTATGACCAGATTATATGGCTGGCTGGTATGTCATGTTCATTTGGATGATTAGTATTGGTAAATGGTATGGTTACCTGGTATGGCCAGTTTGTATTTTTGGTTTTATTAATATTTTATATTGTTAGTTTACATGGCTGGTTTAGGTGGATGGTTCGTATGGATGACTTGTGTGGTTGCCTGATACAGATGATTTGTATGGTAGGCTCGTCTTGATGGTGGTTATATTTGTTGGGTAGTACTATAATTTCTTATGACCACTTCACATTTTTGACAGATATTTTTGACTTGTGTTGTTGGACTTTGTGAATGGTGCATATGGATGGACTTGCCCATTCGTACATACAGTTAGTATATACAGCCCATATACATAATATACATAATTGACTGGCAATGAAAGTTGTTTTGTCGGTGTTGTTTGGTCTGGTTGGTTGGTATGATTGTTTGGTATGGTCAGTTGACTTTTATGGTCTTTCCCACTGTAATGACAAGTCGGTCTTGATGGTCAGTAAGCTTGGTGAGCTGGTATGGGTGTTTGTTTGGACAGCTGGTATAACAGTTTGTATGCTTGGCTCCACTGGCCGGCTCATATGGTTGGCTAAATTGATTGACTGGTGTGGATGGTTCGGTAGGTCTGTTTGGTTTTGTATATTGATATGTTCAGTCTGCCTTGATGTACTGTTAACTCGGATGGTAGGTATGTATGGTCAGATGGTATGGACAGCCTATATGGTTGGTGGGTATTTGTAAATAGACAGTTGTGTTGGTTGATCCATGTGGATATTCGGCCTTGTCCACTGGTATCATAGTGAACCCTTATAACTGACTGGCCTGGTTGGTATTGGTTTTTGGTGTGGTCATCTGGTATGACCAGTCTGTATCATTAGATGGTTCGAATGGCAAGTCGGTGTTGTCCAGTGTTATGTAGAGACAACAATGATGGCTAGGTGATTGGTATGGTCAGCTTGTATGGCCAGCCTGTATTGCTGGTCAGTATTTATGGATGGGCACCACTGTTGGTCGGCTGTATGGCCATTTAGTCCTGTCCAATGGTATGCACAGACAACCTTCAAGGCTGGCTTTCCTGGTTGATTTGAATGGGTGTTTTGTATTGTCAACTGGTATGAACCATCTATATGGTTGGATGGAATCAATGGCTGGGTGGCCTGTATATTGGTATGGTAAGTTGAACATCTAGGCTTTTTGGCTAGGTTGTTTGGTATGGGTATGTACTATGGTCAGTTAGTATGGAAATCCTGTATTGTTTGTCGGTATTGATGAAATGACAGTCGTTTTGATCAGTCTAGCCAGCATAGTTGGTCTGTTGGCTTGATAGTCTCGTATGACTTTTTGATCTTGACCATTGGTCTTGGATGTTGATATGTCCAGTCGTCCTTAATTGTTTGACAGTAGGTAGGCCTGGTTGATAAAGATACTTTCAACAATTGTGAGATACATCTAGATAATTCAGCTTATGCTGGGCTTATACATTCCAAGCTCAAAGAGTCTAACCCTAATGTTTTGTGAACTTTATCGCCCACAACATAAGAGGTTCAGCTGTGTCAGCAGTAGTACCCCATAAGACGAAGTCAGGATGCACTCTGCTCGCAGGCCACCATTAAACGAAAACTTAATATTAATATCTACACTCCTATAGCTAGTTGGTTCGAGCAGGTATTTGAAATTTAAGCAGATATTTACTATGGCATGAAAATATGTATGTTTATTAACCAGCATTACCAATAACAACATGTCTACTGTAATGAAAATGTGGAAGAAAATATAACTTACCAGAATCAAAGCTATGAAGGTCGGGGAAGAGAGAGCGATAAATCACATTCCTCTTCAGATGAAGAACTGTTGTTATGGGGAGACTTTGGTCACATTATTTCAGTGCAGAGTTCGTGATGTCACATGACAAACAGCCTGTAACTAACAGTGGTGAGGGGTTACGTGGATGGACATTAGGGTGGTGAGTTGGTGACATGTGTAAATGGTGAGGGGAGTCGACCTATGTCGAATAATGGTGAGAGAGTTGAAAGGTCGCATGGACTGGTTGTGGTATGGGTGAAGGGATCGTGTGTTATGTAAAGCCAATGCTTAAATGACCCGGGCTCGGTAGATTGACCGACTATATAGCCAATGAAATATAAAAATGAGTGTTCAGTCGTCTGCTGGTTGCCCTATCAGGAGGGGTTATGTATTCCACTATCTTTAAAGAATTGAACCATGGAGAAGATAAAGCGAAGGCGAGAAATACTACATGTAAGACTCTGAAGATTTTTTTTCTTCAGAAATTCGATTTTTGAGTCATAATTTTTGTAGTTCTTGGTTTTATTCGATTTTTTATAAATGCTGCGTTATGTTTCTCTTGCGAATATTGAAACATTAAAACAATTTTTAATCAGTGTAGGTTCTTTTCCCGATATTTTTTAATTAGGAGTACGGGAAACAGCAAAGGGAATGAGTGAAGTGGGTTGGAAGGGGGGAGGATGCAGGGAGAGCGTTGGTGTGAGGAGCAATGGCGTACGGGAAGGGGTGGCGATGGGAGTGGGTTAGGGATACGGGGTGTGGGAGGTGTGCACATGTCGGAAGTGCGGAACGGTTGTTAGTTAAGTATTTTGGAAATAGTTGATTTTATTTTGATTGTACTTTATCATAATAGTAAAATTGTGAATTCAGCAACTCATTTTGCCAACCCCATGCGATCTAAAACCAATTTATCTCAGGACAAAGTAATCTCAGGCACAGTCTACAAGTTAAACAGTATAGAGTACTGGCCGATGCCGCTAACAGACAGACAGGTCTTGAGCGCCAGTGTATGTGGTGAAGATGGCGGTAAGGAAGGGGTTAATATTTCCCCGCATAAACCCACCGGCCAACGGCAACGTCCGCAGCGTGTCCCACAAGAAGGAAGCATGGGTGACGCTGCCGGGACTCGAGCCCTATTCGCCTTGGTGACAGGCGAGTGTTCTGACCACTGAACCACCGCAGCCCCTGCGAGATATGGAATTAACACTTCGGCACACAGTGCCATACACGCTCTGCCTAGTTCCCTACTCACTGCGACTACGTTCTAATTACGCGATCATCCAGCGAAACCCTAACTGCGCGTGCTGGACGAGTTTCAGTGCTGCACGAACCAGGAGCCACAATGCATGAAAATGGTACGCGAGATGCTCGAAGCTCTCCTAAACCATGGATGGATCAATTGTCTGGTAAATGAAAGTATTCTACCCGCAACCATCGCATTTTTTGTCCTATAGTAGTTCGCAGTATTTATCATTCAGCAATGCAAAATTTCCAACAGGTTTTACTTTCTTATGGCGCAAATACAGCAGGCCTTTAATGCAATCAGACAGACACGTGGAGTGCCAGGACAGGAACGGCGATGTAACATGTGAAGGATGACTAATAACTTGACTGAAATGAATGAAGTCTTGGTGGATCAGGTATATGACTACGAAGCGAACGTGACATTGAGTTGGCACCACACATGGGCGAGGTGCGAGTGGGGACCCACGGCGACTGGCGGCAATTTTGGGCACGGGTGAATAATTATGGGCAGTAGGTATATCTCGTGACTTCGATGTGCCAGCGTGCTTGTTTTGCCTCCAAACGGAAATCATCTTGTATATTTTAATATAAGCGATAGAAACCCTGTATTAATTTCGTTACTTTCATTTGATTCCCACATCTACTTTCATTTGACTCCCACATCTCAAGGAAAATATTATTTGCTGTAGCAGATGTATTCACGTAAAAATAACGACTGTGTCCCCGACACAATAAAGCTCGATTTCTCAAGCTTTCGTGTCAGCACTCCCGGCCCAATGCACATCTGCACGTACGGAAACCGCTATTAAGTGGCCAGGGAATGAAGATTTTCACTGGAATTTACAAAACCCACACAACGAATTTCCTCACGCAGATCCGTCTTACTTACGCAAACGACATTGATTTTCATGGTATTAATTTTCCAATATTTGGTAATACTATGTAAACACACATCATAATTTAAGTTTAAACATTTTTTGAATTTTTGTACTTATATGAAATAAATATCATAAACATATGGTTTAATGTTTCAACATGCATTTTTTTTCTTCTAATGTTGAAACTGAATCGATCCCAACAAAAAGATCTTCGATAGATGGAGTATGTATGTTTTGGGACAATAGGCGATAGGCTGTCTCCGCCGCCATCTTGGATCCACGATCTTGTTTAGAACCGCAGTTAGCACTGCAGTTAGATCACATGCACTGCTACTAGCACCGCAGCTAGCGCTGTTGTTAGCACCACAGTAAGCACCGCATGCACCACAGCTAGCTCCGTGGCAGCACAGTTAGCACCACAGTAAGCACCGCATGCACCACAGCTAGCTCTGTAGTAGCGCAGTTAGCACCACAGTAAGCACCGCATGCACCACAGCTAGCTCCATGGCAGCGCAGTTAGCACCACAGTAAGCACCGCATGCACCACAGCTAGCTCCATGGCAGCGCAGTTAGCACCACAGTAAGCACCGCATGCACCACAGCTAGCTCTGTGGCAGCACTGTTAGCACCGCAATCTCAATCGACACAATAATAAGCATCGCAATCACCACCACAAAAAAACAAGTCATGTTTGCTTTTGATGTCGACGATCATGGAGCTACAACCTATATAATCGCTAAATAATTGTCGTCAGTGCCGATTCTATGATCAAGTCTTCACCAAATTATATATACGCTTCTTTTATACAGTTCTGTTTGAGAGTCATTCTAGACTTGGAACAGTGCGAACATAAAATACCAATAACGCATCTTCTTTGTCGCTTCTGCAATGAAGCATTCACAGCTCTGCGCTGCATGCATTGACATTAAATAACGGCTTGTAGGACGAAAACATCAAGAATTTAATTTCAGTGCGATTTTTGCCAGAAATAGTTTACATGGAGGGATATTTCGAAGCACTGGTTCTCTGCAACTACAAACAACACTACATACAACACAGAATTCAGCACAGAGATCAGCACCGCAGGAACCACAATCAACAGCTAAAGCTACTCGTGATAAAATTACATATTATCAAGCAAGATGTTACGCTACCCATATGCATTCAGGCTGACGATGAAAATATTTTCCACAACTCGCGACTTGGAAGCCTATTTCTGAATGCAGTGAGATGCATTATCGCGGTGCTATAAAATTGTAGGAAAACATGCGTCCTATTGAGCTTGCTGAAAAAAAGAGAACGGCCTCTATTAAAAATCGCTCCAGCAACTGAAATACGAGCGATTGGCACGAGTACTGCATGCAGTGGCTGGCGTGGCTTAGTTTCCTTGCAGTGATAACGAAGCCGTCGTACCTCCGAGCGAAGGATTGCAAAACTCAACAATTGTCTTCGATGACATCGCCTGCGAGAAACAAACTTGTATCAAGAATACTTTGGCATTGGACGACATGCGGAGGTGTACTGTGTTTACCTCGGCCAGACTTATTCACTCATACCCAAATAGCTGCTGCGTGACAATGCTAAGCTGTTACACACATCCATATTGGATTTCATTGTTTTCATTACATAGATTTAGCCACCAGGCAACAGCTATATATATATATATATATATATATATATATATATATATATATATATATATATATATATATATACATATATATTTTAGTATAGGTGGTGCTGTATAAAACTTCCATATCGAATTCTATTTTCAACATGTAGGTGATGTTAACATCTCGATTATGACACCTGCTATCGGTCTGTACCGAATGGTGACATAGCCCATTCCTTCAAAGTGTGTAAACCAGTGGCTGTTTTTAAAATAAACCAAACACATCATATACGCAAAATTTATTCAGTAAAATCCAACATGAGAAAACACATGCACATTGAAAATGTATCTTTTACGCTATGTTTTGTGTATTGCAAGGCACTGTTCCCATGAGTCCTGATTTCCATGGATAATCGGTATGATGCTTAAAACATTTTTTGCAGAGATCAGCTTTGCTTTGCACCAAGACGAAGTAATTTGCGAGTTAACCAGTCGTGAAAAGTTGCATATGTAACAATAATAGGGAATATTCTTAGTTACCTCCTTCACCATTAGAATATTAATATGTTCAGGTTTCCCTTTCTTCATTACATTGAGTGGTTCCACTTTTCCCCTTTCAATCAGCGAGTACACATTTACTGACACTCTAGGTTATTGTTCTCAAAGACCTTTATTTGCTACAGAAGAATCGGAAAGTCCAGTCAGCTAAAATCAGAATTTTCTTCTATCTTCGCATACCTCTTGTCCACACGCTGCTGTCGCGATGTCTTAGCAGATCCAACCAACACTTACTACTTGAAACATTGGGTGTCATAGTTGTGAGGATTTATTACGGCACATTTGTGTTTGATAACGTCGGGAAGGTCAACATATGTCGACAGCTGTGAAGACTCATGCTCTATGTTACTTAGAGGAAGTCCCTCGCTCATATTCATATGCACTCTTAGGCCCTCAATCCGTGAAATCGGCGCACCGCACACGTACTGTATTTGGTTTCGGATCCTTGCACAGCCATACCTCTCATGTCGATGGACAACGCTGCTGCTCGTGAACGTATTTTCACAGAAGCGACACTTATAATGTTGGAATGGTTCAGCAGAGGTGGTTGACCATACAGTTGTGGCTGGAACAGAGGCCGCCATTCCAGTTAGCGATGCAGGTGTCGCAGCTGAAGAACTGGATGACACTTCTGCAGATGTTGTGCCAAACATTCCCGAAGACGATGATGACATTGGTATCATGCCCACAGTAGATTGCAGCAGTGCAGCTGTAGGCATCCCATCCTCAGAGGTCGGTGTCGATACTACTATAAAAATAGTCGGTGGAACTATTGGTATCACTTCCGAAGAATTCAATAACACTACTGTAGATACTATTAGCTGTGGAATGTCTGAAGGCGTTGCAGATGTGAAGCCAAGACTATCCACCTTTCACGTTAGCTGTTAAACTAAGCCTCTCAGATGACCCTCCTACTGCTTATAATACACACACACACACAAATATATATATATTAGTATGCAAGCCATACGTCATATTGACTTTGAACCAATCGCATTACGCCGTTTACTCACATTGATGCCCTATAAAAACATAGCAAGAAGTGCAAAGACAATGTTTGTCATTCATCGGGAAGCGAGTGCAAGCATTGTGACAAGACATTAGCTAACAGCGACAGTACCATGTATCATGAAGACAGTAGTAACTATCCACTTGATATGACCTACAAGACCTATCAATTTATTAACTGCGATGTGGTATGTGTAAATAGATACTTCTTGAATACACACAACCGAAATTGTTCTACAAAATGCATGTATCAAGTAGTATTATGTCAAGTCTGTAAAATAAGGGCAAAGTGTATAAATTTCTTCTGTGTTATTAATGTAATTTATCTTATGCTGATATTGGTTTCACCTCCATCAGGCAGACCTGAAACATTTCTATATAACTAGGGGAAAAAATTACCAGATTTTTCTTCAGCCTGGAAGATAATTCGTATTTTTGTGTATTTCAAGTCTAGAGCTCAGGCCTCCTACAAATTACCTCACCTAAAAAGATTATTTACTTCTGTATATCGATCATATTTACAGCCAGAAAATCAAATGCACAGCTAATCGCACATATGCAAAAATATAAACACATCAATCACACACATTTCAACTATGTATATATGCCTATTCTGCTTTTAGAAGATGCAAAACATAAAGAGAAGAGGTTTACCAGATGTAGCTGTTTCATACACAGAAAAGACCTGGAGACTGCGAACGCAGCTACCGACGTGAACTAGACAAACGCACAGACCGCAATGATCATCCTGCCTATCTGTACACCGTATACATTACCGACCAAGAAAGCACTTGGCACTTGCAAGTACTGTAATTACAAAATGAACTTATTTACTTTTCTACCTATGCTATTAAAAATTTATATAGGAAATAACTTCTTTACCTTAGCAGGTGTCCTGGAGACAGTGCACCGTCCTTGCATATAAGGTATTACAGGTTCTATCCCCATACAAAGTTCAGTCATTTGATAGGCAAAAATACATAATGATATGCAATTAAAAAAACGTGTGTGTATGTGTGTGGGTGCGTTATATATGAATAAATATTTAATTGCCGAGCACATCATGCACCAATCACAATAAACCAACAAAGTTTTTTTTGTGCATGACTATACATAATTTATGTTCATCGCAAATGCCAGTGACACAGTGGCCTTCGGCCAGTTGCACTTTCCTTGTGACTTTTCAGGAGACACCGACATCGTTTACGTTACCTATGGCAGCCGCTAGGAGCACTCGTGTCGACACACACAACAGAATGTCGACGTTCAGCATGCAGTACCCTCACTCACCCATACATGCAGTACTCGATGCAAGCAGCTCAAAAATGCCAGTTGCACAAGGTTTCGATACAACCACCAACGAGGGTTTATCTCGGTGGTGCCTATAGCCCAGGGGAACTATGGCGACATAGTTCTACTGTGAGAGCTAAAGGTCGCAATAAACAGCATCAGCCTCACACGTGGGTTGAATTAACCTCGTGCAACATACAAAACCGTCCCATATATGAAAAAATTAAGTCAAATAATGAAAAATATGAAAGGCCTAACATAGGTGCAAGTGCGCTGGGAGCATGGTGTCATACCGAATATCTACTATTTAAAAAATGTTACCAGATACTTCCACAATCCATAATAGAAATATTGGCCTTGTTATTGCAACAAGAACTTTAGTAAAAAGCTGGAATGTCCACCAACAGAAAAAAATGAACTTACGTTGACAAGGAACAACATCCAAAAAATGTCTACAATATGTAATGTGTACTACACTATTTACCAGAGGTGATAATTTTCAGATGCATTACACGACTTGTAAAGGTTGTGATCCTTTTCTTGCCACTAAACATCACGCATTTAAACCAGTGAACATGCAAGATACGACGACACTACTGCATATTGATGAATATATATAAAAAATGTCAAGGTAAATAGTTATAAACACTTAACAGCCAACAAGTATTGCACAAGTGACGAGTAGACACTAATGTACATCGCATCAGTCTTTGCTAGACAACACTACGTGTCTGAAAAACTGACGTGGTAGCCGTGGTTAGCACAACAGAATAGCAAACGATTTCCCCCAATGTACACATCCGACCGAGCTAGGCTACAGTACAGAGGCACACGAATTTAAATACCAACCAATGCATAATTTGCGAGCATAGAGAAACTCACGTTACATTAGACTAAAATAAAATACTATGACAGAGTCGAGAAGCAGGTGTAGTGTCAAAGTCAACATTGCTACAGACCGATGCAAAAATATATAAAAAATAAAATGTAAAGGAAACCAGTTATAAGTACTTACCAACCAGCACATATTGCACTTGCTTCGAGAGGTTGTAGATCGCGTTTAGATTATGCTAATCAAGACCAGGTAACCCTTACTAGTATGGCAGAATAGACAACGATTTCCTTACAAACCTATCACAATGAAACCGTAAATTTCAGATTACAGCCAACAGTTACAACCGACATCACTATTGATGTGATCAAATAACATCTTGAGAATCTGAAAGGTAGCCAGTTGGTCGACTGACAGTGTATGCACTAGTCTAGAGTCGAGTCAGGCTCCAGGATGGCAGACCAGCCGAGTCACTCATGCACTTTCCCTTTACGAGAGGAATTCAGCTGTACAAGGTAACGTAAAACGTTATTTCATTTTGAATACTATATACACGTACTTATTTTTAAGGAAGGATAAATAATATGCGAACACCCTAGGAAAGCCCATTTGTTCCGACACTGTACATGCGAGGACATCGGTAACAGCCACTGCTGCCACTGCCAGGATGGCTACACCTACTCCTACAGCCAGGAATTGATCATCAATTGTGAGATCGCACCCTGCCACTTTTTTTTTAAGAATGAAGAACAAACATGTGAACGCTATGAGGAAGCCCATTTGTCCCTGCTCACAATAGCAGGAATCGTGATGTCTTACGACCTCGATCTTTGACCATTATTTCGTACATCTACACTGTGGATGAAGGGAGAAAAAGCTATTTTTGGTACATTTGCCTCGCTTACAACAGCAGGAATAATGTCAGCAAGCGACTATGACCTTGACCTAACATGGCAACAAGTAACAATGACCTTGATCTTGGAAGATGTAATACAACCTTGGATGACATTATGCGACCTTGATCTTTGGGCACCATCTGGAACAAAATCTACCACTTAAAACAAAAAATAATTCCAATGCTTCTAGAAAATTTTTCAGTTGCAGGTAAAATCACAAATTTTTTTAGAAAACCTTACAATTAAAAACCAAGATAATCACAATATTTTTAGAAAATTTTAAATCAGAGAGAAATTAAAACTTTGTTAGAAAATCTTAAAATTGCAGAAAAAATTATAATACCATGATGACCTTGAAAATACAAAAAACTCTAAAAATCCAAAAAATTATTAAAACTCACATTTCCGGAGGTCCCCCCACCAATACATTCAGCAAACGATTGTCCCCCTCCAATAGTTGTTAGCTGTTTAGTCGGCAGGCCTCAATCTCCCCTCACTAACTTCTTGCCGTGATCACCTCACCCCTTCCAACCAAACTCCTCTAGAAGTCATAAAAATTCGAGAAAAATCGCAAAAGTTCGAAAGAGTTCTAAAATTCTAGGAACATATAATGCTAATCTTACACCCCCGGTCCTCCATAACTACACCCACCACTCACGCCCCCCCCCCCCCTGACCAATCACAAATCAATAAAAAAATTGTAAAAATAGAAAAAAATTAAAAAATCGAGGAACACATCTAATGTTTCATCAATCCCCTCCCCCTGCCCACTGCACAAACCTAACACCCTGAAAACATTCCCTAACACCACACCTACCCACCTCCCAATTATAAATAATCGATAAACATCGCAAAAAAAAAAAAGAAAACAATTTAAAAAAAACGAGGATAAATACATTTATGACTCCGACCACTATGTTAGATGCAAGTGACTTGACCTTGACTCAGTGACCTTATTGACAAAACAAAGAAGAACTGTAAAAAATCGACGAACATATTACTTTACTCACTGCGACCTCCGTGTTGAATGTTGACGACTTTAACCTTGACTGCTATGACCTTGAACTCATGCCCATAACCTTGAAAGACTTTGAACCCCAAAAAATCCCAAAACATTTAAAAAAATTCTTCCAAAAAGTTAAAGCTTAAAAATATTGAATTTTTTTAAAAATAATATTAAAAATCTTACATGCAGGAGGTTCGGGGTTCGATTGCCAGTGAAGCAAGCAGCGACGAACCACCCGAAATGAAGACCAGCAGATAACTGTCAACCCCAAATCCAACCCCCCCAATTATTATTTTTTGATTGCTTATTTCGCTTGCCCCCCCCCCCCCCCAAAGGGAACATATCACATTGCTCGCTCATGATTGGTTGTTGATCAAATGTTATCTCGTTCTCTGCAGATAATTAATGAAGCTAAATGCGCCCCGCGTCACAGTTATTCGTCTGATGCGAAATGTGACAGATCACACTCTATTCCTTAATGTCTACAGCATTCATTCTAGTAAGTTATATTTTTTATGTTAATCTCTTCCATCAAATTCTGTAGGGTATTATCAAGTGGGCTCGAAATTCAATTACACATGCATTTCTCCAAAAAAATTAAAACTCTGTGAAAAATTTCAAATACCAGTTCAAACCAGTAAGCTATTGGATTATAGATATAAAGACGAAGTGTTCGTTTAATAGCATACTTACAACCAAAATCCCGATTTCATCTGGGCGGTAGTACCATAGTTAACTCCAGCTGGACAGCCTATGTAACGTCGATCCTATTTGCGACCCGTTTGGGTAAAACCTTTGACACTTGGTTTGAACAAGGCTAACTAGGGTGATAAACAGTCTTATCTTCCACACTCTTCTCAGACATAAATACTTCGACCAATCCCAATCGTTCGCAATCATCACCAATCCTCCACAATTCTCTCCCATCATCCTCTCCAATCTTCACACATCTTACTCCGCAATACTCAGTAATCCTTCTCAATCTTCCCCCACTATCCACTGAAATCTTCCATAATTCTCAACAATCAGCACCACACCACAATTCGCACCACATGCATCACAAGCAGCACCATATTAGTGTGGTCACTAGTAGCCAGCACTGGCAAGCGACATGCGAGAGTGCAGGATGGCGCGACCTAGACAGAGCCAACCCGGCTGTTATAAAAATATTTCCCTGTGGAAGAGTAATGAGGCCGGGGTCACCCCTATATAAGGCTGGTGCAATGGTGGCTCGCGGCCATATTTGATCCAGCCGCCCGAGGGACGACTACGAGCGAGGACCACTAGGACAGTGGTCCCACTTCGACGCCTGACTGCTTCCACCATCGAGGTGGTCTTAACGTAGCTGACGATGCTATACCTCCATTAGGGGCAATAGATAGTGGAGAATCAGAGATACTCGTGACTGTAACTTTGACTCCATCAGAGTCAAAGAGTACCTTAAAAGCACCTAATGCTATTCCAGACATTATTGGGTTAGTTGTTGATAGCTCTTGTTCATAAAGTAACGCCATGGGCGAACCCTTGTAATAACTTGTGTTAGCTGCATTTAGTTGAATAAAAGTAGTGTTTCATATATTTGAATCTATCCATCTAGCTATCTTAACCATCCTAATTAATGCATGACCTGAGCCCCTCAGGACAGGCCACAGCAACATGCACCACAATCAACACCACATTCACTACAGTTTGCACCATACACACCACTGTCAGCACTGCATGCATTACAGTTAGCTATGCATTCATCACAGTTAGTACCGCATGCACTGAAGTTGGCAACACAGTTAGCACCGCATGCACGACAAATGCCACAGTGCGTAACACATGCACGATCTTCAGCAATCCTCAGCAATCTTCGTCAATCTTCACCAATACTCAGCAGAAGAACCTCACCCTTCCTCAGAAATCCTCCTCCGCAATCCTCCTCTGCAATCTTCCAAAATCCCCACCAATCATTCGATCAATCCCTATCCCTAAATCGATCTCTCGACCAATACTTCGGTTTATCATATATCTCCTCCCATATGTATAGAAATTAAATTCATTCACCAACTGTCTAAACATGTGTACATGTTGACTGAACTAATGTTTTGTATGCATGTTTTAAACATAAAGTTTTCGTCGCTAATCTGTATGCGTGCTGTACCCTAATAGCTGAGTGCTCATAGCAACACCTTGAAGTCATGAGGGATAAAAGGATATAACACGAAAAAATTAAACAGTGATTTTACTATAAAAATTTTATGCTTATTTTACACATTGCAATATCAGAAGTAATCAGTTCAATACATAATGCAATATAATCCCTGACCTTCAATTCACTAACGATTGAATATATATCGTTAATGTGCGAGAAATCTACACCTTTTTGCAAAGCGATAAACATCTGAGTCTATCAAGAAGTTCATTAGTGTCTCTGGGTAATATGTAGCCAGTGTTCTCAGCATCAGTTGCCTTATTCATGTCGTTTGTTGCAGTAAATGTGTTAGAGGGGTGTGTCAGAGCATCGAAAAAATCACCACTGTTTTCAGCACAATCGCAGTCTTAATGTTTATTTCATCAATGTTCCTTCATGGTCATTTACAGTAAAGAGCCTAGTCTGTGCTCACAGAAGGCCTTCTGCAGTAAACTCTTTTTTAAATAAAAAAATAGGGAAGCATTTTGGGAAAACCCACCTATGCATTCATGCCAGTAGTGAAATATTATTGGAATACACGCAGATACATAACAATATATTATTTTAATATGCTTGTAGGTATATGTATATACAGAATGTTTCATACATAGATGTCCACGCAGAGGCGAATGATAGAGGGGGCCTCGATACCAACAAAAATGACCAATACTTATGTGATCCGATTCTCGACAGTTTAGAAGTTACGAACTATTTTCCGATTTTTTGGACATACTCCACACTACACTAAGAATTTAATGATTCTGACGAAAGTACGTATCCCAGTGAAGTGACGTTTATATAACTGTTAGCTGACAAGTGTAGTCACATTACCAAACATCATTCATGCTATTGTCATTACAACGACCTGGAAAATTATAAGTTTTCCAAAAGCTATGTATTCACCACAGTTATTTGTCACGTGTTTATTGTGCTTTAAGAAATACTAACGTACTTCATAAACAAATGCCTGCCACTGAAAAAACTACCTACTTGTATGCCTTGTTAGATGTACGAAGAACAAACGGTCATGAGCAAATGCCGGGCTACGACCCAGAAGAAGCAATATTAACACACTGGCTGTAGAGAAACGATACGTACAAGGAATGGGTGTACTTCTCGGAAAATGTGAGAGTGTACTGTGAAAGAAAGAGACATAGCATGTGTTGGTGTTCTCGTAGGTCAAACACCACCACGACAGTAAAACAATCTCCCAATAAGGGAGTAGTGAAAACATTCCCGCATCACCGTGTGTTTATGTCGACGGCTGTAATTGCATGCTCCCATTATTGCGGTGACAGATATTGCTTATTAGACTTTTGAACAGCAGTGTGATACGAATGGTTGGTTACTAACTAGAAAGATGACTTTGCATAAGTTATTGGATGTTATTTTGTGCCAGTCGATGAGGATATGTGACATTCAATATTCAGACTGCCATGATGCTTTATCCGCCTCGTCAATATGCTACGATGTACTATTTTTACGATGTCGCTCAATCGACGGACATCGTACTGCTGCTCTTTATGAAGATCATCTACGGAGAAGAGGGTCCAGCAACCGGAACGGTATACTGATCACTGGATGTTTATCAACACACACAACACGTTCATGGAAGACCGTATAACTGGTTCAAGATGTGAAGGCATCCCGAGGGTTGACCCGGAGAGCATCGACCAAGTGTTTGAAGAGGTGCGCAATGAACCATCTACAAGTATTATGAAGCTCAGCAGTCGTACTGGTATCACAAAAACTGGTGTACATTGTATACTGGGTGCCAACAATTACCACCCATATCACTTTCAGAGGGTGTAGGCTCTATTCCCAGCGGATTATGAAAAAACGGTGGACTTTTCCCAAGAAATGCTGCGTTAGTGTAGGGATGACCCAAGCTTTTTTGATAATATTTTGTGGACAAACGAGTCAAATTTCCAATGAGGTGGAATATTCAAGATTCACAACTTTCCCTCCTGGTCTATTGAAAACCCTCATGTAATAAGAGATTCGCATTTCCAACACCATTTGGGCGTGAACGTGTGGATGAGCGTAGTAGGCCAGCAATTGTTTTTTGCCATTTGAACTATCGGCAAGATTGAACGGTGACACGTACAGCAATTTTCTCCAGCATAATTTTCCGCCACGGCTAGAAGACGTGAGTGAACCTGGAGGTGCATAGAAACATGTGGTTTCAGAATTATGGTGCTCTATTTCATTATACAGTGCAAGTACGGCATCATTTAAACACCACATTCCTTGATAAATGGATTGGATGTGGCGAACCAATAGCGTGGCGCCTACGATCACAAGATTTGAGTCCGTTTGATTTTTCGTGTGGGAGTACTTTAAAGAAACCATTTATTTAAGTGAGTTTCACAGTATAAGGGAACTGAGGTACAAATTGTCAGTAGGTGGAAGTACAATAAATGTAAACATCCTTGCATTCCAATCATTACGAAGTCATTTTATACGAAGGTGCACGTTGTGTGTACAGAGAGAGGGCAGACATTTTGAACATCTGTTATAAATATGAAAATAAATTACTTCGGGCCAATTAAATTCATTTTAACGTTCTCCCTTCAAGTGTTAATCTTTAAAAACGAATGAACCAAAGCACAACGAAAATGGTCTGTCACTTTCACTCCTTTTTAAAGCCACACGTCATTTATGACGTTTTACATGTAAGCAACATTCCCCTACAGTCAGTTTATTACATTTGCAACTTCAGGGTCGTTACACGGTTTTCATCTTTACGACGTCGACATTTGCCCATGACAGTCTATTATTTGTACTTCTAACAAGGCATAGTCAGGAAGATTGTTCAGTAGAAGGACTTTGTTTATCTAGTACATTAGTATTTTTAAATGTACGTAAACTCGTGACAAATATCTTCACAATACATAACTTTTGAAAAAACTGTTATTATCTTCCAAATCGCTGCAATGACAATATCATGAATGATGTTTGGTTATGTGGCTACACTTGTCAGCTACCATTTCTACAAACATCTCTTCCCTGAGACACTTACTTTAGTCAAAATCATTAAATTCGTAGTGTAGTGTAAAGTAGGTCCAAAAATCGGAAAAAATTTTCGTAACTTATAAACTGTCCAGATCGAACTAGATATGTATTGGTCACTTTGTCGGCTTTGGGCCCTTCTATCATCGGCTTCTATTTGGACGTCTATGTCCGGAACAATCTGTGTAGGTATAGAAATGTATCATTATTTTATATTTATCCCATAGATAATAATATATATTCCTATCTGATATATTATCATTATATAAATATATATAAATGAATAATATAAATATAATATTTATATGTTATTGTATTTGCATGTTTTTTCAATAATCTCTAACTCCTGACATAAATGTGTAGGTATGTGTAAAGTTGAGAAATTTGGGCAAATGAGGGCGAAATGAGGTGAGAATGGAGCAGTGCCAGAATGAAAAGGATTGGGATAATGGAAGATCCCGAAGAAAGCCTGTCAACACTGCAGCTTAGTCCATGGAATCGTACGAGACGAACTATGCATTTGCACGATTTTTTGCGTGAAATATATATATATATATGTATATACACATATATACACATGTATATGTATATACATATATATATATGACATTCAATCAAAACGAAACACTGTATTTATAAGCTCTGGAACTTTACAAAATAAAAAAGAAACGAAAGATAAGAAAATAAAAGTCTGACTATCTGTAAGTATGTAAAACTGTGAATGTATTAGAATTGTAAAATTTTCTTTACTTTTTTTTAAAATCAAAAATAGAACTAGTAGGAAATTAAAGTGTCACAACAAGACAATTTAATTAATAACTCCTTTTTAAAGATGTATTTTGAAGATTTTGAGGTTGGCTTTATTCGTAAGTATTATTTGGAGTGTATTATAGAGTTGGTGCCCTTGGAAATGCGATACTTGTCTTCGAAATTCAATGCTTATGGTGTGCAAAATTTGTTTTCAGCATTCCTGGTTTCACAGTTGTGATATAATATTCATTGTCTTGTTTATTGGAGTTGGTGTGGATGTGAGACAGTAAATTAAATTCATATAGGTATTACACAGGGAGTACATTACAAGATTGATACATTTCCTTTAATGGTGTTGAGAAATGGTTTTTAAAGGTTGCTCTTATTGCTCTGTTCTGTATCACTTGTAGGGGATGAAGTACACTTTTAGAAGCTGTGTCCCAGATTAGGCATGAATATTTTTAATGTCTATAAGTTATAGCATCATATACAATTTTTTTGACATTTATCTGAATTGTATATAACCTACGCAGTACACATAGCAATGGAAGAAATTTACGATTCTTCATGGTGATATGCATGCTCCATTTCAAATGATTGTCTATATATAATCCCAAGTATTTTAAGTAGGTGACATATGCAATGGGTTTGTTATCAAATAATTGTAAGGTGTTGATTGATTACTTCAGATGCGGCGAACTAAAAACTATATACTTGGTTTTGTTAGCATTAGAATCAACTTATTCAGTCTAAGTATTCCTGCAGAGTAATAAGATCTTCTTGTACACGGGATAGCATCTGCGGAATGTTCAAATATTTTTTTATAAAAAAGTGCGGTGTCATCCGGAAACAGTATGATCGTGCCATTAAGTTTTAATTTACCGATGTAATTCACATGCACTAGGAATAATAAAGGGCCTAACATGCTTCCTTATGCGACACACTATCTATGTGGTTCACACAACTTTGACATGTGTCAATTTGAACCAACTGCAGTCCATCAGAAACGTAATTTTCAATCAGGTTATGAAGAACACCTCTAATGCCATGATACTCTAATTTTTTCAGGAGAATAGATTTATTGGCAATATCGAAAGCTTTACAAAGGTCGACAAATATAGTTCCAGCAAATTTATTCTGATATATTTCTCCCCTGATATAATTAACCAGAGACAGGACAGCCTTTTTAGTGCTGGAGATTTCTCTAAAACGAAACTGTAGGTTGTAAAATAGTTTATGATCTTCCAAAAATTTGGATGGTTAGCTAAAATATTTTGTTGATAGAACTTAAGATAGAAATTGGTCTGTAGTTGTTGTCCTGCTTTTTGTCTCTTGCTTTGAAAAGAGGTGTGATACGAGCAATTTTCTAAGTGTCAGGGTATTCGCCTTGAAGAAAAAACGTATTTATTGCAGAATCTAAATAAGGCGTTAGTATGTAATTACCTAATTTGATAAACATAGGTGTAATGTTGTCGTACCCGGGGTTTTTAATAGGTAGATTCTCTATACTGTCAGGAATTTCAAAATCATCGACTGGATTTAAGAACATATTACGTGGAAAATTCTCTAGAGTTCCAAATTATTTATGTTATCTGCAGGGAAAGATGCCAGTGTTGATGCAAGTTTTGTACCTATAGTTGAAAAATGGTCACACCGCGTGTTAGTAATACCATACGCCTCTGTTATTTCATAAACATGCTTGTCAAAGATCGATTTAAATTAATGCCTTGTTTTTTTATTGGTAACTTGGATATTATTTATCTTTTTAAACAGCAGTTTGTTATTGCCATTACAAATGGAGAACTCTCTGAATAGATAGTTAGAAATAAGATTTCTTTTCAGTGTTGTGATGATATTATTTAACAGATTAATTTTTCTCGGATATGGTTGTTATGCCTCTTCATTTTAAACTTTTTGAAAAGCTTGTCTCTCTCTCTCTCTCTCTCTCTCTCTAACCAAATTCAGAAGGTGTGTTGTAGCCCATGGGGTCATACTGTATTTAGTATAACTTATCTATTCGCAGGTTTGATACAAGAGGACTCTATAATAACTTCACTTAGTTCATTATCTATAGTTTTGACAATTTCATTATTGTTATCCGATGTCTTAAGCTCATCCAAGTTAGCTATTTTGTTTTTAAATATCATAGGCACTTTACCGTAATCAATTTTGGTTGTTACTTTATTTGTTGAAACTTTTTAAAGAGGATACTTTACAAGCAATATAGCATGGTGGTCGCTGATTGCAGTATTTATTGTGCACATTGAGTTGTCATTATTAGTTGCATTAGAAAGAAAGTGATCCCTGACAGACTTAGTGTTCTCTGTAACTCTTGTTGGTATTGGTCTTGTTCTATGTACTGAAACAATTGCAATTATTTAATATGTTTTACATGAGTGAGGCTGGTATGTTATCATCAATGTTAATACTTATATCACAAACAATAAAATAAATAGTATTCCAACATGTTCGCAATTCAATGTCAAAGTCAGCCAGAAAGCTATTTATACTAAATTGAGGAGGGCGATAATATACACCAAATAGCATATTGTTATGTTTGCCTATATTGTACAATTCTATCCAGACAGAGTAATAGCCCTCAGACTTAGTAGCGATTAGGCTATGTTGCAAATTATCCTTTACACACAGCGCCAAACCCCTACCAACACCTTCAGTTGTACAAGAGAAATAACCTGTGTAGCCCGTCAGGTTGTAGTATTTAGAGTCGTCATTTTTTAACCACTTTTCCGAAATCGCTATATGGTGGGACAATGATTTAGGTGGGCTAGAGATAATTTGAGGTCTTAAGATTTATTTATTAGGATGTGTTAATGTGGAAGTATGCAATAGTTTCCTTATGAATGAAGTTTACGTCATCACAAGTTTCGCATATAAACTCAATGATTTGGTTTCCTAGCAAAGACAAGAATACTGACATCAGTTTCTTCTGTTGTTCTTGACTGCAAAGTTGTTCCAGTGACCAGAATTCCTTCACCTGGGTTGGTTTGTCCTTTAAAGCTTTCTAAACAAATATTTTCCCTCGGTTGGCCCACGCTGTGGCTAGGGAACTTGCCTTCCATTTCTAGACTTCTTGAGCCAGAAGGTGCTTAGTGTAAGAAGTTAGGTGATCATTTACGAAAACTTGTTTGCTCTCACCTGCAATGTTGAGGTCTTTGCTGAATAAGGTGCCTTTTGACTTTCGTTTTGTCGTTAGTTCGTGTTTTTTTTTTTCTCTCCTGACAAAATGTGCAGCGATCACGGGAGTTAGGGTTAGGTTACGTGGTTGTCGAAGTCTGTGGCAACCTTCAAGATCTTTGTCGGTTATCGTGCATCCGACAAATTAACCATTTTTTTTTTTTTTTTTTACTATAGCCTTACAGTTTTCGTCCTCATTTTTCACAATACTCTTGATTTCGATGTCATAATTCTTGCTTTATTTCTCCATGTCGTTTTTGGCGTCATATGTGTTATCAAGTTTGGTGTTGTGTTTCTTGATTTTAGCACTTAGCACTTAACTTGACAAACCTTGCTTCCACGCTATCGTAAAGAATAAGAGTCTACTCTCCAGTTCTTTCTTAAAGTTGTTAAAACTAACTTGGAGTGTTTCCATAGTTATCCGAAGTTGTTCGTTTGAGGCCACGTGCACCGACTTACAATTGTCGTACATATACGGCAGTTTACTGTTTTGATGCATTTTGTAGTTTCTTTCCGAGATGGCCACACAATTTGAGTGAAATCAACTATAACAGTTATCCTCACAGAATAAAGCTGAAACATCTTATTTTACTATTTTGTTACAGACACCGCACACGTCCTTCACAATCGTCGCCATGGTTTTTTTTTTTTTTTAGACTTAGATGTTTGATCACTTTGCAACAAGGTGGAGACTTCTTGCATATTAATGTGATATATTTAATCATTGGTGAACTGAAGGTCAGGGATTATATTCCACAATGTAATGAACTGCTTTCCTCTGGTATTCGAATGTGTAAAATAAGCATAAGATTTTTAATATAATTGTATTAACATTTTGCTATGCTGTATCCTTTCAACCCTCATAACTTTAAAATGATGCTGTGAGCACTCAACAAATAATGTACATGACACACACAGATTATTAATGAAGACTTTAAGTTCAAAACATGCATGGATAATGGACTGCAAAAAAAACATTAATTCGGTCAACATGTACAAATTTAGAGACATTTGGTGAATGAATGATTTTTTTTTTTTTACTTAAGTGTAAGGGACAGATGACAAACCGAAGGACAGATCGAAAAATCAATCGAGGGATTGGGATTTATCGGAGGATTTGTGAGAACTGTGGATGAGAATCGTCAAGGATGTGTGCAGAAGAGGATGGGGGGGGGGGGGGGGGGGGTATTTCTGAGGAACGCTAAGGATTGGTGAGGATTGTGAAGACTTGTGGTGGGTTGCAGAGGATTGCTGAGAATTGCTAAGGCTTGCACATGTTGTGCTTACTGGAGCATGTGTTGTGCAAGTGGCGCTAACTGCAATGCATGTGGTTCTTGCTGTGGTGCATGTGGTGCTGATTGTGGTGCTGATTGTGGTGCTAATTTCGGGTGTGGTAAAGGGATCATTTCAAGAGGTCAAGAGTGATGAATGAATGTAATACTTCTTGCATGTCTTTTGTCAAACTAATGTCTGTATACCATGTGGTACATTCTCCCTACGGAAGCTCCCTACGTTCGCTATTAATTTCATAAAGAATTGTTGAAGGGTGTAACTTTTTTAGTAACCAGTGTAATATTCCTTGGAGTGTGCTTATATTACTGTGTACATATAATAGCATAAAATAAATTTACAAATATTACCCCCTTTAAACCCCCCCCCCCCCCAAAAAAAAAAATTCTGATACGCATACCATTTAATATGTTAAGTACAATAAGAAAATAATGATAATCATACAGAACATAAAAACATTTTGAAAAACGCATCAGTACATTTCATACTTACAAAGCATTTATTTAAAATATGTAAAAGACATAACACATAATCACTTTTCGGATTGAAAACAGTTCAATATGGCCGAGAATATGCATGTTTCCAGCTGTACAAACCAACTTCTTATACATCCAAATCTGATCAACAATCTCAAACTTCATTTTCTTTCTTCAATGCATCAGATGATTTTCCGAAAACAATAATGGCAGTCGTGCTAGCAACGCCTTCATGAACAGCGAAAGTCTTCCAACAGATAGTTCTGTTTCGATCAATGTCACTAATCTCCTGCCATTATTAGTGTTTTTGGATATCCTGTGATGCCTTCAAGAAAGAAGATGCACAAGGTTGAAATAAACGACAATCTTAATGGCTACGATGTCACACCCAAAGAAACAATAGTTTTGTAATTTGGCTGGCCTGTATAGCCTGTGCAATCGAAAGAAACGAACCCCATGATACTCGGAAGAGTAAAGATAGAATGTCGAGTTAGCACCAAAGAAGTTTGCGTGACTAGACAATCTCGCCTGTATGGCAGATTTGATTCAATCGAATGGCCATGCAGTGGTCCCGAATTATATTGGTGATTATTATTAGCAACATATGCAATTTTTTCCGCATTATATAAATTACATTACCATCATGTTGAACAGATTTTCACTACAAGTAACATTCCACAAGAAAAAAAAATTAACTTACATGCTAAATTACCATATATCGTGGCACAAAACTCTTAAATAAGTTATAGCAGAGAGTCACCGAAAAGGGTGTTTATAAATCATTAACAATTCATTCATAATTATAAGTAACCCGACATTTTATGTTTTCAGATAGCAATAAATAACAGTTTAGTAAAATTATTGGCAATTAACAGGGCAATGAAACAAATAAAGAACAACAACAAATGATAGGGTTTTGCCATAAAAATCATTGAAAAAAATTAAAGTTTGAGCAGGTGAGTGCCACAAAAAAATTCACAACACTCCCTCCCTCAAACTAAACCATACCCAGGGATGCTTTCCATAGAGCCACATAAGGACTACAAATAAAAATACCTAAATATCTACATAGACTAACCTGACATCAAAAAACTGAACTGCTATTTTCTGCAGTATGAGGAGACAAGATCACAACTACAGTTGGCTCAGTAACGGTAGATGACGAGGTAAGGGTGTCATGAGGAGAGTGTTTTGGTCTGTAATACATCTTTAACAAAAGAAAAATATTCAGACCAAGGCAAAGGGCGCTAAGGGTACAGAAAAGTATGAGAAGGACTAAGTACAAATCAGTATCAGGATGTTTTTGGTGTTGTGGTTGTACATTATGAAAATCAGAACCGAAGTTGTAGATCAAGAAAAACAGGAACATGGCGGAACTCGAAACAGTCAGAACACTTTCAAGGGTGGTCAGAACACACTAAAAAAAACACAAGGACGCCTCTAGAAGGAATTAAAAAAAAAAACAAGAACAATACCACAATAGTCCAACATAAACTAAATAACAATTACATCCGAACTAAATATTCCAAAACTAAAACAAAGTAATTTCCCAAGAAATGAATCTAAATCGCAATTCATTACAATGTTTTATACCTAAGGCATATCATCATTCACAAAAGCATAACAATTGTTTAAAATTACCACTACAGATTATTCTTTGAATTTAGGCCTATTTAATAGCACGGAAGAAAATTATCCTATGCAGACTCTGGCAAGTGGGTGATCAGTTCACAGCCAAACTTGAGACCGGGCAAACAAAACACAAATGGGTAACATTACCAAGAAAATAAATGGGCAATCATCACAGTTAGGGCCTGCAGGTCCCCTCACACTGTGAGAAACAACTACCCCAAAGGTTTTGGATATAATTTCTTCAAATAAGAGATGTGTGGGCACATTACACAAGCTCCTGTTTGAGGATCATCTAGACGGGCTGTCACAGGGGTTAAAAACTTCTGGATCTGGTATGGACCAGCCTAGCGAAACGATAATTTGGCCATCGTTTTCTCCACTGCTTTGTTAGTGGGGTGCGTTTTTACCAACACTAGATTTTCAAATCATGAAAGGATTATTTTTTACGTTTTGCATCATATATCATTCTGGTCCGCTCATGGGCAGCATTTTATTTCCCCATGGTAGATGCCCAAACTTGCCACATATTAGACATGAGGTGGTTAGTCAAATTAAGTGGATATTAATTTAAAAGGAGTTGACTTATGCGGTTCACATCGAGCATAGTTGAATGCCATTTGGAGACAAGTTATGTTTCTATCTCAATAAGTCTGATCCTTCACATGGAAAGCGATCAAAGATGAATAGAGGTTTTTGTTGAAATGCTCCGCATACGAAGGTGGAGGGTAATATGATGACAGAGTAATGTATTTGATGTCAAAAGAAAAACATATATGCCTAAAAGATTTGGAAGTGAGTTGTGAACCATTTTCAGAGACTATGGAAGATGGCGCACCGAAATTATGAAAAAAACCTGAGCCTGAAGAGCCTGTATTGTGGAGAGGGAGTCAGCATTTCTTAGGGGTATTAACCAAAAAACTTGGAGAAGGCATCAATTCATACTTACGGCATGTTGTTACGAGACCTACTCCTCGGCAAGGGTCCCACAAAATTATTCAATAATTTTTGTATTTGCCTTTCAGCCACTTCGGAAGTCGACAAACCCAATTATGTGTTCTAAGCAGGTTTACTCGTAGCACACAGGTGACAAGTTTTGACCCTATCAGCAATTTCGGCATTCATGCTCTTCCAAATAAAATGCTTTCTAATGGCCTAAATAATTTTATAAGTGCCAAGGTATCTGCCTACTGGAGAAGAATGATAATAATTAAACACAATAGGTTTCAAAATACTAGGCAGGACTACACGTTTGTGGTTATCCCGGGTTTTAGAATACAGGACACTCTTAGTCAAGAAATACGGTTTTTTTTTTTCAATACTGCATTTAAATATTGTATAACCAGTTTCAGCTATGGGCCTAAATCTTGGTAACTTTTAATGATTTTAAAAGCTGGTGGGTATTAAATTAAATGGTTCCAATTTGAAAGTTTTACTGTCATCAAAGGAATTGTTTCCTTCAAACATGCGTAATAGTGAATCGGCAACAACAGTCTGTGTCTCTTTAATTTAATGAGCTTTAAATTTCAGGGATGAGATTCGCATTACCTAATGGCCTATCTTACCCAACTGCCAAGAGTTAGCAAAAAGCCATGACAAGGCCTGATTATCTGTTTCTAGAAGGAATTCGGCATGCTGAAGACACTGATAGAAACTTTCAATCCAAAAAAAACCATGGCCAGACATTCTAGTTTGTAGATTTCCGACGGCTGTATCTCCTGGGCAGTTGGCGTACGTGATGCAAAAGCAATAGGCTGTTGCACACCAGCAACTTCCTGCTCCTATAACTTGGCTCTAAGTATCGGTTTGTAAAATAAATTCATTGGGGAATCTGCCGTACGAACCACAGGAGGATATATGATGCCATGTATCAAGGTCTCGAAAGCATTTTACTGTTCGGGACCACATTCAAACTTGGCAGCATTCTCTCTTAACTGATTTGGAGGTACAGTCATTTGAAGAAAGTTAGGTATAAATTTTACAATAAATTGCACCATACCAATGAACCTAACAATGGCCTTGACATCCCTAGGATGGGAAAAATCTCGAATTGATTTAATCCTTTCGGGGTCAAAAATTATGCCCCGAGAGAAAATCTTGTGGCCAAGGAAAGATATTTCTGGTATAACAAATATAACTTTAGCGGGATTCACAGTCAAACCTGCTTTTCCTAGCCTGGACAGTACTTATTTCAAATGGCAAAGGTGTTGCTCGAAACTGTCCGAATAAATAACTAGGTCAGCTAAATTATTTTTAACCAATAGGATTTTTACTTCGTGGAATATTCTGTCCAGTAATCTTGTGAGAACTTGTGCTTCTGTGGCCAAACCAAAAGGCACATGGGTGAATTTGTAGAGTTTCCAAGGAATGCAGAAACAAATGATGGGTTTGGACGCATTAGTTAACTGTATTCGGTATTAGAATGCATTCAAATCGATAGTTGTGAAGATGTTTGCTTTACTAAACTAATGAAAGGCAGAATGTAAGTCCAGCAAGGTCACAGTTTCTATGTATATTTTTTTGTTCAGCTTACAATAATGTATCACCATATGCTGCTTACCATTAGGTTTTGGGACAAGAAATGCCAGACTGGCGTACTCAGAAGCAGACAGCTCAATCATGCCTTTATTAAGTCTTGGACTTGAAATCTTAAAAGCTCCAACTTGGGAGGTGGAATCAGTTACACTGTTTTAAACACAATTCAGGTAAATTGTGAGAGGGAAGAAAGAAACGCGAGAATTTTACGTCATACTGATCAAAAGTCATGGAGCAGCCCAAGCAGCAAAGGTCAGTTGGCCCACTTGTTCAAGTGTGCTTGCACACGAGCAGCCCAAGCAGCAAAGGTCAGTTGGCCCACTTGTTCAAGTGTGCTTGCACACGAGCAGCCCAAGCAGCAAAGGTCAGTTGGCCCACTTGTTCAAGTGTGCTTGCACACGAGCAGCCCAAGCAGCAAAGGTCAGTTGGCCCACTTGTTCAAGTGTGCTTGCACACGAGTAGCCCACATCCAGTTTCCACAATCGGTTAAGTGGGTAGTATCCACTCCATCCTCGAATTTTCTTACAAATCTTCGTAATGAAATGTATGACCAGAAATAAAAAAAAATCAAAGCTAGACATGACATGGATGATTAGTTAATGAATTTTTTTAATTTGTAGGGTTTCAAATATACCTGTATTTTCCCATGTGGGACTGAAATTATTAAATAATTATATAATGTTTGATTACGGTTACAGATGTGACACTAATCATGTAAGAAAAATAAGTGGGATTTAGAAATAACTGTTAAAATGTTCCCTATGTCATGAATAACTTGGTTTTTAAATATTGACTCCGAAAATTAAGTTAATGAGGAAAATACGTAAATCCAAGATAGCAAGGTTACTCCCCCTTAACAATCAGTCAACCACTGTAATGCACCCGCATAGGGTTGTGGCCCTCTTGCAGTTGACCACGTCTGGGCCACTGTTCAGTTAATGTCCATGTAGCAAAATAAAATCAGCCAAAAAGTAGCCCACTTCTGCACAACCAATTGTACCCCAAACATGTCAGCACCATTAGTGGAACATGTGTGGCAGCATCGGCCTACTGGTTTCTGTTTCTAGCCTGCCGTAAGTAAACCACATGTCATCAGACAACTGTTGGCAAGTCACTTGTGACCCAGTTATTGGCAACTTGTGGCCCACAAAAAAAAAAAAACTAGCATGCATTTTCAAAGTAAAAAAAAAATTATGTTCACCCAAATGAAGTTTACTTGTTACCACATTCATATATGTTATCTTCGGCATTATTTCACATTTAGTTAATTTCTATATAAGAACCTGGAATCGAATTCACAAACCTATAATTTACACTCTAGAATGCTAGCAACTACTCTACAATGTATTCATGTAAAACTTCGTAAGTAAATTTAAATACTTTGTACACATACAAGAAGTATTATTAGTTGTGCTTTAGACACAATTAATGTTACTTTCATAATTCAATAGTGGTATTTCTGTGTTATGTTTAAAAGACTAGTATTTTAGTTTCGGGCTTCTTTCAGTTGGAATTTAAAATAATTTTGTTGCAGGTTATGATTTGTAGGTTTCCAGTCCGAAAACTACTTTTTTTTTCTCCTTTCTAGCAATGTCACTATATATATATATATATATATATATATATATATATATATATATATATATATATATATATATATATATATATATATATATATATATACACACATACATACATACACACACACACATGAAATAAAAAATCAAGCAAATTCACATATGCTATTTGCTACTGCACAACATATAGTCGACATACCATAAGTGGCACACAAGCGTGCTGATAAGGTTTCTTTAGTATAAAGGAACAACAAATGGTATACCACAAAAGGATCGTAAGTATGCTGCTGTTATGTCCCCAGTAGTAAGCAAAAGGTGGTATGCCATACATGGCCCACTAGCATGCTACTAATACACCCGCGGCATTAAGCAACAGTTGGCATGCCATGAGCGGCCCGCAAGTTTGCTGCTTGTATTTCCCCACACTCATTCATATTTTTACTTTCACAAGAAAAATCCTAGGAAAACCCAGATACCAAGCAAATTCTTACAACTTACATTATTAAAAAATGTTTACTAAAATTAGTTTTTCCTTCCAGAAAACTAATGTGATGAATTAATAACAGAGAATAACTTAAAAAATTAATAAATAAAATACACTTTGGCAGCACGGGGACTCAAACCCGGGGCGGGTTTTAGTTCCCGTGCTGCCACAAGGCTTACTGGACTTACGAACTTCGCACTTATTTTTCTAGTAAGCATACATTTGCAGGTACGTACAAAATATAAAGGAAGTTATTTGATTAAGAAGAAAAGATTTATTTTATTTTAAGAATTTTATGCCGATCGGAAAACATTAACATTGAATGAGTAATATAGTTACGTTTTCTAAAATTGTCGTATTATTATTATTATTATTTAAACTGTATTACCAGTAAGTGTTTTATGTTATTTAAATTGCAATACATTTACTTTTGCACGCAACTACACTTTACATCACCTAAAGTATGATTCATAATTGTCAATATATACGTGTAAGTTCGTACATTTGCGTAGGTACTAGTAATGACGTGTACTTGTCGTGTACTTGCTGAGACTATTCGAACAACTCATCGCCTCTTCATACTAGACTGGTCGCACATTCTGGCGGAAATATCTTAAACTTTGTGGCCGCAGAATATTTGGTGCATGGTGGTATAAATACATTACAACACCTTCTAGGGTTACCACTATGCATAAAAAAACATAAAACATTTATTTATTCTTGTGTCATTATTTTGTACCTTGACATCTTACTAGTTTAAGCGCTGAAAAATTACTTTAGTAGGAAATGAGGAATTGATAGGAGCATTAGTGGGCGTGCTTTATTTACAGGAGGAAAATGAAAGGCGGCGCAGAAATATTGTTGTACTTACACTGGTTACTTGACAGAGCAGCAAGACAACAGGTGTGTGCTGTTTTTAACAAAAATTAATACACAAAAATATGCCAATAAAATTTCTGTTTTAAGTTATTGTACACTTTGAGTACAAATTATACAGAAAAGTAGTGTAGGAATACAGAGATTCTTGAACCTCGGTATTCTGAGGTTATGTTTATCTGTTCAGCATCTCTCGATTTCACAAGTATTCATACCACACCAATAGCCTTGGGATATTGCTTGACCACGTCAGTGGAAGATTATAGACAAATTAGGGCAGTTGTTAGGGGATTTGTTGCATTTATTTATCTTATTTAAAGGGATATTGCACAAAAACTTGCATTCTTTCCTCGTCTCTCGATATATTCCTTAGAATGTGTTTAAAATATGCACATTTATAGCAAATGAAGGACAAATACAATTCAATGAGGTTTGTAATAACTTGGAAATGTGGATTGTAAATGTAATATTATTTCTAAGGATAGACCTAGGAAATATGCTGCAGACGTCTTTCATAACAGGAAGCACATTTATTAAACTGACAATTATTTACACATTCTATTCACGTAAATAGGTGACCTAAAACTGTAAATACTTATTAACTTTTAAAACGCGAGAGCTTTATAAATACAAATTGTACACGTTAATTTTCGCAACTGAAATAAATATGGCGACTGCCGTAAGAACGCAAGTATGCTTAGCAAGTAAGCAACTTCGTGTACTTGCCAAGTATAGAACATGTGTATACTATATTGGGAATTCTGAAAACGCTAGTATATAAATAGTGATGTCACATCCGGGTACAGGTACACACAAGTATGCATTTCAGGAGTACTCGGAAACAGCCACAGTTCCTGCACAAACAGCTATACATCTATGGTTTTATGTTGTTCAGTGTCCGCCATTTTGCTGAAGCTCGTGGTTACAGGTCAATATAGTGCAAAATTTCTTGAGGTCTTTTACAAACAAGGCCCTTGTAGTTTTACAAACAAGTAATTTTACTAGATATATCTTTGCCCTGTTATCATGAGAGTAGTACGATTATAGCGACTTGGGGACAATGAATTGGGGATTCGGATTATGATTCAGCCGGCCGCCATGTTGGGACGTACACCCGACCGCCATTTTGGATCCATGTGACTTTAACCTCTGACACTTGACCAATGAATTTGTCCTTTGACGCTAAAAACTCTAAAATCCAAAAAATTCCACAAAAAACTAAAAAATTATTAAAAAATAATTATTAAAAATGTTTTTCAAAAATTTAAAACTGTATAAAAAATATTAAAAAGTCGTTTTAAAAATAATTTAAACATATAATTATATAATCGTTATATATATACATATATATAATTATTATTAAGAATCTATGTAAAATCATTAAAATAATTTATAAAAAATACTACCAAATACTTACCAAAATAGTTTTAAAAAACCTTTAAAATTGTTTTATAAAAATCATTAAATTTATTTATTTAAAAAATCTTACATTTCCAGGAGTCCCCCAACACCACAAATTAGTCACTTTCGTTCTATCCACGGCAAACGACACTTGCCAATTGATATTGAATAATTACTTATGCTTGTTTGATTATCTGCGGGCCTACATCCCCGCTAATGTTTCCCATTGGCTAATTACTGTTTAGTCTGCAAGCCTTCATACCGATAATGCTTCTAATTGGCTGCTTAGTCAGCAAGCCTCCACCACCTACGTTCGACCACCACCACTTCCAATTAGCCACATCCGTTCCATTACTGCCAATGTTTGTCTTTGGCTAATCAGTTACATTCGCCCCATCCCCACAAATAAATTTAAGTGTTCAAGTGCCCCCACCAATGTTTCACATTGGCTAGTTAATGTTTAGTCGGCATACCTCCGTCTTGCCAATGCTTCCCATTGGCTAATTAGTCGGCAACCATCCACAACATTCGTTCGATCGAATGCTTCTCATTGGATAATTGCCGCACCCCTATACCCTACAATGATTCTCATTGACTAACTACTGTTTTGTCGATAAGCCTCCATCCCACGGATGCTACTCATTGGCAAATTAGTCATGTGACAACCCTCCCGATTGACTATTTTTTTCGGGTGTCATCGGAAACCTTCATTTCGACATCAGTCACTTTATATTTCCACCCCCTTCAATCTCTCCGATTGGCTAATTTCCTCGCCAATATTACCCATTGGCTAATTAGTCGGCAGGCCTCCATCCAAGTGTGACAATCTACCAGACCAATCGGCGACCCATGCCAATGCTTCCCATTGGCTAATTAGTCGGCAAGCCTCAATCCCTATCAATGTGTCTCATTGGCTAATTACCAACTTTCGTTCGATCCACTGTAGTCGCGCATAGACTACGTCCCCCCCCCCCCTCTCCTTAAAATCTGGCTTTATAAGATGCACCCCGAGCGCCTGTCGGGAAAGTTGCACCTTGCTCTTAGAAATGTATGCATGTTGTCCAAGCAGTCATGAAATCCTTTCGATCATTATGACATTCGGAAGGGTGCGTTCGCTTAGTGCCTTGAACAAACGGAACGAGTTGCCATACCTACTGAAAGAGTTCCTGCTGATGTACGCACCGTACGAATTTTTGGCCATGTTCAAGTATTCGCCAATCTACCTGTGGCTGGACGTAAACATACGGGATTGCCTCCTGTGCATGGAATGTTTCGAGGGGTGTTCCCCGGTTCCCGACACACCGCACCGCATGGGCTGGTGCAAGGAATGCGGAGCAATCCTCGCAGAGCCCGCCCCCGTGCAAGGGTTCTACTGGCAAGCACTACCTGCAAACCAAAGTGTTTATGTTTCTACCGCCATGCCCATGGAAGTACTTCGGTCGCACCACGCAACAGACATGCCGTCTACAGGTGCGCGGACTTGGCTAAGACGATGAAAATATTCCATACGGAAATATTTGCAAGGTGTTGGAGGAAGCTATAATATCTTATTACCCCATGTATGTTAATCTCCAAGAGTCAAT
Organism: Dryococelus australis; assembly: GCA_029891345.1. Lineage (NCBI taxonomy): Eukaryota > Metazoa > Arthropoda > Insecta > Phasmatodea > Phasmatidae > Dryococelus > Dryococelus australis. The sequence continues at coordinate 5,183,942 of CM056999.1, forward strand.
GATGTGCAGTTCGTGTCCTGTCGGTACAAACGTTGTGGATCTCTAGACACCGGCGCTACCCACCGTTCAGGTAGCTGGTAGAAACATATGCCTCAAGGCCTCATAAGTGTGAAAATGGACAATGTGCGTCGTGCAATACCCAAGCACTAAGATCGTAGACTTATGATAATATGTGGTAATGTAAACAAAAGACTTCGAGGAAAAAATGTTATGTGTGTGTAATGTCCTAAAAGACTTAGAAAAAAACGTTGTGTGCAATAAACAAGCTTTATAGTTGTCTGCTATGCAGAAAAATATAATTGTAATATGTGTAAATATAACGCTTGAAGAGTTTTTTCTACCTCGAGTGGTGTCCTCCTATTGGCAATAGAAAATGTTTTATATTAGTGTTTTAAAAACACTGTTGGTAAAGAAACAAAAAATATTTTGTATCAATTTTTAAAAAAAGACATGGCTGGTAAAAATGCATTTGGTATATATATATATATATATATATATATATATATATATATATATATATATATATATATATACCAAATGCATTTTTACCAGCCATGTCTTTTTTTAAAAATTGATATTTTCGGATTTAAGACATATGTACAGGACAACGTCTGTCGGGTCCGCTAGTGTGTGTGTGTGTGTGTGTGTGTATATATATATATATATATATACAGACGTTGTCCTGTACATATGTCTTAAATCCGAAAATTTCAAACTTTTTTTAATAAGTTGTAACAATCTGGACCGTTTTGATGAAAATTTTTATAAAAAAAGTTATTACAATACCTGACGTCATCACATGTACAGTTACCACAATTCGACCTATCGATTGCGTGTGAATATGTATATACTATGAGCTAAGTTCAATATAGAAGCTATGTTGAATAGAAACTTAAACTTGTTTTAATTAAAGGGTAAAAAAGATAAAACTCGAGCTATTTTCATAACAGGTATATTTTATTAATGTACAAAAAATAAATTTATAGCAATGCCATTGAATGTACAATATTTTTGGTTAATCCTTGAGAGGTATAAACAAACAAACTCGATGGTTTGCCCACCCTCGAACACGCAACATATAATTGGCCGTGCGAAAAGCAAGGATTTTCGAAATCTAAGCCACAAATTGTCATTGTTTGACCTTGTGACTTATTAATGGTCATAGCAAATGCCAAGCGAATTAGAAATTGCAAACGTTGAATGGGGTAGGTGAGTCTGAAGGAATCATTGAGATCCGTGGTAGAAGTACAACTTCATCTTGAAATTTGCCGTTCAAAATAGTGGCCTCAAGAATATTGCCCATGATTTTTTTTATCACCAATCGCGTGCCATTACATAATTTTGGCGCATTCAAATTCCGAAGCAAAATGATAGGTGAGCCAATCTTCAATCGCAAGTTATGTGGTGGCATTCCAGGTAAGTCCAGTGAATCTACAGGATAGCTGACAACTTTATCAAGATCAACAACAGTGTCAATCGATTTGAATGTAATTTCATTACCAGGCAATGTGTTTTAAAATTGATGGCGTCAACATCTAAATTTTTTGCGGCTAAAATAACTCGCTCACATAGCCATGGATGATTAGTGTAGTTATGTCGTAAATCTGAAAAGATACTTTTTATTAAATCATCTTTGGTAGCCACCATGTTACAAAAGTTTTCTGGGAGTCGGATATATTGTGTAGTTTCATGCAATTGAATTTTGCCATTGCCAATGTCTAGCAATTGTTCAGAGAATGCCGACGCCAATGGATCATTTTGAAGTTGAACACGCATATTTATGGTAAGGAATAATTTACTGACACTTCACCATAGGTGCGATTCTTTCAAACATGCGTTAATTTCGTCCGCATATGGAGCACGTGGAATGACGGGCAATGTCTGTCTGAAATCACCAGTCAGGAGCAGGAGAGCACCACCGAAAAGCCTAGTATTATTTTTGATATCTTTCAGCGTCCTGTCGAGAGCTTCAAGTGAATGCTTGTGGGCCATCGTGCATTCATCCCAGATAATAATTTTGCATTTTCTCAAAACTTCAGCCATGCCTGAATGTTTCTTTATGTTACACATTGCGTCGGGATTTGTATGAATATTCAAAGGTAATTTAAGTGCTGAATGCGCAGTCCGCCCACCATCAAGTAAGGTTGCTGCAATGCCTGATGAAGCAATTGCTAATGCAATGTGATTCTGTGATCGAATGCGCGCAAGTATCAGTGAGATGAGGAATGTTTTACCAGTGCCACCTGGTGCATCAAAAAAAAAAAAAGAATCCACCTTGTTGTGCTGCAATTGATAAATTGATTTGATCATATACATTTCGTTGTTCAGCAGTAAGCAGTTGCTCATTATCAGCAACAAAAGTAGACAAAGAGGTCATATCAAACTGTTGTTCACGTTGAACATCGCTATTGATGAAATCTGCTGCTAGGGCGGTTCGGCGCTGGCATGGCAAAATGAATGAGCGGCATATTCGAAATAAGAATACAAATATCCTCAATCTTTATTAATGCCTCGTTATATATGTCGGCCGAAAATTCGATATTGGGATTTTGGTGAGTAATTCTAATGCTATGCAAAATGTCGTCACTCATTGAGTCTTTATATTTATTCCACAGAGCAGATGCTTGAGACGGAAAACATGTTGTTAATATCATAGAAAATAATTGACGAATTTGTTGTGGAGAGGAACTCAGTGCTGCATCTGCAAGTGTGAGATCCCAATGGTTATCATCTTCCAGTAAATGCAATTCACGACATGCATCAAAGAACGTGTCGTATGAAATACCATTGACTTTTCGCAAATATTGGAAGGATGTCGGTCCAGGAACGTTAACCAACAACAAACGCAGAAAAAAGCATTCGCGTTGCTTATGATGGACTGTATATAATCGGCCTAAAGTATTTGCCATAAATATGTCGGCGTATCCTGGGACTGGAATTCCTCGTTTTCGTGGTTCCCAATTCTTTGATTGTTTATTCCATGTAAAAAATCTAGGCACATTAGTGTACATTAATGTCTTTGCGAATTGACCAAAAACATATTGTCGATTACAAAGGTTGAAAAACTCAGTTAGAGTAGTTTTTGGAGCAGTTAATGCTTGTTGTCTGTTCCGTGAAATAAACACGTTGTCCATTTCAAGATGCACAGCCAAATGAATAACAGCAGGATCTCTTTCATGAATAGGAAAACCGAAAATGCGCCAAATAGCTTCGTTACTACTAATGTATCGGCCCATTTGATAGCGTGTTATTTCGTCATTATCATTTACATTTTGAACGGCAAATATAGCTTTATCACTGAACGTACTTGCAAATATACTTGATGGACTTCAACGACGGTAAGATGGATAACCATCGATATTGGTGATAGTATAGGTTATACATGGTTTTGGAAAACGCTTCGTACATTTTCCATTGTCCATACATAGTGACGTCATGTTCAGAGTACCGCATGGACCATGGATCATGTTAGTAGTAACAATGTCAAACAATTCTTGATCAATATTCGGATCCGGAATTTCCGCTGAAATAATTTTATCAATTTCTTCTGGCCGTACTTTATCCACCAACCAAATCAAAATATGGTCATGTGGCAAACCTCGTTTTTTCCATTCAACAGAGTAAAGCCAGCAACGTGTTTCGCCGAATACCGATTGATGTGTAATCAAATTCATCAAAGATTTTAATTTTTGTTTGAACACACGTGCAGTGATATCATGGCGATGCATTGATGTTTGACCTGATAACAACAAAATTTTAATTTCATCCCAGTTTGGATTACACGTAAATGTGATGAAAAGATCTGGCCGGCCGTATGCACGTACGAAAGTCATGGCGTCTTGAATATATTCTTGCATATGACGCGGACTACCAGTGTATGATGATGGAAGAATATATGCGGTACCGATGTTGTTGATGCCATTTGTTGCCTCTACGTTACTAATTATGGCATCACGTAAATGAATGTACTCCTCAGAGCGAAGTTTTGCTTGATTAAACTTTATGTATCGTAATCTCTCACTTTCGATTTTTGCATACATATCAACAATGTACTGATGAAATAGCTGGCGGCATCGGAGAATGTTGTTATCTTGATTAACACGAATCATTAATCGGTATGCGTAGAAGTTCATCGCGCTAACTTTCTTGTTCATTTCTACACCTGGAAATAAAAATATAAATAAGATACAAAGAAATTATTGGAGCAAAAAAAAAAAGAATAATAAAATGGTTTATGCGTTGTACCTGTCGTTGGATTCCTTTGTTTAATATTTAAATGATATCCATCTTCTCCTTCCCAAAATATCAATGGATACTGCAAATGCATTGTAAGAACGATGATTGTCTTGAATTGTTTGCACCGTATTATCTCTGCGTTGTATGCATATATCTCGACGTTCAGATGGGTCGCCAGCCATAACAACTGCAACTTCATTAATAGTTGGAACATTATATGTGCCTGTGTGCTCTGCTCTCCATATGGTACTTTGTCTGCTTTAATGACAATGACATAGTTGTCGTTTTGAAGTCTGTAGGAAAGAGTCTTGAACAACCGGACCAATTGATTATGATTTTGCAAAAACGTTTCTCGCTCCTCTATCTGCTCTATGTAGTTGTATACGCAGCGTGTACTAGTTCGTTGCTCCTCATCACCCATAAAGTAGATTTGTAAAAATTTTGGATCGGCATCAGGCATTGGAAGCAATGAACCAATTTGATGGTAAACTTGGCCCTGAATCTTGAATGTAGATTCAAAATTGCGACCATCTTCATTCTGAACAATCTTTGTTGCTCCAAATGATGTCATTTGAAAGCAAGAATTGAATTTACGAATTTTACGCAAAAACAATTTCGATTGAGATGTGGCTCCAGCTAATAGTGTTTTTAATGGTTCTGGTGGCGAATTGTGAAACTTTTCCAGAAGCGCAACATAAACCGGCCGATTCACCTTTGTACTTCAAAGCATGACAATGTTGACACTCTTTGTCCATATTACCGATGATGATTAGTGCATGTGACGAATAGTCTATTTCAGGGTCATATTCGAACGCAAGACGATTAAGTGATGTTCGTGTCAATACTCGATGATCTTGCATCCGCTGTTGATTATGTTCTCTGTGTGCGCTGGTCGCTCGTTGATGTGCTTCTCGTTGTCTTAGTGTATTAGCATGAAGACGTTGATTGCGTTGCTCTAAATTCTCATTTCCACGTGTGTTTGCAACTTGATCTCTTAAATTTACATTATCCGTCGAGTGTTCTTCAACTCTTCTATTCAATCAACGATTATGGACCAATTGCGCATTTTGGGTACATCGACAAATATTTTTTGCTCTTCTGCGAAAACGTGGCATTTTTCTGTAAAAATAAAATACTGTAAAAAAATACACAACTAATATGAGTAATTTCTTTAAGATAAAATTTTAATTAAGTAACAGGACTGAAAGGATTTATTGTACCAAATTTTAGATAAATAATGTATAATTTTATTTCTTATTTTTTTATTTAATATTTCCGATAAGTAACAATTTAAAATAAAAACAATATTAAAAATTTGTTATGAAATCAATTAACTACACAAATAAATTTGTAGGTTAGGATGATTGTTAATCAACGCACGTGTAAATTTTATAGGAATTTATGTAAAATACTCACTTCAATACCGCACCGAATTTGCACAATGTATAGTTTTTATCTACAATTCAAAACCCTTCACACACTAATTACATCTGAATGTAATATTTCAATTAGCACGCGATTTATTTTAACACAATAACAACACAAAGTTACGAAATTCTCCTGAATCTGATCGCAGCGCCACTATCGGGGCAAACTGGAAGTAAAATGAAATATTTTTGGATATTCGACACCGCGATCGCAGCGCTGTCTGCCGGATACAATGTAAAACATTCCAAGATCAACAATAACTTATAAATAAAAAATTTATTAAAAAAACATTTTTTAGTGGACCGAATTGTGAATCTAAACCATTCTCGAATCCACTTGAACACACACAAAAAATCTCATCAATATCGGTCCAGTCGTTTAGGAGGAGTTCAATGACATACACACGCACAGAAGAATTATATATATAAAGATATATATATATGTTTATAAGTAGTTACATTGTAAAGGCACACAGAGTATAATTACATTTGAAAGTAAAGGAGTGACCACAAATATACATTACATGTACGAACATAATTGAAGGAAGAGCATCTCAAGGTAGCTGCGAATGTCGCTGCTGTCATCTGTAAACATGTGCCGGCTGGGAGTTATTCGCGATGTAAGCAATTTTGCGCAGAACACCTGAGCTGATGCATATTTCCTGTCGACACTGCACCAACCAACAGCAGTATTCTAGAGACATCACGATGGCAAGAACCAAGGCTTCAGAATATTTCACACGTGAAACATAACTTCTAGAATCCCAACAGACAGTGAGCTCCGTAAAAAAAAAAAAAAACTTTAATACGTCAAGGAAGCCTATCCCCAGTCAAGAATAAATTAGGACCCGGTTCGACCCCTGGAACACCTCAGACACACTAGCCAAAAAAAAATACATGCAGAGATATACGGGAAATATATGTGGTACAACACGTATATAAAACATGGTACAGCAACAACGAGAGAAACTTATACAAGGTACAATACTGAGGAGACACGCGAACGATAAAAAAATTATACAATATGGCAAAAAATAACATCATCGTTACTATGCTCATTTATGAAAGTATTATACAAGTCACCCTACACAATGAGACATAACATATCGAAGGTCCATGTTCGACATCTGGTACAATGCTGGCGGGGGACATACCAATGACAAAACCAGCACACAATATCATGTATAGAAATCCCCTGCACATCCTATATACGTACAAGGTAAATTTACACTTGCCAAATTAAAAAAAAAAAAAATAATCATCTCTCAAAAAGGAGTAACGGAAAAAAAGTAATATTATTCGATGTTTTGTCGTGACAAGGAATACTTTCCGACTCTCACAAAAACCCAAAGACGTTTTGTCCTGTCAACTAATACAGTACATGTAACTTCGATATATATATATATATATATATATATATATATATATATATATATATATATATATATAGGCATGTAACACCTGCGAGAGAAAGACATTTGTGGCCGTGAGCTACGCACATCACCAAAGTAAAACTGGTAGAAACATTTATGTATGAAAAAAAATTACGTGTATATCCCAAGTTAAGAATATATATTAGTTTCAGGTACTCTTATTCGCTTTTACTGTAGTGTTTTATTGAAAATTAATTACTTCTGGCCGATTAGTATTGAATATTCTGTATATATGAGCTGTACACTGTTGAGGCAGTCTGAAGCAAGTCAAAAATTCTAGCAGGATCTGTATTTGGACTTTTTCCCGACTGCCAGAAAAATGCTGTTCTGTCAGCAGTACTTTGAGGGGAAATCGGACTATTTCCAGACATCCCTACCCGCCCTCACCAAACCCCATCCCCATTGACTGCAACCGAAAATCTAATTCCTATTGGTGGCGAGGGAGACTGAACCTTGTACCATGCACAAAACCCATTCTCATTGGTTATGAATGAAAGCTGACTTTGCACATTTCCAAAGCGCCGATCTCCCTTTGGCTTCGAAGGAAATTGGACTTCGCACTTCCACAATGCACCATCCTCCCATTGGTCATGAAGGGAAATTAACTCTGTACTCTCCACATGTGCCGATCTCACATTGGTCGTGAGCGAAGTTGGAATTTGCACTTTCTCCACACATCGTTCTCCTATCATTCGTTAAAAATTGGTGTGTGGGAATTGATGAGAAATTAACAAGGGGAGGGGTAAGAATTCCTGGTAAAACCTAGTCTCATATTCGAGGTGCATAAAATTTCCAAGTTCATACTGTGAAAAACAGAAGATAAATTTACCCTGTCTCTTTCTATATTTATCCCATAAACCTAACATAGTGTTGTGGTATGAACAAGCCATTGTTTTGGCGCTTGCGTGGATTCACCAGCACAAACGTAAAGAGAACGAGGTGGCGGAGGTAAGGCACTGCCTCGGAACGAGGACGCGAGCCGTGGAAGTTCTAACAACAGTTAGGAAGATTATTAAGCACGATGTGTATGTAAGGACAGAGAACGTCGAGCTGGGGCATTACCTCACCAAGCAGATGACGGGGCAAGATGGACCAGCAAATGGCGTTCGAGTCGCCGTGATCGCAATAGCATTCATCCTTCGGCAACTCTACAGGTAACGCCTTTCAGGAAGGGTCGTCGAGTGAACACACTATAGCGAGTTATATGACCGTAATTTAATAGATAATGTATTAATGATTGCAGATACAGCGTAGCTAAAGTAACATGCTCCCCTGGTGCAATATAAAGTATTCAGATATAATGTTAAGTGTTGTGTGTTTTATAATATAACAGCTTAATTATGGTGTTAGTTAAATGACAAAAAAGATGTTATTATAGTGTTCACCTCTGAGTTACAACTTGCCTCCGACTTGTATGTTTAAAATATAAAATATAGAAAGTTACAACCCATTTTTATTAAATGTTACATTGGTGGAGGCGCCTCATGTTTCCGCCCTCTTAGCAGAGCGAGCATTTTTTAAACAATTAAATTCCCCTAAAGTAATATTTTATATATTGAAATATTAAAGTCAGTTAGAAGGAATACATAGTTGCAAGGGATAGGTAGAAAACCACCTCCCCCAAATATTTTAGACAATCTTCTCCCACCCACGTGTATTAGATATTGCAAGTTAATACCACTATAGGTATATGCCTAACTTATAAAATGTGGTTACATTTCATGATAAAGAGAATTAGGTAACGTAATAATTAAAAGCCTCTGTGTGCGACGGACAGTTTAGGTAAATGTAATACAATAACATAAGATGCGATGTTATATAAAATTAAATATTACTGTTTGGATAATAATGAATATTACATAGTGACAATAATAAGGGAATATGCATAGTATATATAAATCGCATTAGCGATATGCATAATATTTGAAGCTAATTTTTGAAGGTAATAATGGGAAATAGCAATTAAGACATCTATATGTTCAGTTCATGCACCACAGTAATGTGATATTTACAAATCAGGCAGTCCCGAGTGCCAAAAGAGCGCACTGGCCTTAGACATATGTCACTGCATACTCAGGAAATAATTCACGCATTTCCCTTATGCATATCACTTTCGTTCATTTCATTTGTACGCATATCGGACGCATTTATATAGGATTGCAACCAGGCCTTAACGGAACTGTGATCCAGAACTTATTCAATTCCGTGGTTTGATCATACGCTTGAGACATGAATCACCGGACCCCACGGGTGCACAGATTCTCGGTTTGGGAGCGCAAGCAAGGTTATTGCGTGTAACATTAAGGGTATTTAGGGAAATGAGAAATAGTGCATGAGTCACATCCATTTCACCTGTGAGCAGGCAAACTCACGCACACACTATAGATCGTAGTATTTTGTCCAGGAGGCCAAATATAAATGCTTCATTTTGTGCACGAGCATCAAAACAAATTGGGCTATTGTCGAGAAGCTGACCCGAAACTGCAATAGCCCGCATTGTTGCGACACTTATCCGTAGATGGAGTCTAGGCAGTATAAGTGTGTATGGGATGAGATGGACTTTTGTACTGTTGGGTCCAATGACTATATGACACAGTAATTATGCGGTATATCATGAGAGCACTGCAAAAAACCGACCTCCCTGGAAAAGCACTCGAGAGCAGAAAAACGCCTGTGTTCCAAGAACATTCAAAGTATAATTGTACATAGTTATAAGAAAGTGAAAAACGTCACTTGAGTAATATATGTGTTATTATGTGAAACAAAATCATTAATGAGTAAATATATATAGCATATAATAATAACTTCAAATTATTAGAATAATGTATTAAAGTAGTCCTCCACACACGCACAGAGTGCATACAGTTACAATTACAGAGGTTAGTAATTGAATAACATAATGAAATAATGTAATTAAATGGATAATAACTACAAGGTGGATAGGATATCTGCAAGTACAGGATATGAAAAAATTATTTAATTAAATTAGCAAAATTGACACAGAATACAATTGTGTGCTGTTAATGAGGTAAAGTCTATTTCATATAAGTGGTCTCAAATTTTACAGTTATATAAAATAGTGCCAATGGCATCTGGGTGGCTATGTATCCTTCTGCCACAGCTGAACTGTCATTGAAGGCGACTGTTTGTAAACAAACGCCATGTGACTGCCAGTATTTGTAAACAAACAACATATGACTGCCTGTTTTTTGTAAACAAACAACATATGACTGCCTGTTTTTGTAAACAAACAGCATGTATCTCCTCCCAAATGACTTTTAGAAGCTGTGAAGGGCTGTTCAAACAGTTGCTGGTTGGCAACAATCTCATTTTTTTTAGTTAATAAATATTTTATGTAAATGACTAACAGCCCGTGTAATAAGTCTACTGTTTATATGTGTAGACATACTCTGTCATAAATGCTGAACATGTTTTTTAAAGTCCCGTTACTAATAGCCAAGAAAATTTAATATTGCTTTAGAAACATAATTTAAACCATAAATGTTGTAAGTATAATTAAAATTTTAAATTACAACTTTTAGTTCCGAGTACTATTTTCTTCCAAACACATCATCAAAATAGCCAACCTAACAACACGGATCCCGCAACAGTTCATCAGCTGATACAATACTGTACGAGCGAGAGCATTTACTGTTTACATAGTGTGTATGTTGGTCACATTGTCTGTCAAATTTAAGACCACTTATATGAAATGGGCTATAGATCAATTAGCCTGTGTTATATCAGAGTATAAGAAGTTAGATTAAATTTAACTGTTTTTGTGCATCAATTATGAAATGTATAAGTGTAATAGAAATTTCAAGCTGCAATAAATACAATTTAGTGCTATAGCTAGCCATTTGTATGTAATATAGTAAGATTTTAGCAAAAAGTAAAATAATACAGTTAAACGTATTTCAATGCAGAAAATTGAATTACATATTTTATTGCATAAAACGCACTATACATTTAAATACTTATAAATTGAACAGGAAAATTAGAGTTCAAATGCATGAATTTTTTTCTGTGGCAAAGGCACTGCACGAAGGCGAGCACGCAAGTCAGCGATTTCATGGTCCGAGCAGCGAATTTCTGCTTGGCGGACACAGGTATGTTGAAGCAAGATACGTCGCCATAGACACAATATTGATCAACTCACGCGTGTTTGAAGGCACGCTCGACAGCTAAACACTGCTTGGCAATTCCAGGTTGAAAACCTGAGAGAACATTTTTACACTTAATGCTAATAAAATTTAATATGGTTTGGGAAAACTGCCCAAGTGTTCTAGGATTCTCGCGAGAGAGCGGAAAGCTGGCATTAGGTGGTCTAGCCAGCCAGCCAGCCCAGAGCGTATTCAGTGCATGAGCACACGATAACTTTGAGGCATTATCGGGAGTAGAACCCGCATGATAGTGAAAGCCTAGGGGTATGCATATTTGGATATATACATAATTCCGCCGTGTGGTCGAGATGCCTCCCACCGGAAGGAATCGTGGTGAATTAAGAGACAGAGCGAAAAAGACTTCTGCTGTAGGTCCTGGATATTATACAGCAGAGATAATGAGAGAAAGAGAGAGAGAGAGAGAGAGAGAGAAGAGACATTTGCTGCGGGTTATACCCCAAATTACACAGCATAGAGCAATAACAGTTTCATGGGTGCACATTGCATTCCAGGGGGCTTATTCTAAGTTTCGTCGGTAACTGCCCACACAGTCATGAACCTACTGTCTCGCAACCGACAAAATATTCGTCGGATTCAAAACAGAATGTAGAGTTATCAGTCGTTTAGCAATCGGGCATCATCGGCTTACCGACTTTTCCTACTCCAAGCTAGACGAGCGGTTGTGTCTCTGCGCACGCTCGACAACGTACCAACAAAATATTGATATAATTGCTTGTTTCAGAACTTTACAAATCTGTTGAAAAAACATTACTTAAAGACACGAATAGTAAGATTTATATTTTTTATCTCGTAAACAATAGTATATGATTACAAACATGTGTTTCATAAGAAAATAATAGTGTACCGTTTTCGTTGATTTTGTGAGGAGTTCGAGGAACTGTGGTTGGTGGCCATCTTGAACAGTATTTTTTTTCCCCTTCGTGAAATATAGTTGTTTACTTGTTGCGGACGAGGCCCGTGTGTTTAGCAAACTATTTGTGTATGTGGAAAAGAAAATATTTGACCAAGGCTAAATGGAGGAATGTTAGCAGATGTTAATTTTGGATTTCACGTAAAACTATCCTGAATAAGAAAGAAATGTACACATTTTAAATCGATTATATTAATATTCCTAACCTTGGCGTCGCCGAAGTGTACAGCAGAGCCCTGGAAAACCTCGTGTTCAAGAGATAGCGGGTTTTACAAACAGCAAGTTTACGTGTTTTCTAAATGTATTTGTAAACTGTTAATATAATTATTGAAATGCACGTGGCCTGAAAAAGCCGCACTTTCCATATTTTAGTAGTGAGTGAATAATATTTGTTTATTTGTCTATATCGTAAATTCAACGAGTGTAATGTTAACTTCGGTCAAAGTGTGTGTGTATTGCTGAATCTGTAAAAATACTAACAGCAATGTACGTGTATCCCGTTTTGTTATTTCATTAAAGTTAAAATTTTCGAAGTTCAATTATTTACTTCCATACGAGCAAAATTTTGCTCGTATGGAAATCAAAATGCCACACATTCTTAATAATGTAAAAATAATACAGTCTCATGAAAGACGTAATACTAAATCCCCACCCTCATTCCTGTTTCATTTTTCCCTCGACGTATAATAAACAGTACCCTAACAAATTTAACTTGTTAATTACAAATAACGTTAGTCTTTCAGTGCCTGTCACGAAAGAAAACACAAAAAGTGGAAAATGCAAGTGTGTGTTGAACTCAAACATTTCTTTACAAACGTCTTTTTCTTCACTGACAAAACAGCTGTGGTGGAAGGATAAATTGTGGCCGTGCTACTTTTCTAGAACTATCAAAATCTACGCTACTTAATCGACTAAACAGAGCCAGCCCCAACACATTCCAAACTGTGTAGGCTAATAGGGGCCAAAATACAAATGTACACAGATTATAAGCTTGCTTTTTTAAAAAATGTTGTTTCCACATATCATCACGTAACTGTATTTCACATATATAGACAAAATAAAAATTATGCGGGAGAAAAGTTTCGATCTTAAGCCGAGGAGACTCTTGCGTTGCGAAGCACGTAACTTAACCACTGTAAACAAATCTATTGATAAACTATAATGTTAAATTTTTCATGAAACATTTAGTTACACTAGGTAAAGAAGTAATATAGATATAAATAAAGATTAGAATAAGGTAAAATCTCTTTAATCCTTCCCAAAGTACCAAAATGTAAACAGAGTATACTATTTGAATTATTTTGATTTTAACTTTGAGTAAATTATAAAGTTAGCAGATATTACTTCTCGATACACCAATCCATCTACTTCCAAATTAAAATTTTGTTACAGTATTTAGAATTAACTTAGTAATAAGACATTCAGATTGCAAGTTAAATTTGAAAAGGATTTCATAATTGTAAGTTCACAAACATATTTGTAGGGTGTTCAGAAAACTAAATTATGTAATTTATTACAGATCTGAACGATAAAGTGTACAATGTATTAATATGCATGTATTAACAAATTATGTAAAATGTTCATGTACACACTATTAAAAAAAATATATTGTTCAGTTGCGAAATATGTAAAAGAATATACATCATTAATACAATTTGCATTGGGGGAAGCATTTTATTGGATAAGCATTTGAAACATTCAATTCTAAACTAAAAATATTTGTGGTTTCATAAAATTTTTAACTTTTTATTAGAATCAATTTTATAATTGACAAGCCACATCAAACATAGGTAGGATTAGGACCTCAAGAGAGACTGATGCGTGCAGTACCACCATCGTGGTGCAGCCGTGGCAACTGCGAGGAAGAATGTACACCCCTTACAGGAAAAAAGTTAACAGCCAGGAGCAGGGCCAAGTACATTCAGTTAGCAGGATACACAAAACAAGCAATAGTAATTCAGACCCCAATGCTTACTACACATTTCCATGGTGTAGCCAAAGTCAAGAGAGAATGCAGGGCAGCCCCTTAAACCAGCTTTCCTTGCTTCGACATTAATTCCTTGTCTTAACCTCCTACCACATTGAAGACATTACAACCAACCTTATTCCCGCTGCCAAGAAGCAGACAAGGACACCCAGGATCGCCCTAGCAACAAAACCGCATCATGAAACTAAGTAGAATTCTACATTATCTTCGGACTAAGCCGTACTCCATCGCACGAGCTGAGGGCAGCTTGCCTATCAGAGAAGGAGGGTACTGTTTGTGGTGAGGTCAAGACATTGCTTTGGTGATTGTGTGAACCCACCAGCACAACCATAAAGAGAGCGAGGTCGCAGAGGTGATGCGCCGTTGCACAACAAGGGCGCTAGCCGCGGGAGTTGTAACAACAGTTAGGAAGATTATTAAACACAAGGTATATTTAAGGACAGAGAGCATCGAGTCGGGGTCTTACCTCACCAAGCAGTTGACGGAACAAGATGGACCAGCCAGCAGATGGGGTTCGAGCCGCCATGATCGCAATATCATTCAGCCTTCGGCAACTCTACAGGTTAAGCTGTTCCAGAAGGGTCGTCGAATCGACATACTATAGCTAGTTATGTGGCCTTAATTTAATATATAATGTATTAATTATTGCAGATACAGAGTGGCTAAAGTATCATGCGCCCCTGGTGTACCATAAAGTATTCAGATATAATATAAAGTGCTGTATGATTTATATTGTAACAACTTAATTATGGTTTTTATTAAATTATGTAAATATTTTTATATAGTGTTCACCTTCAGTTACACCTAACCCTCAACTTGTACATTTTAAATATAAAATATAGAACGTTACAACCAATTTTTATAAAATGTAACAACACCAACAAATCGATTCAAGTCCAGTAGGTCAAAATATTACTTAGTTAAAATAATGTTTCAATAGTCACAATTATTAGCACTCACGAGTAGGAGAGTCATCCATTTGACTTGTTTTCAAGCTCGCTACCCACTCAGATAAATGATTAACCAGCTATTCCACAACCGAATACCTTACAAGATAATAATATATCCGGATATCAGTAAAACGAGCTCGTGCAACGCATTTTAAGCCTAATGTGAGAACTGGTTTTATCTAGAGTTCCAACGCTTGATACTACAACTGGCCGTAACTAGAAACTGAATAAGATATGATATGGTATTAATGTAGAGTTGCAACATGTATTTAATAACCGAATATCAAAAAAGCACAATTTCTTAATAAGCACTTTCTCTCTGGATTAGGGCTATTAAAGAAAGGTATGCAAGTAAGAAACAATTCATTACTGATAGCAATTTTCCTTATCCCCAAGTAATTGGATTTCACAAAGGTTGTTACCTGCTGTTTGCAGTTAATGTGTTTGTCCCTAGTAAAATATTGATAATTTTCAGTATGTCACAAGTAACAAAAAATTTCATCTCATCGGCAGACTATCACAAATGCTATTTTATATAAAATTATCATTCACAAAGCAAGGTGTCCTTATTTATGCCTAGTAGTTAGAGAATACATTCAGCCCTAGTGACATTCTGTAAAAATGTGTGGCATTTGCCTGCAACTGCTAGGCGTAAATATGGACCCTTCTCAGTGAGCTTTAAATTATACATATATGCGTGTGTGTACGTTTAGATGAGGCACCAACTTAAACACATTTAACAGCGGAATTACAAAATGTTTCTGATTATATACATATATGTAATAGCCTTGTTATTTTATAAGCATGTTTTATTTCATCTTATGTGTTCCCATAACCTTTTATTTGTTGTCGCATAACTGGTTAAGAAAAGTGACAAAGTCAGGGGCGACGTAAATATTAACCTACGGCATGACAAGTTTTGTATCACAGAAGTCCTGTTATATTTAGCTTTTCTGTGCACAAAAGTGCGATGTTAAACACTAATATAAATAAAATGGCTTGTGTTTCAGGATCTTCTGGCAATATAGACCAACTACTGGCACAACACTCTTCTGCTGATACCAATCAAGGCAGAGGCTTGGGTCAGTATTCGACCAAGCAGGTGATGCAGGCCACAAACCCAGGCAATTCTACAAATCTGAACTTTCAGCAGTACTCCACATCCGATGCAAACTATGGAGAAAGCACATCTCAGTACTCTGTGCAATACGTGCCATCCAATACAAGCCACGGTGGAGGCCTGCCACATTTCACTACGTTATGTAGTATGGGTGTTGTCAACCAAGAGAGGTCGACCGCCAATATGCTGAACCACAATCAAGGAAGTCTCCAGTTGTCAACAAGGAAGAAAACATCAAACTCCAACTCCAACCTCGGCGTTGTGTTCCCGATGCCACGTACAACCCCCTCAGTGGCAAGTGCAGCTCAGCAACCATGCCACCGTAGCACTGTCATGACACCGAAGTTGTTCCAGCACTCTGTATCCTACAACCAAAACCCAAGGAAAGTCACTTGTCCAGTAATGTCGCAGCTGCAGTCAACCACACACACGAGCAATCTCACAGCCTACGGGCAGAATGAGACTAGTTTCCGTGGTTGCAGCTCTACCCACACCCTTCCACCTTACCAGTGGCCAACCAACAATGACACCAACTCTGCTACACCACTGTCCTCTGACCCCAGCCTGAGTCTGGGCTATCCCGTGGAGTATAACATCGGGCATATGTTCCCGAGCACATCACAGACTGGCTCGAGCATGTACTGTGCCTCCATACAACCGTACCAGCAGAGCTCAGCGATGCAATCAACCCTCCAGTTTGACGGCTGGAGACCAGCGAGCCGCAGTAAACGCCCCTCCCGCAACACTCGGGTGTTGCAGCGCTCTGTGGATCATACTGTGACTAAGACGACGAATCAGGTGACTTGTACATGGACTGAAGACATGCACAAGGATCTCTATGAGCTCATCAGAGACACGAGGATGAGCGACAGAGAAGCTCAGGAGCTCCTCCACTATCTGTCTACCTACATCCTGTCCGATTCCTTCGTAGAACAACTGCGTGTCATGGTAACAAAAACAACATAGTGTCACCGACCAGTGTGTCTTTGTAAGACACGCTAGTTTACATTCACCAAAATTAGTATTTTCTTTGTTATTATTTGTTGTTCATGCGAGTAATTAGATATTTATTTAGTTAAACATTGTATAATTCTCTGCGAACCTCTCAAAAATCGGGCATAAAATATTTTTTCAAGAAGCGAGTACAACTAATGTATTATATTTTCAGTTAAGTGTATGCATATGGAAAGAAATTTCAAATGCCAGTAACAATTTACTCATTAGAATTATTTACACACACACTTTTACTTTGGTCTTTAAGAGAAGTTTAGAACATTCGTATTTTCATCATCGAGTATTTAATATTCTGTTGTAATTCCTATAATACTGAGAGTGTTGCAGTTACAATAAGTTAAATGCATAATACGAGTGAATTATTTCAGATGCATCCAGTACTTTATAACTTTATGAATTATTGTGTTTCTCTGTCTAATATACACCAACATCTCATTTATATTATCAAACTATAACTAATTACGATAGTTAATTCATTCATTGGTGCCCGTTTGTTACCTATGAATATGTTTTATTAATTTAAAAAAAAATTGCTCTTTTTATATGTTACATTATTTATTGTGTTTTAGAAATTATTGAAATATACATAGGGGATATATAAAAAATGTTAAGCTTTTAAGTATGAATATCACATTTATCCTAACATATCACAGAGAAGCGATTTTGCCGAAAGTGTTGATGATCATAACAATTTGATTTAATTTGGCTTAGATATAGCAAGCTTTTTGATTAATTTACCTTCCATTCAAAAGAAATGTGGTTCATATTTTACGAAAGATTCACAAATTAAAATGATTGTTGTGAATACTATTCGACTGAAAGTAATAAGTGCATGCCCTTTAATTCTAAGAGTTTGTCTTCGTTTAGCCTTTGGAAATAAAGTCGCATCATATCATATTCCTGTCTGTATGTATGTATAAATGTGTGAATCTGTGTACATATGTATGTTGACCACCGTACTACTAGTTTTTCTCTCGTTCAACATACTTAAATCAAGATTCTTGTTTGAGATTACTGTAGAGAACTCTTCGGTAGTTGGCCAAAGGTGGTGAAAAAAGACCAGCACGAAACATGGATTCGTACTGATATAGTCTACCGCAGTTTGGGCAAAATAAGTTGAATGTAAAATCATTACAGTGTTATTTGTTTTTGTACAAGTATCATCTTAAAGCTATATTAGTAAATTCGCGTCAATAAACGTATTATAATTTAGTTTAAAATAATTGTTTCGGTGTGCAATTGTGCTGTTATGATTTTTACCACAATTGATGTGCAACAAGTCAGTGACCTAGTAACAAGTAAGTAGAAGTCGGAACATGTATTATTGCACTCTCTTTAATAATATAAATAATACCCATAATTTGTAACACTATGGTTAACAATATAATTGCTTTAATGAAGTAATTGGTTACAACAACGTCTAATTATTTTTCAAAAGATAATTTACTTTCACTTAATTGCATAATGTAGATGTAATAATGCAATGCAATATTATCCTATAACTCAGATGTTTCCTCTTTTTATCCAAGTCTCTATTCGTGAATCATAAAAATGTAACATGTAAGTAAGGCGCAAGCGGGAGCAAACAAAACGTATGTACAATTATAGCCAACATGTGTACTATCTGCACATCTAAAGATACACAATACAATTTCTGTTAATATTCTTAACAATGTCTTCAAACCTTTTACTATGTAATTAAATTGGCCAATTACAATACCAAATTCATTGGGCCGTTACTGGCATAATATTGTACAATCATAACTTGTGTTAACTTTAAAATTGACATGCAGTTGTTGCTCATAATATAAGTCATCTGTATGTTCCTTGTAAGTATAATGAAGTATTGTAATATGTCTGTTCGCTGAAGTATGCAGCGATTGGGAATGTACGGTAGTCGTTGTAGCTGGTGCATGCTCTTGCAGGCCACAACAGATATACTTAGACCGTCTGACCTATCATGTATGAATGACCTACATTTAAATGCTCAACCATCTGCCTATATAACTAAAATAGCTATTTGGGATTTGGTGAACGTAAACAACGTTAATTTCTGACCACCTATTTCGATGAAATCGCACACTGTGCATCAGTTGAATCTCTAACTTGACCTCTATCTACGCCTCCAGACATTTAGAGGACATCATTCTTTGAATAAACTGGAATATCTTAACTTTTTTCGCTTGCACTTTTTTTTTTCTATTTTGAGCTAGTGGGAACGATGACTGGCAGAATAAATTACATTAAATAGAAAAAAATCCTAAATTGCTCACATATTCAATGATGAATTGCTTATTTTTTAGTAACAAAGTTGCATAGTTATTTGGTAATGCGTAACTTTTTGTTAAAGGCTGTTCACGATAAAGTGAGCACTTTTGAAATCAACCTTAGAAAGACGTTACTGCCCCTACCAGTATATATTTTAACTGGCGCACCGAGTGGCATGCGCCCAGTTAAGTTGGTAACGATGGATGGAAAGTATTTCCATATATTAACGTCAAATAAAAAGTGTTAGGTGTCCATTTGTGATTACTTGATTTTTTTTTTCGCTTTCTGTTTTTTTAATTTACCGGAGTGTAAAAATCACCCCATTTTAAAAATATTAACTTTTCTAATATGTCCACATTTTCAGCTGATCGACGCACGACTAAAGCAATGTTAATTTTACATAAGGCGGAAGAATACATAAAGTGTATACAAGTAGATAGAGCAGGGCTTCTAAAAGTGCTCATTTGACCGTGAACAGCCTATACTAAACAGGCGCAAGTGTATTAATGGTCCAGCTTACCTATCTCATGTGGTAAATAATATCCAGATGTATTGAGGAGGGAAGAAGGGTGCCAACTGGTGTAAACGTTGCTGCCAGAATAAAACAGGGCTGGTATTCTCAGACAAGGAAACATTTGGTAAATATTCGCTGTACTGGCATAGTTGCTAAATCAAAACTTTTAAATATCACTCCATATCTGATGGACGAGTTTGGTTGTTACCTCAATATGTCACTATTACAAGCTTTTTATACTTCTGTTAACATAAAAGTATGCTATTTTTTGTTAAATTGGACTTTAGGTTATGTTTAATCTATTAATTAAAATAATTTATTTACAATTAATATGAATAAATACAAGGAGGAAAAATGTGTGTTGGTAATGCCTAGTAAGAAATTGTTTTCTTGCAATATATTATTAATCTGAGTGCTCACAAATACGGTATGTTGTCCGTTTGGTGTAATTTTCTGGATTTGGTTAAGCATTGTTTATGTGAGGGGGGTGAATGGTGAAACAGAAATTAAGCAGGGTTTCAGAAAAGTTGTAAGTAACAATGAACGTACTATAGTAGAAGTCTGAGCCACAACTGCCCTTGGATAAACACACTTCCTAAGAGTAGGGTGGAGTGGATAGATTTGAACGGATTTCAACATCGGATTCTTGAAAGCCGATGCTAGTGAAGCGAGGTGAGTCTGGAGCAACACCGAAATGCAAAGGTACAGGGAATGAAAGATCAATGAGAAAACCCGTCAACCAGCGGCATCGTACGGCACGATTCCCACATGCGACAGAGACTTGCGCTATGGTGAGAGACAAAGCCCCTGAAGCAAACACCGACATCTTGTTGAGAGCGGCGATGACACCCGTTAGATAAACACGCAGATGATAATGTGACATGGCAAAGAATCTTCTGGGTACACTCACGGGGTATGCATTTTGTGCTTCAATCACAATGGAATATGTCAAAACTTACACGATTTTTGAGCATGTAGCAAACGATTACTTACACCAACCATGACTCAAGCTAACTTAATATTCGCAAAATGAAGGATAAACATATGCCAATGTATTTGAGTTCCGCAATGCCACGAACTTCAGTAGCCTATAGTGGACCCGCGGTAGCTCACTGGACAAGATAAAAATGTTCAAGAGTCAAGGGTGATGCCTAATATTACATATTTTGTGAGTTTTACGTGGTCTATGCAACAATTGATTGTAACAGGAATTTGTGGGTTAATTAAGACACTATTTTCTGGGCTTATTATGCATAATGTATTGTTACAGTTCTCGTGTATGTCGTCATGTGGAACAGAAGTTCTCCTTATGTTCATAGTGGGACGGCTCTTCTCGTTCACTAAACAAGCCACTACATGAAGACTGCGGAATATGCATGGGTCTCATTATAGTCCTCACACGGAGCATAGGAAGGTGCGCTGTTGTGTTGTTGCAAGTTGTTGAGGGGAAGGGGGGAGGGGAACTGAACTGGAAATATATTGTTAAGCCAGTGTTCAACGATTCCGAGGAAACCCAGAGTTATGTCTAGATGTACATTGAAACATTTTTACTTTAAGTCCTGCTTATTGCTTGGCACAGTCACGGCAGACAGTAAACACTGAGTTTCTATCCCTATTACCTGGACAAGTTTACAACCTCTGTAGCCAATTACATTGTCTGTTGCACGAATACAAACGTTTAGCACTTAAAATGATATGGGCGAACTTTAACTATTTGTATATGTAATAACCCATGTAGCTAGCCACAGTCGTCTTGAATGTACGTTTACTGCTGGATCACTGCTGACACTGAATACTCATGGGTTTACATAAATTGTCCTGTTATTGTTAACTGCTGTTACCAGGGCATTTGGCATGCCATTTATGGCACACTGATGGAATGTTAATGGCAATTAAACTGTTGGTTGAGAGTAGGTGAACTACTAATGGCCCATAATTAGCTTACCAACTATATTCTAGCAATTGCCGCAAATAACCTATTCGTATTGCTTGTGAAAGTATGGGTATAGTCCATTCACGCTTTCTTCGGCCTTTTGGAATCGAACCTTTGAAAAATCACCCTAGGCCTGTCAACCTGTTTTTTCAATAACTTGTATTCCACAAATATACAACACTGTGTACTTTAGAGTACTGTATTATTGAATAAATGAAACTTTACCTTAGTATCTTATATAACTTGTAATATTTATTTCGTATTAAATACGAATTAACAACAGCGAGAGCAACGACGTGTTGGCAATGGTCAGCAAAAAATAGCACAGTTACAATATTTTTAACCTCGTTTTATGTTGTAAGTTAAACGCTGCCAATTGACATATTTGTATTGTTAGGTAGCACTGCCGGAAACACATTTCATTGCTGCAGTTAAAAATATCCGCACAAATTCCCGTGTGTAGGCTGGTGTTTTTTCCCCCGTCCGGAATAAAGGTTTAATAAGCGAAGCAGAGGGTCTCTCTCTCGTTCTCTCTGTCTCTATTCTCTCTCTCTCGGGAAGATCGTACCACCTGTGTAGGAAAGGTATACATTTAGTTATTTCTAACTTCAGCACATCTCATACTAATTACAGTAACAGTAATGATGCCTGAGATTGTAATTTATAATTGAAACGGGATTTTATGTTTAAGTGCCTATTATATATTATTTAGATGCAACGACATATCTTAGATGCGATGGCGTGACACAGCTCGTTGCGCGACACTTACAAATCCAGCAGGTTGGCAGACGTGGTGTGGAAAGCGTTCCCAATATGGCGGCGGCGGGCGACATGCAATGACACAGTGTGTTTTTCAGAATGAAGCGTCAAGTTCATACTCGTGTTTTCGAAACATCCTACGGCAGTTACATTGTTGTGATGAATATGTGTTTCCGCGGCAGAACGAAATGTGTTGTGATCGTTGCGTATGAAAGGGAGTGGTGGCTGCGTTGTAATCGTTATGCAGAACAGGTGTGTGTGTGTTGATTTCAAATATACGCAAAATTTATACGTTTTAACTATAAAGTGATGATATGGCGAAATTAATTATTTACATTCACGTCTTTTATCACAACGTTGTACCTTTGCGCTAGGTGTTTGGAAAACAGTTGTGTAACGAGCATACGTTTCTGTGTTTTGAATGTCTGCAACAATCCCGACGAAATACTAAGTCCACCCAGCTTAAATTTTATAAATAATAAAATAAACCTACAAACCAGTAAGTACCAATGCATGTAAATATCAGCGGAATAAATGTCACGGTAGGCCTATGTGTTTGCATGTTCACCACTATCTTTTACGTTTGTCGATGTACAATAAATAAGCGACATGAGCTGCGTGCTTGAATTTACTGCGTCGTTTCGTTGGACTGTTTGTCCCTTCGTTTTAATTTTTATTCCATACACATATTAATAACAACAGGTTAAATACTACTGTTGTTTACGCCACAGTTGTAACAAGCACCGTCGTGGCAAAATATTAATGTGTATTATGTGTAACGTGCTATATCGTGTGTAACAAATAGTTATAAAGCTGACCTAAATATTGTTACAGGCCTACATTGTGAAAATTCTTAGGAAATGGTTTCTGCAATATGACATAATTCTTTGAACAGCTGTAAACAGCAACCAACGCATTTGACAGTTATAAAAGTATAAGTCACGTGACAGTGTGTATGTTTACGTGTAGCGGAAGGATATGTAATTAGTAACCAAAAGTATAAATTTGGCAGGGCTTCAGAAAAGGCCGAAGTTATCGTGAATCAACTATAACCATCTGTTGGCCATTTTATCGCTGTGGAGTTGCACATCGATGGACCATTGCTGGTTCAATTTGGCTTATTATGTGAATTTTTATGGCTCCCACTCTTCGCAGATATCTTTTTCAAACTACACACGCACACGTATATGTATATTTGTGTGTGTCGGTATAATATAATTATATATCATATTATACAATAAGTAGATAATTTCTAAAAGGTATATAGTGTTGGAAATATTTATGGGAAATGCTGTAAATTCAGTATTAGGTGTGACTTCGTGACTGGTATTGAATAATTTGACATATGTAATACTTTAAATGTAGGACTACGTCGAATTAAAATGAGAAGTTTAAATATTATCTAACCACCTTTAGAAAATGAATGTTAAAGGGCTTTCGTAATTTCATATCATTAAAATATTCATATATGCCGACTGAATTTCAAAACAGACAAGTAAAATCCATATGATGTACTTCTGCGAAGTCACATTAAAGGCAAAGTTTCGTTTTAATATTCCTATTCAGGTAGGAAGTTTTCTCTCAAAGAGAATATTTTATTTATTTTTTCTTTATATGCACCTTTTTTAAAAAACCGTTATGGCTTCATGTTCAATTTTAAGGGTATGAGATAACAGGTCTAGTTTATATAATAATAATAATGATTGTTAATAATTCAAGTCCAAATATACTAGAAATTAGTTCATATAAACTTAATAATACAGAGTGGTGTAATGGTTAGCATGCTGGGCTATCACTGCAAGGGTCTTAAATTAGCGTCGCCTTCACTCTTCTGGAAAGTTTTTAGATTTTCATGTCGTGTAATGTGTTTAACAATATAGGGTTTGACATATGGTAGAAGCATGGCTAGCCATCAGTAGGTCATCTGATGGCTGCGGAGTGGTACATTAATGGGCTATTGCTGTTGTAATCACTGGGCCATGCTTGGGCCATTAGTATTCACCACACCTGGGCCAGTTATGGGCAGAGTATGACTAGTTAGTGGTGCCGGATGCATGCCAGCTGTTGGTCAACCTTTGGCCGGCTTGACATCCAACTGTAAACAATAAATGGGCCATAAGTGTTTTGCTACATGGGATAATTACAAAATAGCATATTAAATCCTTGGCAGTCGCAGTTAAAAGCAAAAATATTCATGCATCACTCCGGATATCTCAGAAAATGTACTACACTTTTGTTGCTTTCTTAACCAATCACAAAATTCAGAACTTCTGCTGTCACCTATTTCCTTCCCTCTCCATAATGCGAATCTCCATGTATTTACTTTTTTTTTATTGGTTTATATTTTAATGCACTCTGTGTATTTGTGTGTTTCCGGTGTTTTCTATTGATTTGTTTTTTTTTTTTTTTTTGTATTTAGGGTGACCTCGTTTTCATTTGGGCTTCTTCAAGATAATTCATATTTGTTTCATCTTTTGCTTAGCTACTGCTGTTTTTTACTACATAATATGATGTTCTATTGTTATGACTAATATTGTCCTTACCTATCCTAATCTACAGAGGGGAATCGTTGGTCAGGTGTAGGGATGGGACAAAAGTGTGTTCCAGGTCTGAGACCCATATGATTATGCGCGCAGGGAATATTGTACATGCAGGAAGCAGATTTCGGGACATAACTGGATTTTGGCAAACATAACTCTGATTTTGGCTATCGTTATCTCCCATAATAATTAAGTTATTGAAGCTAGTGACGAAAAGGGGGAAAACAGCATAAACGCCATAAAAACTCCTCGAAAGTAAGGAGTTGCATATTTTCGTGCTATTTAAGTGGCATAAAAATTCTATAGCAACAGACGAAGGCAGATATATAGATATTTAAAAGAATTTGACAAGTTAGGTAACTGTGTTTTATTTTGTCACTTGTGGAGGAGCTATGATGATTGCAGAGATGTGGGAGGTGCCATTCTTCTGATGGAAGGGCAAGTGGCGTACTCCCGCACATTGCCCTTGTAGGTATCTGGAATAAAATAAGGGAGGGTAGCTAGTGTTACAGATGTGTGACTTTCCTAGGAGGACAGCCTGACTCGAGCGCCCAGTTTATTGGTGTATTGGAGAGCTCTGTCGCAAGTCGTCGGTGGTTTGGCTGTCTGCAATTGGCCACGCATAGTGAGTGTATCATACCACCCCACAGCGAGACTTCCCAGTGTAGCAAGAGTTCTTCGACCATCATAGACACAGATTGTCTCGATAATGTTAAGTATGTTGTGGTATCCCCCCAGTTTCTTGAGTGAAATGTAATTTGCAATATAACATCGCATGAGTCATACTCTTTATGGCGTATGACTAGACTGAAGGTATTGTAAGAGCGTATACCGGCTGTCCCAGACTCTTTTTCTCGAAAATGATGCATCCGAGCTTTTTCGGGTAAAATGCTTTATATGCAAACTCTTAAAGACGAATTGAATGGTGAACACTACAGTGTCTACAATCTGTGGTAAACTAGAGGGAATGAAGGTAACTTCAGAATTTCGAATGGGAAGATTCTGCCTACATAATAGTATCGTTGAATAGAGCTCTCAAAATTGAACATTTGCTGTATGAAAAGTATTTTGGTACGTGCCACCGATTCGATGATATCAAAAATCTTCCTGACACTCAAGAGATGATATACGTAGCAATACCATTGTAATGTTGTAGGCCTAGTAAGGAAACAACTTTTGCTTACACTTACAGTTTGAAATAAACGCAATTTCTGCAATTTGACAGTACAAACATTCATTTGAAATCATGTTTTCTTTAGAAGTTATTACAAAAAAAACACATTTGCTTGTTTTCTGTTCACTGTAATAGGCGTTCGAAATGTTTTCCGCCCTGTTCTAAGCACATTATTCTGTACCCCGAATATCTCTGCATCTGGCAGCGACCGGAATTATACCCTAATTAGGTTATTCATTTCATCTCTCGTTGTAGGACACTTTTGAAACACAGTGTTTTTAATGCGTCCCCAAAAAAAATAATTTAGGGTGGTAAAGTCTGGTGACCTCCTCTCCCAATCCATCGACCAGGGAAACTCTGATTTAAGGTACGTCTGGCCCCCAAGGAAAAATGGGCCAGGCATTCATCTTGTTGCCGCCAAATTAACAACCGTGTTGCTAGTGGAACATATTCTAGCATTTCAGGCATTGCGTGTTGCAGAGATGCAGAGTTCTGCTCACCATTTAATTGTTCATAACAAAAAAGTTCCGATAAGTTGATCATGGATGAGTCCAAAACAGGCTCCAAATGTGTTGGTTGTCTTGCTGACATAATCAATGAGGGTTTTCTGCTGAACAACAGTGAGCATTGTGGGTATTTACTGTAGCCGGGAGAAGTCCTGGCATGTCTGAACGTTGTGAAGCGTGGTAAGCCTCACCAGTGGATAGAGGAGGGCGACATGCGCGCGCAGGTCTGGCCGCGCTATCATCTATTCCACAAACATCAGTTACGGCTGGCTCAGTTCCATGTAAGGCAATGGAGGACGCAGGACGTTTGCAGAGGCACGGGAAAGTTATCCCCGGTGTTTCAATATTGCTCTTGCCTACTATATGCATGAACGGCCGCATATCACAAAAATGATACAACTGAAATACTACGTAGTTTGTAACACTCGGTGCAATATCGCGTGAATTCATTTATGTGTACATTTTAACAAAGTAAAACTTAACAGTAACTTTAGGCCAATGCATTTCATTGGAAACTATAGAAACGTTTTATAGCTTGATGTGCTCAAAGTCGCGATAGTGAGTGTTTTTACTCATAGTGGACTGTCCCACAGTATAAAGAAAGTCTATACACAGCTTTTATAAAATAAGAAATAAAATAATAAAAATTAAACAATTGCGCCGCTATGACATATTACACTATACACCTACTTCACAAATCCCACCCAATTAATCTGCGTGTAAACATTCTTGCCGTGTTTTAGCGGTAGTTTATGTGAAATTGTGGTCTACACACGCCTAGGTGTTCAAATTGTAGTCTACACACGCCTAGGTGTTCAAATTGTAGTCTACACACGCCTAGGTGTTCAAATCATAAAGCACACGCAAATTATAGTAAATCTTAGAGAGCTTATATAGAAAGGTTTTAATTACCATGTCGGTTTATGTATTATGTCTAGAATTCCGAATCATGAGCAAAAGTAATGCCACCTGTAAATATGTTTTTCCAAATAATGCTGGCTTCGGCAGCACGGTGTAATCGCTGCAAAAAATATTTCTGTGCCCTTATTGATAAAATAATTATTTGTGCTAATTTAACAGTCCGTAATAAACATTCGTATATGTTTTATGCCAGTAATGTTACCAAACGCAACGTTCATTAAGAGAAAATAAGTTCTCGATTATGAAACAACAAATGTGCAAATATGTAATCCTATTTGAAAAGCACTGAAAACTAAAACGTTAACTGATTAAAATTATATGCATGCCAAATTACTAGACAAACAGATTCGAAACTAACGCTATCGTTAAGTAAATTTGTTTGTTGGGGTTGCAGTAAAGTTCACACGTATTTGCTCAAGAATGCGCAGGTTCGATTTCAAGTAGTAGCTTATTTGTTTTAGGTATAGTATATAATATAATCTGTGTATTACAGTTGTGGTACAAATAAAGATAGTTTCGATAGAATATTACATTTTTCATTCGCTATTTGCCAATGTAATTGAAATACAAGCGTAACGTTAAAATTAAAAACATATATCTTGCAAGTCCACTTAGTAGGTTAATGTGCTTATTACAAGGAAAAGCAAGTATTCACTTGTTTAATAGTATCCATTGCTTTACTTGTAAAAGTACAAGACGAAATGCAAATATATTTACAGATATAGAAATATATTTACAGCACACATCTTTATTTCGTGAAAACTGTGTTCTCGCAGTTTACGTATTGGAAGTGGTTTCCAATAAGAGTGTGACCCACACAAACGAGCATATATCACACCCTTGCTCTACCCGGGATTCGAAACCAGAACCACTCACGCTCAACACTGAACCGACTACTTCACAGAGGACAGCCAATATGTCAACCAGAACACTGCCAGCTGTAATAAGAACTTACTGAATGTGAACAAAAAGCAGCTTATTTCATTGCAGATAATTTTAAGTTACAATTTAAGTAATATATTAAGTGGTTGTTCCACACTGTATTATTTGCTGCCATGTTGGTTGGTATTCGCTTGCCTATATCGGCGCTAAATTAAGTGCTGTTATTGGGGGAGTAGTTTTGAACGTTTATTTAAAACATTTACAGGTTAGCTTGAACTTCATACATCACTTTTGTCGTGGGAATATAAATATACTATAAATAATTATTTGTTTTTATCTTTTGTCAATTCTATTTTGTGTTATTGTATAGGACTGATTATTGTAAATATCTGTGTCTCATTTAATGTAACACTATTGTATATAAATATATTTTTAATTTGTTATTCTTTATTACAAATTTATTCGCAGCCCCACGCCTAAATAGTGGATTGCAATTGTTTTCTACAAGAGAGTAATACGTGACACAATTCAAGAATTCTATACTATCTAATAGATCGTGCCAACAACTATGAATATGCTAGGAAATTACATTCGGCATTGGCTAGATAGATGATAGCTCTGTATGACTTTATGTGTTATTATTTGCATGATGTTTGTATTTTTGTTGGAAGTAGAACTACTGTGCTGTAACATGTGTTTACGTTGGCTTGACATTATGCTGTTTCAAACCCCTTAATGTTGGCATATTTTGTGAACAAATATTGTCTGAGTAATGAATTCTCCTCGAGATATTTCCTACGCCGCGTCGTAAATCGTCAAATCCAATATTTATATCCTCCCCCACCCCCCTTCACCATTTTCACTTTGCAAGAGCTTGTAATACATTTATTTTGTCTTCATGTTATGCAAATGTGGAAACGAAACACCTCATCTGTCGAAACATCAAGCCACATAATGTGTTCTGCCTTCATCGTTGTTGCTTTTATCTAACGTAATTTTAATTCGATACTGGTGGATATTTTAAAAGAACATTTGCACTCAATAACAGAAACGCAATTGACTTCTGTCGAACAGCGCACGCAGACTGTAACGACGTCATCCAGCACACACTGTCACAAGAGCACTACTATCTGTTGTAGCCAATCAAACTAACTTCCCCGTGTCCAGTTTCGCCTAATGTTTTTATGTCCGCGCGTATACTGCCGGGCCGCTGTCTTGCCGCTCCGCTACAGACCAGTCCGTGCCGAGCCGCAGTCTAGACGGGAGGGGACTTGTGTGCCTAGACGTCTCCCAGTTATAATACATCCCCGTTATATTTTAAAGTGGACTCATCAATCCACAGTACGATTGTCGGGCAGTCTAGATTTTGATTTAAAAACCAGTTGAAGAAGGGTATTCTTGTCTGGAAATCATATTCGCTTAATGTCTAATGGACATGAATGTGGCAGGAATGTAAACTACCGTCGTGTAGGATTGTCCAGATGGTACTTCTACTAACTCCAGGATCCCGCGGTATTCTTCTTGTATAAATATGTGGGTATAGATTTATTGCAGCAAGAATATGTCAACTTCGATAGTACCTAACATGACTTCTGACTTGATTGTTATGATTGCGGATCGGTTGCAACTAGCTACTATTGCAAACCCGTGCTTCCAATCGCTTAAAAAACACGCCGTGACCAACGTGGGCTATCTGGCTAACTACATGCATAAACGCTCTCTGCTCGTCGATAGTTCTGGCGATATTCGCCGAGCGCAATAAGCATTACAAATGCCTCTTATTCGACATGACGAATGGCACAGAGGGGAAATGAAAGTACTGCAATCTAGCGTCAACATTTCCCGCTCGCCTCGTTTAGGCTGGCGTGCCGTGGCACGATGCGATATAGGATGTGCCAGACAGAGAATATGTCGATATTTCCAAAATGCCGTAACACACCGTCAAACTTCCCAGACGAATGATGTTCAGTTTTGCGAACTCTATTCAAAAACTAATTATGTACCATCTTTCTATTTGAAATTCTGAAATTACCTTAGTTTCCTCTAGGTTACCGCAGATTCTAGACACTGTAGTGTTCACCATTCAGTTAGTCCTTAAGAGTTTGCCTAGAAAGCATTTTACCAGAAAAGGCCGGGATGCATGTTTTCGAGATAAAGGACTCGTAAGGTAGGTCTGGGTCGCCCGGTATTGGTTCGCAGAATGTTGTTTGTGATAAACATATCACTTCATATTAGTGTATGTGATATTAGTGTATGTGAATATGTAGAAGTGGGGAGTATCAACCGCGGTGAACAAGGCACTTGTAAGAGTGAGTGTGTGCGCTACTGCTACAGGTATTCACTATGCGGTCCCAGTTCACTCTGACTGTCTAAGCGGCAAAATTGTGTCGCTGAGTCTTGTGGGGTCGTAATACCCCAGGCCGCTATTCAGTGGGTTCGTAGATTCTCGCACTGAGGTGTGCGAATTTTTTGGTTGTGCTCTTGATCACTGAAATTCAATGTAACACAACATAGGCGAATGAGGAAATATGTAGATATATTAGCCCATACGTTGGCGCCAGAATTTATGTAATGATAACCCCACATCGCTTATCCAAATATAAAGGCCCCACAGTTGGTAAGCCAAATTATGAAGCGTATGGGTAGGCTGTATCAATATGCCAGAAAATATGTAAATGATCTCCTGAGCGGACGCACAGGGTCTACATACCGGGATCCCAGTAAACACCGAGCATGTAGGTGTGCAGTAGTCTACAACAATACACTGTGCAAATTGTTATGTGTATAAGTGTGAATATTCAACAAGAATATACTAATTGGCCTGTCACAGTGTTAGGTACGGGGATACAGATAACTGCGAGCCCATCGGGTGACTTAGGACGCTGAACCAGGCCGTTTGGTAGAGAGAGAGAGAGAGAGCAATAGCTGCGCAGTGTCTTACCCATTGATACCTTCCTTGCCCTCACTCATTACCTTTACTGTATTATTATGTGAGATGATTCCTATCTATGTGTAAAGAAGAACACTTATGAACATTCATAATACAGCCCGGTGGGTAGCTATAGCCTGGCATCCTGCAGTAGCCCGGCATCCTGCAGTAGCCCGGCATCCTGTAGTAGCCCAGCATCTTGCAGTAGCCTGACATCCTGTAGTAGCCCGGCATCCTGCAGTAGCCCGACATCCTGCAGTAACCCGGCATCCTGCAGTAGCCCGGCATCCTGCAGTAGCCCAACATCCTGCAGTAGCCCGGCTTCCTGCAGGCCGTAGAGCAGCTCTCCGTTGAACACAACAATTGCACATACTATTTGTATGCGAACAGGAACACACATATAAACTATTCACTTTCAGGCAAGGAAAATTATAAACATGCATATGAGGAGTGGGTGAAGCATCTAACTAATGAATTAATAGGATACACCACGGCTAGTTTCATCATTTGGACTTTTAAAGATAAAGTTTTTTTTCTAGTTTCAAATTTAAAATGCTGGGTGGAAAATTATTTTACAAATCCTAGATGGAAATTGCAAAAAAAGAATTATACAAGAACAAGCTATTATGGTCGGGCAGTGGTCGTTCATATACCTACGCTCAATGACCTAATGTGAGAAAAAAAATTTCGTTAACTGGCTCCTCAAATTAAATAAAACTTCCAAAAATTGCACCAATTCTTAAAATAATAGAAATCTTAAGTAATATTCTCGAATTACACTCAGCGAAAGCACGTAACACTGTCTTAGGTTATCTTCTTAGGTTAGCTATAGAAAGAATACTGGGATACGTGGTCTTAAGCAAAACAAAAATGGTGTTTGTGCCGACCTTCCAGAACAAATGGAACGAAGTTTAAATTACTGTCCTGTAATACTTAAGTGCAGAAACTAATCTGAGTCTTAGGTGTGTAGATCTGAAGTTCTTGTAGCAATCTGCTTTAATTGATCAGGAACTGGCAGAATACGGTATCTCCCGCAGCAGGAACAATACATGATAGTCTTTAACATGTAATCGTAGAGCTTATGGACTCATGGTCGGTTCTGGTTCCTGCTAACTCCTGTACAACTAAAACTATTGAGTAAAGATATACACTAGAGTGGCCATGGGGGTAGGAAAAAGTCTGACCAGTTTTATGTGTTAGTTCCGCGAATGATTCAGAGGAGTGCTAGTGTTCTCGACGACGTCATCCACGCGGTGTTGCCAATTCCGCAGCAGGTAAAAGTATGTTATAACCCTGGCCTCGGTTCACCCACGTGTTCGTTCAAGGTCTGCGAGAGGCGACCATGGCATGTGTTTCGTTTCTGTCGTAGAAATATGTGTTTACGTAAATATGCAACGATATCAACTACTAGTGGGTTTTATTTACCTCTGCGAAAATATATTATCATAAATATATAACAGTTATTGTTTTTAATTATAATCTATTATTTTACTATAGTTTATGTGTTCACGATAAAATACGAATACTGTTAGCACTTACAATTACAAACGTCATATAAATCATGAATCATATGTGTTCAATAATGGAGAAATACATGTTAGACGCACGATGGTCTACAATTGAACACAATGTTTACAGTTTGGGGTTGTGGCCTACTACATAGGTGACTGTTCGTACAAATTATCAGTACGTTCAATATGTCCATTCGAGTGTCATTAAGGCTGTGTCCGAACCTAGGAATGCATTTATATATAAGCATACTCCACTCGGCTTGATACGTGATACATTCCGGTAGACATACGTATTTCCATCCTTTACAGCAACTAGTTAGCTGATAAGATTCTGAACAAGCATTTTGACGGAAAACACATGCTGAATATGTGCTGTAACGTAGGCACATAGCTTTAGAATTATCAATCCATTAGGAGCTGTAACTGGAAGGCGCATGACAGTGAAAGTGTTCCTATTAACCAATGATAGATTTTTACAAGAAAGGAATGAATATATATTTGAGTCAGTAAACGCAGTTATCGGTAACGTATAATTAAAACTGGTAACAACTAGAGGTAAATTTCCTTTTAACACTAATATTGGTATTAATAAAAGTCAAATGTCGGGTATTGATAGAACGTTTTCACTCATGCATGCCTTACCTTGTAAAAACGTTGGCAGTATTCTCATTGCTCTGCATATTAACTATAAATTCAATGTCACGCCCGGTTTATTACACAAATCACGACGAAAACCGGTTATGTTTATCCCGGATCTTCTATATTATTAAAGGTTAAAGAGTATACATTGTTAAGAACGTTTCTCAGTGGCGTTTCTCAAAAGTTAATGCCTCCATTCCACTCTTTATAAAAAGAAATATCATGAATAACAATTATGAACTGCATATAAATCGACTTTCAAAATAGTAGCAGGCTGTAAGTACGCGAGACGTACACACATTCATTTCCCAGTGTACGTGCGTATGTAATTTCCCGAAACATGTAAAACATTTACGTACGTAGACGAATGTGAACGCTGTATGAGCGCGCATCTCATTAAGCAGAAAACTTTTTGCACACTGCGGGAAAAGGACATTAATGATAACGTTTAAGGCTCAACTCTAACAGATGTTTGTTTTAAAGCGACAATACAACTGTCTTCTCTGCAAGATCAATGTTTACAATAATGATTGTACATTAGTGGGTATTGTCTGAAAAGTTGGCAGCTGTGTGTGTTTATATTTACACGAGTGTAACACAGCGCACCATTGTATATCGTACACTGAAACCTCGGACTCATTACAATACGAAAATATTGACACTGTAGTGATTATAAGTAATGTTAACACTAACGAACGCATGAGAACTAGACGTAACAAAGAGCGTCGTAATGTTCTACTTCAGACTACGTACATTACAAAATATAACTATCTCTGCACTAAACATAGGTTGAATGCAATGACTCGGTACCAATAGTTAATAGTCAAGCTAAGGCCGTGTCCGTAAGGACAAATTCGTTATTTTGTAATTTGTAATTCAGTAGGTTTCAATCCGTACGTTGTCGACAGTCACTTGTTTAGCACTTGCGGTAACACATTCTTACATTGACAGTGAAAATATGTTTCATTTAAATTAAATGCTTAAAATGGACGTAATATTTATCTGGAATCATTACTGGAATCCTGCGAATATTTTAATAAACAAGATAATAATATAATAGCCGATAACGACTTAAAATAAAACATGTGTTGCGAAATATATAAACAAAGCACAACACTTACTTGCTTTTAAAACATGTCTAGTGTATTTTATGAACAGTTATTTGTTTTTAAAAAACGTTTTAAGTGCGCATTCGCACATGTGTTTTGAATGTCAAAACCAACATGGCGCTGATATTGTCATTTTGTATTTTTGCTAACTTCCGCTGTATACAAGATACGAGATATCAATTTATCAAATACATCAGAATGTTTGTATAAAATATCGGGTCACGTGATCATTTTGTCAACACAATCTGCCATTTCGGACACGGCCTACGTTTACAATACACAAATTAATGCATTTATAATTATGCAGTAGGTGCTTCTCTGTCATACAGAAAGAATTCTTCTGTATTTGCAGTTTTCCATTGTTTTAATTCTTACTTCCAGTGAATTTAAACTGGCAGCAAGCCTGTCATGTTTACTTTTGTTCTTAACAACACCTTGTAAAAAACAACCATATTGAAGCAAATCGTACGTCAAAGCTGACATTTGCTATTAGAGAAGCTTATTATTTGTGAACAAATATAATCGTCAACATATGCACATACACGCCTTTGTCATATTGTATTATTCTTACATTACTGTAAATAGCACCGACTGCTCTGTACTGATTGGTCGTAGCCTCAACATTTCTCTAAAGAAATTAAATACAATAATTTATTTCAATGCCTAAGGAAATCCCACGACCTCATAAGGTTCCGCTGGGAATCAAAACATAAAGAGAACACACATTCGTTTCTTCTGAACACATCTCAAGAGTCCTATCTACCTACACTTGAAGCTTGGTAAACACGTACGTAGTTTTATGCATTTTAAAAATGCTGTTCAAAGCAACATCGTCTAATTTTTTAATCCGACAAGTAAAATGATGTCTTTTTACATCTTGCTGTTTTAAATATTAAATATCGTAACATAAAGTGGCAAAAAAAAAATTACTCAAAACAAGCAATTCGATGCACGAATTCTAATTCACTGGTCAAAATATTCTGAAATGTGAAAAGGTACAAATAAATTCTGCTTCATTGTGAACAAAATGATACCATAAAAGTGTAGGGTCGTCGCTTTAAATTTTCAGAAATTCAGTTAAGAAAATGAGAAATTTTGGCGCGCCGAGAGTTTCCTATGTGCCGCCGGGTTGAGAGACAAGAATTAGCTCGTGGCTTTTTCGAGCAGGGAGGGGGAATTCGAGGAGCGACTGGCCCGAGGGCGCTGGAGGGGAAGTTTTAACCTGAGGTATGGGGTTGAGAGACAAGAATTAGCTCGTGGCTTGTTCGAGCAGGGAGGGGGATGGCGAGGTGCGACTGACCCGAGGGCGCTGGAGGGGAAGTTTTAACCTGGCGTATGGGGTTGAGAGACAAGAATTAGCTCGTGGCTTGTTCGAGCAGGGAGGGGGAAGGCGAGGTGCGACTGGCCCGAGGGCGCTGGAGGGGAAGTTTTAACCTGGCGTATGGGGTTGAGAGACAAGAATTAGCTCGTGGCTTGTTCGAGCAGGGAGGGGGATGGCGAGGTGCGACTGACCCGAGGGCGCTGGAGGGGAAGTTTTAACCTGGCGTAGGGTTGAGAGACAAGAATTAGCTCGTGGCTTGTTCGAGCAGGGAGGGGGATGGCGAGGTGCGACTGACCCGAGGGCGCTGCAGGGAAGTTTTAACCTGGCGTATGGGTTGAGAGACAAGAATTAGCTCGTGGCTTGTTCGAGCAGGGAGGGGGGAGGCGAGGTACGACTGGCCCGAGGGTGCTCGAGGGGAAGTTTTAACCTGGCGTATGGGGTTGAGAGAGAAAGAGAGAGTGGTCGGCGGACAGTGACATCCTCACAGCAGCTTGTTCTTCAGACCCAAGGACTGTCCCATGGGGTAGCATTCAGTGGGGGGGGGGGGGACTATAGTCTGTCTCGTGTAAGGTTTCCAGATTTTGACAGATTGTATTTAAGTAGTACCTTGTAAACAAACTGAATGTGTATCCTTCCGCCACCATGTACTTTCCATATGGCTGTCAAAACATATCAACATCATGTGAATTTTTGCTTGACATTTCAAGTATGTCAACTATAATTGAGGAAAATATGTGATTACAGAAATATTTTTTTATTTCTGATGGTATCATTTACATCGTGTTATCAAAATACTATCAATATAATATATTCATATTAATACAATTAATTAAACATATATTATTAATTTCTATCAAATCAATAATAACAAACACTTAAAAATATATTTTAAATCAAGAAATTGTATTGGACATGCAAGTTTGCAACTCTCACAACAGGAAAATATTTGAGGCAAGATAGAAAGACATTGATGTTGGTTACAATTAACACTGTAATCAAAATTAAATCACACGAGTCAAACAATTTAACGGAGAATACAAAATCTTAACTGGCCCAAAGTATGATCAGAACTGCCTTCTTTGTACGGCTCTTAAAAAATTTGACAAATTCATTAAAAAAAGAATGTGAAAACCACATAGTTAACTGATGTGAGCTTCAGAAAAAAAACAAAATCAATTCACAACAATTGAGCAGTAAAATGAACTATGAGAAAACAAAAGTCTGCTGCAGTCCTGTGTAAAGGCAATGTCACCAATTAGTTGAAAGAACACTGCTTTAAAAAATTGATGATGCATTTAAAAATTGTTATTTTTTTAACTTGCATTAGTTTTGAGTCTGAAAATATTAAAATTATAAGAAAGTATACTTAGGTTGAGGCTGACACTGTAGATACAAATCCTCTAAACATTTGTGTTTCATTATCTGATGAGCCTGGTTCTATACTATCATCTAGGGGTACTGCCAGAGGCTCCGAATCACTTTCCAATGATAATGTCAGTACTTCACGGTAATCGTCATCATCATCATCCCCAATATTTACGATGATGGGTTCGACTACAGCACGACTGTCCCACATACTTCACGTGACCAGTCCTCCGAAATAAGTTTTTCAGCATGTGAAACATAGTTGTTCCACCTGAAATTAAATAGATACCTGTTAAACAAAATTCAACAATCCAGCAACCATTGCATTATATATATATAAACATACACACACAAAGAAAATCACCTTTCAGTGTTAATGTGGACAACAAAAAACTTACTGAATATCATAATTGCGAGATGTGATAATGCAAACATGTTAACAGTCCACAAGCGACCACAGTAAATATTTAGGGGGAAAACACATATACAGTAGAAACTGTTTTACAACCTTGTCTAATTACGAATATTTTGTTAAAGCCCGTATTTGTACCGAGTTAGCACTGTAACTGCAATTGAAATAATAATTTCAATTTTTTTACAGTAATCGGGAGCAAAAACGGGATTAAAACAACTGCTGGAAAATGAAACAAAATAAATTAATTCATACATGGAAAAACACAAGTTAGTCATAACATGAAGTCGTAGGCCTAAATATTTTTGGTCTAGAATTGATGTACTGTTGTCCTCTCAAACACTGGGGAAAGTATTTACCAAACCATGACCTAGTGTATCTTAGCATCACATGGTCCTATCACCAAAACATTGCCTACGATTTCCAACCAGTTCAGGCAAATCACATTATGGTAAATAAATACATGCACATATTTGGGTGGTACAATGACTTACTTTTCAGCTGTACCTTTCCGAGTTGCCTCCTTTCACAAAGAAAGAACAATCTTATCGTCAAAACGTTTTTCTCTCCCAGCATGAGCTGCATAATACCTTTTGCATTCACTCCATACCATTTCAATTTGATTATAATGGCAATGTTATGGAGGTAAATGCATTACTTGGTGACCATCTTTCCCTCTTTCAATGTAATAACTGAAGTAAATTAAGCAACTAGAGTATTCTGTCAATTCAGTTTACCCTTACTTACCTTTCCTGAGGTTCTGTACTGCAGGGCAATATCCAACAGTTCTCCTCGGAGTGATTCTTTAGGGTATTGAATATTTTTATCCCCCAAACACTTAATCAATTCAGGTTTCGTCCAACTTGTGGTTGGAAGCTCTCATTCTAAAACAAATGCCATGTTTCACAAACTGAGTTCAAACATTATGCCACATTACACAAAATGATTTCAAAAATTAAACTACGTTCAAAGCACATTAGGAAATAAATGAAAAACATTTTAGTAAACTATAAATTAACTGTGACCCCATTTTAATTAGCGTTAAATGTTAAAATAGACTCACAACAATATTTTTAAGATTTTCCCGAGAAAAGTAATGGCACCACTTTCCGGAAAAAATTTTGTGTCCGGTAGATGTTATTTGCTGAACATTATAAAAAGAATTGATAAAATTATCTTTGTACTGGAATTTTCCATAAACCACAAAAACAGTTATAGTTCTTACACAAACAATATGTGTACTTATTTCAACCAATGTGGACACTGTGGTAAGATGAATTATCAAGTACCACAACAGTAGGTGCCTCTAGCAGTGGCAACAGTTTGTTTTGCAGTCATTCTTCAAACAGGTCTCCATTCATGTTCCCATGGTCATCTGCATCTTTATTTGAAGATGCAAACACTAGCTCAGCACCGTCAACAAACCCATTTCTCAACCCTGCTTGAAGCACGATAAATCGTTTCCCTTCATCTAGGTTATTTCGTTTACACGTGGAAATTGTCTTATACGGCCATGTCTTCGCCGGAAACCCTACAAGGAGTGGACAACCATTACTTGCGCACGACCACAAAATAGAAGAAAAATTGAAACTGTGCACAAACACAAGGAAATTATCCTTGTACTGATGCTACTTAATCACATTTTGAAATAGTGCTGCACTTGCCTTTTGGAAAGATCCATGTTTCATCGAGAAACACAAAGTGGAGGATTTCTTCCTTAAATTGGTTTTACTGCCTCAAAAATGTAATTCTGCTAGCAGCAATATTTGGATCTTCAAGCAGAGCTCTCCTGCCATCATTACATTGCCACGAAAATCCTAAGTCTTTAAGCAAATGTTGTAATGTTGCCCTGCTTCCACTGAGATCTGTTTGCCCACTTCCAATTACCGCTGAATGAACAGTGTCCAAAGTTAATTGTTCTCCCGCATTGAAACATGCATTTCATTGATTACAAAATAAATTTTAACTATTATAAAAAAATGTAGAAATACTTTTCATGTAAGCATATCAGACAATTTTTAACAATACGAGTATTTCATTTCTGGTTTTTAATTAGTGTGTTGAAATAGATCATACTTCACAGTAATTTTGTTAGGTATGTTACAATAATTGCCTTTTCTAAAAGAGTGGATGTGGTTATTAAAACGTTTATGTATTGTACAAGTGTTATTGAACCGGTAACAGAAAACTGGAATTGCAGTAACATAGTGTTCCACACAATTATTTACCTTGCATAGGAAGTAACAGAAAAACTTAAAAGTAATAAATGTTGTGATGAGATATTTTTTTAATTAGAAAAAGGAGTATGGTAATTCTCTGGATTCTAGAGAGCATGTCTGGTATAATGTCGGATATCAGCCATGAGAGTAAATGGCGAGCGTTACAACCTAATTGCTACAGGGATTGTAAATTGGCTATCCTATCACAACATTCTTTTATAAGCACTATCCCAACAACATTGTGCCCGTTACTGTTTAAATTTCGTATTATCTTCCTTTTTCGATTTCAATATACATAAACTCATAACCTTACTGAAATTAACATAGGGAAAATGGTAAAGTTATGTGGCCACCAGTCTAACCTAAAATTGGCACATGTTAACTGGGCAATACCAGGCCCATTATAAAACTGTTTACATTGTGAAGTAAAAAGCACATTGTTTTCATAAAAAATTTCCCTCTTTGCTTTCACAAAACTCTTATTAGACACCTATCTTCTAGTACATGCCTAAAGTCAACAATATACTCTTCAAGTATTTTTAAAAAAATTACATTTAGGCAGTGAACAAACACAATAAGAGTTAGGCCTGTCAAATCATACACAGAAATAGTTAATTAGAACTGTAAAAGTCTTCTAAATCAATAATTATGGAACCTATTTGTAGCAATTACATTAAATAAACCTGTACAAAAAAACATTTATCTCAAATGGTGAAGACTGGTATGCCTGTGATCATTAAGTAATGAAAACTAGTGGCAATTGCATCAAACACATGGCCGTATGTAGTATTACAGTAACGTGGAGATTTAATATACATGCCCATCGTCACCCAAAAAGAAAATTCAGTACAATTTGTTGTCCTATACGATTAGTATTTATTACCATAGCTAAGAAAAATATCACAGAGAGAAAAAGTACTTTACATAGTCTTTCTGGACAAATGAAACAATATATCCCAATTTTAACGTAATTAGGCCTAGATAATTAGTATTTAATTACAACTGCATCCATGGTTTTGGCCTACACACACAGGCGAGCAATGTAACCTCAATGTTTTGGTCTACACACACAGGCGAGCAATGTAACCTCAATGTTTTGGTCTACACACACAGGCGAGCAATGTAACCTCAATGTTTTGGTCTACACACAGGCGAGCAATGTAACCTCAATGTTTTGGTCTACACACACAGGCGATCAATGTAACCTCAATGTTTTGGTGAAGCCAATACTATTTAATGTTTATTGACCAAACAAAAATAAATTTAACTGTAACATTAACATACTTTCTAAGAAATGAAATGAATGCTGAGCATTTAAATGTTGTCTGGTAGAAACCCACACACAAACTTAACATATTTACCTTAGTTATAAAAGAACTAACAAACGTTTGCCTAAGATATTTACATTTCCCCATCAAAATACATCACACTCCAAATATTCACATACATAATTCATCGCTACTTACTTTGCGACTGTTTTTGAAGAAATTCCAAGCAATCGGCAGGTTGTTTCAAGCACAGAACGACTTTCGAGTTCTCCCATTAGAATCATGTCTTCGATTCCTTTGGCAACACGAACGATGTCTTGCTGTCGTTGGCGAATGCATGGCGGATTTCTTTTAAGTCCCTGCATTTTAAATAACTAATCACACAACATTCATTATTTCGATTCGGAACTTCACTAAACCGATACGCCCTCACACAAAAATCGCATCTCACAATAACAACATGGCCGTCCAGTCGTTGGTTGGTGAAGATAACAGTCCTCCTTTTCCATTATTTCTGTTACGCAAGTTAACAAATTCGAAACTATAAACACGTTTAATAACCTTATACAGAATACTATAACGTAATATTATTTACGTTCATTCCGAAATGCTTACTTTTTTTTTGTACTGTGCACTATTTTCTTTTTCGCCAATGTAAGAAAGAATACGTGTTATTCAGGGATACCACCATTGCTTCACATGGCGGTCAGCTGACATTCATTATTTCAAATACGACGCTACTGAATAAATACGTTGGCAGTAGAAGCTGTCAAATTCTGGAAACTTTGAATGAGACAGACTATACCAACTGTTCAAGTGTCCAACTGTTCGAATGTCCCACTGTTCGAACGTCCAACTGTTCAAACTTCCAACTGTTCGAATGTCCAACTTTACGAGTGTCAAACTCTTCGAGTGTCCAAATGGTCGAGTTTGGAGGGGTAGCAGTTGTGGCAGCAGCTATCTAGATCGTAATTGAAAATAAATGTATTTAATATATGCCCACTGAAGTTTTTTACAATATCGTACATGGGAAAAGTGAGAAAATACATAATTTAACTGTATAACGTTATTTTTTAATTTGCTGTCACAATATAAGGTATAGACTTCAATATAAATATTGTAGTTTATGAGCTTAATGTAAAGTAAAACTGAAATGTTGATAGATAATTTCATAATACTTTGCAATTATGTTTTATAAAACCAAGCTTTCTCGTGCCCATTTCTAAATATTTAAACTTGAATAATAATATAAACAAATTAATTTTTAAACCAATATTAAAGAGCACATGTCCCTTTTGAGGAAGCTCCGAAGTCGTGGTATTGTAGATGGTTGGACTAACGAGTGGGGTGCGGCAGTCCTTTCTGATTGCTTCTTCCTTTTTGTCTCCCTGATTAATTTTTCCCGCACCTGCTTCGGCCAGTTGTGGAAAACAGGTATATCCTCAAAAACTTTGCTTCACAAAATGTATATATATATATATATATATATATATATATATATATATATATATATATATATACACACACACACACACATCTGTAATTTCTCATGTCTATATGATAAATATCTAATAATATTTTTTCTTTATCTCATAAATTGAAACTAAACAAATTCTTTATTAAATAAATCAATCGTAACATAAAAACCCGCATTTAAAAAAGAAACTTAATTGTTCGCATTATTTCGGCATATAACTGAGCTAATTCTGCTTTATTTAAAGTAGGGCTTACTTACTTTTTTTTTTTTTAAATATGCCGGTTAAGTAATTTAATTTAGTTAGCCTTTTCGTAGAACTAAAGCAAATGTACTCATGTTAGAAGCAAAATTACAAATGTTGAGTACAGGTAGGGCGAGTGTAATTTATAAGTTGTGATGTGTTCACATCAATCAAACCACAACAAGTTTTACTGTCGTGGATCTTAACATTTCACAACAACTTCTGAGGAGCCGCCGATTTCGTGTAAAACGAAAATAACATTTTCCGCAGCAGTGACACAGTGCCAGATACGTAGGCAATACTAATAGGGGAGATTGGGGTAAAGTGAACTAGGCACTGTACGGTGCTGCCGCCTACTGATGATTGCCGGAACTGTCTTCTCCTTTACTAGTTTGCGTAGTAGGGTAAAGTGGGGGAATACTGATCACGTAAGCAATAATGCTCATTAAAGTGAAATCTGCTGCAGTAGTAAGGTACATAAGAGAATATATACTTTACTATATTTTGTCATTATTCGTGGACATTAACAATTAAGAAAATACTCTTGCTTTAACATAAAATATATGTTTCTATGTCATACGATTGATTGAAGTTACTCCAACTTGTGGGTAATTCCGATCATTAACATTTACCACTCATATTCGGTGAATTCGGACACATTGCTTTTACAGACCTAATTAAAATTACACTTAAAAAGCACCAAGTATTACAGAAGCAAATTCTACAATTTTCCTTGTTCGTAAAACAGAAATTAGAGAAAAGTAATAAAACAATTAGGATAGTTAGGCCTAAATTAATTAAAAGAAAATAAGCTAATCGCTACACGGCTGATGATTACCCTATCACTGACAATGATCACAAACATAATTGCTGGGTGAATCAAAACCAGTGCACTCTGCATGAACCCATTCTGAACACAAAGTGCACCTATACCAAAGTTCATTGGCCTGCCCTTTATCACCACAAAGGATGCAAATGTCTTTGGTAGTGCATATTGTTGGTTCATTGTCGTCTCCACAAAGATCAACAACTGCATCATCTTCTGAGGAACTTCCCAAAAAGTTCTTCTTGCTACACAGTTTCATTTTCGACCGGGAATCAAGCCCTAAGCTACCATGTGTATTTTTCTGTCTTCCTCGTTCTTCTTTCTTTCTTTTTTTTTTTGCGTATCAGCCTTCTTTTGCTTAGCAACTTCAAGACGTTTCTTTAGTGAAGTTGAAGTGAGGACTTGAGAATGCATTTTCCTTCTACGCCTAGTCTTTGACACCATGGTCGTCGGAGAATTTATTTTGAAACTGGAGCCACATCCTGAAAAGAACATGAAGGACCTGCAAGATAGATCGCATCAAATCCATATTAGGTGAGACCCTTCTGTTTCCGGTGGTGGAACTTGGCATAATTGAAGAAGTGGCAGGGGTAACATTTTCCATTCCTTGTTCTGTGATATCCACTTCTAATAGGCTACAGGGAAGGAATTCCTCTTCAGCAAAAGTGT
This sequence comes from Dryococelus australis, assembly GCA_029891345.1. Lineage (NCBI taxonomy): Eukaryota > Metazoa > Arthropoda > Insecta > Phasmatodea > Phasmatidae > Dryococelus > Dryococelus australis. The sequence continues at coordinate 5,228,686 of CM056999.1, forward strand.
CGGAATCCATAAGGAAAATTCCGGTTTTCCGAAATCCGTTGACAGCCTTCTTTATTGTCGCTACCTGCATAAACACAATGTCAAAGGGCCCTGAAAGTTAATCTGGGCTGAGTTTCTCGTGAGGATGATTTGTCATCCATCTTTTGCATGCTTCATGATAAGCATTCTTCAGCAGTGCATAGAAAGCAACATCTAAAGGTTGCATTCGATGCGATGTGTGGGGAGGCAACAACAGCATGATTATTCCATTCTGACGACAAAAGTCATATGACTCTAGGGAAATACAGGATTTTTAGAATCTGATTTGCAAAATGCACTGAAATGTTGCAGCCACACTAAAAATAGTTCCTCATTTATCCAGCCTGACCTAGAGCACTGATATGAAGAACCAGGGGGGCCATCTCTCTTCATTAACTACCTGAGTCGTTGCCGTGGATAGATGAACATTAGTGGTGCGAATGAACCACTAGCACTCATTGCACATACAGCAGTCACATTTCGTCCCCTTTCCCAGCTGACAGCAGTTCCAGCTCTCTTCTCTCGCTTCTTGGCTAGTACATTGAATATTTTGCCAGGCGAAAATTTGTTCTGGACCATCAGACCTTCCAGATTATCATAAAAATGTTTGACTTAATCTTTGTTGAAAGCTGTGATTCGTGTTAATGATGGTTGCCTGTGGTTGTCTAAGTGATATGCTAGGATGTCGCCTCATAAAACCCTCCAGCCAATCCCTTCCAGCCAACTTACTTGCCCTACAGAAATTGTGTGAGATCAGCAGCTTCTCAGCAAAAGAAAAAATTATCTTTCTTAAGTCTGACATCGTAACACCATAAAACAACTTTGAAAGAAGAATTACATGATCTGCAATCTCCTTTTCCTGGGCGGTGTTGAATATTGGCTGTCGTCCAAGACTTAGTTTTGAAACATTAGCTGATTTCAGTCGGGCATGAAGTGTGGCATATGGAATACTGTAGCATCTAGTTGCTTGCCGAATTGATTTCTTGTCTTCTTGTATGGATTTCACAGCTGCAGCCAGTGTTTCAGCATTCCATGACACTTTCTGTGTTGTTCTAGCTCTATGCCAAGGCATCTGTAAACAATGGATTACAAAACAGTGATTAACTCCTTCTGTGTCAGGATTCTTATACCCATTTTACAAAATAAAAGTAATGGTTTATAAATACAATATACAGTTATTTTACATTATTGGAAATAGAAGCTCATTGAAATATCTTTCTTAAAATATTTTATATAAATAATAATTTGTCATATTTATTAATTAAAATTCTTTGAACAGTATAACAACGTGCAAAAACGCGGGAAAAGGCATTACGGGGATTAAAAGAGTTGCATTTACTTAAAAAATATATATTTGGAATAATTTCGATCACTCGGGGTGATTTCGATTAACATTGATCAAACTTACCCCGAACGGCCATGTTGAAACAAAACTAGCATCTTTTAAATATGCTATTTTTTTTAAGTTAAAAATGTCTTCCTTATATTTTTTTATTCTTAAAATATTGTATGTTCATGTGCACAAACTATTATGGACATTAAGACCATGCATTTTTTCTTACCTCGCATAATATATTCCGGCTTCCTTAGAAGAATTAGCGACGGAATTAACAAAAAACACACTCTCTCTCTCTCTCTCTCTCTCTCTCTCTCTCTCTCTCTCTCTCTCTCTCTCTCTCTCTCTCTCTCTCTTTGGGATCTACAGAACCAGCGTCACCTTAATAACAGACCATTTTTCACTTGTCCCTCGCTAGAGCGCAGCACCTTACAGGCGACCCAACCACGACGGGATTTTAGAGCTCACGTGGTGGTCGGACTCATCCCGACGATCGTAATTCCCCCACTTTACCCTACATCAGCTATGGCAGCCAACGAAGCAACACGAGAGTAGTAACTTTTGATCGTTTATTTTTTTTATTTCTGTATGCAAGGTAGTGTTTTCGCCTCACTGTTTACTGTTTAGTAAGTACATTTTTATAAGAACAGTGTATAGAGATGGTTGCAATATTGCATGTCAATACTTCGGAGAACCATTCCTCACATCGGGAGGAAAAAAAATTGTTATATGAACATAGGTTAGCAAACGCTTAGTTTCTTCTCTACAGCCCGTAATACATGACGTATAGTGTATGGCCCGTTATGGATAGATACAGAAACTGTTTCAGTCCTGAAGAAGCGCAGATGTTCGTACAGCATTCTCTCTTTATCGAAAGCGGAATGTTCGGTATTTAGATGAAAGACTTGCATGTGTTAGCCTACGGTTCGCTGATAGAAATGGCATTCAACATCCTTTCAGTGTTGCGAAAAGGACAAGCAAAGACTGGGTTCTGCCTTTTTTTTTTAACGGCATCCAGAACTGTCACTTAGGTGGCCAGAAAAAAATACTTATATTGGACGCTCAGCTGCATTTAGCAACCCAAACGTTCATTCTTTTTTTGTTCATTCGTTTGTTATACAATGCAGCAATATTAGTACTGTTATAAATACGTAGATTGTTGCATTATACATTAAAATATATACTAAATTTACATACTATTATGTTTAACACATTTATTTCGTTTTAGAGGAGAAGGTAGGAATATTGGATATAATTATAATATTTGGAACTAGGGTCTTTCACAATACATGCCGAAAACCAAGAAAAGGTTGAATCTTTAGAGAATTTAATCTTAAATACATCGTATAATCAAACATAGCATATTCCCTACAGGTAGTATAAATTTTTGAAATTTTATTTTATTTAGCTGCTCGAAAAAGTAATGTAACTATTTTAAAGTTACAAGTATGCACAGAAACAGCAATTAACAAATATAATGACACTAGATATACACAGCAGCCCGACATCGTTTCACCCAGGTTTTATAGAGCAATTAATATACATACCTATATATTTGCGACTACCCGTGTCTACCCATGACAACCTGCGACTACTTGCCACTACCCGTAACTACTTGCGAGTGTCCGTGACTACCTGCGACAACCTGCGACTACTTGTCACTACTTGTGAATATATAATATTAAGATAATATTAAGATCCACTGAGCAACTGTATCTCCACTTGAGAGTGCTCTAGCCACTGGGCCACTGCGGCCCCACTTGGGATCGCTCTATCGACTATGCCACTGCGGCCCCACTTGAGATCGCTCTAGCCACTGGGCCACTGTATCTCTACTTGAGAGTGCTCTAGTCACTGGGGCACTGTATCTCAACTTGAGATCGCACTAGCCACTGGGCCACTGTGTCTCCACTTGAGAGTGCTCTAGCCACTGGGCCACTGTATCTCCACTTGAGAGTGCTCTAGCCACTGGGCCACTGTATCTCCACTTGAGATCGCTCTAGTCACTGGGCCACTGTATCTCTACTTGAGAATGCTCTAGCCACTGGGCCACTGTATCCGCACATGAGATCGCTGTAGCCACTGGGCCACTGTATCTCCTCTTGAGAGTGCTCTTGCCATTGAGCCACTGCGGCCCCACTTGGGATCGCTCTAACCACTGGGTCACTGTATCTCCACTTGACATCGCTCTAGCCACTGGGCCACTGTATCTCCACTTGAGATCGCCCTAGCCACTGGACCACTGTATCTCCACTTGAGAGTGCTCTAGCCACTGGGCCACTGTATCTCTACTTGAGAGTGCTCTAGTCACTGGGCAATGGGATCTCCACTTGAGATCGCTCTAGCCACTGGGCCACTGTATCTCCACTTGAGATCGCTCTAACCACTGGGTCACTGTATCTCCATTTGAGATCGCTCTAGAAACTGGGCCACTGCATCTCCACTTGAGAGTGCTCTAGCCACTGGGCCACTGTATATCTACTTGAGAGTGCTCTAGCCACTGGGCCACTGTATCTCCACTTGAGAGTGCTCTAACCACTGGGCCAATGTATCTCCACTTGAGAGTGTTCTAGCCACAGGGCCACTATATCTCCACTTGAGATCGCTCTAGCCACTGGGCCACTGTATCTCTACTTGAGAGTTCTCTAGCCACTGGGCCACTGTATCCCCACATGAGATCGCTCTAGCCACTGGGCCACTGTATCTCTACTTGAGATCGCTCTAGCCACTGGGCCACTGTATCTCCACTTGAGAGTGCTCTTGCCACTGGCCCAATGCGGCACCAAATGAGATCGCTCTAGCCACTGGGCCTCTGTATCTCCACTTGAGAGTGCTCTTGCCACTGGGCCACTGTATCCCCACATGAGATCGCTCTAGCCACTGGGCCACTGTATCTCCACTTGAGATCGCTCTAGCCACTGGGCCACTGTATCTCCACTTGAGAGTGCTCTTGCCACTGGCCCACTGTATCTCCATATGAGACTGATCTTGCCACTGGGCCAATGCGGCCCCACTTGAGATCGCTCTAGCCACTGGGCCACTATATATCTGCTTGAGATCGCTCTAGCCACTGGGTCACTGTATCTCCACTTGAGAGTGCTCTTGCCAATGAGCCACTGCGACCATACTTGGGATCGCTCTATCGACTATGCCAATGCGGCCCCACTTGATATCGCTCTAGCCACTGGGCCACTGTATCTCCACTTGAGAGTGCTCTTGCCACAGGGCCACAGTATCTCCACTTGAGATCGCTCTAGCCACTAGGTCACTGTATCTCCACTTGACATCGCTCTAGCCCCTGGGCCACTGTATCTCCACTTGCGATCGCTCTAGCCACTGGGCCACTGTATCTCCACTTGAGATCGCTCTATCGACTATGCCACTGCGGCCCCACTTGACATCGCTCTAGCCACAGGGCCACTGTATCTCCACTTGAGGTGCTGTTGAACTGGGCCACTGTACTCACTTGAGATCCTTGACCACTGGGCCTATATCTCCACTTGAGATGACCTTACACAGGGCACTGCGGTCCTACTTGGGACGCTCTATCGACTAGCCACTGCGGACCAACTGACATCGCTCTAGCCACTGGGCCATTGTATCTCCACTTGAGAGTCCTTAGCCACTGGGCAACTGGTCTCCACTTGGATCGCTCTAGCCCTGGGCCACTGTATCCCAAACTTGAGAGTGCTCTAGCCACTGGGCACTTTATCTCCACTTGGAGTCGCTCTAGCCACTGGGCCCACTGTATCTCCACTTGAGATCACTCTAGCCACTGGGTCACTGTAACTCCACTTGAGATCGCTCAAGCTACTGGGTCACTGCGCCGCACTTGGGATCGCTCTATCACTTGCCACTGCGGCCACTTGAATCGCTCTAGCCACTGGGCTCTGTAATCTCCACTTGAGATCGCTCAAGCACTGGGTCACTACGGCAACCACTTGGGATAGCTCTATCGACTATGCCCCTGCGGCCCCACTTGACATGGCTCTAGCCACTGGCCTACTTTATCTCCACTTAAGATCGCTCTAGCCACTGGGCACTGTATCGCTACATGAATCGCTCTTGCCATCTTGCCACTGTACTCCACTTGAGATCGCTCTAGCCACTTGGTAAACTCTTTTCTCCACTTGATGATCGCTCTAGCCACTGGGCGCCACCTGTATCGCTACATGAGATCGCTCTTGCCACTGGGCCACTGTATCTCCACTTGAGATCGCTCTAGCCACTGGGCCACTGTATCTTTACTCGAGAGTGGTCTAGAAACTGGGCCACTGTATCTCCACTTGAGATCGCTCTAGCCACTGGGCCACTGTAACTCCACGTGAGAGTGCTCTTGCCACTGAGCCACTGCGGCCCCACTTGGGATCGCTCTAGCCACTGGGAGACTGTATCTCCACTTGAGATCGCTCTCGCCACTGGGCCACTGTATATCCACTTGAGATCGCTCTAGCCACTGGGTCACTGTTTCTCCAGTTGAGAGTGTTCTTGCCACAGAGCCACTGCGGCCACTCTTGGGATAGCTCTATCGACTATGCTACTGCGGCCCCAATTGAGATATCTTTAGCCACTGGGCCACTGTATCACCACTTGAGAGTGCTCTTGCCACTTGGCCACTGTATCTCCACTTGAAATCGCTCTAGCCACTGGGTCACTGTATCTCCACTTGAGACTGCTCTAGCAACTGGGTCACTGTATCTCCATTTGAGATCGCTCTAGCCACTGGGATACTGTATCTCCACTTGAGATCGCTCTATCGACTATGCCGCTGCGGCCCCACTTGACATTACTCTAGTCATTGGGCCACTATATCTCCACTTGAGAGTGCTTTTGCCACTGGCCACTGTATCTCCACTTGACATCGCTCTAGCCACTGGGCCACTGTATCTCCACTTGAGATCGCTCTAGCCACTGAGCCACTGTATCTCCACATGAGATCGCTCAAACCACTGGGCCACTTTATCTCCACTTGAGATCGCTCTAGCCACTGAAACACTGTATCGCCACTTGAGATCGCACTAGCCACTCGGCAACTGTATCTCCACTTGAGATCGCTAAAGCCACTGGGCCACTGTATCTCCACTTGAGAGTGCTCTTGCAACTGAGCCAATGCGGCCCCACTTGGGATCGCTCTATCGCCTATGCCACTGCGGCCGCACATGACATCGCCCTAGCCACTGGGCCACTGTATGTCCACTTGAGATCGCTCTAGCCACTGGGTCACTGTATCTCCACTTCAGAATTCTCTTGCCCCTGAGCCACTGTATCTCCATTTGAGATCGCTCTAGCCACTGTGCCACTGCATTTCCACTTGGGATCGCTCTAGCCACTGGGCCACTGTACTTCCACTTGAGATCGCTCTTGCCACTTGGCCACTGTATCTCCACTTGAAATCGCTCTAGCCACTGGGTCACTGTATCTCCACTTGAGACTGCTCTAGCAACTGGGTCACTGTATCTCCATTTGAGATCGCTCTAGCCACTGGGCCACTGTATCTCCACTTGAGAGTGCTCTTGCAACTGAGCCACTACGACCCCACTAGGGATCGCTCTATCGACTATGCCACTGCGGCCCCACATGACATTGCCCTAGCCACTGGGCCACTGTATGTCCACTTGAGATCTCTCTAACCACTGGGTCACTGTATCCCCACTTCAGAGTTCTCTTGCCACTGAGCCACTGTATCTCCACTTGAGATCGCTCTAGCCACTGGTCCACTGTATTTCCACTTGAGAGTGCTCTAGCCAACGGTATCTCCACTTGAGAGTTCTCTTGCCACTGAGCCACTGCGGCCCCACTTGGCATCGCTCTATCGACTATGCCACTGCGGCCCCACTTGACATCACTCTAGCCACTGGTTCACTGTATCACCACGTGAGAGTGCTCTACCAACTGGGCAACTGTATCTCCACTTGAGAGTGCTTTTGCCACTGAGCCACTGCGACCCCAATTGGGATCGCTCTATCGACTATGCCACTGCGGCCCCACTTGACATCGCTCTAGCCACTCAGCCACTGTATCTCCACTTGGTAGTGCTCTTACCACTGAGCCACTGCGGCCCCACTTGGGATCGCACTATCGACTATGCCACTGCGTCCCCACTTGACATCGCTCTATCCACTGGGTCACTGTATCTCCACTTGACATCTCTCTAGCCACTGGGCCACTGTATCTCCACTTGACATCGCTCTAGCCACTGGGTCACTGTATCTCCACATGAAAGTGCTCCTGCCACTGGGCCACTGTATCTCCACTTGACATCGCTCTAGCCACTGGGCCACTGTATCTGAACTTGAGATCGCTCTAACCACTGGGTCACTGTATCTCCACTTCAGAGTGCTCTTTCCACTGATCCACTGTATCTCCACTTAGGAGAGCTCTTGCCACCGGGCCACTGCGGTCCCAAATGAGATCGCTCTAGCCACTGGGCCACTGTATCTCCATTTGAGGGTGCTCTTGCCACTGGACCACTGTATCTCTCCACTTGAGCGTGCTCTTGCCTCTGGACCACTGCGGCCCCACTTGAGATCGCTCTAGCGACTGGGCCTCTGTATCTCCACTTGAGATCACTCTAGCCACTGGGTCACTGTATCTCCACTTGAGAGTGCTCTTGCCACTGGGCAACTGTATCACCATTTGAGAGTGCTCATGCCACTGGGCCACTGCGGCCCCACTTGGGATCGATCTATCGACTATGCCACTGCGGCACCACTTCAGATCGCTCTAGCCACTGGGTCACTGTATCTCAACTTGAGAGTACACTTCCCACTGGGCCACTGCGGCCCCACTTTATATCGCTCTAGCCACTGGGCAACTGTATATCCACTTGAGATCGCTCTAGCCACTGGGTCACAGTATCTCCAGTTGAGAGTGTTCTTGCCACAGAGCCACTGCGGCCACTATTGGGATCGCTCTATCGACTATGCGACTGCGGCCCCAATTGAGATATCTTTAGCCACTGGGCCACTGAATCTCCACTTGAGAGTGCTCTTGCCACTTGGCCTTTGTATCTCCACTTGAGATCGCTCTAGCTACAGGGCCACTTTATCTCCACTTGGGATCGCTATAGCCACAGGGCCACTGTATCTCCACTTGAGATCGCTCTAGCCACTGGGCCACTGTATCTTCACTTGCGAGTGCTCTAGCTACAGGGCCACTTTATCTACACTTGGGATCGCTATAGCCACAGGGCCACTGTATCTCCACTTGAGATCGCTCTAGCCACTGGGTCACTGTAACTCAACTTGAGATCGCTCTAGCTTCTGGGTCACTGCGGCCGCACTTGGGATCGCTCTATCGACTATGCCAAGCGGCCCCACTTGACATCACTCTAGTCACTTTGCCACTGTATCTCCACTTGATGTCGCTCTAGCCACTGGGTCACTGTATCTACACTTGAGATCGCTCTAGCCACTGGGCCACTGTAACTCCAATTGAGATCGCTCTAGCCACTGGGCCACTGTATCTCCACTTTATAACGCTCTAGCCACTGGGTCACTGTATCTACACTTGAGAACGCTCTAGCCACTGGGCCACTGTATCTCCTATTGAGATCGCTCTAGCCACTGGGTCACTGTATCTCCACTTGATAGTACACTTGCCACTGAGCCACTGCGGCCCCACTTTATATCGCTCTAGCCACTGGGCAACTGTATATCCACTTGAGATCGCTCTAGCCACTTGGTCACTGTTTCTCCAGTTGAGAGTGTTCTTGCCACAGAGCCACTGCGGCCACTCTTGGGATCGCTCTATCGACTATGCGACTGCGGCCCCAATTGAGATATCTTTAGCCACTGGGCCACTGTATCTCCACTTGAGAGTGCTCTTGCCACTTGGCCACTGTATCTCCACTTGAAATCGCTCTAGCCACTGGGTCACTGTATCTCCACTTGAGACTGCTCTAGCAACTGGGTCACTGTATCTCCATTTGAGATCGCTCTAGCCACTGGGATACTGTATCTCCACTTGAGATCGCTCTATCGACTATGCCACTGCGGCCCCACTTGACATTACTCTAGTCATTGGGCCACTATATCTCCACTTGAGAGTGCTTTTACCACTGGCCACTGTATCTCCACTTGACATCGCTGTAGCCACTGGGCCACTGTATCTCCTCTTGAGAGTGCTCTTGCCATTGAGCCACTGCGGCACCACTTGGGATCGCTCTAACCACTGGGTCACTGTATCTCCACTTGGCATCGCTCTAGCCACTGGGCCACTGTATCTCCACTTGAGATCGCTCTAGCCACTGGACCACTGTATCTCCACTTGAGAGTGCTCTAGCCACTGGGCAACTGTATCTCTACTTGAGAGTGCCCTAGTCACTGGGCAATGGTATCTCCACTTGAGATCGCTCTAGCCACTGGGCCACTGTATCTCCACTTGAGATCGCTCTAACCACTGGGTCACTGTATCTCCATTTGAGATCGCTCTAGCCACTGGGCCACTGTATCTCCACTTGAGAGTGCTCTAGCCACTGGGCCACTGTATATCTACTTGAGAGTGCTCTAGCCACTGGGCCACTGTATCTCCACTTGAGAGTGCTCTAACCACTGGGCCAATGTATCTCCACTTGAGAGTGTTCTAGCCACAGGGCCACTATATCTCCACTTGAGATCGCTCTAGCCAATGGGCCACTGTATCTCTACTTGAGAGTTCTCTAGCCACTGGGCCACTGTATCCCCACATGAGATCGCTCTAGCCACTGGGCCACTGTATCTCTACTTGAGATCGCTCTAGCCACTATGTCACTGTATCTCCACTTGAGACTGCTCTAGCAACTGGGTCACTGTATCTCCATTTGAGATCGTTCTACAAACTGGGATACTGTATCTCCACTTGAGATCGCTCTATCGACTATGCCACTGCGGCCCCACTTGACATTACTCTAGTCATTGGGCCAATGTATCTACACTTGAGAGTGCTTTTTACCACTGGCCACTGTATCTCCACTTGACATCGCTCTAGCCACTGGGCCACTGTATCTCCACTTGAGAGTGCTCTAGCCACTGGGCCACTGTATCTCCACTTGAGATCGCTCTAGCCACTTGGCCACTGTATCTCCACTTGATAACGCTCTAGCCACTGGGCCACTGTATCTCCACTTGAGGTCGCTCTAGCCACTGGGCCACTGTACCTCCACTTGAGAGTGTTCTTGCTACTGAGCCACTGCGGACCAACTTGGGATCGCTCTAGACACTGGGCCACTGTATCTCCACTTGAGATCACTCTAGCCACTGGGCCACTGTATCTCCACTTGAGATCGCTTTAGCCACTGAGCCACTGTATCTATACTTGAGAGTATTCTTGCTACTGTGCCACTGCGGCTCCACTTGGGATCGCTCTAGCCTCTTGGCAACTGTATGTCCAATTGAAATCGCTCTTTCCACTGGGTCATTGTATCTCCAATTCAGAGTTCTTTTTCCACTGAGCCACTGTATCTCGATTTGAGATCGCTCTAGCCACTGGGACACTGTATCTCCACTTGAGATCGCTCTAACCACTGGGCCACTGTATCTCCACTTGAGATCGCTCTAGCCACTGGGAAACTGTATCTCCACTTGAGAGTGCTCTTGCTACTGAGCCACTGCGTCCCCACTTGGGATCGCTCTATCCACTGGGCCACTGTAACTCCACTTCAGATCGCTCTAGCCACTGGGCCACTGTATCACCACTTCAGATCGCTCAAGCCACTGGTCCACTGTATCTCCACTTGAGAGTGCTCTTGCAACTGAGCCACTACGACCCCAATAGGGATCGCTCTATCGACTATTCCACTGCGGCCCCACATGGCATCGTGCTAGCCACTGGGCCACTGTATGTCCACTTGAGATCTCTCTAGCCACTGGGCCACTGTATCTCCACTTCAGATCGCTCAAGCCACTGTGCCACTGTATCTCCACTTGAGAGTGCTCTTGCAACTGAGCCACTACGACCCCACTAGGGATCGCTCTATCGACTATTCCACTGCGGCCCCACATGACATCGCCCTAGCCACTGGGCCAATGTATCTCCACTTGAGATAGCTTTAGCCACTGAGCCACTGTATCTATACTTGAGAGTATTCTTGCTACTGTGCCACTGCGGCTCCACTTGGGATCGCTCTAGCCACTGGGCAACTGTATGTCCAATTGAAATCGCTCTTTCCACTGGGTCATTGTATCTCCAATTCAGAGTTCTTTTTCCACTGAGCCACTGTATCTCTATTTGAGATCGCTCTAGCCACTGGGACACTATATCTCCACTTGAGATCGCTCTAGCCACTGGGCCACTGTATCTCCACTTGAGAGTGCTCTTGCTACTGAGCCACTGCGTCCCCACTTGGGATCGCTCTAGCCACTGGGCCACTGTAACTCCACTTCAGATCGCTCTAGACACTGGGCCACTGTATCTCCACTTCAGATCGCTCAAGCCACTGGTCCACTGTATCTCCACTTGAGAGTGCTCTTGCAACTGAGCCACTACGACCCCACTAGGGATCGCTCTATCGACTATTCCACTGCGGCCCCACATGGCATCGTGCTAGCCACTGGGCCACTGTATGTCCACTTGAGATCTCTCTAGCCATCTGGGATACTGTATCTCCACTTCAGATCGCTCAAGCCACTGGGCCACTGTATCTCCACTTGAGAGTGCTCTTGCAACTGAGCCACTACGACCCCACTAGGGATCGCTCTATCGACTATTCCACTGCGGCCCCACATGACATCGCCCTAGCCACTGTGCCACTGTATCTCCACTTGAGATCGCTCTAGCCATTGGGCCACTGTATCTGCACTTGAGAGTGCTCTTGCTACTGAGCCACTGCGTCCCCACTTGAGATCGCTCTAGCCACTGGGCCACTGTATCTCCACTTGAGATCGCTCTAGCCACTGGGCCACTGTATCTCCACTTGAGAGTGCTCTTGCTACTGAGCCACTGCGTCCCCACTTGGGATCGCTCTAGCCACTGGGCCACTGTATCTCCACTTCAGATCGCTCTAGCGACTGGGCCACTGTATCTCCACTTGAGATCGCTCTAGCCACTGGGCCACTGTATCTCCACTTGAGAGTGCTCTAGCCACTGAGCTACAGCGGCCATACTTGGGATAGCTCTATCGACTATGCCACTGCGGCCCCACTTGACATCGCTCTAGCCACTGGGCCACTGTATCTCCACTTCAGATCGCTCTAGCGACTGGGCCACTGTATCTCCACTTGGGATCGCTCTAGCCACTTGGCAACTGTATGTCCAATTGAAATCGCTCTTTCCACTGGGTCATTGTATCTCCAATTCAGAGTTCTTTTTCCACTGAGCCACTGTATCTCCACTTGACATCGCTCTAGCCACTGGGCCAATGTATCTCCACTTGACATCGCTCTAGCCACTTGGCCACTCTATCTCCACTTGAGAGTGCTCTAGCCACTGGGCAACTGTATCTCCACTTGAGATCGCTCTAGCCACTGGGCCACTGTATCTCCACTTGAGATCGCTCTAGCCACTGGGCGCTGTATCTCTACTTGAGATCGCTCTAGCCACTGGGACACTCTATCTCCACTTGAGAGTGCTCTAGCCTCTGGGCTACTGTATCTCTACTTGAGAGTGCTCTATCCACTGGGCCACTGTATCTCTACTTGAGAGTGCTCTAGCAACTGTGCCACTGTATCTCCACTTGAGAGTGCTCTAGCTACTGGGCCACTGTATCTCCACTTGAGAGTGCTCTAGCCACAGGGCCACTGTATCTCCACTTGAGATCGCTCTAGCCACTGGGCCACTGTATCTCCACTTGAGAGTGCTCTTGCCACTGGGCCACTGTTTCTCCACTTGAGAGTGCTCTTGCCACTGGGCAACTCTTTATCCATTTGAGAGAGCTCTTGCCACTGGGCCACTGCGGCCCCACTTGGAATCGCTCTATCGACTATGTCACTGCTGCCCCACTTGAGATCGCTCTAGCCACTGGGACACTGTATCTCCACTTGAGAGTGCTCTTGCCACTGAGCCTTTGCAGCCCCACTTGGGATCGCTCTTGCCACTGGGCCACTGTATATCCACTTGAGATCGCTCTAGCCACTGGGTCACTGTATCTCCACTTAAGAGTGCTCTTGCCACTGGGCCACTGTATCTCCACTTAAGATCGCTCTAGCCACTGCGCCACTTTATCTAAACTTGAGAGTGCACTAGCCACTGGGCCCCTTAATCACCACTTGGGATCGCTCTAGCCACTGGCCACTGTATCTCCACTTGAGATCGCTCTAGCCACTGGGTCACTGTAACTCCACTTGAGATCGCTCTAGCCACTGGCTCACTGCGGCCGAACTTGGGATCGCTCTATCGACTATGCCACTGCGGCCCCACTTGACATCGCTCTACCCACTGGGATACTGTATCTCCACTTGAGATCGCTCTAGCCACTGGGCCACTGTATCTCCACTTGAGGGTGCTCTTGCCACTGAACCACTGCGGCCCCACTTGGGATTGCTCTAGCCACTGAGCCTCTTTATCTCCAGTTTAGATCGCTCTAGCCACTGGGCCACTGTATCTCCACTTGTAATCGCTCTAGCCACTGGGCCACTCTATCTTCACTTGAGAGAGCTCTAGCCACTGGGCCACTGTATCTCCACTTGAGATCTCTCAAGCCATTGGGCCACTGTATCTCCACTTGAGAGTGCTCTTGCAAATGAGCCACTGCGGCACCACTGGGATCGCCCTATCGACTATGCCACTGCGGCCCCACTTGACTTCGCTCTAGCCACTGGGTCACTGTATCTACACTTGACATCTCTCTAGCCACTTGGCCACTGTATCTCCACTTGACATCGCTCTAGCCACTAGGTCACTGTATCTCCAAATGAAAGTACTCTTGCCACTCTGCCACTGTATCTCCACTTAGTAGAGCTCTTGCCACTGGGCCACTGCGGCCCCACTTGAGATCGCTCTAACCACTGGGCCACTGTATCTCCACTTTAGAGTGCCTTTGCAACTGGGCCACTGTATCTCCACTTGAGTTCGCTCTAGCCACTGGGCCACTATATCTCAAATTGAGAGTGCTCTTGCCTACTGGACCATTGCGGGCCTACTTTGGATCGCTCTATCGGCAATACCACTGCGGCCCCACTTGACATCGCTCTAACCACTGGGCCACTGTACCTCCACTTGAGTGTTCTCTAGCCACTGGGCCACTATATCTCCACTTGAGAGTGCTCTAGCCTCTGGGGCACTGTATCTCTACTTGAGAGTGCTCAAGTCACTGGGCCACTGAATCTCCACTTGAGTTCAGTCTAGCCACAGGGCCACTATATCTCCACTTGACATCGCTCTAGCCACTGTTCCACGGTTTCTCCACCTGAGTGTGCCTTTGCAACTGGGCCACTGTAACTTCACTTGAGATCGCTCTGGCCACTGGGTCACTGTATCTCCACTTGAGATCGCTCTAGCCACTGGGTCACTGTATCTCCACTTCAGAGTGCTCTTTCCACTGGGCCACTGTATCTCCACTTAGGAGAGCTCTTGCCACCGGGCCACTGCGGTCCCAAATGAGATCGCTCTAGCCACTATGCCACTGTATCTCCATTTGAGATCGCTCTAGCCACTGGGCCACTGCGTCCCCACTTGAGATCGCTCTAGCCACTGGGCCACTGTATCTCCACTTGAGATCGCTTTAGCCACTGGGCCACTGTATCTCCACTTGAGAGTGCTCTTGCCACTGAGCTACAGCGGCCCCACTTGGGATCGCTCTATCGACTATGCCACTGCGGCCCCACTTGACATCGCTCTAGCCACTGGGGCACTGTATCTCCACTTGAGAGTGCTCTTGCAACTGAGCCACTGCGACCCCAATTATGATCGCTTCATCGACTATGCCACTGCCGCCCCACTTGAGATCGCTCTTGCCACTGGGCCACTGAATCTCCACTTGAGAGTGCTCTTGCATCTGAGCCACAGCGGCCCCACTTGGGATCGTTCTATCGACTATGCCACTGCGGCCCCACTTGGGATCGCTCTATCGACTATGCCACATCGACCCCACTTATGATCGCTTCATCGACTATGCCACTGCGGCACCACTTGAGATCGCTCTAGCCACTGGGCCACTGTATCTCCACTTCAGATCGCTCTAGCCACTGGGCCACTGTATCTCCACTTGAGTGTGCTCTAGCCACTGGGCCAGTGTAACTCCACTTGAGAGTGATCTAGTCACTGGGAAACTGTATCTCTACTTGAGAGTGCTCTAGACACTGGGCTACTGTATCTCCACTTGAGATCGCACACACTGGGCCACTGTATCTCCACTTGAAATCGCTCTAGCCGCTGGGCCACTGTATCTCCACTTGAGATCGCTCTAGCCACTGGTCCACTGTATCTCCACATGGGAGTAATCTTGCTACTGAGCCACTGCGGCCCCACATGTGATCGCTCTAGCCACTGGGCAACTGTATCTCCACTTAATATCGCTATAGCCAATTCGCAACTGTTTCTCCACTTCAGAGTGCTCTACCCACTGGGCCACTGTATGTCCACTTGAGATCGCTCTATCCACTGGGCCACTGTATCTCCACTTGAGAGTGCTCTTGCCAATGAGCCACTGCGGCCTCACTTGGGATCGCTCTATCGACTATGCCACTGCGGCCCACTTTACATCGCTCTAGCCACTGGGTCACTGTATCTCCACTTGAGAGTGCTCTAACCACTGCGAAACTTTATCGCCACTTGAGAGTGCTCTTGCCACTGAGCCACTGCGACCCCACTTATGATCGCTCTATCAAATATGCCACTGCGGCCCTACTTGACATCGCTCTAGCCACTGGGAAACTGTATCTATACTTGACATCGCTCTAGCCACTGTGCCACTGTATCTCCACTTGAGTGTGCTCTAGCCACTGGGCCAGTGTAACTCCACTTGAGAGTGATCTAGTCACTGGGCCACTGTATCTCTACTTGAGAGTGCTCTAGACACTGGGCTACTGTATCTCCACTTGAGATCGCACACACTTGGCCACTGTATCTCCACTTGAGAGTGCTCTAGCCACTGGGCCACTATATCTCCATTTTAGAGGGCCCTAGCCACTGGTCGACTGTATCTCCACTTGAGAGTGCTCTAGCCACTGGGCCACTGTATCTCCACTTGAGATCGCTCTAGCCACTGGGACACTCTATCTCACACTTGAGAGTGCTCTAGCCTCTGGGCTACTGTATCTCTACTTGAGAGGGCTCTATCCACTGGGCCACTGTATCTCTACTTGAGAGTGCTCTAGCAACTGTGCCACTGTATCTCCACTTGAGTGTGGTCTAGCTACTGGGCCACTGTATCTCCACTTGAGAGTGCTCTATCCACAGGGCCACTGTATCTCCACTTGAGAACGCTCTAGCCACTGAGCCACTGTATCTCCACTTGAGAGTGCTCTTGCCACTGGGCCACTGTTTCTCCACTTGAGAGTGCTCTAACCACTGGGCAACTCTTTATCCATTTGAGAGAGCTCTTGACACTGGGCCACTGCGGCCCCACTTGGAATCGCTCTATCGACTATGCCACTGCTGCGCCACTTGAGATATATCTAGCCACTGGGTCACTGTATCTCCACTTAAGAGTGCTCTTGCCACTGAGGCATTGCGGCCACACATGGGATCGCTCTATCGACTATGCCACTGCGGCCCCACTTGACATCACTCTAGCCACTTGGCCTCTGTATCTCCACTTGAGAGTGCTCTTGCCACTGGGCCACTGTATCTCCACTTGAGATCGGTCTAGCCACTGGGTCACTGTAACTCCACTTGACATCGCTCTTGCCACTGGGCCACTGTATATCCACTTGAGATCGCTCTAGCCACTGGGTCACTGTATCTCCACTTGAGAGTACACTTGCCACTGAGCCATTGCAGCCCTACTTGGGATCGCTCTTGCCACTGGGCCACTGTATATCCACTTGAGATCGCTCTAGCCACTGGGTCACTGTATCTCCACTTAAGAGTGCTCTTGCCACTGAGGCATTGCGGCCACACTTGGGATCGCTCTATCGACTATGCCACTGCGGTCCCATTTGACATCGCTCTAGCCACTGCGCCACTGTATCTCCACTTGGGTGTTCTCTGGCTACTGGGCCTCTATATCTCCACTTGAGGGTGGTTTAACCACTGGGCCACTGTATCTCCACTTGAGAGTGCTGTAGTCACTGGCCCACTGAATCTCCACTTGAGATCGCTCAAGCCACTGGTTCACTGTATCTCCACTTGAGATCGCTCTTGTCACTGGGCCACTGTATCACCACTTGAGATCGCTCTATCGACAATGCCACTGTGGCCCCACTTGAGATCGTTCTATCGACTATGCCACTGCGGCCCCACTTGAAATCGCACTATCCACTGGGCCACTGTATCTAAACTTGAGTTCGCTCTAGCCACTGGGCCACTATATATCCAATTGAGAGTGCTCTTGCCTACTGGGCCATTGCGGGCCTACTTTGGATCGCTCTATCGACTATGCCACTGCGGCCCCACTTGATTCGCTCTAGCCACTGGGCCACTGTATCTCCACTTGAAAGTGCTGTAGCCACTGGGCCACTGTATCTCCACTTAAGATCGCTCTAGCCACTGGGCCCCTTAATCAGAACTTGGGATCGCTCTAGCCACTGGCCACTGTATCTCCACTTGAGATCGCTCTAGCCACTGGGTCACTGTAACTCCACTTGAGATCGCTCTAGCCACTGGCTCACTGCGGCCGAACTTGGGATCGCTCTATCGACTATGCCACTGCGGCCCCACTTGACTTCGCTCTAGCCACTGGTCCACTGTATCTCCACATGAATGTGCTCTAGCCACTGGGCCACTGTATCACCACTTGAGTTCGCTCTAGCCACTGGACCACTATATCTAAACTTGAGAGTGCTCTAGCCACTGGGCCCCTTAATCACCACTTGGGATCGCTCTAGCCACTGGGCCACTGTATCTCCACTTGAGATCGCTCTAGCCACTGGGTCACTGTAACTCCACTTGAGATCGTTCTAGCCACTCGCTCACTGAGTCCGAACTTGGGATCGCTCTGTCGACTATGCGACAGCGGCCCCACTTGACATCGCTCTAGCCACTGGGATACTGTATTTCCAATTGAGATCGCAATAGCCACTGGGCCACTGTATCTCCACTTGAGATCGCTCTAGCCACTGGGCGACTGTAACTCCACTTGAGATCGCTCTAGCCTCTGGCTCACTGCGGCCGAACTTGGGATCGCCCTATCGACTATGCCACTGCGGCCCCACTTGACTTCGCTCTAGCCACTGGGTCACTGTATCTACACTTGACATCTCTCTAGCCACTGGGCCACTGTATCTCCACTTGAGATCGCTCTATCGGCAATACCACTGCGGCCCCACTTGACATCGCTATAGACACTGGGCCACTGTACCTCCACTTGAGGGATCTCTAGCCACTGGGCCACTATATCTCCACTTGAGAGTGCTCTAGCCTCTGGGCCACTGTATCTCTATTTGAAAGTGCTCTAGTCACTTGGCCACTGAATCTCCACTTGAGATCACCCTAGCCACTGGGCCACTATATCTCCACTTGAGATAGCTCTAGTCACTGGGCCACTGTATCTCCCCTTGTGATCGCTCTATCGACTACGCCACTGTGACCCTACTTGAGATCGCTCTATCGACTCTGCCACTGCGGCCCCACTTGACATCGCTCTAGCCACTGGACTTCTGTATCTCCACTTGAGAGTGCTCTTGCCTCTGGGCCACTGTATCACAACTTAGGAGTGCTCTGGCCACTTAACCACTGCGGGGCCATTTGAGATCGCTCTAGTCACTAGGCCACTGTATTTCCACTTGAGAGTGCTCTTGCCACTGGGCCACTGTATCTCCACTTGAAATCGCTCTATCGACAATACCACTGCAGCCCCACTTGACATCGCTCTAGCCACTGGGCCACTGTATCTCCACTTGAGTGTTCTCTAGCCACTGTACCACTATATCTCCACTTGAGAGTGCTCTAGCATCTGGGCCACTGTATCTCTACTTGAGAGTGCTCTAGTCACTGGGCCACTGAATCTCCACTTGAGATTGCTCTAGACACTGGGCAACTATATCTCCACTTGAGATCGCTCTAGCCACTGGCTCACTGCGCACGCACTTGGGTTCGCTCTATTGACTTTGCCACTGCGGCCCCGCTTGACATCGCTCTATCTACTTTGCCACTGTATCTCCACTTGAGAGTGCTCTTGCCACTGAGCCACTGCGGCCCCACATGGAATCGCTCTAGCCACTGGGCCACTGTATCTCCAATTGAGATCGCTCTAGCCACTGGGAAACTGTATCTAAACTTGAGAGTGCTCTTGCCACTGGACCACTGCGGCCCCACTTGGGATCGCTCTAACGACTATGCCACTGCGGCCCCACTTAACATCGCTCTAGCCACTGGGCAACTGTATATCCACTTGCGATCGCCCTAGCCACTGGGTCACTGTATCTACATTTGAGATCGCTCTAACCTCTGGGCCACTGTATCTCCCCTTGAGATCGCTCAAGCCACTGGTCCACTGTATCTCCACTTGAGAGTGCTCTTTCCACTGAGCCTCTTCGGCCCCCCTTGGGATCGCTCTTGCCAATGGGCAACTGTATCTCCACTAGAGAGTGCTCTTGCCACTGGGCAACAGTATCTCCACTTGAGAGTGCTCTTGCCACTGAGCCACTGAGGCACCAATTGGGATCGCTCTATCGACTATGCCACTGCCGCACCACTTCAGATCGCTCTAGCCACTGGGTCACTGTATCTCCACTTGAGAGTACACTTGCCACTGAGCCACTGCGGCCCCAATTTATATCGCTCTAGCCACTGGGCAACTGTATATCCACTTGAGATCGCTCTAGCCACTGGGTCACTGTTTCTCCAGTTGAGAGTGTTCTTGCCACAGAGCCACTGCGGCCACTCTTGGGATCGCTCTATCGACTATGCGACTGCGGCCCCAATTGAGATATCTTTAGCCACTGGGCCACTGTATCACCACTTGAGAGTGCTCTTGCCACTTGGCCACTGTATCTCCACTTGAAATCGCTCTAGCCACTGGGTCAATGTATCTCCACTTGAGACTGCTCTAGCAACTGGGTCACTGTATCTCCATTTGAGATCGCTCTAGCCACTGGGATACTGTATCTCCACTTGAGATCGCTCTATCGACTATGCCACTGCGGCCCCACTTGACATTACTCTAGCCACTGGGCCACTGTATCTCCACTTGAGATCGCTCTAGCCACTGGGCCACTGTATCTTCACTTGCGAGTGCTCTAGCTACAGGGCCACTTTATCTCCACTTGGGATCGCTATAGCCACAGGGCCACTGTATCTCCACTTGAGATCGCTCTAGCCACTGTGTCACAGTAACTCAACTTGAGATCGCTCTAGCCTCTGGGTCACTGTATCTCCACTTCAGAGTGCTCTTTCCACTGGGCCACTGTATCTCCACTTAGGAGAGCTCTTGCCACCGGGCCACTGCGGTCCCAAATGAGATCGCTCTAGCCACTGGGCCACTGTATCTCCATTTGAGGGTGCTCTTGCACTGTACCACTGTATCTCCACTTGAGCGTGCTCTTGAAACTGGACCACAGCGGCCCCACTTGAGATCGCTCTAGCGACTGGGCCTCTGTATCTCCACTTGAGAGTGCTCTTGCCACTGGGCAACTATATTTCCACTTGAGATCGCTCTAGCCACTGGGTCACTGTATCTCCACTTGAGAGTGCTCTTGCCACTGGGCCACTGTATCACCATTTGAGAGTGCTCATGCCACTGGGCCACTGCGGCCACTCTTGGGATCGCTCTATCGACTATGCGACTGCGGCCCCAATTGAGATATCTTTAGCCACTGGGCCACTGTATCTCCACTTGACATCGCTCTAGCCACTGGGCCACTGTATCTCCACTTGAGAGTGCTCTAGCCACTGGGCCACTGTATCTCCACTTGAGATCGCTCTAGCCACTGGGCCACTGTATCTTCACTTGCGAGAGATCTAGCTACAGGGCCACTTTATCTCCACTTGGGATCGCTATAGCCACAGGGCCACTGTATTCCACTTGAGATCGCTCTAGCCACTGGGTCACTGTAACTCAACTTGAGATCGCTCTAGCTTCTGGGTCACTGCGGCCGCACTTGGGATCGCTCTATCGACTATGCCAAGCGGCCCCACTTGACATCACTCTAGTCACTGGGGCCACTGTATCTCCACTTGAGAGTGCTCTAGCCACTGGGTCACTGTATCTCCACCTGAGAGTGCTCTTGCCACATGGCCACTGTATCTCCATTTGAGAGTGCTCATGTCACTGGACCACTGCGGCCCCATTCCGGATCGCTCTATCACTATGCCACTGCGGCCCCACTTGACATCGCTCTAGCCACTGGGCCACTGTATCTCCACTTGAGATCACTCTAGCCACTGGGCCACTGTATCTCCACTTGAGATCGCTTTAGCCACTGAGCACTGTATCTATACTTGAGAGTATTCTTGCTACTGTGCCACTGCGGCTCCACTTGGGATCGCTCTAGCCACTGGGCCACTGTATGTCCACTTGGATCTCTCTAGCCACTGGGCCACTGTATCTCCACTTCAGATCGCTCAAGCCACTGGTCCACTGTATCTCCACTTGAGAGTGCTCTTGCAACTGAGCCACTACGACCCCACTAGGGATCGCTCTATCGACTATTCCACTGCGGCCCCTCATGGCATCGTGCTAGGCACTGGGCCACTGTATGTCCACTTGAGATCTCTCTAGCCACTGGGCCACTGTATCTCCACTTCAGATCGCTCAAGCCACTGGGCACTGTATCTCCACTTGAGAGTGCTCTTGCAACTGAGCCACTACGATCCCACTAGGGATCGCTCTATCGACTATTCCACTGCGGCCCCACATGACATCGCCCTAGCCACTGGTCCACTGTATCTCCACTTGAGATCGCTTTAGCCACTGAGCCACTGTATCTTACTTGAGAGTATTCTTGCTACTGTGCCACTGCGGCTCCACTTGGGATCGCTCTAGCCACTGGGCAACTGTATGTCCAATTGAAATCGCTCTTTCCACTGGGTCATTGTATCTCCAATTCAGAGTTCTTTTTCCACTGAGCCACTGTATCTCGATTTGAGATCGCTCTAGCCACTGGGACACTGTATCTCCACTTGAGATCGCTCTAACCACTGGGCCACTGTATCTCCACTTGAGATCGCTCTAGCCACTGGGCCACTGTATCTCCACTTGAGAGTGCTCTTGCTACTGAGCCTCTGCGTCCCCACTTGGGATCGCTCTAGTCACTGGGCCACTGTAACTAAACTTCAGATCGCTTAGCCACTGGGCCACTGTATCTCCACTTCAGATCGCTCAAGCCACTGGTCCACTGTATCTCCACTTGAGAGTGCTCTTGCAACTGAGCCACTACGACCCCACTAGGGATCGATCTATCGACTATGCCACAACGGCCCACTTTACATCGCTCTAGCCACTGGGTCACTGTATCTCCACTTGAGAGTGCTCTAACCACTGCGAAACTTTATCGCCACTTGAGAGTGCTCTTGCCACTGAGCCACTGCGACCCCACTTATGATCGCTCTATCAAATATGCCACTGCGGAGCCACTTGACATCGCTCTTGCCACTGGGCCACTGTATCTCCACTTGACATCGCTCTAGCCACAGGGCCACTGTATCTCCACTTGACATCGCTCTAGCCTCTTGGTCACTGTATCTCCACTTGAGAGTGCTCTAGCCACTGGGCCACTATATCTCCACTTGAGAGGGCCCTAGCCACTGGTCGACTGTATCTCCACTTGAGAGTGCTCTAGCCACTGGGCCACTGTATCTCCACTTGAGATCGCTCTAGCCACTGGGCGCTGTATCTCTACTTGAGATCGCTCTAGCCACTGGGACACTCTATCTAAACTTGAGAGTGCTCTAGCCTCTGAGCTACTGTATCTCTACTTGAGAGTGCTCTAGCAACTGTGCCACTGTATCTCCACTTGAGAGTGCTCTAGCCACAGGGCCACTGTATCTCCACTTGAGATCGCTCTAGCCACTGGGCCAATGCATCTCCACTTGAGAGTGCTCTTGCCACTGGGCCACTGTTTCTCCACTTGAGAGTGCTCTTGCCACTGGGCAACTCTTTATCCATTTGAGAGAGCTCTTGCCACTGGGCCACTGCTGCCCCACTTGAGATCGCTCTAGCCACTGGGACACTGTATCTCCACTTGAGAGTGCTCTTGCCACTGAGCCTTTGCAGCCCCACTTGGGATCGCTCTTGCCACTGGGCAACTGTATATCCACTTGATATCGCTCTAGCCACTATGTCACTGTATCTCCACTTAAGAGTGCTCTTGCCACTGAGGCATTGCGGCCACACATGGGATCGCTCTATCGACTATGCCACTGCGGCCCCACTTGACATCACTCTAGCCACTTGGCCTCTGTATCTCCACTTGAGAGTGCTCTTGCCACTGGGCCACTGTATCTCCACTTGAGATCGGTCTAGCCACTGGGTCACTGTAACTCCACTTGACATCGCTCTTGCCACTGGGCCACAGTATATCCACTTGAGATCGCTCTAGCCACTGGGTCACTGTATCTCCACTTGAGAGTACTCTTGCCACTGAGCCATTGCAGCCCTACTTGGGATCGCTCTTGCCACTGGGCCACTGTATATCCACTTGAGATCGCTCTAACCACTGGGTCACTGTATCTCCACTTAAGAGTGCTCTTGCCACTGAGGCATTGCGGCCACACTTGGGATCGCTCTATCGACTATGCCACTGCGGTCCCATATGACATCGCTCTAGCCACTGCGCCACTGTATCTCCACTTGGGTGTTCTCTGGCTACTGGGCCTCTATATCTCCACTTGAGGGTGGTCTAACCACTGGGCCACTGTAACTCCACTTGAGAGTGCTGTAGTCACTGGCCCACTGAATCTCCACTTGAGATCGCTCAAGCCACTGGTTCACTGTATCTCCCCTGAGACCGCTCTTGTCACTGGGCCACTGTATCTCCACTAGAGATCGCTCTATCGACAATGCCACTGTGGCCCCACTTGAGATCGTTCTATCGACTATGCCTCTGCGGCCCCACTTGAAATCGCACTATCCACTGGGCCACTGTATCTCCACTTGAGATCGCTCTAGCCACTGGGTCACTGTAACTCCACTTGAGATCGCTCTAGCCACTGGCTCACTGCGGCCGAACTTGGGATCGCTCTATCGACTATGCCACTGCGGCCCCACTTGACATCGCTCTACCCACTGGGATACTGTATCTCCACTTGAGATCGCTCTAGTAACTGGGCCACTGTATCTCCACTTGACGGTGCTCTTGCCACTTAGCCACTGCGGCCCCACTTGGGATCGCTCTAGCCACTGAGCCTCTTTATCTCCAGTTTAGATCGCTCTAGCCACTGGGCCACTGTATCTCCACTTAAGATCGCTCTAGCCACTGCGCCACTTTATCTAAACTTGAGAGTGCTCTAGTCACTGGGCCCTTAATCACCACTTGGGATCGCTCTAGCCACTGGCCACTGTATCTCCACTTGAGATCGCTCTAGCCACTGGGTCACTGTAACTCCACTTGAGATCGCTCTAGCCACTGGCTCACTGCGGCCGAACTTGGAATCGCTCTGTCGACTATGCCACTGCGGACCCACTTGACATCCCTCTACCCACTGGGATACTGTATCTCCACTTGAGATCGCTCTAGCCACTGGGCCACTGTATCTCCACTTGAGAGTGCCTTTGCCACTTGGCCACTGTATCTCCACTTGACATCGCTCTAGCCACTAGGTCACTGTATCTCCAAATGAAAGTACTCTTGCCACTCTGCCACTGTATCTCCACTTAGTAGAGCTCTTGCCACTGGGCCACTGCGGCCCCACTTGAGATCGCTCTAACCACTGGGCCACTGTATCTCCACTTTAGAGTGCCTTTGCAACTGGGCCACTGTATCTCCACTTGAGTTCGCTCTAGCCACTGGGCCACTATATCTCAAATTGAGAGTGCTCTTGCCTACTGGACCATTGCGGGCCTACTTTGGATCGCTCTATCGGCAATACCACTGCGGCCCCACTTGACATCGCTCTAACCACTGGGCCACTGTACCTCCACTTGAGTGTTCTCTAGCCACTGGGCCACTATATCTCCACTTGAGAGTGCTCTAGCCTCTGGGGCACTGTATCTCTACTTGAGAGTGCTCAAGTCACTGGGCCACTGAATCTCCACTTGAGTTCAGTCTAGCCACAGGGCCACTATATCTCCACTTGACATCGCTCTAGCCACTGTTCCACGGTTTCTCCACCTGAGTGTGCCTTTGCAACTGGGCCACTGTAACTTCACTTGAGATCGCTCTGGCCACTGGGTCACTGTATCTCCACTTGAGATCGCTCTAGCCACTGGGTCACTGTATCTCCACTTCAGAGTGCTCTTTCCACTGGGCCACTGTATCTCCACTTAGGAGAGCTCTTGCCACGGGCCACTGCGGTCCCAAATGAGATCGCTCTAGCCACTATGCCACTGTATCTCCATTTGAGATCGCTCTAGCCACTGGGCCACTGCGTCCCCACTTGAGATCGCTCTAGCCACTGGGCCACTGTATCTCCACTTGAGATCGCTTTAGCCACTGGGCCACTGTATCTCCACTTGAGAGTGCTCTTGCCACTGAGCTACAGCGGCCCCACTTGGGATCGCTCTATCGACTATGCCACTGCGGCCCCACTTGACATCGCTCTAGCCACTGGGGCACTGTATCTCCACTTGAGAGTGCTCTTGCAACTGAGCCACTGCGACCCCAATTATGATCGCTTCATCGACTATGCCACTGCCGCCCCACTTGAGATCGCTCTTGCCACTGGGCCACTGAATCTCCACTTGAGAGTGCTCTTGCATCTGAGCCACAGCGGCCCCACTTGGGATCGTTCTATCGACTATGCCACTGCGGCCCCACTTGGGATCGCTCTATCGACTATGCCACATCGACCCCACTTATGATCGCTTCATCGACTATGCCACTGCGGCACCACTTGAGATCGCTCTAGCCACTGGGCCACTGTATCTCCACTTCAGATCGCTCTAGCCACTGGGCCACTGTATCTCCACTTGAGTGTGCTCTAGCCACTGGGCCAGTGTAACTCCACTTGAGAGTGATCTAGTCACTGGGAAACTGTATCTCTACTTGAGAGTGCTCTAGACACTGGGCTACTGTATCTCCACTTGAGATCGCACACACTGGGCCACTGTATCTCCACTTGAAATCGCTCTAGCCGCTGGGCCACTGTATCTCCACTTGAGATCGCTCTAGCCACTGGTCCACTGTATCTCCACATGGGAGTAATCTTGCTACTGAGCCACTGCGGCCCCACATGTGATCGCTCTAGCCACTGGGCAACTGTATCTCCACTTAATATCGCTATAGCCAATTCGCAACTGTTTCTCCACTTCAGAGTGCTCTACCCACTGGGCCACTGTATGTCCACTTGAGATCGCTCTATCCACTGGGCCACTGTATCTCCACTTGAGAGTGCTCTTGCCAATGAGCCACTGCGGCCTCACTTGGGATCGCTCTATCGACTATGCCACTGCGGCCCACTTTACATCGCTCTAGCCACTGGGTCACTGTATCTCCACTTGAGAGTGCTCTAACCACTGCGAAACTTTATCGCCACTTGAGAGTGCTCTTGCCACTGAGCCACTGCGACCCCACTTATGATCGCTCTATCAAATATGCCACTGCGGCCCTACTTGACATCGCTCTAGCCACTGGGAAACTGTATCTATACTTGACATCGCTCTAGCCACTGTGCCACTGTATCTCCACTTGAGTGTGCTCTAGCCACTGGGCCAGTGTAACTCCACTTGAGAGTGATCTAGTCACTGGGCCACTGTATCTCTACTTGAGAGTGCTCTAGACACTGGGCTACTGTATCTCCACTTGAGATCGCACACACTTGGCCACTGTATCTCCACTTGAGAGTGCTCTAGCCACTGGGCCACTATATCTCCATTTTAGAGGGCCCTAGCCACTGGTCGACTGTATCTCCACTTGAGAGTGCTCTAGCCACTGGGCCACTGTATCTCCACTTGAGATCGCTCTAGCCACTGGGACACTCTATCTCACACTTGAGAGTGCTCTAGCCTCTGGGCTACTGTATCTCTACTTGAGAGGGCTCTATCCACTGGGCCACTGTATCTCTACTTGAGAGTGCTCTAGCAACTGTGCCACTGTATCTCCACTTGAGTGTGGTCTAGCTACTGGGCCACTGTATCTCCACTTGAGAGTGCTCTATCCACAGGGCCACTGTATCTCCACTTGAGAACGCTCTAGCCACTGAGCCACTGTATCTCCACTTGAGAGTGCTCTTGCCACTGGGCCACTGTTTCTCCACTTGAGAGTGCTCTAACCACTGGGCAACTCTTTATCCATTTGAGAGAGCTCTTGACACTGGGCCACTGCGGCCCCACTTGGAATCGCTCTATCGACTATGCCACTGCTGCGCCACTTGAGATATATCTAGCCACTGGGTCACTGTATCTCCACTTAAGAGTGCTCTTGCCACTGAGGCATTGCGGCCACACATGGGATCGCTCTATCGACTATGCCACTGCGGCCCCACTTGACATCACTCTAGCCACTTGGCCTCTGTATCTCCACTTGAGAGTGCTCTTGCCACTGGGCCACTGTATCTCCACTTGAGATCGGTCTAGCCACTGGGTCACTGTAACTCCACTTGACATCGCTCTTGCCACTGGGCCACTGTATATCCACTTGAGATCGCTCTAGCCACTGGGTCACTGTATCTCCACTTGAGAGTACACTTGCCACTGAGCCATTGCAGCCCTACTTGGGATCGCTCTTGCCACTGGGCCACTGTATATCCACTTGAGATCGCTCTAGCCACTGGGTCACTGTATCTCCACTTAAGAGTGCTCTTGCCACTGAGGCATTGCGGCCACACTTGGGATCGCTCTATCGACTATGCCACTGCGGTCCCATTTGACATCGCTCTAGCCACTGCGCCACTGTATCTCCACTTGGGTGTTCTCTGGCTACTGGGCCTCTATATCTCCACTTGAGGGTGGTTTAACCACTGGGCCACTGTATCTCCACTTGAGAGTGCTGTAGTCACTGGCCCACTGAATCTCCACTTGAGATCGCTCAAGCCACTGGTTCACTGTATCTCCACTTGAGATCGCTCTTGTCACTGGGCCACTGTATCACCACTTGAGATCGCTCTATCGACAATGCCACTGTGGCCCCACTTGAGATCGTTCTATCGACTATGCCACTGCGGCCCCACTTGAAATCGCACTATCCACTGGGCCACTGTATCTAAACTTGAGTTCGCTCTAGCCACTGGGCCACTATATATCCAATTGAGAGTGCTCTTGCCTACTGGGCCATTGCGGGCCTACTTTGGATCGCTCTATCGACTATGCCACTGCGGCCCCACTTGATTCGCTCTAGCCACTGGGCCACTGTATCTCCACTTGAAAGTGCTGTAGCCACTGGGCCACTGTATCTCCACTTAAGATCGCTCTAGCCACTGGGCCCCTTAATCAGAACTTGGGATCGCTCTAGCCACTGGCCACTGTATCTCCACTTGAGATCGCTCTAGCCACTGGGTCACTGTAACTCCACTTGAGATCGCTCTAGCCACTGGCTCACTGCGGCCGAACTTGGGATCGCTCTATCGACTATGCCACTGCGGCCCCACTTGACTTCGCTCTAGCCACTGGTCCACTGTATCTCCACATGAATGTGCTCTAGCCACTGGGCCACTGTATCACCACTTGAGTTCGCTCTAGCCACTGGACCACTATATCTAAACTTGAGAGTGCTCTAGCCACTGGGCCCCTTAATCACCACTTGGGATCGCTCTAGCCACTGGGCCACTGTATCTCCACTTGAGATCGCTCTAGCCACTGGGTCACTGTAACTCCACTTGAGATCGTTCTAGCCACTCGCTCACTGAGTCCGAACTTGGGATCGCTCTGTCGACTATGCGACAGCGGCCCCACTTGACATCGCTCTAGCCACTGGGATACTGTATTTCCAATTGAGATCGCAATAGCCACTGGGCCACTGTATCTCCACTTGAGATCGCTCTAGCCACTGGGCGACTGTAACTCCACTTGAGATCGCTCTAGCCTCTGGCTCACTGCGGCCGAACTTGGGATCGCCCTATCGACTATGCCACTGCGGCCCCACTTGACTTCGCTCTAGCCACTGGGTCACTGTATCTACACTTGACATCTCTCTAGCCACTGGGCCACTGTATCTCCACTTGAGATCGCTCTATCGGCAATACCACTGCGGCCCCACTTGACATCGCTATAGACACTGGGCCACTGTACCTCCACTTGAGGGATCTCTAGCCACTGGGCCACTATATCTCCACTTGAGAGTGCTCTAGCCTCTGGGCCACTGTATCTCTATTTGAAAGTGCTCTAGTCACTTGGCCACTGAATCTCCACTTGAGATCACCCTAGCCACTGGGCCACTATATCTCCACTTGAGATAGCTCTAGTCACTGGGCCACTGTATCTCCCCTTGTGATCGCTCTATCGACTACGCCACTGTGACCCTACTTGAGATCGCTCTATCGACTCTGCCACTGCGGCCCCACTTGACATCGCTCTAGCCACTGGACTTCTGTATCTCCACTTGAGAGTGCTCTTGCCTCTGGGCCACTGTATCACAACTTAGGAGTGCTCTGGCCACTTAACCACTGCGGGGCCATTTGAGATCGCTCTAGTCACTAGGCCACTGTATTTCCACTTGAGAGTGCTCTTGCCACTGGGCCACTGTATCTCCACTTGAAATCGCTCTATCGACAATACCACTGCAGCCCCACTTGACATCGCTCTAGCCACTGGGCCACTGTATCTCCACTTGAGTGTTCTCTAGCCACTGTACCACTATATCTCCACTTGAGAGTGCTCTAGCATCTGGGCCACTGTATCTCTACTTGAGAGTGCTCTAGTCACTGGGCCACTGAATCTCCACTTGAGATTGCTCTAGACACTGGGCAACTATATCTCCACTTGAGATCGCTCTAGCCACTGGCTCACTGCGCACGCACTTGGGTTCGCTCTATTGACTTTGCCACTGCGGCCCCGCTTGACATCGCTCTATCTACTTTGCCACTGTATCTCCACTTGAGAGTGCTCTTGCCACTGAGCCACTGCGGCCCCACATGGAATCGCTCTAGCCACTGGGCCACTGTATCTCCAATTGAGATCGCTCTAGCCACTGGGAAACTGTATCTAAACTTGAGAGTGCTCTTGCCACTGGACCACTGCGGCCCCACTTGGGATCGCTCTAACGACTATGCCACTGCGGCCCCACTTAACATCGCTCTAGCCACTGGGCAACTGTATATCCACTTGCGATCGCCCTAGCCACTGGGTCACTGTATCTACATTTGAGATCGCTCTAACCTCTGGGCCACTGTATCTCCCCTTGAGATCGCTCAAGCCACTGGTCCACTGTATCTCCACTTGAGAGTGCTCTTTCCACTGAGCCTCTTCGGCCCCACTTGGGATCGCTCTTGCCAATGGGCAACTGTATCTCCACTAGAGAGTGCTCTTGCCACTGGGCAACAGTATCTCCACTTGAGAGTGCTCTTGCCACTGAGCCACTGAGGCACCAATTGGGATCGCTCTATCGACTATGCCACTGCCGCACCACTTCAGATCGCTCTAGCCACTGGGTCACTGTATCTCCACTTGAGAGTACACTTGCCACTGAGCCACTGCGGCCCCAATTTATATCGCTCTAGCCACTGGGCAACTGTATATCCACTTGAGATCGCTCTAGCCACTGGGTCACTGTTTCTCCAGTTGAGAGTGTTCTTGCCACAGAGCCACTGCGGCCACTCTTGGGATCGCTCTATCGACTATGCGACTGCGGCCCCAATTGAGATATCTTTAGCCACTGGGCCACTGTATCACCACTTGAGAGTGCTCTTGCCACTTGGCCACTGTATCTCCACTTGAAATCGCTCTAGCCACTGGGTCAATGTATCTCCACTTGAGACTGCTCTAGCAACTGGGTCACTGTATCTCCATTTGAGATCGCTCTAGCCACTGGGATACTGTATCTCCACTTGAGATCGCTCTATCGACTATGCCACTGCGGCCCCACTTGACATTACTCTAGCCACTGGGCCACTGTATCTCCACTTGAGATCGCTCTAGCCACTGGGCCACTGTATCTTCACTTGCGAGTGCTCTAGCTACAGGGCCACTTTATCTCCACTTGGGATCGCTATAGCCACAGGGCCACTGTATCTCCACTTGAGATCGCTCTAGCCACTGTGTCACAGTAACTCAACTTGAGATCGCTCTAGCCTCTGGGTCACTGTATCTCCACTTCAGAGTGCTCTTTCCACTGGGCCACTGTATCTCCACTTAGGAGAGCTCTTGCCACCGGGCCACTGCGGTCCCAAATGAGATCGCTCTAGCCACTGGGCCACTGTATCTCCATTTGAGGGTGCTCTTGCACTGTACCACTGTATCTCCACTTGAGCGTGCTCTTGAAACTGGACCACAGCGGCCCCACTTGAGATCGCTCTAGCGACTGGGCCTCTGTATCTCCACTTGAGAGTGCTCTTGCCACTGGGCAACTATATTTCCACTTGAGATCGCTCTAGCCACTGGGTCACTGTATCTCCACTTGAGAGTGCTCTTGCCACTGGGCCACTGTATCACCATTTGAGAGTGCTCATGCCACTGGGCCACTGCGGCCACTCTTGGGATCGCTCTATCGACTATGCGACTGCGGCCCCAATTGAGATATCTTTAGCCACTGGGCCACTGTATCTCCACTTGACATCGCTCTAGCCACTGGGCCACTGTATCTCCACTTGAGAGTGCTCTAGCCACTGGGCCACTGTATCTCCACTTGAGATCGCTCTAGCCACTGGGCCACTGTATCTTCACTTGCGAGAGATCTAGCTACAGGGCCACTTTATCTCCACTTGGGATCGCTATAGCCACAGGGCCACTGTATCTCCACTTGAGATCGCTCTAGCCACTGGGTCACTGTAACTCAACTTGAGATCGCTCTAGCTTCTGGGTCACTGCGGCCGCACTTGGGATCGCTCTATCGACTATGCCAAGCGGCCCCACTTGACATCACTCTAGTCACTGGGCCACTGTATCTCCACTTGAGAGTGCTCTAGCCACTGGGTCACTGTATCTCCACCTGAGAGTGCTCTTGCCACATGGCCACTGTATCTCCATTTGAGAGTGCTCATGTCACTGGACCACTGCGGCCCCATTCCGGATCGCTCTATCAACTATGCCACTGCGGCCCCACTTGACATCGCTCTAGCCACTGGGCCACTGTATCTCCACTTGAGATCACTCTAGCCACTGGGCCACTGTATCTCCACTTGAGATCGCTTTAGCCACTGAGCCACTGTATCTATACTTGAGAGTATTCTTGCTACTGTGCCACTGCGGCTCCACTTGGGATCGCTCTAGCCACTGGGCCACTGTATGTCCACTTGAGATCTCTCTAGCCACTGGGCCACTGTATCTCCACTTCAGATCGCTCAAGCCACTGGTCCACTGTATCTCCACTTGAGAGTGCTCTTGCAACTGAGCCACTACGACCCCACTAGGGATCGCTCTATCGACTATTCCACTGCGGCCCCACATGGCATCGTGCTAGGCACTGGGCCACTGTATGTCCACTTGAGATCTCTCTAGCCACTGGGCCACTGTATCTCCACTTCAGATCGCTCAAGCCACTGGGCCACTGTATCTCCACTTGAGAGTGCTCTTGCAACTGAGCCACTACGATCCCACTAGGGATCGCTCTATCGACTATTCCACTGCGGCCCCACATGACATCGCCCTAGCCACTGGTCCACTGTATCTCCACTTGAGATCGCTTTAGCCACTGAGCCACTGTATCTATACTTGAGAGTATTCTTGCTACTGTGCCACTGCGGCTCCACTTGGGATCGCTCTAGCCACTGGGCAACTGTATGTCCAATTGAAATCGCTCTTTCCACTGGGTCATTGTATCTCCAATTCAGAGTTCTTTTTCCACTGAGCCACTGTATCTCGATTTGAGATCGCTCTAGCCACTGGGACACTGTATCTCCACTTGAGATCGCTCTAACCACTGGGCCACTGTATCTCCACTTGAGATCGCTCTAGCCACTGGGCCACTGTATCTCCACTTGAGAGTGCTCTTGCTACTGAGCCTCTGCGTCCCCACTTGGGATCGCTCTAGTCACTGGGCCACTGTAACTAAACTTCAGATCGCTCTAGCCACTGGGCCACTGTATCTCCACTTCAGATCGCTCAAGCCACTGGTCCACTGTATCTCCACTTGAGAGTGCTCTTGCAACTGAGCCACTACGACCCCACTAGGGATCGATCTATCGACTATGCCACAACGGCCCACTTTACATCGCTCTAGCCACTGGGTCACTGTATCTCCACTTGAGAGTGCTCTAACCACTGCGAAACTTTATCGCCACTTGAGAGTGCTCTTGCCACTGAGCCACTGCGACCCCACTTATGATCGCTCTATCAAATATGCCACTGCGGAGCCACTTGACATCGCTCTTGCCACTGGGCCACTGTATCTCCACTTGACATCGCTCTAGCCACAGGGCCACTGTATCTCCACTTGACATCGCTCTAGCCTCTTGGTCACTGTATCTCCACTTGAGAGTGCTCTAGCCACTGGGCCACTATATCTCCACTTGAGAGGGCCCTAGCCACTGGTCGACTGTATCTCCACTTGAGAGTGCTCTAGCCACTGGGCCACTGTATCTCCACTTGAGATCGCTCTAGCCACTGGGCGCTGTATCTCTACTTGAGATCGCTCTAGCCACTGGGACACTCTATCTAAACTTGAGAGTGCTCTGTCACTGGGCCACTGTATCTCACTGAGATCGCTCTATCGCAATGCCACTGTGCCCACTTGAGATCGTCTTCGACTATGCCACTGCGGCCCCACTTGAAATCGCCTATCCACTGGGCCACTGTATCTCAATTGAGATCGCTCTAGCCACTGGGCACTGTAACTCCAACTTGAGATGCTCTGCCACTGACACTGCGGCCAACTTGGGATCGCTCTACGACTATGCCACTGCGGCCCACTTGACATCGCTCTACCACTGGGAACTGTATTCCACTTGAGATCGCTCTAGTACTGGGCCACTGTATCTCCACTGACGGTGCTCTGCCACTTACCACTGGTCGCTCTAGCCACTGGGCCACTGTATCTCCATTGAGAGTGCTCTAGCCACTGGGCCACTGTATCTCACTTAAGATCGCTCTAGCCACTGCGGCCACTTATCTTAGATCTAGTCACTGCCTATCCACTTGGATCGCTCTAGCCACTGGCCACTGTATCTCCACTTGAGATCGCTCTAGCCACTGGTCACTGTATACTCCACTTGAGATCGCTCTAGCCACTGGCTCATCGGCCGAACTTGGGAATCGCTCTGATCGACTATGCCACTGGACCACTTGAATCCTCTACACTGGGATTGTATCTCACTTAGATCGCTCTAGCCACTGGCCACTGTATCTCCACTTGAGAGTGCTCTAGCCACTGGGCCACTGTATCTCCACTTGAGTATCGCTCTAGCCACTGGCCACTATATCTCCAATTGAGAGTGCTCTAGCCCACTTGGGCCTACTTGGATGCTCTATCGCATACCCCTGCGCCCACTTGATCGCTCTAGCCACTGGCTCTGTATCTCCACTTGAGATCGCTTACTATGCCACTGGGCTCACTGTATGCCCACTTGAGATCGCTCTAGCTAGCCACTGTATTTCCACTTGAGAGTCTCTTGCACTGGGCCACTGTCTCCACTTGAATCGCTCTATGCAACACTGCGGCCCACTTGACATCGCTCTAGCCACTGGGCCACTGTATCTCCACTTGAGATCGCTAGCCACTGGCCACTGTATCTCCACTTGAGATCGCTCTAGCATCTGGGCCATCTGTATCTCACTTGAGATGCTTAGATGCAACTGGGCCTCGAATCTGCCACTTGAGATGCTTAGCCACTGGGCCACATCCACTTGAGATCGCTCTAGCCACTGGCCACTGCGCACGCACTTGGGATCGCTCTATGACTATTGCCACTGCGGCCCCATTGACATCGCTCTAGCACTGGGCCACTGTATCTCCACTTGAGATGCTCTGCCACTGAGCCACTGCGGCCCACATGGATCGCTCTTAGCACTGGCACTGTATCGCCAATTGGATCGCTCTAGCACTGGCCACTGTACTACTTGAGCTCGCCACTGGACCACTGCGGCCACTATGCTCTAACCTATGCCACTGCGGCCCATAATGCTCTAGCCACTGGGCACTGTATATCCACTTGAGAGTGTCTAGCCACTGGGCCACTGTATCTCCACTTGAGTGTCTAGCCACTGGGCCACTGTATCTCCACTTGAGATCGCTCAAGCCACTGGGCCACTGTATCTCCACTTGAGAGTGCTCTGCCACTGAGCCATGTGGCCCACTTGGATCGCTCTATCGACTATGCCACTGTGGCCCACTTGAATCGCTGTACCACTATGCATGTATCTCCACTTGACTCATCTAGCACTGGCCACTGTCCCACTTGACATTGCTCTAGCCACTGGCCACTGTATCTCCACTTGAGAGTGCTCTACATGGCAACTATCTCACTTGGAGTCGCTACTGTGGAACTGCGCTCCACTTGGGATCGCTCTAGCCACTGGCAACTGTATGTCCACTTGAAATCGCTCTGCCACTGGGTCATTGTATTCCATTCAGAGTCTTTTCACTGAGCCACTGTATCTCATTTGAGACGCTCTATCCACTGGGTCACTGTATCTCCACTTGAGATCGCTCTAGCCACTAGGCCACTGTATCTCCCTTGAGATCGCTCTAGCATTGGGCCACTATATCCACTTGAGAGTGTCTTGCACTGAGCCACTGCGTCCCCACTTGAGATCGCTCTAGCCACTGGGCCACTGTATCTCCACTTCAGAACGTTCTAGACTGGGCCACTGTATCTCCACTTGAGATCGCTAGCACTGTTCCACTTATCTCACTGAGAGTAATCTTGCTACTGAGCCACTGCGGCCCACTTGTGATCGGTCTAGCCACTGGGCAAATGTATCTCACTTGAGATCGTCAGCCACTGGGCCACTGTATCTCCACTTGAGATCGCTCTAGCCACTAGGCCACTGTATCCTCTTGAGATCGCTTAGCACTGGGCCACTATATCTCCACTTGAGAGTGCCTTGCTACTGAGCCACTGCGGCCCACTGAGATCGCTAAGCCACTGCGCACTGAATCTCCACTTGAGATCGCTCTATTCGACTATGCCACTGCGGCCCCACTTGACATCGCTCTAGCCACTGGACCACTCTATCTCCACTTGAGATCGCTCTTGCCACTAAGCCACTGCGGCCCCACATGGAATCGCTCTAGACACTGGGCCATTGTATCTCCAATTGAGATCGCTCTAGCCACTGGGCCACTGTATCTCCACTTGAGAATGCTCTTGCCACTGGACCACTGCGGCCCCAATTGGGATCGCTCTAACGACTATGCCACTGCGGCCCCACTTGGCATCGCTCTAGCCACTGGGCCACTGTATATCCACTTGCGATCGCCCTAGCCACTGGGTCACTGTATCTCTAATTGAGAGTGCTCTAACCACTGGGCCACTGTATCCCCACATGAATTCGCTCTGGCCACTGGGCCACTGTATCACCACTTGAGAGCGCTCTTGCCACTGGGCAACTGCGGCACCAAATGAGATCGCACTAGACACTGGGCCTCTGTATCTCCACTTGAGAGTGCTCTTGCCTCTGGGCCACTGTATCACAACTTAGGAATGCTCTGGCCACTTAGCCACTGCGGGCCCACTTGAGAACGCTCTAGTCACTAGGCCACTGTATTTCCACTTGAGAGTGCTCTTGCCACTGGGCCACTGTATCTCCACTTGAAATCGCTCTATCGACAATACCACTGCTTCCCCACTTGACATCGCTCTAGCCACTGGGCCACTGTATTTCCACTTGAGAGTTCTCTAGCCACTGGACCACTATATATCCACTTGAGAGTGCTCTATCATCTGGGCCACTGTATCTCTACTTGAGAGTGCTCTAGTCACTGGGCCACTGAATCTCCACTTGAGATTGCTCTACCCACTGGGCCACTATATCTCCACTTGAGATCGCTCTAGCCACTGGCTCACTGCGCACGCACTTGGGTTCGCTCTATTGACTTTGCCACTGCGGCCCCGCTTGACATCGCTCTATCTACTGGGCCACTGTATCTCCACTTGAGAGTGCTCTTGCCACTGAGCCACTGCGGCCCCACATGGAATCGCTCTAGCCACTGGGCCACTGTATCTCCACTTGAGATCGCTCTAGCCACTGGGCCACTGTATCTAAACTTGAGAATGCTCTTGCCACTGGACCACTGCGGCCCCACTTGGGATCGCTCTAACGAATATGCCACTGCGGCCCCACTTAACATCGCTCTAGCCACTGGGCGACTGTATCTCCACTTGAGGTCGCTCATGCCACTGGGCAACTGTATCTCCACTTGAGAGTGCTCTTGCAACTGAGCCAATGCGGCTCCACTTGGGATCGCCCTATCGACTATGCCACTGCGGCCCCACATGTCATCGCTCTCGCCACTGGGTCACTGTATCTCCACTTGACATCTCTCTAGCCTCTGGTCCACTGTATCTCCACTTGAAATCGCTCTATCGACAATACCACTGCTTCCCCACTCGACATCGCTCTAGCCACTGGGCCACTGTATTTCCACTTGAGAGATCTCTAGCCACTGGACCACTATATCTCCACTTGAGAGTGCTCTAGCATCTGGGCCACTGTGTCTCTAATTGAGAGTACTCTAGCCACTGAGCCACTGTATCCCCACATGAGATCGCTCTAGCCACTGGGTCACTGTATCACCACTTGAGAGTGCTCTTGCCACTGGGCCACTGATACACCAAATGAGATCGCTCTAGCCACTGGACCTCTGTATCTCCACTTGAGAGTGCTCTTGCCTCTGGGCCACTGTATCTCAACTTATTAGTGCCCTTGCCACTTAGCCTCTGTGGCCCCACTTGAGATCGCTCTAGTCACAGGGCCATTTTATCTCCACTTGAGATCGCTCTAGTCACTGGGCCACTTAATCTCCACTTGAGATCGCTCTAGCAACTGGGTCACTGTATCTACACTTGGAGTGCTGTAGCCACTGGACCACTTAATCTCCACTTGAGATCGCTCTAGCCACTGGGTCACTGTATCTCCACTTCAGAGTTCTCTTGCCACTGAGCCACTGTATCTCCATTTGAGATCGCTCTACCAACTGGGCCACTGTATCTCCACTTGAGATCGCTCTAGCCACTGAGCCACTGTATCTCCACTTGAGATCGCTCTAACCACTGGGCCACTTTATCTCCCCTTGAGATCGTTCTAGCCACTGGGCCACTGTATTTCCATTTGAGATCGCTCTAGCCACTGGGCCGCTGTATCTCCATTTGAGATCGCTCTAGCCACTGGACCACTGTATCTCCACTTCAGAGTTCTCTAGCCACTTAGCCACTGTATATCCACTTGAGATCGCTCTAGCCACAGGGCCACTGTACCTCCACTTGAGAGTGCTCTTGCCTCTGAGCCAATGTGGCCAAAATTGGGATCGCTCTATCGACTATGCCACTGCGGCCCCACTTGACATCGCTGTAACCACTATGTCACTGTATCTCCACTTGACATCGATCTAGCCACTGGGCCACTGTATCTCCCCTTGACATTGCTCTAGCCACTGAGCCACTGTATTTCCACTTGAGAGTGCTCTAGCCACTGGGACACTATAACTCCACTTTAGAGTCCTCTAGCCACTTGGCCACTGTATCTCTACTTGAGAGTGATCTGGTCACTGTGCCACTGTATCTCCACTTGAGATCGCACTAGCCACTGGGCCACTCTATCTCCACTTGTGATCACTCTAGCCACTGGGCCACTGTATCTCCACTTGAGATCGCTCTAGCCACTGGGCAACTGTATCTCCACTTGAGAGTAATCTTGTATGTGGAACTGCGCTCCACTTGGATCGCTCTAGCACTGGGCAACTGTATGTCACTGAATCGCTCTGCAGGTCCATTGTCTCCAATCGAGTTCTTTTCCACTGGCCACTGTATCTCCATTGAGATCGCTCTATCCACTGGGCCACTGTATCTCCATTGCAGATTCTCTACCACTAGGCCACTGTATCTCCTCTTGAGATCGCTCTAGCCACTGGGCCACTGTATCTCCACTTGAGATCGCACTAGCCACTAGGCCACTGAATCTCCTCTTGTGATCGCTCTAGCCACTGGGCCACTGTATCTCCACTTGAGATCGCTCTAGCCACTGGTCCACTGTATCTCCACTTGAGAGTAATCTTGCTACTGAGCCACTGCGGCCCCACTTGTGATCGCTCTAGCCACTGGGCAACTGTATCTCCACTTGAGATCGCTCAAGCCACTGGGCCACTGTATCTCAACTTGAGATCGCTCTAGCCACTAGACCACTGTATCTCCTCTTGAGATCGCTCTAGCCACTGGGCCACTATATCTCCACTTGAGAGTGCTCTTGCTACTGACCACTGCGGCCTCACTTGAGATCGCTCTAGCCACTGGGTCACTGTATCTCCTCTTGAGAGTGCTCTTGCCACTGAGCCATTGCAGCACCACTTGGGATCGCTCCTGCCTCTGGGCCACTGTATATATACTTGAGCTCGCTCTAGCCACTGGGTCACTGTATATCCACTTAAGAGTGCTCTTGCCACTGAGGCACTGCGGCCACACTTGGGATCGATCTATGGACTATGCCTCTGCGGCCACACTTGACATCGCTCTAGTCACTTGGCCTCTGTTATTCCACTTGAGAGTGCTCTTGCCACTGGGCCACTGTATCTCCACTTGAGATCGGTCTAACCACTGGGTCACTGTAACTCCACTTGACATAGCTCTAGCCACTGCGCCACTGTATCTCCAAATGAGATCGCTCTATCAACTGCGCCATTGAATCTCCACTTGAGATCGACCTATCGACTATGCCACTGCGGCTCCACTTGACTTCGCTCTAGCCAAGGTTCCACTGTATCTCCACTTGAGAGTTCTCTAGCCACTGGGCCACTATATCTCCATATGAGGGTGCTCTAGCGACTGGGCCACTGTATCTCCACTTGAGAGTGCTCTAGTCACTGGGCCACTGAATCTCCACTTGAGATCGCTCTAGCCACTGGGATAATGTATCTCCACTTGAGATCGCTCTAAACACTGGGCCACTGTATTTCCACTTGAGGGTGCTCTTGCCACTGAGCCACTGCGGCCCCACTTGGGATCACTCTAGCCACTGAGCCACTTTATCTCCAGTTTAGAACGCTCTAACCACTTTGCCACTGTATCTCCACTTGTAATCGCTCTAGCCACTGGGCCACTGTATCTCGACTTGAGATCGCTCAAGCCACTGGGCCACTGTATCTCCACTTGAGAGTGCTCTTGCAACTGAGCAACTGCGGCACCACTGGGATCGCCCTATCGACTATGCCACTGCGGCCCCACTTGACTACTCTCTAGCCACTGGGTCACTGTATCTACACTTGACATCTCTCTAGCCACTGGGCCACTGCGGCCCCACTTGAGATCGCTCTAACCACTGGGCCACTGTATCTCCACTTGAGAGTGCTCTTGCCACTGGGCCAATGTATCTAAACTTGAGAGTGCTCTTGCCACTGGGCCACTGTATCTACACTTGAGAGTGCTCTTGCCACTGGGCCACAGCGGCCCCACTTGAGATCGCTCTAGCCACTGGGCAACTGTATCTCCACTTGAGTGTGCAATAGCTACACGGCCACTTTATCTCCACTTGGGATCGCTCTAGCCACAGGGCCACTGTATCTCCACTTGAGATCGCTCTAGACACTGGGCCACTGAATTTCCACTTGAGAGTGCTCTAGTAACTGTGCCACTGTATCTCCACTTGAGATCCCTCTAGCCACTAGGCCACTGTATCTCCTCTTGAGATCGCTCTAACCACTGGGCCACTGTATCTCCACTTGAGAGTGCTCTTGCCACTGGGCCAATGTATCTCCACTTGAGATCGCACTAGCCACTGGGCCACTGAATCTTCTCTTGTGATCGCTCTATCCACTGGGCCACTGTATCTCCACTTGAGATCGCTCTAGCCACTGGTCCACTGTATCTCCACTTGAGAGTAATCTTGCTACTGAGCCACTGCGGCCCCACTTGTGATCGCTCTAGCCACTGGGCAACTGTATCTCCACTTGAGATCGCTCAAGCCACTGGGTCACTGTATCTCAACTTGATATCGCTCTAGCCACTAGGCCACTGTATCTCCTCTTGAGATCGCTCTAGCCACTGGGCCACTATATCTCCACTTGAGAGTGCTCTTGCTACTGAGCCACTGCGGCCTCACTTGAGATCGCTCTAGCCACTTTGTCACTGTATCTCCTCTTGAGAGTGCTCTTGCCACTGAGCCATTGCAGCACCACTTGGGATCGCTCCTGCCACTGGGCCACTCTATCTCCACTTGAGATGGCTCTATCGACTATGCCCCTGCGGCCCCACTTGAGATCGCTCTATCGACTATGCCACTGCGGCCCCACTTGACTTCGCTCTAGCCACTGGGCCACTGTATCTCCACTTGAATGTGCTCTAGCCACTGGCCCACTGCATCTCCACATGAGATCGCTCTAGCCACTGGGCCACTTTATCTAAACTTGAGAGTGCTCTAGCCACTGGGCCCCTTAATCACCACTTGGGATCGCTCTAGCCACTGGGCCACTGTATCTCCACTTGAGATCGCTCTAGCCACTGGGTCACTGTAACTCCACTTGAGTTCGCTCTAGCCACTGGCTCACTGCGGCCGAACTTGGGATTGCTCTATCGACTATGCCACTGCGGCCCCACTTGACATCGCTCTAGCCACTGGGATACTGTATCTCCACTTGAGATCGCTCTAGCCACTGGGATACTGTATCTCCACTTGAGGGTGCTCTTGCCACTGAGCCACTGCGGTCCCACTTGGGATCACTCTAGCCACTGAGCCACTTTATCTCCAGTTTAGAACGCTCTAGCCACTGGGCCACTGTATCTCCACTTGTAATCGCTCTAGCCACTGGGCCACTGTATCTTCACTTGAGATCGCTCAAGCCACTGGGCCACTGTATCTCCACTTGAGAGTGCTCTTGCAACTGAGCATCTGCGGATCCCTGGGATCGCCCTATCGACTATGCCACTGCGGCCCCACTTGACTTCTCTCTAGCGACTGGGTCACTGTATTTACACTTGACATCTCTCTAGCCACTGAGCCACTGCGGCCCCACTTGAGATCGCTCTAACCACTGGGCCACTGTATCTGCACTTGAGAGTGCTCTTGCCACTGTTCCACTGTATCTCCACTTCAGAGTGCTCTTGCCACTGGGCCACTGTATCTCCACTTGAGAGTGCTCTTGCCACTGGGCCACTGCGGCCCCACTTGATATCGCTCTAGCCACTGGGCAACTGTATCTCCACTTGAGAGTGCTCTAGCTACACGGCCACTTTATTTCCACTTGGGATCGTCCTAGCCTCTGGGCCACTGTATCTCTACTTGAGAGTGCTCTAGTCACTCTGCCACTGTATCTCCACTTGAGATCTCTCTAGCCACTGGGCCACTGTATCTCCACTTGATAGTGCTCTAGCTTCTGGGCCACTGTATATCTAATTGAGAGTGCTCTAATCACTGGGCCAATGTATCTCTACTTGAGAGTGCTCTAGCCACTGGGCCTCTGTATCTCCACTTCAGAGAGCGCTTGCCTCTGGGCCACTTTATCACAACTTAGGAGTGCTCTGGCCTCTTAGCCACTGCGGGCCCACTTGAGATCGCTCTAGTCACTGTGCCTCTGTATTTCCACTTGAGAGTGCTCTAGCCACTGGGCCACTGTATCTCCACTTGAGATCGCTCTATCGACAATACCACTGTGGCCCCACTTGACATCGCTCTAGCCACTGGGCCACTGTATCTCCACTTGAGAGTTCTCTAGCCATTGGCCACTGTATCTCCACTTGAGAGTGCTCTAGCCTCTGGGCCACTGTATCTCTACTTGAGAGTGCTCTAGTCACTCTGACACTGAATCTCCACTTGAGATCGCTCTAGCCACTGGGCCACTATATCACCACTTGAGATCGCTCTAGTCATGGGGCCACTGTATCTCCCCTTGTGATCGCTCTATCGACTATGCCACTGCGACCCCACTTGAGATCGCTCTATCGACTATGCCACTGCGGCCCCACTTGACATCGCTCTAGCCACTGGACCACGGTTTCTCCACCTGTGAGTGCCTTTTCCACTGGGCCACTGTATCATCACTTGAGATCGCTCCAGCCACTGGGTCACTGTAACTCCACTTGAGATCGCTCTAGCCACTGGCTCACTGCGGCCGCACTTGAGTTCGCTCTATCGACTATGCCATTGCGGCCCCACTTGACATCGCTCTAGCCACTGGGCCACTCTATCTCCATTTGAGATCACTATTGACACTGGGCCGCTGTATCTCCACTTGAGAGTGCTCTTGCCACTGAGCCACTGCGGCCCCACATGGGATAGCTCTAGCCACTGGGCCACTCTATCTCCAGTTGAGAACGCTCTAGCCACTGGGCCACTGTATCTCCACTTGAGATCGCTCTAGCCACTGGGACACTGCATCTCCACTTGAGAGTGCTCTAGCCACTGGGCCACTAAATCTACACTTGAGATCGCTCTAGCCACTGGGCCACAGCATCTCCACTTGAAATCGCTCAAACCAATGGGCCACTGTATCTCCACTTGACAGTGCTCTTGCAACTGAGCCACTGCGGCCCCACTTGGGATCGCTCTATCGACTTTGCCACTGCGGCCCCACTTGACATCGCACTAGCCACTGGGCCACTGTATCTCAACTTGAGATCGCTCTAGCCACTGGGCCACTGTATCTCCACTTTAGATCGCTCTAGCCACTGGGCCACTGTATCTCCACTTGAGATCGCTCAAGCCACTGGGCCACTGTATCTAAATTTGAAAGTGCTCTTGCAACTGAGCCACTGCGGCACCACTTGGGATCGCCCTATCGACTATGCCACTGCGGCCCCTCTTGACTTCGCTCTAGCCACTGGGTCACTGAATCTACATTTGACATCTCTCTAGCCACTGGGCCACTGTATCTCCACTTGACATCGCTCTAGCCACTGGGTCACTGTATCTCCACTTGAAAGTGCTCTTGCCACTGGGCCAATGTATGTCCACTTAGGAGAGCTCTTGCCACTGAGCCACTGCGGCCCCACTTGAGATCGCTATAACCACTGGACCACTGTATCTCCACTTGAGTGTGCTCTAGCTACACGGCCACTTTAACTCGACTTGGGATTGCTCTAGCCACAGGGACACTGTATCTCCACTTGAGATCGCTCTAGACACTGGGCCACTGAATTTCCACTTGAGAGTGCTCTAACCACTGTGCCACTGTATCTCCACTTGAGATCGCTCCAACCACCGGGCCACTGTATCTCCACTTGAGATCGCTCTAGCCACTGGGTCACTGCGGAACCACTTGCGATCGCTCTATCGAAAATGCCACTGC
Source organism: Dryococelus australis (assembly GCA_029891345.1). Taxonomy (NCBI): domain Eukaryota; kingdom Metazoa; phylum Arthropoda; class Insecta; order Phasmatodea; family Phasmatidae; genus Dryococelus; species Dryococelus australis. The sequence continues at coordinate 5,273,668 of CM056999.1, forward strand.
GGCCCCACTTGACATCGCTCTAACCACTGGGTCACTGTATCTCCACTTGACATAGCTCTAGCCACTGGGCCACTGTATCTCCACTTGACATCGCTCTAGTCACTGGGCCACTGTATCTCCACTTGAGAGTGCTCTAGCCACTGGGCCACTAAATCTCCACTTCTGAGTGCTCTAGCCACTGGGCCACTGTCTCTCTACTTGAGAGTGCTCTAGCCACTGGGCCACTCTATCTCCACTTGAGAGTGCTCTAGCCACTGGGACACTGTACCTCCACTTAAGAGTGCTCTAGCCTCAGGGCCACTGTATCTCCACTTGAGATAGCTCTAGCCACTGTGAAACTGTATCTCTAATTGAGAGTGCTCTAGCCACTGGGCCACTGTATCCCCACATGAATTCGCTCTAGCAACTGGGCCACTGTATCACCACTTGAGAGTGCTCTTGCCACTGGGCCACTGCGGCACCAAATGAGATCGCTCTAGCCACTGGGCCTCTGTATCTCCACTTGAGAGTGCTCTTGCCTCTGGGCCACTCTATCACAACTTAGGAGTGCTCTGGCCACTTAGACACTGCGGGCCCACTTGAGATCCCTCTAGTCACTGGGCCACACTATTTCCACTTGAGAGTGCCCTTGCCACTGGGCCACTGTATCTCCACTTGAGATCGCTCTATCGACAATACCACTGCGGCCCCACTTGACATCGCTCTAGCCACTGGGCCACTGTATCTCCACATGACATCGCTCTAGACACTGGGACACTGTATCTCCACTTGAGATCGATCTTGCTACTGATCCACTGTATCTCCACTTGAGAGTGGTCTAGCCACTGGGCCACTGTATCTCCACTTGAGATCGCTCTAGCCACTGGTCCACAGTATTTTCACTTGAGAGTGCTCTAGCCACTGGTCCACTCTATCTCAGCTTGAGATCGCTTTAGCCACTGGGCCACTGTATCTCCAAATGATATCGCTCTAGCCACTGGGCCACTTTATCTCCACTTGAGATCACTCTAGCCACTGGGCCATTGTATCTCCACATGAGATCGTTCTAGCCACTGGGACACTGTATCTCACTTGAGAGTAGTCTAGCCACTGGGTCACTGTATCTCCACTTGAGAGTGCTCTTGCCACTGGGACAGTGTATCTCCACTTGAGAGTGCTCTTGCCACTGGGACAGTGTATCTCCACTTAAGAGTGCTATTGCCACTGGGCCACTGCGGCCGTACTTGAGATCGCTCTAGCCACTGGGCCACTCTATCTCCACTTGAGAGTGCTCTTGCCACTGGGCAACTGTATCTCCACTTCAGATCGCTCTAGCCACTGGGTCACTGTATCTCCACTTGAGAGTGCTCTTGCCACTGGGCCCCTGTATCTCCATTTGAGAGTGCCCTTGCCACTGGGCCACTGCGGCCATACTTTGGATCGCTCTCTCGACTATGCCTCTGCAGCCCCACTTGAGATCGCTCTAGCCACTGGGTCAGTGTATCTTCACTTGAGAGAAATCTTGCCACTGAGCCACTGCGGCCCCAATTGGGATCGCACTAGCCACTGAGCCACTGTATATCCACTTGAGATCGCTCTAGCCACTGGGTCACTGTATCTCACTTGAGAGTGCTCTTGCCACTGAGCCACTGCGGCCACACTTGGGATCGCTATATCGACTATGCCACTGCGGCCCCACTTGAGATCGCTCTATCCACTGGGCCACTGTATCTCCTCTTGATAGTGCTCTTTCCACTGGGCCACTCTATCTCCACTTGAGATCGCTCTTGCCAATGGGCCACTGAATCTCCACTTGAGAGTGCTCTTGCCACTGAGCCACTGCGGCACCACATGGAATCGCTCTAGCCACTGGGCAACTGTATCTCCACTTGAGAGTCCTCTTGCAACTGAGCCACTGCGGCTCCACTTGGGATCGCTCTATCGACTATGCCACTGCGGCCCCACTTGACATCGCTCTAACCACTGGGTCACTGTATCTCCACTTGACATCTCTCTAGCCACTGGGCCACTGTATCTCCACTTGACATCGCTCTAGCCACTGGGTCACTGTATCCCCACATGAAAGTACTCTTGCCACTGGGCCACTGTATCTCCACTTAGAAGAGCTCTTGCCACTGGGCCACTGCGGCCCCACTTGAGATCGCTCTAACCACTGGGACACTGTATCTCCAATTGAGAGTTATCTTGCCACTGGGCCACTGTATCTCCACTTCAGAGTGCTCTTGCCACTGAGCCAATGCGGACCCACTTGACATCGCTCTAGCCACTGATCCACTGTATCTCCACTTGGGAGTGCTCTATCTACACGGCCACTTTACCTCCACTTGGGATCGCTCTAGCCACAGGGCCACTGTATCTCCACTTGAGATCGCTCTAGCCACTGGGTCACTGTAACTCCACTTGAGATCGCTCTAGCCACTGGGTCACTGCGGAACCACTTGCGATAGCTCTATAGACTATGCCACTGCAGCCCCACTTGACATCGCTCTAACCACTGTGTCACTGTATCTCCACTTGACATTGCTCTAGCCACTGGGCCACTGTATCTCCACTTGACATCGCTCTAGCCACTGGGCCACACTATCTCCACTTGAGAGGGCTCTTGCCACTGAGCCACTGCGGCCCCACTTGGGATCGCTCTAGCCAGGGTGCCACTGTATCTCTACTTAAGATCGCTCTAGCCACTGGGCCACTCTATCTCCACTTGAGAGTGCTCTTGCCACTGGACCACTGCGGCCCCACTTGGGATCGCTCTACCGACTATGCCACTGCGGCCCCACTTGACATCGCTCTAGCCACTGGTCACTGTATCTCCACTTGAGAGTGCTCTAGCTACTGGGCAACTGTATCTCCACTTGAGAGTGCCCTTGAAACTGAGCCACTGCGACCCCACTTGGGATCGCTCTATTGACTATGCCACTGCGGCCACACTTGACATTACTGTATCCACTGGGTCACTGTATCTCCACTTGACATCGCTCTAGCCACTGGGCCACTGTATCTTCACTTGAGATTGCTCTTGCCACTGGGCCACTGTATCTCCACTTGAGATCGCTCTAGCCACTGGGTCACTGCGACCACACTTGGGATCGCTCTTTCCACTTGGCCACTGTATCTCCACCTGAGATCGCTCTATCCACTGGGTCACTGTTTCTCCACTTGACATCGCTCTAGGCACTGGGCCACTGTATCTCCACTTGAGAGTGCTCTAGCTACTGGGCAACTGTATCTCCACTTGAGAGTGCTCTTGCCACTGAGCCACTGCGACCCCACTTGGGATCGCTCTATTGACTATGCCACTGCGGCCCCACTTGACATCGCTCTAGCCACTGGGCCACTGTATCTCCACTTGAGAGTGCCCTTGCCACTGAGCCACTGCGGCCCCACTTTGGATCGCTCTATCGACTATGCCACTGCGGCCATACTTGACATCACTGTAGCCACTGGGTCACTGTGTCTCCACTTGACATTGCTCTCTCCTTTGGGCCACTGTATCTCCACTTGGTACATCGCGTTAGCCACTGGGCCATTGTGTCTCCACTTTCATCGCTCTAGCCACTGGGCAACTGTATCTCCACATGAGATCGCTCTAGCCACTGGGCCACTGTATCTCCACTTGAGAGTGCTCTAGCCACTGGGTCACTGCGACCCCACTTGGGATCGCTCTAGCCACTGGGCCACTGTATCTCCACTTAAGATCGCTCTATCCACTGGGCCACTGTATCTCCACTTGAGAGTGCTCTAGCCACTGGGCCACTGTATCTCCACTTGAGATCGCTCTAGCCACTGGGCCACTGTAACTCCACTTGAGAGTGCTCTAGCCACTGGGTCACTGCGACCACACATGGGATCGCTCGAGCCACTGGGCCACTGTATCTCCACTTAAGATCGCTCTATCCACTGGGCCGCTGTATCTCCACTTGAGAGTGCTCTAGCCACTGGGCCACTGTATCTCCACTTGAGATCGCTCTAGCCACTGGGCCATTGTATCTCCACTTGACATCGCTCTTGCCAATGGGCCACTCTATCTCCACTTGAGAGTGCTCTAGCCACTGGGTCACTTCGACCCCACTTGGGATCGCTCTTGCCACTTGGCCACTGTATCTCCACTTGACATCGCTCTAGCCTTTAGGCCACTGTATCTCCACTTGACATCACGTTAGCCACAGGGTCACTGTATCTCCACTTGAGAGTGCTCTTGAAACTGAGCTACTGCGTCCCCACTTGGGATCGCTCTAGCCACTGGGCCACATTATCTCCACTTGAGAGTGCTCTAGCCACTGGGCCGCTGTATCTCCACTTGAGATCGCTCTAGCCACTGGGCCACTGTATCTCCACTTGAGATCGCTCAAGCCAATGGGCCACTGTATCTCCACTTGAGGTGCTCTTGCAACTGAGCCACTGCGGCCTACTTGGGATCGCTCTATCGACTTTGCCACTGCGGCCCCACTTGACATCGCTCTAGCCACTGGGCCACTGTATCTCCACTTGAGATCGCTCTAGCCACTGGGTCACTGTATCTCCACTTCAGAGTGCTCTTGCCACTGAGCCACTCTATCTCCATTTGAGATCGCTCTAGCCACTGGGAGACTGTATCTCCACCTGAGATCGCTCTATGCACTGGGCCACTGTATCTCCACTTAAGGGTGCTCTAGCCACTGGGCCACTGTATCTCCACTTGAGATGGCTCTAGCCACTGGGCCACTGTATCTCCACTTGATATCGCTCTGGCAAATGGGCCACTTTATCTCCTCTTGAGATCGCTCGAGCCACTGGGCCACTGTATCCCCACATGAGATCGCTCTAGCCACTGGGACACTGTATCTCCACTTGAGATCGCTCTAGCCACTGCGCCACTGTATCTCCACTTGCGAGTTGTCTAACAACTGAGCCACTGTATCTCCACTTGAGATCGCTCTAGCCACTGGGCCACTGTATCTCCACTTGAGAGTGCTCTTTCCACTGAGCCACTGCGGCCCCACTTAGAATCGCTCTAGATACTGGGCCACTGTATCTCCACATCAGATCGCTCTAGCGACTGGGTCACTGTATCTCCACTTGAGAGTGCTCTTGCCACTGAGCCACTGCGGCCCCACTTGGGATCGCTGTATCGACTATGCCACTGCGGCCCCACTTGACATCGTTCTAGCCACTGGGTCACTGTATCTCCACTTAAGATCCCTCTAGCCACCGGGCCACTGTATCTCCACTTGAGTGTGCTCTTGCAACTGAGCCACTGCGGCCCCACTTGGGATCGCTCTATCGACTATGCCAATGTGGCCCCACTTGACATCGCTCTAGCCAATGGGCCACTGTATGTCCACTTGAGATCGCTCTAGCCACTGGGTCACTGTATCTAAACTTTAGAGTTCTCTTGCCACTGAGCCACTTTATCTCCAGTTGAGATCGCTCTAGCCACTGGGCCACTGTATCTCCACTTGAGATCGCTCTATTCACTGGGCCACTGTATCTCCACTTGAGAGTGCTCTAGCCGCTGGGCCACTGTATCTCCACTTGAGATCGCTCTAGCCACTGGGCCACTGTATCTACACTTGAGATCGCTCTAGCCACTGGGCCACTTTATCTCCACTTGAGATCGCTCTAGCCACTGGGCTACTGTATCTCCACTTGAGATCGCTCTAGCCACTGGGCCACTGTATCTCCACTTGAGATCGCTCTAACCACTGGGCCACTGTATCTCCACTTGTGAGTGCTCTAGCCACTGGGCCACTGTATCTTCACTTGGGATCGCTCTAGCCATTGGGCCACTGTATCTCCACTTGAGATCGCTCTAGCCACTGGGCCAATGTATCTCCACTTGAGAGTGTTCTTGCCACTGAGCCACTGCGGCCCCACTTGGGATCGCTCTATCGACTATGCCACTGCGGCCCCACTTGACATCACTCTATCCACTGGGTCACTGTATATCCACTTTACATCGCTCTAGCCACTGGGCCACTGTATCTCCACTTGACATCGCTCTTGCCACTGGGCCACTGTGTCTCCACTTGCGATCGCTCTAGCCACTGGGCAAGTGTATCTCCACTTGACATCGCTCTTGCCACTGGGCCACTGTGTCTCCACTTGCGATCGCTCTAGCCACTGGGCAACTGTATCTCCACTTGAGATCGCTCTAGCCACTGGGCTACTGTATCTCCACTTGAGATCGCTCTAGCCACTGGGCCACTGTATCTCCACTTGAGAGTGCTATAGCCACTGGGTCACTGCGACCCCACTTGGGATCGCTCTAACCACTGGGCTACTGTATCTCCACTTGAGATCGCTCTATCCAGTGGGCCACTGTATCTCCACTTGAGAGTGCTCTAGCCACTGGGCCACTTTATCTCCACTTGGGATCGCTCTAGCCACTGGGCCACTGTATCTCCACTTAAGATCGCTCAAGCCACTGGGCCACTGTATCTCTACTTGAGAGTGCTCTTGCCACTGGGCCACTGCGGCCCTACTTGGCATTACTCATACCCACTAGGCCTATGTGGCCCTACTTTATATATACATATGTCCATCTGAAAGATGTTGCTTTCTAGCAGTGAAATAATTATAAGAATCGGCCGTGTAGTTTCCGAGCTTACCCTAGATATATAAACAAATAAACAAATTCACATTACCTCTTTTTAATATTATAGCACATATTTCATAACCTATCAATTTTTTAAAATCATACATTACAATAAAAATGAACAGCTGTTACCAATTTTAAGTTTTTACTTAATTATTAAAAATGGTAAACCAGATGCCGCGTTACTTCTTTAAAATTCTTCTTTATTCAACCAGTACATACGAGATAAGTGGTTAACATAAAATGTAAATTTAAATAAAATAGGCCTATTTTATTGAAAATTAATCAATTATGTTGGTGATCAGCCTCAAATAATGATTCATTGTTCCTCGCTGTTCTACATTATCATTTTACCATAATTCAATTGACGTGGTCCACCTGTCAGCGAACTCCAGACCATGTCACGCCGCACCAATGCAACAGGACGAGTCTACAGAACGGTTCAGTGAGTGTGTCTTGGCATGCCTTCTCTTGCACACATGTGCACAAGTCTTCGACCCATTTAGTCACGTCTCTGAATAAACCACAGAGATCAAGTTAAACACGTTAAATTGACACGAAATAGCTCACATATCGTAGAACTTTTATGGTGTTAACTTACTGTATTTTACTCCCCATATTTTGCTTTGTATCAGGAGATGTTTTCTTGAAACAGGACATAAAACACTTGGGGACTGAGGGTATCGAAATGCTACGTGGGTTCAACAAAACTTTGAATTTCAGCAAGTAGTTTACATAATAATAATAATGTCTAAAGGGTACAATAGTGTGTTTTAGATGTTTAATCTTTTGCAAAGTTAATTGAGCAAGATTTAGTAACGAAATATGAAACGGCCACAGTAGTTTCCGACATTTTTCCCTAAACCTGTATAATATAATATTTGTTCTTAATCTGTATGATTATGTGTTTAGGTGACAGCGATGCCATGTGTGTGTATTGAATTTTTATGATAATAGTAATCATTGATTTGTATTTATAATACTATGTTCATTATGTATTTAGTTTAAGTAATATGTTTGAATGTTGTGTTGGAAATGTCTCTGAAATGCGTGTTAATCATGATTGAGTTTCTTGTTATGTCTTTATTTGTGATTTTGTCTTTAATATCCCTGGCAAATTGTTTAGCAGTATATAATTTTATTGTTTATTGTTCAGTGAAACACCTCAATTTTTCAAACAATATGATAATTAGTCAATGTATATCATTTAACTTGAATTCCACAAATGTTAATATGTGTAATCTGTTTTGCATATGTTTAGTATAGAATGTGTAAAACTATTTATTTTTGACAATTGTGTTGGAGGTAGAATTTAAGCCTGTTGGTAGTAACTATGCCAAAGTGTTTTCTTCTATGCCAGAAAGGCATATTTCTGATCTAGAAGTATAACTTATATTTTCTCTAGTAAACAAAAAAAGCAGTTAAGTTTTGTTTCTAATTGTTTATTGATTTCAAAACAATAGGAAAGAGAAAAAATGAAAATTAATGATTCGAAAAGAAATCCCGAAGGAAAGAACACTGGCTCTGAGCTTCAGCAGCAATCAATAGTTATTAACGACATTAGACATTATTATTTAATGAAATATGGTACATAGATGCAAACATGAATAATAGTTTTAAAGATGTTGAATATAGGAGAATAATCAATGTCGTAATAAGATGGACCATAGTCAGACTCGAATCCTGTGAAGAAGTTCGTCGAAAGTTCGGCCCGAGGAGAAGTTTCGTAGAGTTGAGCAACCGGCGGGCCAGTTAGAGGTCGAGATGTATCCAGAGTTCGACTCCAGGCCGAGTCCAGTTCCTTTCCAACTTCCGGAGAACCAGCCCGCCAAGGATGGTATTTGGAGTCCCACCAGAGGGTGAGTTTCAACCGTCTAACTGTGAGGACCATTGGCTTACAACTACCTAGAGCTGCCTTCATCGCCGTTTGCTGTTTTCAAGATGTGCTCAGATAAGTCACTGTAGTGATGTTTAATCGCAAAGTTTCAATATCAATGATTTCATTTCAGAATAACAGGCAATCATTTGGTGCCCGATTGGCCAACTGGTGTGGCCTATAATTTGATTATAAATAGTACATTTTAAATAATTCATTGTTTATGAAATGTCTTATTAATGTTTTTTAACCATGACCTCTGATAAGGAAAACAAGCCCACTTAAGGTAATAATCTAGGACTTTTCATTGTTTTCTCACAGTTCCTTTCATTAACAGAAACGCAATCCCCCGACTTTCCCTTCCAATCTTATTATTTCACTCTTATTTATAATTAATTAACTTTCGAATGTTTTGAGGTAACTTATCTTATTATGGCATGTTTCCCGCTTATATTATTTTTGTTGATGTGAAATTATTATATATATATTTATTTATTTATAATACCTACTTCTTATATAAAGATGTAGAGAAGTTGTGACAGAATTTCCACTAGAAATAGCTGAGGTAATTTAACAAGTTAATATCTCTGTTTCTTCACATATATCCATTTCTCCTTTAAATATTCCATATATGTATATCTCTTTGCATTTCAAATATACAGTTTATTTTCTTTGTGGTATTCGTTTTGGTTAAGCAATGCTACATCAGGCATCTGTTTTTGTTAAAGTGAAAAGAACGTTATGTCATTTTTGTTCTGTTATGGAAGCAATCTGTTGAATGAATGAATGGTGGATTCGCAATTAAAAGTTCTTTGCCCACCAGCTTCATGTATTGAACTGTTTTGAGATGTACCAACGATGATGTTTGTTGAGGAACAAGAAGAGTAGATAATTTATCTTTCTATCCAAGTTTAAATTGGAAATTTATACGTAAAACATATGGAAAGTCCAGCTAAGTCTCTCAAGACTGCTGATCTGGTGAATGTAAATTAATTTACGTTTTGATTGAATAGCGATCTAGTTATATGTTTTGTGACGTATCCAACTGTGCTTCGTTTTATAAAATTTTGTTTTACATCATTAATAATTGCTACTACTATCCAGGAGCCCATGCTTACGTGAATTCTACGAGCACTAGACGAGAGACATTTAGATTAATTCGAGCATGGTCATGCATGCGATATGTCACAAAATTATAGTGTCAATTTGATTTGATTTGCGGTAAATATTTTTTTTCATCTAAACTTAATCTTTCATTGAATATATCTTTGAACTAAAATTCACAATAACATGTCATTTTTTACTTATTCTTACACTTAAGTAATGACAATTTCATTTGTAATATGCTCCTACTTATATATGTATAACTATGGCACATGCTCATCTACATAAGTAGATGTCTTCTAGTTCCATTTGCTACAGCAAATTGTGTCCATACTACTCTTATAATAAATATTATTCTCCTATGCATACATGTATATGTGCGTATCTACCAGATTCCTTTCCTATGCAGAATTTCGTCTGTTCAACTGTTGGACCGCTATAACGCTGAACGATCACATTGGTTTATACCCTCCTCAACAGCAAAAATTATATTTACGTTATTAAAATTTATGAATGCTCAAAGAAATTGAGTATAACCAATTAACAGTGTAAACATGTTTGTACTTTATTTTAGGTTTATTGGTACTAATTCCCTCTAATAAAGGCAATGTTTATTTTTTGAGACGTAAATTTAAAACGGCTAGAAAAGACTTGGAGAGACTTCCCAGTGAGGAATGACAGACCAAATAATGTTTTAGCTTCATGTGCCAGAATCTGATGTACCTAGTTTTAAACACAACACATGGCTTGTTTTCTATGTCACATAAAAACATTCCATTGTGTTTTACACTGGAGCCAACGGCCCCCTCCACCATTGCCTCCCACTGAGCGAGGTGGCGCAGTAGTAACTCACTGGACTTGCAATCAGGAGAACCTGGGTTCGATTCCAGGTCCGGACATCCTGATTTCTGTTTCCATAGTTTTCCGAAATCATTCCAGGCGAATTCTGGGATGGGTTCCTAACAAAGGACATGGCCGCCTCCTTTCCAACCCCTCTTCCTTGTGTAACCTGCATCGTCTCTAATGACCTCTCTGTCGACGAGACGTTAAGCCCAACTTCCTACTTACTTAACATTGCCTCCCGGTGCCAACAGTCAGTCTGAATAAAGGGGCGAAGGTATCGAGAATATTTCATGCACCAGAGGGACTTCACATTTTTGGCCAATCACATAGTATTTAAATAGCCTAAATCATAAGTTACCGTGACCCGTATTTTTCTTTTACCCAGTTTTGTCCGCATGATACTATTTTTCACAGATTCCCAGCACAACGGAAATGTAACCCTCTAGGACAGTTTCTTTCTCGCAAGTTTGACATTTTCTTCAGCTCCGGGCACTGGTGGGCCATGAGCATAACACGCGTACCAGTTTCAGCCCACTAAGCGAGGTACGATATCCTGGACAATCTGCAACGATAACCCCAAACATTCGTAGTCCCATAAGATTAACCTGGGAAGGATTTCATTTCAATTAGAAACCCCTTAAGCTCCGCAACCCGCTCTCTGCAGCGCAGTTAGCTCCACACGCTTCGCAATCTGCTCCGCAGTCGGCTATGCACGCTACGTCTGCTCCAACCCTTCAACTACCTACACCCCCCCCCCTTTTTCCATCCTTCTTCACAATGAGCTAAACTGTGATTATCTACACCTGATGTCTGATACACTAACACCCATCTCCACACATTCACATACCTACACCCAACCCCTTACCACATCATCCTCCTTCACGAGGTATGCTGTGATTATTTATGGAATTAATTAGGATGCCTGCTGCAAGATCGCAGACTCTTCAAACTCCTCTGATAGGGCTATCTACACCTGATGCCTGGTACACTATCAACCCACCCTCCCCTCTGCTGTCATGTAATTACTTAACCCCCCCCCCCCCTTCATCCTTCCAACAACAAACATTTACCCAGCGAGATATACCGTCTTCAGTTCCAAACTTGCTTGCTAGACAACACTGCTGTCATCATAGGTCGTCACCCTAGTCGCAGAACTGGCCGCTAGGAGTGCTGGCGTCTCTTAATTTCGTCATCGGCTGCTAGGTAGCACGCAAGTTTGATGAATAGATTACATTAATGTCGGCAACGGCTGCTAGATGGAGTGTCAGTCGCTCGCGCGTGACCTCCAAAAGCCATTGTTGTTTAATGTTATTACCTGTTACTATGATCTCTGAGATCAGATGTAAGTTTAAGACAATGTTCTCCATCATATATGTAATGCTTTAGTTTATAAAAAAACTTTACTTTATGGTGATTTTAAACCAGGAACCCATAGGTCACCATATTTACTTGCACCTTTGTCCTCTCGGCCATGAGAGCTTGGATCCCAATGTAAGATTTAATACGGTATAAATAAAACACCTACGAACTAGCACATTCAAAACGAAGCTGTAGTTTATATCATGATTGAACAATAGATTAATTAAAACATAATTTTATAAAAAAAGTGATTTATTTAATTATAATTTTGTATATAAAACTTAAAATTTTCGAACATAAATATATGAAGCTATATGTTTACAAAGTTGTATTTAAAGGAAATTTTGTTTATAGGTTCACAACAGCCAAATATTCGAAACATATTTTTTTTAGAGAAAAGTTATGTCTTTAAATTAAATATATATTTATTAAACTTTTACAAAACAAACATACCCGAGCGATTCATCTTAGGATTCGTATTTTTTAGACAGATAGAATATGTCGTCGAAAAAATTATTATGTAAATATTACCATCGCCTACTTGAATTTTAATAAGCATAGAAGCAATCTTTATTTGATTTTTTAATTAATTATGTAACAACTCCGAGCATCAAATACAACTCATTGCTTACCTTACAACAGGTCATTTAGGTTCTAAACCCTTTACGGAAAGGGCGATTACACATTTAAGCCATTTTGTAAATACAGTCATTTCTGAATCATCAATGCTATAGTGGCCAAATTCATAACATAGACACCATACCCATCATACACCATAATGGTAAGATCATTTAGATCCTAAACCCTTTCTGGCATGGTCAAACACACCTAAAATATTTTATTAGTATACTTACTCATAATTGCCCATATACCGAAGCTATACTCATAGAATTTACAACATACACTTCACTCCTGATGTAGATAAAATCAACAGGGTCAAACACACCTATCATCATTTTGTAAGCATAGTTACTCATAATTACCCATCTACCAAAACTATACTCATCAAACTCAAACTATAACAAATGGTGAGCAGATTGGTACAGAACTCTATTACTGTTCAGGATACTTACATTATATTCAGTTCTATTACTTTGAAATTCAAACAGTGAACAACGAGCGAGAACTATCAAGGGAAATAGATCGGTGTAATAAGCAATGGACAACAACACGAAGTAGTATTTACATATTGGTTCGACACTCGTACTTTACATTCCGATATAAGCTTTTTAATTCCATTACAAACTCACACACACAATCACATATACACATTCACCTATACCCCCACACACTGCAGGCTTACCATGGCTCAGAGAGCCGACTGGCCGGGATCTATATAACAAACAGTGAGTGGATTGACACAGAGAATGAGTTCCGTTCATCTTTTCCTAAACTTCAAACTCTTAACATTTTCTAACCTTTAACATATTCTACGCTTTATTCCTTTCTACAGTTTAAACCGTTATACACTTTAATATTTTATATGTGCTCGTGAACCTTAACATCTTCTTGGATTTTAATGGTTTCTTGAAGTTTAACCTCTTTTGAAAAGTAAGCTTTTATTCTGACATTTAAATTCAATTCTGTATTAACTTGTTTTTTTTTAACGCTATCTATTTTAATTGGTTTGAAATTTTTATTTTTAATATTTTTAAGTGAGCGTATTAAAGTGCTGTAAGGTAGGACGCTTCAGTAGCGTAGTTGATTAAGCCATAGGTTATGAAGCGACCCTGCTGGGATTCGAACCCCTTCCAGGTAAAATTAATTAGATACCGGGTTATTACTTGAGAAATTTCACAGAATAACCATTAATGGGAAATTTCAATAATCGAAAGGCATAGGCTTTGTTTAATGGGGGAATATCTTAAATCATTAACTCCAAACTCTCACACACAACAATCCACACACCCATACGCGCGCACACACAGAAATGCACACACATACACATGCAGTATGACACACCAAAACACCCACACACACACTCACACTACTCATTTGCACATACCATACAAAGCAATTGCAAAACCCCTAATCATCAAACTTTATAAGCAAAACTTACTACTTGAAAACTATATCAACTTGTCATACAACTCAAATGAACAAAGCATTCAAAACCAGCCACAATAATATTATGGAACCACTTCAAACCATATTACTGACAACATACCACCCACTTGCAAAACCCCTAACATCAAATTTTACACACAAAACTAAATACTTGAAAACTATATAAACATATTATACAACTCAAATGAACAACACATTCAAAAACATCCACGACCATGCCATGGAACCACTTCAATCTATAATACTAACAACCTAACACCCAATTACAAAACCCTAACAAAAACTTTACAAGCAAAACTAAATACTCGACAACTACAGGATGAATCCTTTAAAAGAGGCCCCGTGGTCTGTATTTCCTCATTCCCTCGCTCCGTCACACACATGTCCGACAGGGCCTCTTTTAAAGGACTCATCTTGTATATCAACATACCATACAACACAAATGAACCACTCTCCATCATTTGCCTTCCAATACACATTATAACACATATTTAATTTAAAGTATAATGATATACAAAAAAGCAAAAAACCTCTTCGAGTCTCAATATTTATAATTTACTATATAACATCATTTAAAACTAAGTTAAGATACAAATAAATCACTCATATCACTCAAATTGTGTTATATCATACTACATACAGCAATCAAAACATGTTTATTTCATAAAAATCCCTTAATAAAAGAGTTTTTTTTTTTTTAGATCTACTCTTTTTAACTATTGGTTCGATTCTTCTAGATTACTTAGATCTTATCTGTGTAACAAGTATTTACACGTTTAAACCTTCTTTCATCTCACAAGACGCCTTACTGTTGTTTAAAGGTAACTATATTTAGCTTCTTCGAAAAGAATCAAAATTCAATCATACATACTGATTTAGTCAATACTTCAATCATACATACTGATTTAGTCAATACTTCAATCATACATACTGATTTAGTCAATACTTCAATCATACATACTGATTTAGTCAATACTTCAATCATACATACTGATTTAGTCAATACTTCAATCATACATACTGATTTAGTCAATACTTCAATCATACATACTGATTTAGTCAATACTTCAATCATACATACTGATTTAGTCAATACTTCAACCTAAACGCAGGCATGGACAGTTTTACTAACATATTCTTTGTTTCAATTCCCAATTAGATAAATACGCATATATGAATTACTATGCGCGATATTTGTTTAAACCCATTCATCTTAGACTTTAAGTATTAAATAATTCTTTCAAATTAATGTTCTTTTTTTAATCTATTATTAACTTAAAGCCATACTAATTTAATATAGTTCAATAACACAAATGTTAAGTACTCATTATGCAACAAACATCAACTTTACATAATGCAAGTCGATGCAGTTCCTAACATACCCTATCATAACCAAAGTAATTTTAATATTTTTAATTATTCTAGGAATTTGTGAATGGCTGACAAATTCTTGCAAGCTTCTTAAGAACACCATGTTTGATTATTATCCATACAGCTTAACATTTTGAGAAACTTTAATAAAATTGTATCGCTCATGATAGGTTAGGCTTACAATAGGAGAGTTGAGCACACACATTATCAATCATCAAGAGTAAAATATGTATACTCGCGTAACAAAAATACATATTTAGCGAGAATATTTACATATAAATAGTACATACATAGCGATTCAAGAACCATGCAGGGTAAGTAGATATTTATTTTAATCGCGTTTCAAGCAAAATAACCAAAGCTTTGGCGTAATGAATATCAGTAGATGAGGAATGAGAGAGCTGGCTCACCTCACTTAAATCGGCAATTTCCCTCAAAAGTACAGGAGAAAACTAACATAACTATTTCCTGCTATTTTTTATCGAAAGTACAAGAAAAATTTAAAAACTCGAAAGCTAAAATCAAGCAAATTTCTCGATTCCAAACAACTTTCATCATGTTTTCTAGAAACGTAAAATTATCAAGTGAGCAATCCAAATCAATCAAATTTAATCCAAACTCAAGCAAAATAAACTAAAATCAAATGAAATATTATCTTATTATTCTTTACGGATTATATTCGCAACTCTACTAACTTTTTAAAAAAATTTCATCTATCTTATCAAAGTTGTCACCTATTTCATGGCGTGCATATTCATCGTCAATGTTTTCTAAGAGCAATAATTGTAAGTTTTGTAGACTTAGATGAAATTTGAAAACTAATTCTCTGAGTTCGTCAGAAGCATTACCTAAATTATAGGAAGGTGTATTTGACACATTACCACCTTTAAATAGTTTGTCAGATTGCATGGTAACACAGGAATTTTCATTTTTATTTATAAAGAATGAAATTTATTAAGAGGAATAATAGATTGCATAAAATAAAAATGACACACAAATCCTGCACAAAAAAAAAATTTACAAATCAAAATTTACGCTAGGAGAAAACTCTTATTCTGGTTTAACAAAATTTTTTTTTTTCGATAAAACAACTTAACTATAGATCTAAATATTTGTGTTAAACTACCGAAACATTTTGTTGTTTCCTTAAAACCGTTTACATCCTCCATTTATTAATTTAAAAAATTTACATATCTTTTGTAATATTTTCTTTAAAATAATCATAACTTAGATTCCTTTAACTAATTAGAACAACATTACAAAATTTTCCTGCTTCAACAGCTATGTTAAAATCTACACTAATTTTTATGATTGTTTTACATTTAACAGTTGTTTTTCAATTTGAACAATCAATAACAAATAATGGTCTTCGCCCCAAAAATGAATAATAATTGATATCACCTTGAGTGTTTACAATTGGTTTATAATAAAGTTCATTATTTCTATTATAGAGTATCTAGTTTTGATTTTCAATTTCTAAAATCATTATAAGCAAGAAACATTTGATCACAAAGGCCATTTTCAATATCTAGATTCCAATTTTATTTAGGAAAGATCTCATTTCTTCCATTCTTAACATAGATATTTCTTACACTTCAGTGATCAAACATAGAAGCATGTACAATTACAAAAGCCTACAATTACAAAATCAGACATATTAAATTGTAAATCTATTAAACTGATCTCTTACATCAAAATTAAAAACAGTTGTTCCAGCAGGAACTTCTTTTTCTAAAAATTGCCAATAATTTTAACTAATAGGTATTTTTGGATGTTTGTATATTTTTTCTTTAATTGCAATGGCTGTGTTAGAATAATATTCAACAGTTGGCCACAAAATTTCTGATTTTTGAATAACAATTTTACCTGCATCAGCATAACTCTTCTGAACTGCACCATCTGCATTCTTAGTTTAATAAACAAATAAACAATTGTTATGAGATGAATTACGAAAAGAAGTAATATTATAACCTCATTTCCAGTCAATTTCATTGTTATATCGAATAAAACCAAACAGATATCTCAGTGGATAGGTTATTTCATTTGTTTTATCACTGTGAACAGTATTTAGATGATATTTACTATCAACACCAGTAAATTCTAAATAATTTTGCTCACTTGTAATCTTCACAAATTATTCATCATTGTTGGAGTTAAACCTGGGTTATCAACAGCCTCAATAATATGTCCATGTTTTGAGATTTCTGCTCTAGAATATTGGAAAGGAATAGAGTTAGCACATATATCAAAATTATCTAATATTGCATATTTTGCCTCATCTCCTTCTTTATCTCTCTTTGGTAGCCTAAATTGCTCAAAAACATAAGCATCGTTTAGGAAAGAAAAGCTATCACGTATAGGAGTATAAAATTCAATTCTATTATTGTAAACATTTCAGTTCACCCTAGTTTGATCAGTTGGAAGAAAAGTTTGGCTTTAAAAATTCTCGATACTTTTATAACTCATTTATAAGTTAAAAAAAATTAATATATGAAAGAAAGATTCATCAAAGGATATTTCTCTGGTTAAATTACTCATTGACAAATTCAAAAATATAAAACTAATCATGAAGCATGTTACGAAAGAAATAAGAAGAAAGATCTACCTTTAATTCCTGAATTATAAAATATTGATTTAAAAAAGTAGAACAAGTAAGTGAATAAAATAAAAATTTAATAACAACACAAGTTACAGTTGCAGCAAAAAATTTAGATTATCCACCTACTCCTGAAGAAACATCATTTGAAAGAAAATTATTTGCTAAAGATAGGTCTCCAAATTTGGGTATAATACATCTGAAAAACTCAACTATTAGCCTTGGAAAATATATTTCTGGAGATATTAATAACATTAAAGAAAATTACGGTTTACGAGGAGAAAGGCATGATTTTTATATCATTGATACAAAAGTAAATAATGATGGCGACTATCTATTTGTCAAATACAACGAATATTAATTAAGAGAATGATTTCTAAAATGTTAACAAAAAATTGCACAGAAGAACTACAAGGTAATTACAATGTTATTGATCTAAAAATGTACACAGAAATTGTTTCATTGACCAATGCTCTATTTCAAAAAATATATTCCTAAACAGAAAAGGAATAATCTAATTTCAAGTGTTGGTTGGAATAATAATAAAATAATGAGACCAATTTATGAGAATTACATGAAACATTCAAGCTCAAGATCAATACCAAACACACCAGAAAGAATGATTTCTCCAAGAACTCCTAGATCTGGAGAAGGTATAAAAAATAAACAATGATTTGCCAAAAGCATATGTCTGGATGGATGTTGTTAGAAAATTGGTTGATAGATTATTAGTTATTCATGGTGAAGAAAATGCTGTAAATAAAATTATTACAATGAAAAATGGAGCTTAATGAACATGTCGAACAATAAATTTTCTGATTTCGTTATTAATAATCCAAAAGGAATTATATATCTTATAAGAGTTTTAAGTGTAATTCAACATTCATTTTGCAATTCTGGACATCACAGAAAATGTACAATAAATTGGGCATTAAATAATTTACATTTGCCTGCAATGCATTTGCCAGGGTATAATTACTGTGGACCATTTACAAAATTGATTGAAAGATTGGAAAGAGGCGACACAAGAAGAAATAAATTAGATGAAACATGTAAATATCATGATATTGCTTATAGAAACAATAAAGATTTAGAATCTAGACTTGAAGTTGGACAAAATTTTACAAAAAGAAGTCAACAAGATTATGTTAGATAAAGACACTACAATCTGTGAAAAAACTTCTACTGCTGCTGTTGCTTCATCTATGTTTACAAAAAGAAAATTAGAATGGGGTATTAAAATTTATTAATTACGTATATATTTTTTACTTAATAATGAAGATAACAAATACAACATTCGATATACCCATTAATCAATTAAGAGATTTGGGTATAGATGATTTTTTTAACAAAGGAACAACTACAGAGAAGAATTAAAAATGAAAAGAAGACAAAGGTTTCAAACTAACTTTTTCAATGCCAACAATAAAAAAAATACTAAAACAAAAATCTGGAAGTGGTTTACATCATGGAGGTTTTATACCATTTTTAATTCCAGTTTTAGCTGCACTCAGTGCTTTATCTGGCGGAGCTAGCTCAATTTACAATTCTGTTGAACAAACTAGAAAAAATATAAAATAATTAGAAGAACAACAGCGACATAACTTAGCAATAGAAAATTAATCAGAAAGTCATTAAGTTGCAAAAAGGGGTAGACCAAAAGCAATTTGAATATATCCCCAATATTTAATATTTATATTGAAAAATATGTAAAAATATTAAATGTAAAATATTTCATCAATGTTTATATGATTGATGAAATACCAAAAACAATGCACAGAAATGAATGTGCTGTTATTAATTTTGACAATTCATCAAATCGTAGTACTCATTGGGTTTGTTATTTTAAAGAAAATAATAATGTTTACTATTTCGATTCATTTGGAGGTTATGTTCCTACTAATTTAACTAATTACTTCAAAAAGATAAATTTTCATTACAATGATAATAGAATTCAGAATTTTAATTCAGTTATCTGAGGACATTTATGTATAATGGTGTTACATATTTTTTTACAAGAGGTTTTATGTTTCATGACATAATTTCTTTATTATTAAATGACAGATATATTTGGGAAACCATTAATCAAATCTTTGAATAAAAACTCAGACGCTAATGCTATTGAATGAAAAACATACGTAGATTCAAAATACAATGTTGTTGTTTCTGCTTTACAAGATCAATTTAGTAAAGTTTTTGTTTATACAGAAGATTATGTTTCTCTTCAAAATCGTATAGTTAATAATATGGCTGATCCTATAGATGGAAAAAGATGCAGTCAATAAAATATTTTTCGGTAAAGAAATAGCTATTAAATTACAAGATTTTAAACCAATCTGTTTTGAATTATTGTGAAACACTTGTTAATTCAAAAGTTGAACAATGTAAGGAAGAAATATCTCACATATTTTATTCACCTGCAAAAAAAATATATATATATTTTTCACTTGGATAATAATCAAATTTTATTTACTTTTGTGGTGGATTGTACTGTTTATAAAATAATTTTTGCTATATCAATTATGGGTTTTAAAAAAAACCGTATACAGTAAAATTTTGATGTTAACATAGGTAATATTTTATCTTTTAATGTCAGAAAAAATGAAATAGTTAGTTATGGTTATGGGTTGATGACCACAATAGGAGTATTCGTAAAATAAAAAGATTAATTATGTATTTATTAAATGGAGAATACTTGGTGCTTGAAGTATAAGAAAGTTACTAAAAATAATAATATACAAAATGTAAATACTAAAAATGGACGATTATTTCAGAAAAGTATATGTTCTATGTGTAATTCTAATAAATCAACATTTAAAAAAAATTTGCCTGATGTAAGAGAAGGAATAATAAATAAATTATATAAACCAGCAAGAAGAAATTTTCCAAGAAGAAAATTAATTTTGTTTGGTATTGATGATTTATGGCAAATCAATCTTGTTGAGATGGATACTGGAAATTTGAAAGGAATATCGCGTATAAACAATGCTTACAAATATATTATGATAATTATCGGTGTTTTTTTTAAATATACATTTGCTATACCAATTAAAGATAAAACTGCTAAAAATGCAGAAAATGCTTTAGAATGTATACTGATTAAAAGGAAACCACATAATTTACAAAGTGACAATGGGTCCGAATATTAAAATAAAATATTTAAAGAACTTATACAAAAATATAACATCAATATTTATTCTAAATTCAGTGAAATTAAAGCCAGTAATGTGAGAGATATAATCGTACAATTAAGAGCAAAATGCACAAGAAATTGGCTTTAAATGGCAATTACAAATGTGTAAATATATTAGATAATTTAGTGAAAGAATATAACAATATAAAACATCGAACTACTGATATGAAACCATTTGAAGTCAATAAAAAAGATGAAAAAATTTAAGACAGCAATATTTTGTGAATACGTTTACTAAACCAAACTATAACATTGGCGATATTGTCCGCATTAGCAAAAGTAAATGAATATTTGAAAAGTGTGATACAGCTAATTGGACAACAGAATTATTTACCATTTTTGAGGTTTTAAATTGTGATGTGCCAACTTACAAACTGAAAGATACTAAAGGAGAAGAAATAAAAGGCAGTTTTTATGAATTCAAAATATTGAAAACTATCTATCCTGATGAATATTTGGTTGAAAATTTTTCTAAAACTAAGGGTGGTAAAATCTATGAAAAATCGTTAGGTTTCGATATCTCACATAACTCTTGGATTAATAAAACAGATGATATGTGAATTTAAATATTTTACATAAGGCTGTAACTGCTGGTTACACCCTTAACTATGTGTAATTATAATTTTTGTATTGTTATGAGTAACTGGGTTTTAACTATCGTTCCAATTCAATAATTGTTTCGTTTCTTTCCAAAATTTTGTACTGCTTGTGTTGCCTAGTGTTGTTGTGTGATATTTTTATTTAGTTTTCAACAATGAAGTCATCTAATACTTTGAATAGTTCTGTTTGCAGCTTACATGATAAGTTATCATCTGTACTTAAATCCACTTCTTCCGTAATAGTTGGTTTCAGAGAATATATTTCTGCTAAGTGATTTTAAGTTAAATTATTGATGTAATCAAAAGGCTCATTTATGTTTTTAATTGTTAATTTTACAATTTCAAAGTAAAGGAGTGTAATGTAAAACAAATATTTCTTTATTCTTCTTATTGTGAATATCAGTGAGTATTTCGCGAATTAATCTTTCTGTTTTGTTTACATTGTAAACTTCCCTGTGGAAAAAAATATAAAATTTATCTTGTTCATTATGTGAAGAATTTAATTTTGAACTTATGACATTTAAAATATGGGTTTTTACCAACTTTAAAATTATTAATTAAAGCATATCGTTTAGATGTTGCAATGTATGTGTAATTTTTTTTTTTTCTTCTGCTTGACTTTGTCTATAAAATTTTTCATATTCATATTAAATTATCCTAGTTTTTTATTTTCTTCTTGTATTTTTAATTTCTCTTTTTCTTCTATATTTAGTTTTCCTTGAAGTTCTAAAGCGAGTTGTTCTTTCTCTTTTCGAGTTTGTGAAGATTTTAATTCATCATTGTATTGCTTTGCATATTTAGAATAGTCATATAAAATTTCTTCAAGTGTAATTTAATAATCCTTTCGTTCATATGCTACTTTAGTTTTTAACATCATTACCAATTTTTTTAAATTTCTAACACAAAGCCAAATCCAAGGTTTTTTAAGACAAATTGTTTTGTGTTATAATTATTATTTTGTTTAATATATACACATAATCTGATTTGAGTTTATCCACATGGTGTATTGTAGTACATTCAATATTATAATTTTTATCAGAATCTAGTAAATTGTGTATTATTCTAGTAAGTCTTCAGGCACAGGCTGGCCTATGGCTGATATTCCATATTAAATAACACTTAAAACTTATTTTTTTTTTATTAAAACTTTCTTCTGTTCAAACAAAGGAAACCAAATATCTTTAAACCAATTTCCTAAACTAATATTATAATTACTATTCTTAATAATTCAAAAGTAGTTAAACATGAGTTGGTCACTATTTTAGTATTAACAATCTTACCATCTTCTAGTTTTAAGTTCTCTAATTGTTTGTCTAGAGATTCAGCCATCTTGTAAACAATAAGTAAGTATGTAGTAAATAAGTTTTTTTATTTATATACAATAATATTGAACAGGTTGTAAGAAGACTAATCAAATCAAACATAACATCATTTAACATACATAAAATGTGTTCATTATATATCTGTTCATCATTCATTTGTTCTATGTTAGTTTGTTCATCATTCGATAATTCATTGTTTATTCATACACATTTCGTGCATCATTCGTTCGTTCAATACACATTTCACTTGTGGTGAGCTTTATTTTAAAAATTGACGAAATGTTTGCAGGTTTTTACACCATGCCAGGGACCTCCAGATTTAGGGGTTGCTACACCTCGCCAGTGGCCTGTTATTAATTTTTCTGGCCTTGATATTGACACCAGCAAAACTCCATTTGAAGAAACTTCCCGCTTAATCAGTGGCTGGCCTTTTTTAAATGTTTTTTTTTTTGTTAAGTTATGAAGTGGGAAGTTTTTATTTATTCTCTAGTACCTCCCTTCCCATATGGCGGTGCCTTACATTATATGGGAACACCCAGCTATACATCTGTTAAATTGTATTTATATTACAGAGAGAATTTTCACTGGAGTTTTGGATGATAGCAATTAATGGCATCAACTGCTCATATTTTTCAACAATCATGAGCAAGGTTGTTTTTTTTCTCAAATTTTTAATGAGTTGGTGATGACCTAATAGTGTAAATATGGGCACATCTTATTCATATTATTAAATTATCTGCTCAGACCAGGGTTCGAACCCATAACCTTAGCATTTGAAATTAAACACCTTGTCAAGGAGCCATGTTGACAAGACAAATGAGGCAGTCTTTATAAAACTTCATGTGGTGAGTTGAAAGCTATAAGTGGTGAGTCACTCTAGCCAAGTGTGTCACAGCTGCTGTGCCAAGCTCGTCCAAGGTCAACAAGTGAAGCCATTCTGAGATCGAGACCAGCTAGAGACTGGCTCAGCAAGTGTGTTGCAATTGTGTAGTACTGTGTGCATAAGAGGTCGAAGAGTTATTATCGATCTGCATATATTGCAAAAGGAATGTTCATTGAATGTTTATGGTTTTTGAAAAATATTTGCTCTCCTTCCCAAGGTATACTGATTCTTACTGATTCATTTTTAGAGCAGTCGTCTGTATGTTTATTTTATTTTTCTTGGCATGTGAAAAATTGAAGACATATCACATAAATAAGATTTACCATTATATTAAGTTTTTTGTGCAGAAAGCAACTTCGATAAATCTTTTATCCAACAGTAACATGAGTTTCTATCTTTTTTGAAATAAAGGAAATTTATATATTTATCCTTGTTGTGTTTTGTAAATTTTAATGGATATACCTTCAATATAGTATACATTTACAGATGTGTCAATTTGATTTTCTATTTTTATATGTCATCAATTTTAATTGGATATTCATATATATATCTATTACTTGGTCATTATTAAGCCCCACATTTTTATATTTTGTTACGCTATCAGAATGGAAACTGGAAACAATGCAGACTTGAATGCCTAAAGAAAATATTTTTAATCTTCATTTTTCACATTAATGCATGCTTTTTTATTCTTAATCTCGTCTGGTAGTTCAATATATGAGGCTTCATTTAAAGGATTGTACTTATTTATAGCTAATTGTATTCCAAGTATTCTAATTTCCAATCTGAAAATATTTTACAAATTCAGATATTCTTGTAACTAATCCTTGTTAAAAAAATTTTTTAGATCCTTTAATTTTTCCTTTGTTCAATACTGTATAGTTATGTGATTGAAATGTAAATAATAATTCTACTTGGTTAGTCTCTCTCTTGCGATAATTGGCATATCATTTAATGTTAGTTTTCAGCCCTCTAGATGTTCTAAGATGATCATGTATCACCTCAAAAACCTCATATTTCACTGAAGTTAAAAAGTGATTATGCTGTACTAAATTAAAGAAATTCTCAATGTTATAAGTTGATATTCTACAATTAAAAGCTGTATTAACTCAGTAATTTTTATTGGTTCTTCTATTTCTTCTGTTAACAAAAAAATTATTATAGAATGGAAATTCTTTTTTATCTATGGGATATAATTCATTGAGATTTGCATCAGCTAGAGGTAAATTTGTAATATTATTCTTCGTTAGCCATTCTGTTAACTGCTTACTTTTATTTTTAGGCTTTACTAATTCTTTTTTATCTTTGGGATATAATTAATTGATATTAGCATCAGCCAAAGGTAAATTTGTAAAATTATTCTTTGTTAGCCATTCTGTTATCTGCTTGCTTTTATTTCTAGGCTCTACAAATACATTATTAGGGAATGGATATATTTCTTTTAATTCATTTCTATGTTTTGAATAGCGTTCTTTGGTATTGACATATGAACATGGCGAATTTGTGAAATTGTTATTTGTTTCTTCATTTAAAATAAATGATGTAAGTGTTCTAATTAAATCAGATTTTCTTAGAAAACACCAATATTTTAATTTATAATCTTTGGCTAAAAATCTTAGCTACTGCACTCTCCTTCTGCTCAACTGAACTGCTAGATTATTAGCTGACATTTTTGAGAATTTATTTAGTAAGAAAAAAGTTATTAAGTTTTATTTATTACAACAATTTGGTACATTGATTTTTACCCAAGAATAATATTTAAAAAATAACTAATTAAGTGCAATAAAACATTGTTTTATTTATTGTTAATATTAAAACCAATGATTTTAATTATTTAACTTCTTGTTTTGATAATATTTCATTGTATATTCTCTAAAACAATTTTCACATTTTGTTATATGTTTGTCTATAGTAGCTTTATGGGGATAAAATGAATCGATAGATTTATTCTCATTACATACTATGCATGTCATAATTGAATAATCATTATGGCAGATTTCATTTGTATTGTGTAATTTAGTATTTTTATGTTTTCGAGATATGTAATACAAACATATTTTGCACATTCACATAGTACTTTATTTAATCCATAATGATTTCTCAGATATATATAGACACATTTTTTACATGTGTTAATATGCTTTCTTTTGTGAGTTTATGTGTTGAAAAACATTAAATGTCTAATACTTCACCACATTTTTTTCCATTGCTTACATATGATATTATTTTCAATTTCGAGCATTGATTCCATTTTATTTATATGGGAAAAAATATTAACATAAAAAATAAAAATAAATTAAAATTTTTAATTTAATACATTTTTTCTTTCCTTATAAATAAAACAAAATGGAATCACTTATCAAGAAGTTAAGCAATTAATATGAATTGACTAAACTACAAGATCTTGAAATTGATCAAATATATGCAACTTCTGAGTTTCAAAATTATGAATCGAGGTTTGGTATAAAAAAAAAAACTAATTGTATTCTAGATGGAAAGTATAAAATTACATTACCAGATCGTTATGTAAATATGTTTGATAAAATGTTTAAAATTAATAAACGAGAAACGAGTTTTTATAATGTATAAAGGTTTAAAAGAACTAAAATAGAAAATCTGTACATGATATTGAATTCTCTTAAAATGTATAAATTTCTATTAATTCGAATCTTTCAGCTGTCTTTTTTTATATTTAATTTAATTATACCTAAATTTACATGATTTTGGATCAAATTTGATTGAACTAAATTGTTTGCTTGATAAATCAATGTTTCTAGAAAACATGAAAAAGTTGCTTAAAATCGAGAAATTTATTTTATTTTGGCTTCTGAGTTTTTTAATTTGTTCTTGTACTTTCGATAAAAATAGCAGGAAATTGTTATGTTTGTTTTCTCCTGTACTTTTAAGGGTAATTTCCGACTTAAGTGAGGTGAGCTAGCTCTCTCATTCCTCATCTACTAATATTCAACTGCAAGTAGTATGCATGTAATAAAATGAAACCACATACTCATTGACCGATGAATTACAACGAGCGAAAACTGAGAACGCACTCTTTGCTTCATATCTAGTCAAGAAAACTTATAAGTATTATTTACGTATTGATTATCCAACAGGAGTAATTTTATTCTAAGTACACATCTTAACATAATGAAAACTAACTTCTTATTAACTTATTTTTGACATTATGAATTAATTATATATACACACCATCTTACAACACACTACACAACAAACACCTAAACAATATGCCTTTCCATTAAATACCTCACTCTATATTGAACTCTCATACAGCATCCATCATCTGTCTACACCAATCTATCACAGCTCATCGACAACAAAACTCTACCTATACACACCCACACAGGTATCCATCAGTCCAATGTCATCTCTGGAAGGAGAAAAACGATCTCGCGGAAAATATGCAAGTGAGTGCTTTATCTAGGAAGACTACACAATCACAAATGCATAACAGACATATCTAATTAAAGCATGCCATTATACAGAAGTTTTTTTTTTATTCATACATATTAGAAAGGACACATTCAACACAAGCATGTATGAAATTACTACTATACAAATCAATCCTCAATCCTCAAAAATCATTCCTTATTCCTCAAAAATTATTCCTTTGTAATCAAATTCGTTCCTTACTCCTCAAAAATGGTCCCTTATTCCTCAAAGAGCATATCTGCAAATTTTACAAGTTAAATGAAGATATTATTTATACATTTAATTTTTATAGTACATCGAACTCAAAATTACTCCTGACTCCTCGCCTAAAACATGGATTCACTGAGGAAAACTGAGGAGCACTTTTAATTTTAGCTATTGATGCTATGAATAAATTCTAGATGTTTCGATGGAAACAACAAGAAATTCGAGAGAAAGCCAATACATTTTAAAAGTAAAATATTGACCGAATGACAGAGAAAGAAAAATGACATACCGGCTACCAAGATGTTTTCCCAAGATGGTGGTGTACTGGCTACAAATATGGCGGTCGGAAACAAGATGGTCTACAACTCATTTGAATAAACATCACAAAACTGCCGCCATGTTGGCGCCTCGCGCCTCAGTCCCCTAGCCCTTGTTCTCAAATAAAGTAGATATATTTATGTGATGAACTCAGTGCTTTATTGAATAACATATTATGTACGTGACTTAGTTAAGAACAAATATAAATACAAAAGAGAAACTAATTTGTTTTTAATTCATATCGTCTAAGAAATGTCTTGCTACAATACTTTCACTCACTTGTCTACGGACGACATACATTACCACTTCTTGCTATGTCTATTCAGACGATTGCTGCTACTACTACTATCATGATGTAATGATGTAAGGAGCTAATCACCAGCATTAATTGTTGTTAATGTTGCGACCAGTTTGTGAATCTTCAACCTGCGATTCCGTATTCGTATTATAGCAGAGTATGCCATTGAGATAACAATGACAATCTTCTTTCCAATACGGTCGACGATGAAATGGGAACTAAATTTTTACACGATGTATGCTTTTATACGAGTATCACTACATGTTGGTTCACGATGTTATACCTCTCGGTCTGCTTGTTACCTGCTTATATAAATGCCTGGCGAGCTTCAAGTATTTTGAGATAAACACACATTGAGTACCAAAAAAAAATAAATTTCTTGTTGGATAGTTCATTGCAGTTGTAGTATGATGTGATCGATACGTTAATATGTAGCTATATAACACACAGCATTTTTAAATTACATATCATATTGCGTCTATTTCTTCATATCTGTGAAACGATCGTACTCTCTATGGGAGCAAACCTGTGATAGCTTATTCGCAAGTGTGGCACACTGTCTCCAGGACAACTGCCAGGGTACATGAGTTATTTCCTATGAAAAAATGTCAATAACATATGTAGAAAAGTAAGTAAGTGCATTTTTGTCAAGCGTGGTGTAAATTCAGTACCTGCAAACGTCGAGTTGCTTTCTTGGTCGGTAATATATAACGTGTACTGTCGCTTTCAGAAGTCGTGAGACGGTTCTTAGAGCGGTAGTCAGATAAGCATTATTCTAGAGGGGGGGGGGGTATCAGGAAGGGGCGGAAGAGGAAATTGCCCCCCCCCCCCCCTTTTTTCATCCTACGCTACGTGCGTTCAAAATATGTTAGTTACGGTTCCTTCGGAGCCGGGGTTGTTAACAATGGAATGTGGCACGCGACCGAAAAGATTTAACAAAGTCTTGCACAGTAAGGGAAGAGAAATAATTGTTATTAGTGTGTGTGTGATGTAGAAACGAAAAATAAATGCTTACTTGCCCCTCTAAATCAAGCAACAGAGAGAACAGCTAATTATACAGGCGTAAGCAAGTTTTCTATCGAACGACTTCGAAGGCAGAGATAGTTTATACTCTTTGATTTAGCATTTACGCAAATATCTTATCACCCTCCTAAGGGACGCAGCTGGAAACCTAACGCTGTCGGTCCATATTGATGAAATAATTGTAATATAGGTCTGTCAGTGCTTAATCTAGTCATAAAACGTTTTCCAATGCATTATCTGCTTTAATTCGCTGTCGCATTTTATCACTTATTATTACGGAACAAAATTAGTAGTATGTATTATTTTTGTGAATTGCTTTCCTAGTATATTGTAGTAGAAATGTTTATCAAGACATCAATTCTAAATTTTTTTGGAGATAATTAACTACAGTTACAACGTAAGAGCATGCTCTATTTTCAAAACTCAACTCATTCGAGTATAAGAAACTTAATGAACTTGCTTATAAGGTTTGAGAGACTGGAGGTAAGACCTATGGGTTCACTCACTTTACGATATTTCTATATATCTAAAATCACTTATTGAACTCCTGCAGTTACCATTAATTCCTATATTATTGTTTCGACTTTAAGACACCCGCTTACCTGAAGTACGAACTGAGTCGCAGAATGTTTGAAATACACGTTTTACTAAGAAACTACGCCACGTGATTGCTGTCTGGTTTCATAGGGTAAAAAAAATACACTTCAGAATAGGGCGGGATAGTATTTAAAATAGGCTACATCTCGTGCATTACAAATATTATTCTGGAGCTCTTAAACATGGCCTAAAACGGCTTTTTCAGACTGTTACATATGAAAAATACGTCATGCGTGTCTGCGAAACTACCATAGGAACCGTTGTAATATATCCTGTGTATTTTCATTGGACGTCAATAAAAAGGAATCGCAGCAAGTTTTTTCAATATTTTTGTTTCATTTCATTTTCCTGAATGCTTGTACATAAACATTGAATCAGGATTACACATAGTGGAGTAACATTTACATTCATTTCAATGTGAATGATTGTGTTTGTAGAACAATCATTGCAAAAGTGTTTGTAATTTGTTTTATCTCTTGTGTTCAGTAAAAAGTTAAATGTGTTATATTTCTTCGTTCCCTGATTTTTTACTATCATAGAAAATTTGAACATAAATCCTATTTTGAGATGTTTCATATAATTTAAAATTTCATTTAAATTGTATATGATGTTTATAAATTTGAAGTTTTTTGCTACTTATACTAAATGTACTTATGTGTAAAAATATGTTGTCTTTCCTACATATCTAGTTTGTAAAACTTTTAATTTTTGATTTGAATGTTATCAAAACTAATATAATGGTTTTGACAATAATATGGTACTTTTTATCGGCTCTAATTAATGTAGGCTTACTTATGTGGAAAAAGAATCTAGCAGTGTTTTCATTTGAAGTCGGTAACTCGCGCCATATGGGTGCTTCAGAATACATTATGGTAGTCCGGTGTTTCTAGAACTTAAAGCAGACATGTAAAATGTAAAATGCGAGAACATTATTAAAGTTGAATTGCGGTGACGTGTGAGTATTTTTCAGTTCCGAGCTGGTATTCGAATGTTTGCGGAACGGGCAGTAGGTTCCATAACTGCTGTGTTTGGAGGGAGTGGGGAAACCCGAAGGCCGGCCTAAGAGGCGCGCACCGGGACAAGCTAGGAAGGACTAGCTTTCAAGTCATTTGACATCGACAGTACGAATATGCAGGATGATCATTGTGGACTGTGCGTTCGTCGAGTTCACATCGATAGCTACGTTCGCGGTCTCTGTATATGGAACAGCTACATCAGGTAAACCTCTTCTCTTTAAGTCTTGCGTATTCTAAAAGCAGAGTACATACATAGCTTGTAATTGTTTGTATATTTTTGCATATGTGTAATTAGCTTTGCATGTGATTTTCTGACTGTATATGAACTCAAATATGATTGATATATAGAATTAAACAATATTCTAAGGCGAGGTAAGACGTAAGGGGCCTGAGCTCGAGACTCGAAACTATACAAAAATATTCTCTCTCTTTCAGACTCAAACAAAATCTAGTATTTTTCCTCCTAGTTATGTGGAAATGTTTCGGGTTTGTATGATGGAGGCGAAACTAATATCAGCATAGGTTAAAATTTCATGAATAAAACAGAAGTAATTTATACACTTTGCAGACTTGGCATATTACAACTTGATACATGCTCTTTTTGTAGAACAAAGTGGCCGCCATCGGTAACGCAAACGCTATGACATGCAAGGGGAAACGAATATGGCTGAAGATCACAGCGATCCTAACAGACGTTGGTCGTGTACTCAAGCGGCCGACTGGAGAAACTAAGATGGCGAGGGTTTATTGCTCAAGTAGCTGTCGGCAAGGACCTGAGTTCTAGACTTGACACTATACAAAAGTATTAATTCCCTTTCAGACTTTGAAAAAAATCTGGTAATTTGTTTCATAGTGATGGAGGTGAACCTAATATTAGCACGGGTTAAGACAAATTAATAATATAGAAAATAATATATACATTTTACCGTTATGGTACAGACTTGACATAATAAAAATACATAATAATATTTTATACAAGCTCAACTTATTCTGCATTCGAGCAAAATATTTATGGTGACTGTTTTTGCAGAACAACTCCTGCTGTAGGCATTCGGGCCTCGCTTATTCGCATATACTGCATGGCAGTTACTACATGGGCAATACTTGTAGACGGTGGCAAATGAACAGTTACTATCTTCATGACGTTTGGCATTGGAGATGCTAGCAAATGTCTTGCCACAATTCTTGCATGCGCTTCCGATGAATGACAAACATTTCCTTTGCACTTCTTGTTATGTCTATACAGGCTATCACTATGGGTAAACACAACATCGCAGTTATCACTGTCAAATGCTGCGTATGCTGGGCTGAACATGCAATCACTTCTTTCATGTCGATGTGCACTACAGTTTTTACTACAATTATTTCTACAGTAGTAATATTGATTATATAATTAATACCTGTTGCAGATCTTCAGGGTCCCTTGCTGTTGGCGATCCTGACGGTGTTACAGATGGTAAGTCTTCAACAATTAATCCCATCTTCATATTGTAGCAGAGTACGCGATCGTAAAAAATGAATGCAGTCGTAACGATCTGCTTTCCAACACCACCACGCTCGCTGACGAACTGACATCTGTTTTACATTATGCTCGCTTTTATGCTGTGCACAATGCATGCTAGTTTGCATTGCTCATCTCGGATTGCCTGCTGGCTGTGTGATACATATGTCTGCATGGTTGCTGGACTGAAATATGTTACTTTATCCAGTCGTTTGTTTTCTAACCTGCAAAGTCGACAATTCGGCCTTTCAACTTCTTTGCACTCGTTTATCTTTCCATGTCGGATGTGCCTTGTTTTCACTGCTGCTCGCTCCAGTTGTGTGTCTTGTACCAGCTCATGGGATGTATCGTGCCTGCAACAATAGCACCGTACCTTGACAACATTCAAGACATTCGAGAATCTCTTCGTCCTGTTGCAGAGAGGCAGGAAGGTGGTTGTAGACGGATTTTATTTCGTGTCACACGAGAAGGAATGGTTTGGGCAGGTATGTACCCTCGGTATTTTTGCCGAGTGCTGAAAGTAATTTTATCTTTTCATGTGGTACAATTGGCAATAAAATTTTCTGACCTCTAGAACTGCATAGCATTATTTTCACCATGTCCTCTCGATGAGAGAAAAAGGAATTCGAAGCGATGTCTGTTGGTACGAACTACTTATGTAAGCCTGAAAGTGAGTACGCTGGACAAAAGCGATATCCTGTACCAGCATCAGTGTATTCGAAGAGATATTTTTATAAAGAGACATGCTAATATTTACATCTTACTGTATTAAAAAGAAATAAATTGCTACTTTGTACTGTATTCCTCTTGTAAAGAGATGTGCACGTGTAATATGTCATTGCAATGGTTTGATAAGTGCTTATAACAGTATGTATCGGTCGGTGTGTAGCAGTGTTGTTCTTATCGTCGTTCCCGCACTTTGAAATTGTATTTTTTCCCACCTAACACAGCGTACAGCACGCGATGCTCGCGCAATATGCATTTGTTGGTAAATGCGTAAAACTATTTTGCTTTTTTAATCTGTTTGCCTCAGCATTTGTATCAGTGTCGTCTCTCTTGCACAACTAATGGTTTTAGTACATATTGTTTCATATGCGCTTATGGTTATGATGCTATAAATGCTATTTGTTCAAATAAGTACATGTATAGATAGTGTTTGAAGCCGAATAAATTTAACCTTGTACTGAGTTCCTCTCGTAAAGGGAAGTTCTTGTGTGACTCGACTGGTCTGCCACCCTGGAGCCTGGCACGACTCTCTCTCTCTCTCTCTCGCACGCCTTTTGTTCTTGACCAAGCAGGCCGTCAGCATCCGCATCAATCAGGAGGTAAATATTACATGTTTATATTTTGGACTTTCGGCGGCAACGTCCTTGCTCTCGCCCAGTGCTTTATGTTCCACCTTGATTGTGCAAGTGCAGGAGTACGATTAAAAATAAGTACCTAACATTTGCACTGGTGCAACGCAACATAAATAAAACTCCACTGAACTTGCACCCATAACCACAAGTGCAATTAAATACACCGAACACAAGTGGGTGGCAACACATTTTCACTTCCACTACCTGAACAACTGTGGTCAAGGAAATAATTTGTTACAGGCTGTTCACATCCACATGGATACATAAGTTGCGAGAATTTCACATACACTACTGTGTTTTGAAGTGGCCATGCATTATTCTTTTTTTTCCGCCTATTATATAATAGTGATATACTGTGTTTCATATATCAATACATTTTGACAGTTCTCGAAAGAAGTGCGGCCACCATATATCCCTCCACCACATCTGTTCTATCGTTAAAGAAAACAATCTTTGAAAACCACTACGAATCCAATAGCAAGCATTGACAGACTGGCAAGTTCTGTCCAGTACTTAGGCTATTATAACTGGTTGGAATTCTCAACTGTTTTACTTTTTGATGTAAGCTTGTTTGCAACACCTGGGGAATGATTATGGTGACAGCTGTTGTAGGTTAGTCCCAGCGGGCACCAGTGCTCCCCTCAGCGTAGAGCACGAAGTAATGCACTGGGTCATGGGCCGATCGCCTAAATACAGTCCCCAGATGTGCAGGAGTCTCTGTACATGTTGTAAATAACAGTGAAACTATATCCATCCTTGGCCTGGTCTAGTAGAAGTTATCTAAGCTTCCTCTAAACACTTATGCTAATCGTCGAGGGATGGTTTCGACTATCTCATTCTGTAACCACATACATTTCGGTTAAAAGATCATTAGGCAATCTGAGTAAATAAACCGGATGCCGAACTTTCAAACATACTCGATTTACTACCTTGCTCCCTCGTATGAGGCACTTATAATAAATAGTGCTTCTATTAAGCTGGAATGCACTTAAACTCATAAAAATGGTGTGAAGATGACAATGGTTACAGGAAAAATACGTACCAGACATATAAAAAACATGCTGGGTTGTTGTGTGGCACTCTCCACGGATAATACATGAATTACTGTTACATAATAAAACTTAACTATTGATAAACTACATGATTATATACAAATTGATGAGGAGGATGCGGAGGACGTAAGGATGTGCATCCGCACCGCACCGAAGTTACCACGCTACTCTCTTGGCGTCGGGTGGGCTGGGCTTCCTTCTCATTCGCCAGATTGTGCCTCACAACTATGAAAATCTTTTATATTTCATTTTATTACATAATTTTTTAATGAATTATGCATTAAAATAATATTAAATGGCAAAACATATTACAAGAACACTTCCCCTTCACCCTTAAAATCGCTAATATTGAAATAAAAATAAATATCTGCTACGCTGTTAAATTTCGGCTTAACTGCGATGTTATGTCCTTACTGTGTTCACAACACAGAGTTTATATTTTTGATTATGGGCAAAATAAATTGTGCCGTTCGAAATTTATTATATCACAGTTCATTAATTTTTATATTGGCATTTCAGTGTTTACTACCAAAGTTGTCACATTTGCTGCTTTAATACATTTGTCGTAAAAGTAGGGTTAGAAAACCCGCATCGTCAATGTTTATGTAATGTTGCTGGTGTTTACGACAACCTAACCTCTTATAACTGGTTCGACCCCGGCATAGAACTGTCCAATATTTCCCTTCTTATGCATCTCAAAACTTATTTATTAATTTAGCGATGTGCGCTTGTGATATTCAGACTGGAAATCTTCACCATAATTTAATATACACTTCACCACTGCTACGAGTGTGAAGAGCTATCTCTGTAGCCTGAAACCAATGTGTGCTCTGAGCATGTCAATCATATTTGCACTTCCTAATATTAAAAACATTCTTAAGAATCACAAGACAGTATTAGAGACTAAACATAAGCTGCGCCATTAATTTTATGGACGACAGTGATTTTCCGTTACATTCTGCATCACGTCCCTGATGATGCACACATATGTTGCATTACGAACAGTGAACATTAACAGCTGCTGAACGATGAAACACTGTTGTGTTTATAACTTCTCCCGATGTCGTGGCGCTTTCGAGGTTGAGTTGCTCCTTGGGATCGCTGCCATCTGCAGGGGACTCTCACAGGTCATTACTTTCGACGTCGAAACTGATTAATGGTGGACTGTTGTCCTGCTGACTGACGTTCCCCAAACTGCTGTCTCCTACAGTTGCCCTTGTGGACGGGTTGATGTCGGGTTTCCCTGTAATAGGTGTGGCAGGTTCGGTGTTTACATTCCTCGTGCTGGTCGTACAGCTACAATGTGTCGGTAAGACTCTGTTCTCCTTCTCGCTTCTTCCATCTCATCTCCAGATGTTGGTGTCACTGTGCTTATCATAGCTAACCTTAATGCATCCCTGTGGTTATGCATAGGCCTACTCTAACATTGTAGCAAGATTCGCACATCTGTTGCACAGAAATGTGCGGTGTGCTCAATTTTCGTGAGAAACCTGCACAGAAATTTCTCTGGCCCATCGATTGTGGATGCGTGCAGACGAAAATCTGTTGGCCTACCAGGTGGAGAGGCAGTGAACACGTAGTTCCGGGAAGCCGACAGGCTGTATAACGGCATTGGTTTTCCCTTGCTTCCTGTATCGCCTGTTCCCTCTTCTCTTCTCTGCTCGCCTCTTCGTTTTCGTTGTTTCTCTACCGGATTCTGCTCACAAACTCTCCTGGCAGTGGCAGATCACATCCCTCTAGTTTTTCTGCCGGGGTTTTTCCCATTGCTAGGTTAGTGCATGTGCACAAAGTAAACAATGCAGCCAGGAGCTGCTCTGACCATGAAGTGTGCTGATCTCCTACACACAGACATAACTGTGTTCATAACACCTGGTTTCTCCTCTTTGTGGTGTTGGCACAGAGAAGGTAATTTGCCATAGTGTGGTGTTGTACTACCCATTTAGTGCAGAACTCCCACCATACCCGTCCTGTGAATTGTGTACCATTGTCAGATAATAATACACATGGGTACCCCCAATGAGAAAATAATTTGTTCTCAATTGCTTTCCCGACAGTCCTGGCTCGTGCACTCGACACCACATACGTCTCTCTCCACTTCGAAAATAGATCAGTAACTACTATTATGAAGCATTTGCCTGTTGATGTTCTCGGGTATGGGCCCATCAAGACTAAGGCTACTGTTTCAAATGGTTCCTTAGGTAATCATGGCTGCTGATGTTGGTTTCCGTCCGTACTTACACTTGTTGCATGTTACACACTTTCTTACGAACTGCTGCACGTGTGCTGACATTCCTGGCCAATGGAAATAACATAAAACATCATGCTTCATTTGCACAGCACCAGGATGTCCTGTCAATCTATTGGAGTGTGCATATTGCAAAACTTTCTCATGTGCAGAAAAAGCCACAAATAACCTCTAATTTTCAGAGTTTTTCGAGGTGCGCGATACCATGCAGCGATCAGTCACCCTACAAGTTTTTACCATGCTAAATCCACATTCATGCTGCCATTTTATAGTGATGGAACACATGGCATATTGATTGTTTACAAACACACAGATATCATCTAGCAGTGGGGTTACTGGTAAAACTATGACATTTAGGCATTGTACACTTGTTTTCGCTGCTGTACTCACGTTTTTTGGGGTTTAATCCGGCGTTCGAAGTTCACTGTCGTATACAGTCCTTCGTACTTTCTGCCCGAAATGTATACATCTCGCAGCTGGCTTGATAATGGTATTTTGCTCCGACACCCATGGGACTCTGAGGATCACATCCTTGTGGATTTCGTCCGACACAAATGCTGTTGTCACCTTCTCTACATCTCGAACTTTTACAGTTATGGTGACTTCTCCCATGACTTCACCGGAATATTGCTATCTTGCAAGATGAATTTATTGTTTTGTTGGTTTGATGGTGGTGATATTCACAAAATTTACTGTGACAAAATTATGCGAAGCTGACATGTCAATTGAAGCTCGACATGGAATTTTATTGATGAACACTGAGATACGAATGAAACGTTTATGATGGCCAATGATTTGTGATACAAGAATTTGTTGCTGTGTTAGTTCTGGTTTGTTTACCTTTTTACTGGGGTGTGTGATGTCCGGTTGCACCACCCCTATTTTCCGTTTCCCGCTGCCTGTTGTTGTTGGCTCCCTCTCTGGTGTGGGTAATCTGCTCATGTTGGACAGTCGTTGTTCCAGTGAGTTCATTCATACCATCAAGGCAGTACCTTATTGATTGTTGTTCACATTGTAGGATCCGTTTTCGAGGTGACTGTATGCATCGCTCCTCGCGGCTGAGTCCTTATGTTTACACTATCACACTGTCCAACAGTTTGTGGTGTTAAAGTCACCTGCTCACAATGTGGTTGTATGTTGGCACGGTCGTGGCGTGGCTGGAGGGAAGTGTTGGTGTCTAACAAAAAACAGTTTGTTTTATGTCACTCTCTGATGTATGTAACGCAGAGGCTAGGGCGGCACAGTATTCTGCCCTCACAGAGCTGGCTACTACTTCCAGGAAATCCTTTATTTCTAGCTCTGGATGGTGTGTCCTGACAAGACTTATCTTTTGAGTTGCGAAATTGTATAGGGAATACTTTCCTTGTTCTTTCAGTATTACTTTGTTTCATTACCTGAGCTATGTTAAGGTGTTTGCAAAGCGACTCTTCAAACTGATTCGAAGTTCCTACCATGTGATACTGTAGTGTGTTATGCCCTTCCACCAGGCTTTAGCCTCCCTGTGGAATCATTCATCTATGAAATTTGGCAAGTCCTCCTGATACATGCCATAACTTCGTAGACAGCTCTCACAATTCTTAAAAAAGAAACTAGGGTCTTCGCTGGCCATGCTGGAGTAACTGGCTAACGATTGGAATTTAGTTGGAGTGTGGTAATTTTGTTCCGAGTCACAGTATCTTCTGTTCCATTCTGCATATTGTATAGCGGGTGCTTCTTGTAACAACGGGGTGGAGTGTGCCACCGGCGTTGTCGTAGTTGGCAGTATTGGTGATGGACCTGGCAATGTGAGCTATGGTATGCTCTGTATCTCGTGTGCAATTTGTTCAAAAATGTTATCATGAGTTACCAGCTCTTCTGGACAGTGCATTTCAGCTTTCTGTGGTATTCCCAGGAAACATGTTGTGGCCCCGGCTCTCAGTTTCCCGTGTTGCATCCTCTCCCACTCTTATGCCTCTTGATAACATTGCAAGTACTAGATGAAATGTTTATTTTTCGGTGTTTCTCTTTCCCGTGTGGATATGCACTACTTGTGGTAGATCCGATAGCACTGACCACATACTAGAAATGCTGTATTGTGTCCATCGCATTGTGTTATGGTTGCATACTTACCCAACTTTTTCAGGAATGTGTTGTTTGTCGTGGCTAGATTGCTGTCAACAGGTGCCCACACATGTATGTGATTGGAGAGCGCACAGGATTGATGAACCCTTTCGCTTGCATAGGGCACAGGCAGTATGTGCAAACATTTTCTTCATTTCCGGAAATGGAGTGGGCAAACAAGCCGCCACTAATTTCCTAATTGCCACGATTCCAATGTTGTTGTATTCGACATAAGGATTCCGGCTCTCTGCAAACCTATTCACCTTCCTGAAAAATGTCAAACAAAGGCGGTTTCGGATTTGGTGTGTGACGTAAACATCTTACAGATAATGCTGTTGGTTCACCAGTTGTCATTCGCCAGTTCCAGTTTCTGCGATCGCGGGCGAAATGCCACTGTGGGGCAGATGATAAATCTTTTCTTGTTTACCTCTTCACCGGGCTGCGTGGCCTTGCAGTCCGCGGCTATCACCCTCGCACACATCTCAGTAGGGGTGGTCTTGTCAGCTCGTCGTAGCATGGATGGAGGGGGAGAAGCAGGTATCTTAATCCTATCAGCGACGAAGACATTCCCCAAAATGGTATTGTAGACTGATGTCATAGGTGCTATTCCAAGATGGCGATTCCCTGTTGTACTTGAACAATTACTAATTTTTGGCGCCAAATCAATTTTCTTATTTTCTGGAGACTTTATTTCACTGAGATTTCTTCCCACTTTACGTGAAGATTGTCCACGAGGGTAATGTTTGCCAGTTGCAAAAATTACGGGAACCGAATGGTTCAATTGGAAACTATCTCAAGTGCACGTGAATGCATGTGGACATCCGGACAAGGAAAAAAAATATTTGAACGAGGAACAGGAATGTTAATAATTTGGTTGAAAAACATGGGTACACTAAATTTCTACTTGTCAAAGTTCATCATTGACGGTAGATGTACACTAGTTGTGGTGCTACTTGGTGTATGTTATGGTGCTACTTACAGGCAGACAACTGCCGCATTGTACAGTTCACTGTTGGAGTTAAAGCCACACTAGTTGCGGTTCCACTTGACATAATCTTGTTAGCAACACCTGGGAAACAATTATGGTGATGGCTGTTATAGGTTATGCCTGGGCAGGCGTTAGTGCTCCCCTCACTCTAGAGCATGAAGTGATGCATTGGGTCGTGGGCCGATCGCCTAAATGCGGCCCTCAGATGTGCAGGCGTCTCTGTAGAGGTTGTAACTATATCCATCCTGGTCTAGTGGAAGGTTATCTAAGTTTCCTCTAAATGCTTATGATAATCGTCAAGAGTTTGTTTCGGCCAACCCACATTTCGGTTAAAAGATCGTTAGGCAATCTGAGTAAATAAATCGGATGCCGAACTTTCAATCATGCTCGATTTATTACATTGCTCCCTCATTTCAGACACTTATAATAAACAGTGCTCTTATTAAGTCAGACTCCACTTAATCTGTTAAATGTGACACAAAGCCGACAATGGTTACAGGAAAATTACATCTCAGATATATGAAAAACATGCTGGGTGCTGTGCGGCACTCTACCCAAATAATACATGAATTACTGTTCCATAATAAAACTTAACTATTTATAAACTACATGATTATATACAAATTGATGAAGGTCCAGGGAGGACGCAAGGATGTGCATCTGCACCGCACCGAGGTTACCACGCTACTCTCTTGGCGTCGGGAGGGCTGCCGTATTATTCGCCAGCTCGTCCCACACAACCATGAAAAACTTTTATATTTCATTTTATTACATAATTTTTAATGAATGAATCATTAAAATGATCTTAAATGACCAAACATATTACAAGAACACTTACCTTTCACTCTTAAAATTTCTAATATTAAAATTTAAATAAATATCTGCAACGCCACTTAAAGGTAACATTACGTCCTTACTGTGTTCACAACACAGAGTTTATATTTTTGATTATGGGCAAAATAAATGGTCACATTTTAAGTTTTTTAACACACATCTTTAATTTTTATATTGGCATTTCAGTGTTTACTACCAAAGTTCTCACATTTGTTGCTTTAATACATTTGTCGTAAAAGTAGGGTTAGAAAACCTATATCGTCAATGTTTACGTAATGTTGCTGGCATTCACGACAACCTAACCTCACATTACTGGTTCGCCCCTGGCATAGTACTGTTCAATACTTCCCTTCATATGCATCCCAAAACTTATTTATTAATTTAGCAATGCATGCTTGTGATATTCAGACTGGAAAATTTCACCGTAATATAATATACACTGCACCACTGCTACAAGTATGAAACACTGTCTCTGTAGCCTGAAACCAATGTGCGCTCTGCACATGTCAAATATATTTGCACTTCCTAACATTGAAATTGCATGCGTAGTGCATTTGGCTTGCTGCACTACTGTGCACTATGTGCCCTTAAGTGCCTTCCCTAATTATAAAACACTTTAATTGTCTGCTGTTTTCACATTGTGCACTGTCACTGCATCGGTGCCCTCGGTGTGTACATGGGAGTTGTGCACTGGGTGCATCACCTCTCTCGGCGAAAACTCACGTGGCCGATCAATGTTGGTCGTGTAGACGGGGAAAACGGCTCAGGGTGCTGGCTCACATCATTTTGTTTAGATCACATAATATAGTAGTAATGGTTTCGTTTTATTTTATTGGTGGGGTGTGGAACTATAGTTTAATGTTGTTTTGTGAGATGTGATTGTTTTGTGGTTTTTCTTATGAGAATGTGGCGATTGTAACTTGTATTCATTTGATAATGCAGTGGAAAATTTCGTTCGTACAGAAATAGCATT
This sequence comes from Dryococelus australis, assembly GCA_029891345.1. Classification (NCBI taxonomy): domain Eukaryota; kingdom Metazoa; phylum Arthropoda; class Insecta; order Phasmatodea; family Phasmatidae; genus Dryococelus; species Dryococelus australis. The sequence continues at coordinate 5,315,418 of CM056999.1, forward strand.
TAATTTACTATAGGCCTAACGATGAAGTTTTAACTTCATCGAAAGAACTAAATGGGCTAAATGTGTCGCTGTTTGTATCAATGCAAGAAATGCTCTACACATAAATTTAATTGCATTTTTTTATGAAATGGACTAAACTAAAAGGGCACTTATTTAGGCGATGGACATTTGAAAAACTCCCACAAGAACAAAATGCAATGAATACACCACTGTTAATACAGATGTGCGAAGTGTACATTGTAAACATGTTAAGCAAATTTAACTTCTATGAGAATTCGTTAGTTTCAATAAAATAAAAGTCCAAATGCACTAAAAATTCTGCTAACAACAGTTTAAGAAAACATTATTTACAAAATACAGGAACGTACTGTTCACTTCGTAATTCCTAAACATGTGCTGAACTTTAGTTGATTAATTCATTAAAATCACTTGTTGGCTACTGATACGAAATAATTTATTATCTGACTTAACAAAACATTTATATTTTCTTGAAACCAACTAATTCAAACTTCACAACATAAATAAATTTTTGCTCGTGCCTAGCAATGCTCACAGAAAACAGCAGACTACAGCACACAACAAACTTATTTTACAAAGCTGCAGACATGTGTCGATAATTCGTTACACTGAGGAGACTGTTGTAAAAAAGGCACATCTGATGAAGTACTCTTAACGAAATACGCAAATAATTAACTGCATAAATATCCCGACATCACCTGCAAGGAATTCCTGCATGTAGATACATTACGACATAAGAGAGCACAATGGCAACGCCTTTTCACCGGGCGGGTTGCGACCATAGACAATAGTCTCAATGGAGATTGGTGGAGACCTTTTACATAACCGTGATGTTTGCATGCTCTACTGTAATATTTCTATATAATATTAAAGCCATTACTCTATAACTCAGAAAATTTGTGTATTATTATTATGTCGTAGTTATCATTAATATACCACATTAAAACTTTTAATTCAGAGAACTATTTTAGTTTACAATCATCACAAAGAGTCAGCATCTGTTAAATTTTACTTAAGTTATATGAAACAGAGTATATCCTAAACGACAACTAGAGAGTGTTATGTTTGTACTGCGACATTTGGACGTGGAGAGCCACTTATCTCACTAATTGATGAAGTGTGACGATTGGTGATTAATGCGGGGACAACAATATATTTTTAGCAGACAAGAAATTAAAATTTTAATAATGCGACATAATAAAAGATACATTTGAGATTGTATGTTTGATATTATTTACGTTAAAGAAGAGACGTGATATTGTATATTATAAGCGTTAATACAATTTATGACTGTGTACGAAGTGTATCCGACCTAATATAGAGTTTACTAACTTTTTGTTTATTTAGAAAGCATGCTTCCCCCCCCCCCCCCTTTTAAATGCATTACAAATTTTAAATTGGCTGATATTTTCTCTGCGAATGCAATTGGTGCATTGCTCAAGTTGAATACTGAGGTTTATATAAAGTGTTTGTAGTTCATGTTACATTTGTAAACTTCTAGCGATATTCGTGTTGCATGTTGTCCATAAACATTTTTATCCCCAATCGTCGCCACACTCTTCGACAGTTAATGAAACAAGAGACTTTTGTGTTCCATATCAAATCTCCTTCCAAAATATAAAGCAAAAAATTGTTAAGCACAACCGTAAAAAGTAATTTTTGGGACTGTTGTAATGGAAATAAAAGGTCCTTATTTATAGTCGTTTTTTATTCATAGTCGTTTTTAGTCCGGACTAAGGAAAGATTATCTTCCGACCAAAATTTTTCGTATTCAGGGAGCATTTTTATTGCTGGTCCTAGGATCATCTTGCTTTAGTACGGCCTAACTTTTATGACGGACTGAGGGTAGGATTAACAAAGTATTTAAGGTCAAAAAGGAACATCGCGAACAAAAAATACGACATTTTCGTTAGTATTACATGCCAGTGAAAGATAGATAAAGTTTCCGAAACACAAAAATTACGTTTAAGGCCAATTCTGTCAATCTGTATGCAAAAATATGCGACCTAATGAATGAAATGTTCCGTGAATAACAATTCAAACGAAATATAACTTATAAGCTTAATAATACATCAGTGCTTAGCTATAGCAATGCCTTTCAATTTTTGTGTCAACCAAAAGCCTTCTCTGAAAACAGATTCTTAAAATATGTGATATTATTACATTCAAAGAGAATTTTAATAAAAATCTATGGTTAGTTTTATATATATATATATATATATATATATATATATATATATATATATATATATATATATATATATATATATATATATATATATATATATATATATATATATATAAGTATACATTCATAATTAAAATGTATTGGCAACTCAATGGTAACATTGTGGGCTGATGTGCAGAAGAAGGCAATTTCGAATCTCTTACAGGAGATAGAATTCTAACCAGTTTATAATGTATTAATAATGGGTAGTTCACGAACTATCAGTTCATTTTAACTGGTTTTGAAAAAGACCTAGGTGCATAGTTCACCGTGACATAAAAATAACTATTCTCTTGTGATATTGGTCAGTCATTCTCTCCGTACCAGTAACTATGCCAGGCGTGCCATAGTGCGCCACTGCGCATGCTCAGATAATCCACAGTTTGTCGCTTCCCTGCAGCTTTCCCCTTCCGACTATTCCTCCCTCCATGACTGGCCACATCGCAACGTGCATACCTCTTATCTATCTGCCTCTGTCTTTCAGTATCTTTGTTTTAGCCCGTTCATCACTGCCTCGAACTGTAGGGATCGCAGACCTACCTAATTCAGTAGCAGCATGAGTCGCAAATCGGTCGGGAACTGCATGACACACAGTGCGAGACAGTTGGTAGACCTATGACCATGCAGCGATCTTTCGCTCTTTCTTACTTTCTCGTCGTGCCGACCCCAATTGTGTAGTCAGTTGCACGCCAGTGTGCGGTGCGAGGGGTTCCTGATTCGAAACCCAGTCAGGGTATGGATGTTTGTGTTGTCCGTTTAGCTTGTTTCATCTTCATCGGCACTAAAGACCTCACTGTCGTAAAACCTTCTCACTCACTCGTACTATAAATATGATGTTGCCAGACATACCCGTATCTGTAAGAAAATACATCTGATAGCCGCACTAATATGAGTATAGCTACGACAGTAATATATAGAAAAACGCTCATTAATGTAGTTTCAAGTTTTACACACCTGCAAAAAAGAAGTGGAAATTGCTTTTTTTTTTAGTATATTCACTCAATACTTTGAATATAGCTTCTTGACATTATTTGCATCATATTAAACTAAAGGAATTTTTGTAATTAAAGTTCTGTTAAAATGTTTCTAATACTGGTTAGAATAAATCCAGTGTGTCTGAACCATTTTTGTTGAATTTGTACACGCCTGACTTGGAAAATTAACTTTACACCTGATTGTCTCTCTCAACACAACCTACTATAGTATTGTTATGGTCGTTACTATCAGTGTCAAAAGTAATTCGGTGTAATATTACACAACATAGGAGTGGATAACACAGCATAAATATATTTTCACTATTCATTTATCTTACTTCCATATAAAAAAATAAGTAATTTCATCAACACACAATAATGTATTAATTCTTTAGCAATAAATTTACAAACACTTATTTGCTTCTCTTTCCGTTTCATGCTTGCTTAGGTTCTTCTGGGGAAGATAAATGAAACTGTGAAAGCGGAAACAGAGAAAAACCTATCCAGTTCTCGGGCCAAGGTACAGAGAAGGACCTGTCTAGTGCTAAGACCGAGGTTACACATGCGTTCGGCAGTTCGCAGTACACTGATCATTTGGCTGTGACCTATATAGTTCAAAAGAACGGTTCTCATATGTGACTGGTTTGGAACGACCTAGTTCGTTGTGGTGAACTACGTTTCCCATCACTATAATGTATTACGATCAGCCCATAGGGGTGTGTTAAGAAATTTAATAAAATTAATATGGAATAATAAGATATTACAAATAATGTGATTTGTTTGTATGAGCAGGCAAATCTAACACAACACATTGCCGATAGCATCACTAATGAATGTAAATAATTTGACTTGTTACATACATTAAGATTATTGTAAATTACAATTAAATTTGAAAAGAAAAAAACCTTTTTTTGTAATTATGTTATATTATATTAAGCTCTTTCTAAAGACGAAAGTCTGTAATGTGCTTGTGCAGTATACTTGACAACAATGTATGTAATCCTTCGACTAAAGTTAGTACTACTCTGGCGGGTGTTTATGAATACGATATAGTTAGTCCATCCTTAGTCCGGACTAACCTCAGGCCAACTCCGAAGTAGATCATCTCTGGATCATCCTTTGACGAAGCTCTGATTATGAATAAAGCCCTCTGATTTTGGCATTGATACGCACCTTTTCGCACATCTTTTTTTTTTTTTTTTTTTTTTTTTTTTCCCCATTTCAGTGCAACGTGCGTGCAAATTTTGTGTTGAACCCATAGAAAATTGTATATTTTATCGGCCCCCAGATAGAGCTGTTCTTTGAAAGCAGAAAGCACAATGTTTCTGCTACCCGATCATCAAACCAAAAAAAAAAATGCTCCTAGTATCACGAACGCTAGATAGCATTAAAACAGCGTTAAAAAGAGCAGAAAGAGCAAAAAGGGCATACGACACGAACAAATTCATTGTTTCTGGCTAAATGGTTTTTTCATCGTTATTTACTGTAAATAAAGTTTTTTTGTTTAGTTTGTTTAAGTTATACTTCAGGCAAGAAAGAATTTTTTTTTATGTTTTGTTTTCCATTTTATGTGTATGGGTATGTTTGTCTGGTTACTCCAAATGTCTTGTTACCAAAATTGTTTATTCACCAAATAAAAGTTGGGTAAAATATTACCGTTTATGTATATTATTCGGGACAATACGATACTGTGGTTTTTCCCGTACATGTTTATGATCGGTTTTGGCACAGTATTTGAGTGTGTAGAAAATGTATCACATCGCAAAAAATTTGCCTATATATAGTATATAACAATGTTATACAGTTTACGTGGGTGTCTTATTAAACATTGGTGGGATTCCCGGAACTATCAACCGCAGATAAAAATGTAACTCTACCAACCACACCCATTTTGAACCTGACGAATGTGTAGCCTTAAGAGTTTTGTTCTGCAAGCAGCATTTAGGTAAGTTATGTTTAAGGAAAATGATATTGCGACTATAGAATTCACTTACTATGGCTGCTGTATAAAAGTACTGTTCTTGTCGCATTTTTTAAATATTGTTTTGCCCAATTAAGGAGAACAATTGAACTTATTTAGCAGATATTTGTGCTTTCTTCACCCAAAATCTTTTCATCTTCACGCTGGTTGTTCTTGGGTTCGTCTGTTTGGATTTTAGGTTTATCCGCAAATTGATGTTTGTCTATTAAGCTTCATTTACAATCAACTTGACGCAAAACGGTAATCGCCAAAGGCTCGTGTGCAATTGCATTGACGTTACGATAATACTGGAATCGCAATAGCACGACAGATGCAACGCAATGGCCCGACACAAATATAATAATTTTTCCGCCAATTAGGATGGAGGCTTCTGTGACGGCAAGCAAAAAAATTTCCGAATAGAAAACATTTCTAATTTATTTGTGACGCTGGAGCGACAGGTATATAAATCTGTTTAACCCGTCATAATTTTGGCTTTTAATTTTTACATTCCCTATTATTTACCATATTCATGAGCAGTGTAATGCATTTAAATGCCTAGGCATAATTATTTTCAGGTTCAGAGTATCAGCGGACATGGAAAGAATTTTTTGAAAGGGTTACAAAATACAAAAGTAATTGAAACAATGGCCATCGTAAATGGGGTTAGTATGCAGTAACAAGAAACCATTTATAAAAAGTATTTTTTAATGTTGATTGCTAGGTGGCAAAATCTTGTGTTCACATTAACGCAAATTTTTGTTGTCACATCACGCTCTTCACGTATCTGTTGCTCTATTGTCATTCTAGCATAACGCGTTACAATAAGTAATGAAATTGGTGAATTCTATACTCTCTGGCTAAAAGCGATGTTAAACGTTGCAGTGAAACTAAACATCAAACGCGACGCTGTAGAAGTTGGCCAACTTCTAACTTCAAGTATTTGCGTTTTGCATGCGGCAGTTCATAGTTGTTTTATGTGATGTTAATTGCAGCGGTTGAATCCACGCCTTGTCCGTATGACAAAACTGACAAGAACTGTAAGGATGAGGCAGTGAAGAGAAATTCATGGAAGTGCATTTCAGACATGATGCAAGGGGAATTTAATGTTGATATGGTATGTATTCTGGTTTTTTTTTTTTTTTTTACGATTACCAGTAATTTTTGTTGCTTACTTCTGCAGCAAATATATTCTCTTATAAAAATTGAAAGAAAATGTGGTTTTGTGTGAAAAAAAACACGAAATGACTTGCAACTGCTGTTCGTAGACACTTGTTTGCTTATGCACCTTCCTTGCTAGTGGCATAGCCTGGGGATGAAAGAATTTTGGGGTATGCATAGGGAGGGGCGAAGGCATCACTAATTGCGACAGTCACTGATACCTTTTTAAAACTGTCCCACTTAATTGGATAAAGAGATACAAATTTTTGAGGGAAAATATAGATTGGCAGCGACTCGCTCACACGTCAGTCAGTTGACATCTCACGACACAAGTAAAGCAGGGAGATGTGACTTTAACTGTATTTTTCCATGTGCAACAGTTAAAATTATTAAAATGTAATTATATTTTTAATGAAATACCTTTGTTACCATTCGGGGCGAGGGCTCGCCTAATGGTCCTCCCCCTTCAGTCTTCGCCACTGACCCTTGGTTGTGTTAAGGTAACTTAATTACAAAAAATTAAACATTGTTCTATCTTGTATTATCTATGCTTGTTATTTACCTATGATTTGGTTTGCAGTGGATGTGCTGTCCAATCGCTGGCTGCGAATCTGAGAGAAATTTACAAGGGAAAGGAAAGTGGACTATCCATCTGCAGTTATTATCTGCAATTTCTTGACAAACATGTCGAGCATCGCATGTCAGTACCACTTTCATATGAACTTGACTAACTTTTCCAAAAAGGTTATTGCTAGTGGCGAAGGCTATGGCTCCATGGGAGTTGTGGGCGCTAAGTCCCTGCAGAATCATTTTAACAATATCACTGACATATCTACACGTAGTATAGTAAACAATGAATAAATAATAGTTTAGTTAGTAGCGGTGGGGATAATAAGTAGCGTAATAAAGAATGCAGCAAAAACAGAGTTAGGTAAGGATTGTTGGCTGTAATAAGCAGCTTAAAATACATAAGGCATGGAAAATGAGGTTAGGTATGTTAGGTTGAGAACACTGGCAGTAATAAGCAGCTTAATAAAAATGTGTGGGAAACGGGTTTGAGTACTGTGCCGAGTTACATGTTATACCTCAAACACAGTATTTGTTTATGTTTATTTATTTTCATTTTATGTTGTTTACATAACTGTATCGTGTCTGGAAAGTGTGTTTACTTTTGTTTATTGGGTTACATTTTTATATATTATGAGTCATCTCCCCATCCCCTCCTCCCCTCTAGGGAATATTAATTTAGATTAAAAGTGTGTTTAACCTTGTTTGCTTATGTTTTCAAGTACTTTTATTATGCCAATATAGTTTGTTTATGTACCACATTTTTAAACTTTATTTACTCTTTATATGCAATGTTTGTATATGTATGAAATATGGAGGGAAAGTGATGTAAATTTATGTTCCTGTTATTGTTCCCGCCTATTTTGAACTTGAGAATATTTTCAATTATATGAACCTTGCAATGTCGCGGTACAATAAAAAAGTATTCATTTTATGAAGGTAATGGTCTGAATGTAATAGTTTATTTTTGGAACCATGTATGTAATTTGTACAGAAACTATTATATTGTTTTTCATGTTCTGAAGTATAGTGCAATAATCAGACTGTATGACGGTGAAAATACCTATAGTCTATTCACGACTGGAAGAGACTTTTGAAAAAGAACCTTTGAAAAATCACCCTAGGCGTAAGTTAATATGTCAACCTGTTTTTCCAGTAACTTGTATTCCACAATTATATAACACTGTGATTAACTTTAAAGTACTGTATTGTTGAATAAATGAAACTTTAACTCTAGTAATGTTTATTTCGTATTAAATATGAATCAAAAACAGTAAGAGCAGTGACGTGTTGGCAACATGTAGTAAGTAATAGTTCACAAATAGTTGTTGTTTTAACCTAGTGTTTTGGTACACTATTTGTAAATTAAACGTTGCCTATCAAAATATTTACATATTTAGGTAGCCCCGATGGAAACATATTTCATTGTTACAGTTGAGAATAACAGCGCAAAATATGGTGAGTAGCCCCTAGTGACCTGGTGTTTGTTTTTTTGGCTGTTCACAGAGCGGAGCTTCTCGCTCTCTTTCTTTGTCTCTCCCCTTCGGGAAGTTTCTCATCGTTGGTTGTAGCAGGAAACTTATACATGTTTTCAATTTCAGTATATTTCATACTTATTACAGCAAAATAATGATTTTTGAATATGTAATTTACAACTGAAAAGAGATTGTAATGTTTGAATACATATTTTAATGTCTTCAGATGCTATGGCGGGACGGTTACAATCTCAGGTTGGCGAACATGGCGAACCATGACACGGCATATTGCTTTTTGCCAAACAAAGCATTAAATTTTCTTGCTCCAAAAAGTACTTCAAATTACCACATCATGTTTGTACTTGTGTTTTTTAAACTTACCTAGGCTTGTTACAATATGATGCATCTGTGTTTCGACAGCAGTAATAAATACACTTACATGTGTGTAACCATTGCCTCTGAAAGTGCGTGGTATGGCTGCGTCGTGGTCGTTGCGCTATGTGTGTATGTGATTTCAAATAGTGGATGTGGAAAATTTATAATTTTTAACTGGGAACTGTTTTTATGATGAAGTTAATTTTTTTTAATCCGTGTCTGTTTATATATCACAATGTTGTACTTTTGCCATAGGTGTTTAAAACACAGTTGGGTAACGTGATTTGCCACAATCTCAACAAAATACTAAGCCAGCCAGATAAATAAACCTAAAAAACAGCAAGTAGCAATGCATAGAAATATGAGTGGAATAAAATTTTTAGTAGCCGTATTATTTGTGTGCATGTTCACCACTATAATTTACATTTATCGCTGCTATGTACACCGTACGATAAATAAGTGACACGAGTTGCATGCTATAATTTATGTGTTTGCTGGAATGGTTCAATTTTATTTTTATTCCAACAGGGTTAAACACAATAGCGGCAAAATAATTAACGTGTAGTGCTATGTTGTGTATATCAAATACGTTAACACTGTAGGTTAAATAATAACCGTAAGAACTATTGTCAATACAGACATGTTTTTAACAATGTCATAAAGCTGACCTACAATTAGTTATAGGCCTAAATTGTGAACATTCGTACTAAATACGTTTTTTAAATATGACAGAATACTTTGAACAGCAGAAAACAGTAAACAACACATTTGACATTTGTATACGTATGTCATATGGCAATGTTTGTTTATATTCAGTGGAAGGATACAAAACGAGCCTGCAAGTAGTTTTAGCAGGGCTCCAAGAGAGTCTGTCCCAGTCGTGAATAGACTATAGAATAGTACCCTGTTATATTTAGATGCATATTCATTAAGCTCTTTGAGAGCTAGGTGCCCAACAGATGTATTTTAATTTTTCCTCTTTCATAAAATTGTGAGGAAACAATTTTTTTTTTGTACTACAATGTCCAGTAAGATATGTTAGTGAGAAATGCTCAGTAAACCTAAACTCGATTTGCAAGGTTCAGTGAGATTAAGGACACTTGTATGTGCAAAATTTTTTTTTTTTTATTTTTTTTTTTCTCCCAGTTATTAAAATCAGTCAATAGTAACACTTTGTTTTTTCATCGAGGCAGTGCATCCCTTAGTCACATACCTCAAGTGTTGGTAGAAATTCAGATGGTATTACGTGGTGTTAAACCTAAATTTTCAATATTGAATTTTTAAGGAAAACTTTTCACATTGTCAGTGTGTTTAAAACCTGGTAATAAACCTTCACCAAGGGCAGGCAGCAAGTATTGTCCTGCTACATTTGTGCTGCAGAGAATTAGTTAATGCTACAGTGGCACATAATACAAGTCGACTGAAATAGAATACTGCAGACACACTGCTAGCCATGTACCACTCTGTATCATACTTTATACCAACACATACTGCAACACACATTCCTATGTTATTGCTACAGTTATACAAGGACTGAGTTGGTACAGGTAAAGCATTTTGAGCAATGCATACAATCTTCGACACAAGTGATTGCAATTGAGCTGTGTTTGTTTTGGTTGTGCGTATGTTAGCTGGGAAAGTATACACACGTATTTATTACTCCCCAAAGAATAACACCCAATTTTCTACAGTTGTCAACAACACACTTGTTTACTAACACTCTCTCTAACCTATATCAGAATTGTTTCGGTGAGGCAAGTTTATCAACAAATAGTAGCCACAATTTAGTTCAGTACGCTGATGTCAGGAGTGTTGGAAATGTTTTAAAGGGCATATTTCGAACCTGTAACAGCAATCAGCATAACGACCGTACCTTGCATTTTCGGATTCCAGATATCTGCTTATAATTATTTTCTAACTTACCCACTATTTCTGTACTACATTTTGTGAAGCTAATTCTGGTAACATTAAAGTCCATTATTTCATGTACTCTGTTCAATTTATCATGCTGTTTCATTTGCACATGGTAGTCATACTCTGGGAAAAATGTTCGGTCGTAACTGGGTTAGTGGCCAATCTAGAATCCTTGTGGGTGAAAGCAATATGCATCAGAAAATTCAGAAAATTGGCATATCATTACAATTCAGAGGGCATGCTCGTAATCTGGTTATTTCTATTGGTTTTCTCAATTTTTGTAATAAGTGTTTAGAAGACAATTACGCAGTAAAATTATCTGTAATTACCATTCACTTAAAGTATTTGTAAATATACGTTAAAAGTTGGGCTTTTGTGGATGGTTTTTGGAAACCTTCAGTTGCAAAGTCTCTTGTAAAAGTGAGGCCCAAAGAAAATTGTCCTTCAGCCCTTGTTTATATTGGCTCCGATCCACAGATGATTTTTATTTCTCACACTGTCTTGTACACAAATGTTTGAAATATGATTATTGAGTAATATTACATTGTGACTGTTACAGGACAACATGAAACATTTTGCGTCAAGCGAAACTGATAACGAGCAGCAATATCTGCTCACTTTAGGGACAGATGCTGGCCAAGGATGCCAGTGATGTCGAGCCAGATGACCTGGATGACTCGGTGGTAGAAGAGACAGGTAATATGTCTGGTGTTTCCAGAACGCCGGAAGTATCAGCAGAGAGCCAGTCTCTTAACAAATGGAGTTGTCCATCCACCTGCATCCTGAAACACAAACACAATAGCAAAGTGTCGAAAGTGCTGGAAGAACTCGCAGACACTTCGACAAAAATCAAACAGGCTGTGTTCGAGAAAGTTCAGCAACAAGAAAATGAACATTCTTGTTCAATGAAAGGGTTCACTGCAGCCCTTTTGCGCATGTGGAGAAATATTCCTGTGGTATGCGAAAGAATATTGATGGGCAAAGAAATGGCTCTTTTTGTGGCAAATCACGTTACCCAACTCTGTTTTAAACACCTATGGCTTTATCTCGTACAATACCAACCCTTATAAAATTCTCAAGTAGTATTTGTGAGAATAAACATTTGAAAAATAAGTTTTGGCTGTGCATGATAAAATGAGAACTTTTGAAATCAACCTTTAAAAAAAAAACACTGCTTCTTATTACTGCCGTAAACACTGTTGTGAAGGCTACCAGTTAGTTTGCCAGTGAATTAAGAAAAATAGTTCCAAGTCGTACAATATTATACCTCTTGGGGGGGTATTTGAATATTGCCTTCTTGTACAGATGTACTCAAATTCCAACATTTGTAAAATCAGGTCCACTAATCATGATCATTTTACAAGGAACACAAATGATAAATTCCTATGTTGTGTAGGAACTGAATGGAAAAATGGCCACATACTTTAACAGACATAAGCTCTTTGCACTGACAGCTAATTGTACCAGCCTGACATTATTCAAGGAAATACTAAAAATTAACCATATTAAAAAAAATAAGAAATTAGCCCTCAGTTTTACCATATTAAATAGGTATGTAACTTCACTCATCCTATTCATGCTGTGATTATTATTATGTTATATTAGGTCTCCTAAATGCACTTGCAATGTCTTACCACATTAGACTGGTGCATATTCTCACTCTTGTTTTTGTATACTGTGTTTAATGCGTAGTTTATGTGCAAAAGTTAAACATGTATTAGTTATGTGTATATAATGTCTTATGCCATTTGTGTATTATTATGTAACATACAGTTGATGTATTTGCAAGATTTTCTCATGTTAAATTTTTGTAGGCCCTCATGTATACTCATGTGTATGTAGTGTACTAAATGCGTTTGTATAATTTGTATTAATTCACCATTTTTGGCATATTCTTGTACCGCAGTAGAATATGTTCTGTGTCTATGGAATTTATAAATATTTGGAATAAATAAATAAACTTGTGCAAAAGGTGTGTGTGTGTGTGTGTTTGGTGTGTGTGCGTGCCTTTTTTTTTTTTTTTTTTTTCATCAGCTGGGTATTTTTATTGTTATTTCTGAATGTAATTTTTATGTTCCTGCCAAGTCACTACATTATCTTGCACGCATTTACAAGTCACCAAACTCGGCATCGTGTTGGCGGCTTCTGAACTGACAACACACTGACTCGCTTGAAGTTATACACATCCAATCTTCCAGTCACACTGCCAACCTAACAACATGCACTTACACTAGAATTCTACTATACATAACAGTTCCCTCTCTTTTTAACATGTCACAAAATCCTGCAGCCTCCTGGGAAAAATTCTGTCTCGTGTGGAACAGCGGCGTGATATAGGGGCCTTCGCTAATCTTAGGGCCTTGGGTGCCTCACTGGACTGGTGAAGATCCTCCGGCACCTGCAATATCACCTGTTGGCTAGTGCCAATCCACCTTGGGGCTACTGCCAAACCCACAAAAATGTGAAGACATCCTGGAGCCTGCATAACTTCCTGCCACTTCTGGTTGGGGACCCTCTGCATGACCCCGATCCGCAGTAGGCCTGCTGACAACTCTGCGGAACGGTGAAGACCCTTCAGAACATGCAGAATTATCTTCTGCTGCTGACTGGTTCTCAAACACCCTGGGCTGGACTGCCCTGTCGCCTGCACTGGTAGTCTTATTGCTACTTGCTGAGAAGTCTTCTGGTATTCCCATAAGTTCTGACCCAGACGGCACCGTAGCTGATCTACATGCCGCAGATGGTCATGACCTAGTCCATCCCGTACACTGTACACTAATTTGCCTTCAGGAACAATTACCCAGGCTGCTATCCACTTGGGCTCACACAGTAACACCTGGCGAGAACTTACGAGCATGGAAGTTTGGGGCAGCCTGTGTCACCCCTTCTTGGTTACCTTGCTGTGAACTGGGGTGAATTTTAGTCAATGCAGTCACCAGGCATCGGTTCAACAACAACTCTGCTGGTGTCTTGTGGCTCTCCGTACTGGGCATTGTGCATAAAGATAGCAGCATACGTGCGAAGCGTGTACGCCAATCCTCCTGACTTAACTTCCGCAGTTTCTGTTTGAACGTTTGTACATAACATTCGGCCTGCCCATTGCTTGATTGGTGGTATGGCAGTGAAAATACCATCTGTATGCCATTCCTTTTCATAAAAGTTGCAACATAGTGTGATCTGAAAGCAGTTCCTTATCAGATACAACAACATCAGGCAACCCGTGGCAGCTAAATATGTCACGTAATTCCTGAATAACACCACCAGCAGACATATTTGTGACCCATCGTACTTCTGGCCATTTTGAGTAGCCATCTACCACAACCAGAAACAGCACTCCCTGAAATGGTCCAGCAAAGTTCATATGTAAACGAGACCATGGCTTCTCGTGTGGTGGCCATGGTGCTGATTGTACCTTGGGTGGGTCATTATGGCAACCTTTACATGTACTACATCCTCGATTGCTGCATCCACCATTCATAACTTCTGGCCACAGCCTTCATGCGCACCATTTCATCATGGCTCGCATGAGGGAACTTCAGCATCGTTGTCTGTAAACTGACTGGTATTACAACTCTATTCCCCCACAGTAGGCATTCCGTGTGCACAGACAGTTCATCATGTTTTAAATAGTAAGGATGTACATCGTCATCGTCGTTTACAAAGTTTTGCCATTCGCGTCGGGTATAAGTCCATTACTCGAGACAAAACTCCATCTTGTTTTTTTTTTCTCGAAGACTTCTATTAAATTAAACTGTTTAGTGAAAGTTAAATAGTCATAACAACCCACTAAAATAAAGGAAAATCATACTAGCCAAACAATGTTTTATTAAAATAAAATCAATTAATAGAATTTTTTAGGTTATGTCTAGTTAATTAGATGAAATGATAATCTGCAAGTAGATTCGAAAAACTAAAAAGCTTCCATCATTCGAACAGAATATGATTTACAGGAATTAATAAAAGAAAAAGAAAATAAATGAAAACTAAAATTATTTAAATCCTGCTGACTGCAATTCTAAATAAAAGTGATGTGCAGTTAAGCTGTCCCAAAATTAGTGCCTTCTGGTTAAGTGACTATTATTATTCTTGTATGCAAGCTCCATTATGAAGAGGTATTGCAAAGTTCAGATTACTTTCCCACACCTTAAATCCTTTCCTTTTTAGAAAAAAATTAATGTTCTCCAAGACAATTATGCTCTTATCACTAGCTCAGTAGCTTGACCCAAGTTGGACCACTGGGCTACTTAACAATTTAGACATTTAAAATGCAACTAAGTCTTTATCTGAAGTGACCCTTGATGTGAATACTCTGGAGCATCTTAATAATGTAGGAAAATGTAACTGGCAAGTCCCTTCGCCATAATATAGACAGCGTCAACTTACTTATCATTCGCTGTACTGGCCTCCATGATGGCTTCCTGATCTCATGATGCATCTGTTGCGACAGCAACCACTAATAAATTAAGCTAGACGTCCTTAACTTTAGCCATTTTCTAAACTCAACTAAGTCAGCTCTGGAATAAACTCACTCCTGGGGACTAACTAAGCAGACTAGCTTAGGTTAATGCTGGGGATTTTGATCATCAAAATCCCTGCAATAAAACTGCAGTGCAGACCCCTTAAGGTCCCTCACCAGAAGCGGCCTACTTCCGGCTTCTTCCTTGACTCATCTCAAAATGGAGCTCAGCTATTTCCGGTCAAAATGACAAACTAAAACCAAAATATTAAATATTCTTTAAACTTAAAAAAATTATTAATTTAAAAATTAAAAATAATGAACTCTGAACCATGAAAACTCATAAATAACAAGTAGTTAACGTAATCAGGTTAAGTCACAAGTTACTCAGAATAACATACTCATACCATACAGTAGCATTTGTAAAATAAAAAGAATGGTGGTTACTAAGTTGCGTTAAGTGCGAAAAATATTGTAATAAATATAAAGCAAAGGAGGGGTGAAATTAATTACGAATTCACAAAACATATGCAAAATACTGTGTTATAGTATCCAGAACGATGTGCGCACTTATTTACATACCAGTCTCTGCAAACATACAAATGACTGTGACCTAATATATCATAATGTTATCTACGCCATATTGGTGACATCATGAAATGCATGTAAACATTGTGGCACCTGGTTATACAATAATCCCTGGAATGATTTTTGTACATAGAAGGTCTTATTCACAGAAAAGTATTAACATTTTAGTAAACAACTTCTCTTTTGAATCAAAACAAAATCTTATATTTTGCAATAGCCTAGTGCAAGTAGTAAACCTACTAAGTTAATTTGTACTTGTAACTAATGATCGGTAAATGCTTGATATTGCACAAGAGTTCGCTGCGAGAGTTGTTGCTTTTGTGGTAACTTTCATAATGAATGGTCAATATAGCTAATGAGAATGCAGTTAGTTGTGTAACGAAAAGTGCTTCAAGGTATGGTAGGATTTTGGGGAGGAGGGCAAGAGTGCCATAAATAAATCTGCCATGCACCGATTTCACCCAGCATTATTTCCTCTTGCAATAAAGGTGGCTATGACTTCACCCTAAATAAAAAAATATAATCTCTATTGCCATGATGGAAGGGAAGCCTCGTAAGTGTTACACCAGCTCCAGTCCCCGTGCAAAGAGAAAGCTATTATTCGACTTCAATCAGGACATTTGAAATTCCGTATTTATTCATATAAAATTAATGACAGTGTGTGCATACTTACAACTGCAGTGCAAAATTTACACTTGGAAAACCATATGACAGCTAAGTGTACACAATCATCTGCCCATCATTATTGGACACTTACACAAGTTGTTTTTTCTCTTACAAGCCACTTTTGATATGCTTTAACATTTCAGTATCGATAAAGGTTTAAGAAGTTAACTCTTCCGTAAGCATACTAGCTTATGACCACATTGAGTTCATTCACAAGCAGGGGTGCAACAACAGGTGGGGCCAGGGGTCCATCCATTGCCCCCCCCTTCCTTTCCCTCTTTTTCTTCTGCTGGCAGTCAGACAGAAGCGGCCAGGGGAGGGTCAAGGATTTAACCATTAAAACAGTTACTTGTACTTCCTCTAGAAATGTATGTTATGTTTTACACCAGGATATGTGGCCACACTTAATATTTCTGAGAAATGAGTTATTTGTGTTTCTTTGTGTCAACACTCTTAGTGTGGAAATTGCGGACTATAGGCCGGCAAGATACATGGGACACTGCGCAAACCCCAGTTGTTGGCATGGCGCACACAGGGGTGGGGGTGGAGCGCTAGAAGTGGAGGGGATCAGTTACGAGCTCCACTCAGGTGTGTGAGGTTTGCTTCCACGCGTCATGTTGGGACCTGCTTTACAAGATATAAGTGAGCCTACCCCATCGACCTTGGGAATGAAGTCTAACCGTGTTCCGGGACGGCCGTTATAAGGACAGGCGCGTGAAATTGTTTAAACCTTGCGACACATCTAAAAGAAAAGAAATTGTTGTACGGCTTAAAATACAATGTTTCTGAAGTGACAAGTGCTGTGACGGGTGTGTCACAATCAACAGTAAAGAGGATTTTGGCAGAGGGGAAAGTAAAAAGTAGAATTGATCTAAGTTTTCAACACCAATGGACAAAATAAACGAACGCAAAAAAACATATTGAAATTGACGACTTTGCGTGTGGTGCAGTACAGAGAAAAGTACAGAGATTTTAATCTGTCAAGATAAATGTTCCAAATTTAAATAAATTAAATAAGGCTTTGCGAGATGACAGGGTTTTGGACTGCAGTAAATAGTTTTTAAGAAAATTGTTAGAGGGACTGGTATTTCGTTGGAAGAAGTTCCAGTCAAGGAGTAAGATTTTGATTGAGGAGCCTGATATTGCAGCTTTCTACAAGAAATGCAAAAGTTTCGAAATGCTGGTTGAACAATCGTGTATGTAGATGAAATTTACATCCATGCTAGCCACAGCGTTAGTTCTTGTCGGCAGTCGAACAAGGAGCTGGGTATCACTGACCCAATCTGCAAAGGCCAGCATTTGATAATTGTGCATGCAGGAGGAAGAGAAGGCTTTATACCGAAAGCATTGTTGATATTCTGATCAAAACAAAAAATGGGAGAAATGACATGAATTTTGATAACTTTTCGAAATGGGTAAACCAGAAACTACTCCCTGATTTATCTGACAACTCTCATTGTTATCGACAATTCATCTTATCACAATGTTCAGATAAATAAGAAACCCACATCTGCTAGCACAAAAAAAGATATTCAAGAGTGGTTAAAAGTGAATGTCTCTTTCTCCTCTGACCTAACAAAAGCCAACCAGCTTTTACTGGCTAAACAAGTGCCCTCTTTCAAAACCTTCAAAATAGACGAAATCATAAAAATGAATGGTCATGAAGTAATCAGTCTGCCTCCCTACCATCCCGATCTCAACCGGATTGAGTTAGTGTGAGGATACGTCAAAGGAAAAGTTAACGAAAAAATATCATACTCACTCGAAGACAAGAAAAAATCATGGTAACAGCTGTTTAGTAGGTACTCTGTAGAACAATGTAAAAAGTGTTTGCAGACATGTGAAAAACATTGAGAAAGAATACTGGGATAATGATAGGTTGTTAGATGCTGAAACATATAAATTTATTGTTAACCTTGAAGATTCTTGTGACAAAGATGTCTCGACTGACATGGAAAATGAGAGCTTCACTTGGGACTCAGAATAGATAAATAACTTATTATAACTATTGAATTATTATATTAGCTTCCAGCTGCTAAAAAGCTATGTATATGCAATTTTTTTGCATTTTTGCATCAAACAGATGCAAATTATCGGTCTTGTATAATTTAGAGAATGTTATTTTGACAAGGCCGTTAATAGATTCCTAATTTTAAATCCTGTTCTAACATTCAAAGAAATTTAAATTTAATTCGGAGAGAATGTTGGTTTAGAATCATGTTTTCACACTGAGGTGGTTCTATAAACCTTATTTATTTGTATCTATGTAGTTCAGTAATTTCAACATGGATTGGCGAGGTCTTAGTCGCGATTATGTCATCCATGCAGTATTGTACCGCTGTTGTGCCTTCTTCTCCGGGCTCTGTCGCCGTGCTGGAGGGGTGGAAAGGGGAGTGCGAACCATGCGCACAGCGATGATGGAGCAGGTTCACTTGTAACTTGCCACCCTATACTTTAATAGCATCGGTAACCATAACATTTTTTGAAGAAACTTTCTATGTTGAATTGCTGACAAATTCAAGAAACAGACTGTATATTACCATGTTAACATTCAATAAGCATATAAGGGGGGGGGGGGGGTTGGTATCTGTTTGCCTTGCATCCCCTCCCCTCTACCCTCTGTGCACAAGTACCATTATTTACTTAATTTGTGTAGAGTATGGAAGCACAGTAAGGGCTTGGGAGAGACAGAAACACATCTATGCATTTGTTCCTCCTCATAATCATTCAGTCTGTCATCTATGTTGAAATTGCAAATTGTATGTTCTTGTACAAGATTCAAGAGGTACAACATATATACAATAACCCTCTGAAGGTTGTGAAAATGTTGCTAAGTTTTTTACATATTAAAGGCGGAAACTCCTTAAAGGTTTTACGACATACATATTTTGTGAAGACTTGGACAGGAGTTTGAAACTTTGTCTGTAATTGTAATCCTACAGACTGTAAATAATGTAGTCCCACACAAGAGCTCTCAGCTCCCTGGGACAATTCCAAATAAATAGAAATTTATGTAAAGTAAGAAAACTTCTTTAGAGAGGGATCTTCTTACAAGAGTTTAGTTGTAACTAGGATATTGATAATATTGCAGAAACCTTTGCTGGCCATGTTGTTTCTGTCACCTCGTCGTAGTTGCTTGCAGATTTGCTTACTTAGTAATGCAAACACACAAAATGAGTGAGTGAACAAAGAATACAAATTGTACTTTATTTTTTTTAGAGGGTGAACTCGTTCACTATTCAGTGCAGTATATTTGTATGGTGACGAAAATAAGAACAATATTAACTGACGTGTTACATTCACAATTTGTGAATAACATTTGTAGTCCATCCTAGTTAATGTCTCTAAGGGAGGAAGCAAATGTAATTTTACCTTGGGATCAGCTAGGGCTACATTAGAGGTAGCCCTTCAAAGGGCTGTTTGATACAATGCACTTGTAACCTCCCCACTGTGTTTTGCAACTGGGTTTGGGACCAGCTAAGGCTACATTAGAGGTAGCCCTTCAAAGAGTCTGTTTGTTGTTCAAATGCTTCATTGCATTATTTGCTGCTGTATGCCATAGTCTTGGTTAATACGGGACCATTGCCACTCAACCTCCCCAGCAGAACTCGCAATAAAAATTGCTAAAATTCTTCCTGACTGCATTTGATGCGAGCCTATGTTGCTACCTGTTCCTTCTTGGTTTTCCATCTGCACACCAGCTGTTGTCCTCCAGTCCTCTTCTGCTCTTAATTCACAGGTGGAAGTTTCATTTTCCACAAACACTCCTGTTACATACTGCTGGTGATTAGTTTTCATTATAAAATTGTGCAAAGCAGTTGTTGCAAGCAGAATTTTAGTCACAGTGCTGGGTGCTCCAGATAGTGCTTGGTTATATACTTGCCAATGTGAAGCGAGTATCGCAAATGTATTTTGATGGTCCTCCTGGCTCTAGTGAGCCTGTAGTTAAATATGGTTTGTTCCACTGGCAAATCATGACCTGGAAATAGCTTCATAATGCATTCCTTCAATGGAAAGGCAGTGTCCGTCACAAAAACACAAAGCGTCACCACATCAGTACCTGGTAATCTCTGTTTCTCAAGGAAGATTGCATTGTTTTTTATTATCATTTTACCAAATACCAAGTTGGAAAAAATACTGGCATCATTTTTCCAACCATAATCACCGACATCCACCCAAGTAAATGTGTAGTCTGCACCACAGCAAGCCATTAGTACAACAGAAAAGAATTTCTTATTAATGAAAAACTGGGATCCGGTATTTGAAAAAGCTTTGCATATGACGTGTTTCCCATCTATAGCTCCCTGTCAGTTAAGGAAATTCCTTTTTGACCAGAACTCATGCGAATGCTGTTCCAATCATCTGTACAAGGTTCCTTCATATATACACCACTAAAAACATTTCACAACACTGTACAGACTTCGACTAGTACTTCTGAAAATGTAGATTTGCCCACACAGAATTCCCAGGCGACAGACTGAGGAGAACCTCCTTGAGCCAAATACTTGAGTATCATTGCTAACTTTTCTTCGGAAGACAAAGGTTTTCTGTGGCTCCATTTCAGGAGGTGCGGCCGAGTTAACTCCAACAACAACTTAAACTGTGCAATCACCATCTGTGTAAACTGAAGGAAAAAAAATGGTCCAGTATGGTCCGAAAGCCTCGCGTCCATTGTACACAGCAGCAAACAATGCAATAATTATTTGAAAATAAGATATTAAGTCCATCAACTCTGCACAATACATTGTTACAATTAAAAATGTAAACAATAACAAAGCAAGGTTAGAGATGGGGTGTGGCCACCATAAGGCAATGAAAATTCTTTCGCTACATAAAATATATCTCATTTCCCATTCTTGCTCCTAGTTGGTGCACATGACATCTCTCGTAAGTTAACGTCTATTGTAGAAATGTGGGTTTCCTCACATCAACGTTTAGCATCCATCATCAACGTGATTGTAACCGAGCCCTAAACATCACTATAATAAAACAGGCATGTCTACAATCAACATTAACAGGAATAAAAATAAAAAGAATGTAGTTGTATGTATACAAATATTTTTGTATTTTTGTAATTTAAAAAAAAAAAATTTTTTTGTAAAACAAAGATGCCGTAGACTTGATAGTTACACTCAATTGTTTGTAAAGGCGTTTTGCATTATTTTTGTAAATTGATTTTGTATAACATTAACGAAATAAAAGCTACGGCATTATCGTTCTGTCAATGTGATTGTAGCCAATCCTTTAATGTTCTTAAAGTAGATCTAGCCCATATAGTTTCTTCTGTGATATTGATTTTTTTAAGGTCTCTTACAATTTCAATTAGCGAATTGTTAGTGACTTTGTATGATACGGTAAGACTGAGAATTCTTTTAGTCCGTGTTCTTGTCACATTATATAATTTAAATGTTAAATTTTGTCACAAGCAAAGATTAAGTCAAAATGAACAGTCGGGGAGGGGAGGGGGAATGCAGATTTTGTCTTCAAAACCTGTAGAAATCAGAGAATTTTAAAACAGAAATAGAATGGCCACCTTGCAAATGTCTCACTTCACATTTGTTCACACTTCACATCAGTTTAGTATTGTACAATAAAAAATAACATGGTGCATTGTGTAAACAACACGTCTTAACACCTGATGCAATATCAAGTTTTTTTGGCCGTAAACTCATAGAACATATTATATTGTTCTGGTAATTTTTAAACATGGTATTGTGGCACCTCAGTTTATCTTTTATTTATCCACACTGCTTCGAATCAGTTTTTTATGTAAATAAGTAGGAATATGTAATATGTATTAATTTTTGAATAAGATTACTGTGGCAGATACAGTGATACCCTGTTAAGAAGTTCCTACTTAAGAAATTGTCCTACTTAATAAGTTGAATAATTGTGCTCCTTGTCCGTACGCACATGTGTAATTTGAACCCTTATAGAAGTTTTCCTGGTTAATAAGTATTATTTTTTCAGTCCCTTCAGAAACTTAACACAGTTTTACTGTATATATTTTCTTTTGTAAAGCTCTTATTTCAATTATTATTTTCAAATGTTTTTATTATTTTAAAAATTTCCTCCATTTGATTGTATTTATAATTATTTTGGGTTTTTAATTAACTAGCGGATCCGACAGACGTCCTGTTTTAGATAAATAATATATAATTTTATTTCTTATTTTTTTTTATTTAATATTTCCGATAAGTAACAATTTAAAATAAAAACAATATTAAAAATTTGTTATGAAATCAATTAACTACACAAATAAATTTGTAGGTTAAGATGATTCTTAATCAACGCATGTGTAAATTTGATAGGAATTTATGAAAAATACTCACTTCAATACCGCACCGAATTTGCACAATGTATAGTTTTTATTTACAATTCAAAACCCTTCACACACTAATTACATCTGAATGTAATATTTCAATTAGCACGCGATTTATTTTAACACAATAACAACACAAAGTTACAAAATTCTCCTGAATTTGATCGCAGCGCCACTATCGGGACAAACTGGAAGCAGTGGACCGAATTGTGAATCTAAACCATTCTCGAATCCACTTGAACACACACAAAAAATTTCATCAAAATCGGTCCAGCCGTTTAGGAGGAGTTCAGTGACATACACACGCACAGAAGAATTATATATATAAAGATAGGTAATATTTACGTCGTCTTGATGCACAGTGCACCTTCTTGTTGGTTGTTAAGGTAACAAGGAATCTTTATACAATTTTTAATATAGCCGTCTCATGATTGGCGCTAAGTTTGAAAGCGTCATATAATAATGAGTTTAAGGCGTTCTAGCCATCTTGGAATTTTTGTAGGGAAACTGGTCAAGTCCCGTAATTTATGCAGATTGCCTTGTAGAAGAAGACGTACTGCGACTTACTAAGATATTTTGAGTCTGCTTGCGCTACATAACGTAGATAATTAAATTCCAGTTTGTAATATTGTACTATAAGACTATAGCGTGGATACCAAGGCCAGTAAGCCTAATCAGGGAAGAGTGAGGAACTGGACCAGCTACGCCTGCACCAGAGAACTTTTAGATCTTTAGCATCTATTTTTATCTTTGGGTTATAATTAATCAGTTATTCTAAATAGAGATTCTACAAAAAATGGATGCCAAATTTGACCACATTAATGAGCCATTTAGTATACCATCGTGGAATGTATTATAATTTTTCGTGTGCTCTTGGAATGCTCATGAAGACCCTAACATGAGATATTTTTACTGCTCCCAACTGAGTTGGTGTGAGCTTAATGAATAATAGCCAATATTAACATATCTGAATATATTACCATTTGGACACAATTAAAAGAATGCTACACTGCTAGTTACGGCCACTTTATCATAATTAATATTCATGGAATAATTAAAGAGCTGTACAATTATTCTTAATATCTGCACAGATAATTATCCAGTAATGAGTAATTTTCAGAGTAAGTAAATTTTGTTTTATTTTTCACTTATCTGTGAGTATTATTCTGTAGAATAGTTTTTTGGTTGGTAGTTATAGTCTTCCTGTGACAATGTATGTTGTCGGTAGGACCTGACTAGTTGCAGATACCAGTGATCTGGCGCGACAACCTTACTGGTAAGATTAATTAATTGTGGTAATTGTGTTACATTGTTTTTGAGCTGTGGCTACAGAATATGCAACCTACTTACACAGTTTCTAAGTTTAAAGTATGGCCCCCACTATCACCTATGTTGAGATGCTCTTATGTTGGGTTGGTCTTAAATGGTTATTTCACCACAGTGTGCTTATTTATGTACTTATTTTAGTGTATGCTGTGGATTCCTATATATGTCAAGGATATATGGAATATGGAGCAGTTTTACATAAACCTAACAAATTTATTTTACAAATACAAAATATCAACATAAGTCCACAATACAAATACAATCAAATAAAAATATAATTGATGATACAATTATCAACTATAGAATTAGAGTCTATACAACCGTACTTATGTAAAATTATATTACAAGACATAACGACTTTGTAAACTAACATGCAGAGCATACGTAAACTCACTGTAATGAATAGATGTTTACATATCAATTATACAAATGAGAATTTACTACCACTTCTCAAAAAATTCTGTAATTGAATAAAAAGCTTTATTTAAAAGATATGTTTTTGATGTGATTTTTAAATGTTTACGTTTTCTTTACTGAATTCTTAAATTTGATTTTGCAATTTTTTTAAATAATTTAGTACCTGTGAAATATACACTTTTTGTACCATTTTAAAATTATTACTGAGCATGTGCAGCTCTTCTGTGTTTCTAGTATTATATGTGTGTACATAACAATTTTTGTCAAAAGAATCTGGATTATTTATTACAAACATTATTATTGAAAGATTTATTGGCAAGTAAAAGTCATAATGCCTAACTTCTTAAGCAAGGGTCGACATGTATCGTACTTTTTTGCACCCGCAATAATTTTAACTTCTTTTTTTTTATGTATATTTTGTGATGAAGATGCCCAGTACATTCCAAAAGACATTATCGAAAGGAAATATGCAAAATAAACCTGTTTTATAGAATATGATGTACAATATAAAATATATTTTGTAGTGCAAAACATGCTGCACTTAATTTAGGAATAATATTATTTGTAGGCCTGTGTGTATTTATATTTAGATGGTTATCAATTTGTAAGCGTAAAAATTTTGTCGATTTACATTCTTTTGTGATGTCATTTCCATATTTAATTTTTATATAATCATTTTGCTTATTGGAAAGAAATTTTATGAAAGCTGTTTTATCTGTATTTAGAATAAGATGATTAGCTGAAAACCAGTCTTCAAGTTAATTATATTCATAATTTGAATCAGTTTCACCCCAGTTCCCACCCTGGAGTGTATGTTACACAATACTAATCTGTGGCACAGTGGCTAAATTTAAACTTTGTGTGAGACCTTGAGAGTTGATTATGGAGGAGAGAGGGGTGCTATGCAGTGCATACCACAGCACATATTCACTATGTAGCCACAATAAGGCTGTCCATTTATTGTTGATGGCTGGATCATAGGCCAGAGTGGCAGTTGAAGGTACTCTGTGATAAAGGGGAAGTTCTGGTAGGGAACATCTCAAGAGTTCAAGAACTGATTTGCTGTAGCACATCCCTCACCAGACTCTGGGAGTAAGGAGTGTGGCAACAGGATGCATATCATCCCAACTCCCAAAGCAAACACATGGCCAGCAGAGAGAAAAGTAGTAGCTACGTGCAGTGGTTTGGATATGAAAGTGGTGGTGACGTATGGTTGGATCATTCCCCTTCCACATGCCCAGAAAGTCAGGACAGACATTGGCAATGGCAGATGCAAGATCATCATGAACACTGTTGCACTTGACAGCCCACCAGCATTTGCCCTCAACACCACACTCAGCTTCCTGACAGATATGTCAGTACTCTAATGAGATATTCTCATCAACAAGCGGAAAGTTGGGTGTCCCTTTCCTCTTGATATTTTGTTCAAATTGTGCTTCCTAGGGGTTTGAAATGTAATGGCTAAAAACTGCAACTTATGCAGGCATTTGCTAAAAAAGTCATAGAACGTTATTTGGATTTGTGAACTAAAATGTTGCTTGAGAATGATTTCGTAAAGAGGATTGTGTGGTTGGTAGAATCAATACACACAGGGTGCTGAACACCTCATGGAATATGACGCCATTGGGTGAGACACGAGATGAACGGTGATACAATAAACTTACGGTAGATGGGCGCCAGTGGTGTACTTACAAAACACTTGGCATTACTAAACATTTTATCACTGAAAAAGGTGAGATGTTGCTGTCACTACAAAGAAATACTTTATGCACTGTGAGACTTGCTTTTATTTTTGTCACTCATACAAAATTGTGTCGAGATTAACTTTATGATTAAACTCGGACGTGTCTAGCTAACTCAGTTTGGATTCTCCCCAGCCTGTAATTAATCTAGCGCACTCCTAGATGGATGACTTCTCTGTAGTGTTAGAAAACACAGTCTTCACAAGGAAAGGGATCAACAGCCGCTAGGGTGGACTGCAGATTTTTCCTGAAAACAGTGCGCAGAGAATTATGAAATGATCAGCAAACACGTGTGATTATTTGGCATCGCTAACGCGGACTCGTCGGGGCACGTCTCCCAGCACGTGGCTAGTGTGGTGGCTGCCTATGCACATAGCCGGCTAAGACGGAAATAATATCACCGTACAAATTACACAAATGACACAAATACGGATGAAACAGCATGGGACACGACATGAATAGTCACAATAAACACGCAGGTGCGTGAATGCAAGTTTATATGGCGCAGATGCCGCTGGATAAGATTCGTAGTGGATCACGTGGTGCAGGTGAAATTTCAATATCTCTCCGTAAAAACAGCAAATTCTGGTCAGACAAATTGTTATTAATGATGGGGAATATATTCTCCTGCAGATTGAAACATTTCTAGGCTTGCAGCACGCCTGATGGCAGGAAAATTAAACATGAGTGAGACTGTATGGTCGTACATACAAAGCATCAATTACATGAAAATACACAGAACCCCAAATGAAAATACTACATAGAACCGTGAAATTAATTATGGCGTACATAATATTACACAAATAAACCCTCAAAGCACATAGATGGCGCTGATATTGACTTGGGGGCTGTTAACCACGTGGTCGTAAAATAATTTAAACATGAAAAATACCCTTAAATACATACATAAAAACAAAGCCCACAATATTGCACGCAGCAATTAAACAGAAATTACACTGGAACGCCTTTAGCATAGGTGGATGGCGCTTGATTCAAAGTTGTGCGGGCCGCATGGCCTCTCCGACATTTGCTCCTCTTTCTCCTCGATTACATTGAAAAAGCCACAGGGGCGCAAATTATTAAGTTAAGCAGAAGCATAATGCTTGGGGAATGTCTGGCAAAACATACACAAGACAAAGGTTAACCGGTATACTAAAAGTGAGCTATTGTTATCTTCAACAGTGCAAAAAGTTTGAGGTGCGTACATGACAGCGTCTTACCTCGCCAGCTCTCCTCAACAGACTGCCCAGAGGCAGGGGTCGCGCTGACCTACCATGGCTGCCTACGGGGTTCACACAAGCGGAAGTGCTTTGCGCGCCGAGTAAAACTTTTATCTTTTAAAATATATGGCACATAAATAATTTAAATATGGATTTACATTTTACATTTAAATGGAGAATTTTCTGTATTCGTTAAATGTCTTTTATGATGGCGTTCATGCCAGGATAGTAATGTTATTAGTCTTCATGCGGCGCACATTTTGAATTCATAACCCATACCTGCCAACCCTCCCTTTTTAGGAGGGAGGCTCCTGCTTTTGTACATATTGTCCTGCCCTCCCGCTTTTGCCTTTAAACTCTCACTTTTTGTCACGTCTCGTTAGCGCTGGTAGAAATACCTGTATTTGTGTCAAGGCCATAACAGTAATGTGCGCAGCTGTCCCATAGCTTGATGGTCGTAAATGTTCAGCCCGCATTGGCTATACACTAAGGACGTGGCCACGGTCTAAGAGGGGGAGGTTCTGACACTCCCTATTCTAGCAAGCAAAAAAAATGACCCCTTTGTGTCGTCGATAGTTCGGCCAGCTGCCGCAGCATTACTAAGTACTTCTGCACACATAGACTCTATGACCGCCACCAAGTGCTAGGTAGCACTGCGGCAGCAAATATATTTGTTGGCTGTTCGTTGAACTATTTGCGACACAAAATTGTCATTTTTTTTGGTTGGAGTGTCCAGACCTCTCTGCTTAGACAGTGGACGTGGCCAATCAACAATCAGCAACTGGCAACCATCTTTGTCTAAGTTTGGTGGCGTTCAGTGACATTTGTGCATTTGTAGGCCTACTTAGTGTTGACTTTGTAAGAACTTGGTTATAGTACGTTAATCGTTCCATGCCAAAAATAGCACGTAATTTTAATAAACCTAGTTACATGGTGGAAAAGAAAGAAATTAAATACAGTAAACTCCTGATTAACCTTGTTAATCAGGGCCAAGGAAAATTCGAATAAGCGAATTTTTATTTAAAAAATCTGGATAATCGAATGTACACATTTTTACTTTTAATGTAACAATGATACTGGCTCCGAAAATCGTGATATAACACAGTACCTGTTATACATTTCAAAGCAAACATAAATCACGCACTGCATGTGCAGGATTCAAAGTTTATGGTAATTTAACTGATATTTATGTTGCACCGAGTGTAGTTAATTCATGGTGCATCGAGTATACACAGCCTTTCGCAGGCGCGGCACCAGGTGAGCGCGTTGGGCGAGCAACACGATAGATATGCGGTCCGTAGTTATGTGTGTGTCACTATCTCAACGTGCGTCACGTCAACTGGACTTGTCCTTTAGATGGCAGAGTTAGTTGAAAGTGTAGAATACAATACAATAAATACTAGACTATTACGGGACTTTAAATGAGGCAACCTGGCATTTAAACAATACAGTACAATCCCCACTAAAAAAATAACCCTATAATACAAACGCTTATTAAAATTTTACCTACTTACAAACACACACAAAAGTTTAACATCTCTGAAATGCTTGCTTTTTGTTAACATTTAAACACTTGATATGAAAAAAATGTAAGAAAAGTTAAACCGTGCCTTTCTTGGAAAGGGCTTCAATTTCCTTTTGTTTGGCACCAGAATTGATAATTTTGTTTATAACACACTATGCTCAAATTGTTTTATTATTTCTAACTTTTCCATGATAGTTTTAATTGTCTTTTTATGCCTTTTTATGATCGAAAATCAGTTAAGCGAAGCACAATTAAGGGTCTGTTTTACCACACGAGATAATGATAGTTTATCGAGATTAACTAAAAAAAAATGTCTATTATCTGTATTTCGCATTTCACCATACACAATAATCTCGATTATCTCTGAATATCTTGGTAAAGTATTAACCCGCCGATTTCAGAGGTTTAAGTCACATTATCGGGATTAAACTGTAAAACATAAACAAATATTTTAGGAAGGTGACGAGAGGGCAAAGTTATTTCATCAAGAATAAAGAAAAAATGGCTCAGGCAATGTACAATTAAATTTTTGAAGAGGAGAGCGATAACGAGGAGTTTATCATTTGGCGTCCATGATGTTTAAATGAAAGAACAAATTATTTTGCAATTTATGATGTAGAGGTTAAAATGCACTTTCGCCTTACGTCAAACACACAATTGTCAAACAGACTATATTGTTTTATTATTTTCCTTTACGACAACCATTCTGCATTAACATTAGGTATAAATGTAAAATAAACAAGTTACTTGTGTAGGCCTAATTCGAATCAAGAATGTGACAAACATCAGTAGTGTTTTTAATTGAAAATGTATTTGAATATACTGAAAAACCAGATGATGTGAACTAAACAACAACAGATAACATATTAGTTCCTTAGTTATGTCTTTAGTTATAGAATCTGCAAAGTTAAGTGCTCTGTTTGAAGCTTCTCCTGTTTAGTTCTTTCTTGTTCCTGTTGTAACTTTAGTAGACGAATCCCTTTCATTGCCTCGTTTTCTATTACAAACTTTCTGTTAACTCAATCTTTGCTCTATGCCGGGCACTTACTTCTGTCTTTAGTTATAGAATCTGCAAAGTAAGAACTCTGTTTGAAGCTTCTCCTGTTTAGTTCTTTCTTGTTCCTGTTGTAACTTTAGTTGACGAATCCCTTTCATTGCCTTGTTTTCTATTACAAACTTTCTGTTAACTCAATCTTTGCTCTATGCCGGGCACTTACTTCTGTCTTTAGTTATAGAATCTGCAAAGTAAGAACTCTGTTTGAAGCTTCTCCTGTTTAGTTCTTTCTTGTTCCTGTTGTAACTTTAGTTGACGAATCCCTTTCATTGCCTTGTTTTCTATTACAAACTTTCTGTTAACTCAATCTTTGCTCTATGCCGGGCACTTACTTCTGTCTTTAGTTATAGAATCTGCAAAGTAAGAACTCTGTTTGAAGCTTCTCCTGTTTAGTTCTTTCTTGTTCCTGTTGTAACTTTAGTAGACGAATCCCTTTCATTGCCGTGTTTTCTATTACAAACTTTCTGTTAACTCAATCTTTGCTCTATGCCGGGCACTTACTTCTGCCTTTTTTGTTTGAGTGCATTGCTGGTCGTCGTTTACTAGTCCAGGAAGATGTTGCCATACGGTTTCTCACATGGCTGGCAGAGACTATCCTCCAACCATTGGACCCAGTCGAGGCATAGTTATCTGAAGCATTTGCAGGGTTATTCATCTGAGCTGTGTTTATGACAACTGATGAGTCTGTACTAGAATGACATTCCGCTGGCTTTACTAGTGGCAGTATACAGTGATCTTGGTGGCTATTTTGAGGGCAGAACACACTGCACCCCTATGGACACATAGGGGTGCAGTGTATGTCTACATAGGTTTTTCGCGTATGATTTTATAGGTTATCCCACACCACCTTCAAGTTGTCTGCTGTCCTGTAGTGATCATGAGATGTACAATTGAAACTATTCTCAATTGTTTGCCACTGTTTCGCTTAATTTTGTTGTGTCACAGCATCAGTTCGTTTATTTTCAATGTTTTTGAAATGTTCTGTAACTAATTCTAACAAACTGTGTTTTTCATGGGATGGAAAAGTTTGGTTTCACTGTTTCCTTATGACCACAATGCCTCCACGACTTGCCATACTTTCTCAAAAAATTTTTCTCTGTACCAGCTCAAAGCAAAATCTGTAATGTTTCCGTAGAGAAAATCGTGATTGAGTCGGAATATCGAGATAATTTTAACGAGACATTCTTTACTGAGATTAAACGTGGTGAAACACGCTGAACATTATCGAGATTAAAATCGAAGTTAAACCTCTCATCAGGATAAAATTATATCGATATTCTGAAAAGTTAATCTTCGTTGGTGAAACCGGCCCTAAGTGGAAGTGTACTATAATTGACTGTGTACAGAAAAGCTTACAGTGATGAGTTTCTGTGTAGTATAGCATCCAGAAAAGGAGAACATTTTGCTTTTTGTTCATTGTGTTGGTGTGATTTTGTTGTATCATGTGCTGATAGAGGTGACACTGTGAAACACATTCAGACCATGTTGATACAAACATGAGGTTAAGTTTTTGTAGCAATGCAAAGAGGAAATGTCCTTAAGCACTGATAGTGCTCCTGTAATGATAGGCTTGAAAAACGGGGCGGCAGCTTACTTGAAGAAAGAAATCCCCAATTTGTGTATGGTAGGTTGTGCCTGCCATTTAATCAATTTAGCGGCAGGAAAAGCAGCTGTAACACTTCCTTGTAGCATAGATGAAATATTGGTGGATATATTTTACTACATTGGAAAAGTGCAAAGAGCAAGGATAAGTTGAAAGAATTTCAAATATTGTATGACACTCAAGTCAGAAAAATGTTGAAACATGTTTGCACACGCTGGCTGTCCCTTGGAAAATTCTTTACAAGGATGCTGCAATAGTGGGACCCTCTGGCAAGTTACTTCAATTTTGAGGTTAAATCTTCACATGAGAAGAAATCAGGAACATTAGACTCGTACAGAATACCAAAGACGTCAAAAGCTGTCTCTTCTGATAGTAGTAGAACTTCAAGGAAAAGTTCTAGTCTATAACTAAGTTGTGAATCGCCACTGCCAGAATCGAAATATGCAAGTTAAATAAGTGTTTTAGTTTGTTCCTTCAGAATACTTTGCCTGTATTTGAAGAACCTTACATGGTTTTACAATCGCAGAAACCACATTCACTTGCTAAGGGCTATTAGAACTCTTCAAAGATGTCATTACAAGATTTGTAAAACCAACCATTGTCAGAAACTCTTCATCTGTGGTGAAGGTTAAATGCCACAAGAGAATGAACCAGATAGAGGGTTCTGATATTACAGTTGGAAATGTTATATCTAGGGCAATGTGTGGCCTTAAACCTGAAGAAAAGGTTCTTTTCTACTCATTAGTTAGGGAGTATTTCGAACGTGCATGTGATTATATGATCCATAAATTTCCATTCAATGACGATGTTCTAATAAATGCTAAAGTTGTACAGATAAACAATGTTTGTGAGATATCATTCTCAAATTTGAAATTTTTTGTTGATAAATTTCCATTCATCATTAGTGTTGGAGGCCAGGTTTCAGATTCTACCGTTGATGATTTGCAGTCAGAGTTTCCCGAGTTTCAATGTGATCATCTGGATGAAGCAATCGAGATAGAAGAAAGGATCTATGTTCAGTGGAGTTTGGTGGGAAAAATCAAAAGTGCATGTGGACATATCAAGTATGCACATTTATCAAGGGTTATGCTTGCAATTTTGACTATTCCCCACAGCAATGTTGAATCAGAGAGGATATTCAGCCAAGTTAGAAAGACAAGGACTCGGTTTAGGTAATCCATGTCTAATGAGACATTGGACAAGTTGATAGCAAAATCTAGTCAACAGGGGAACTGCAATGAACAAAACTTTAACTCTGCATTTTTGAAGAAAGCAAAGTCTGCAACTAGAGAACGCTTGAAAAAGTAATTTATCAGCCAAATCAAAACTTCATGTAAGTAACCATGCTTATGTTATTTTGATAATTTTATGTGAAAACTGGTATTTGTATGTTTTTTTATTTGCTGATGGGAAAAAATCTCCCTTTTTTTTAAATTGTTATTCCTCATTAAAATATTACAATTACTAACAGCTGTTTTTTTTTTTTTTTATTTGCCTAACTAGCACCATTTTGCACCTTCAGATCAAAATTTTCCCAGGGCAGTTGACAGGTATGATAACCAAACATGGTACAACAATTCAAACATACATTTTAAACACTTAAAACACTTGGAAACCAGAAAATATAACAACAGACATAATTCATACTTCAAATAAATATTCAGTAAGTTCAGGTTATGGCATCTTTGCGCATGTGCGTGCCCACGTGTCACGTGAGTGGTGATCGCCGTCATGGTCTTTACACAGCTGGCTGTTAGCCTGCATCAAATAATTGAACATGATATAGAAAGTTTATTTTAAGACCTTCGATGCAAACAGAATCTTGAAATGTGTTGTGGGGTTGAGAATTTTCTTAATTTGGTGCATTATTTTAGGACACTGTGTGTAATGTGTATGTGCTGTTCCATGCAAAATCAATGAGAGTTGTGTGGAACAAATAAAAAAATCTGATTCTTGGATTTATGTTTCTTTTCTTCTAGAAAGCTCATATCAGTGTCAAGCTCTTTATCTGTTGTATTTTCACTATCATTTACATTGCATTTAACTGATTACAGGTGGCAGTTTTACAACATATATGTGAATTCAACTTTAACATGTGTTAAGTCACTTGCTGTCATCGTACCACCACCGCTTTCATACAGTAAAGTTTCTGGTTTGGTAATTATTCAGTGGGCTTATTTTACAGGTAAATAGCATTCCTTTTAGATATTTCTTAAAGCCTTTAACTCTTAGTTTAATTAATTTTAATGATTTAAGGCTGGGATAAATAGTACTGATTGATGATGTATGGGAGTGAATGAATCTGAAAATAATATTTTATGCATAACGTAAATCATAAATGCAGATTTCAAAATGTTTTTAAGTTAACTTGTTAATTTTAACAGTTTTTGCAAATAAAAATTTTTTTAAGGGAACTTTTAAATTATGGAGTTTGTAGAATCATTGTATTTAAATTTTGGTTTGGAAAATGTAGTATATTAGCTGAAAATCTTAACAGTAGTAGAAAGTGTAGCTGATGTGTGACCAGCTTGAAGGTTAAAGGAACTCAAGGTGTCAGTTTGTGAGGGATGGAGGTTTTAATAAAAATTAAAGAGCTAAATTTCATGTTTAATTTATTCACACAGTTATCATTTACAACGTTAAATTATCTATCGCCACTATTACTTTTTTTAATTTCTCAGTGTGTGCAATGTTTAATGTCACATGTTCAGTCAGTGTGTTGCCATAATTTGAAATGTCTTACACTCGCACATCCAGTTCAATAGTCCCGCCTACCACTTGCACTCTCCACTACACTAATGCTCACAGTTGCAAATTTTACTCCCGCTGGTCACTTTCGTTGCCACTCGTAGCTCTTCTGGCTTATTGCCTTTATCACTAAAGGACGCACAATTGCTCAAACTCCAGACTCTCATAATAGAGAAATGCATAAATTCTATGCGGCTAAGATCAGGAGTGCTTGCGTTGCAAAAGGCTTATCATGGCAGCTGGGCTTTGGAATCACCGCCTGCTGTTCTTAGCCAATGAACCAGAATATTCCTTCAGATAATTGCAAAAATTCAATTCTCTAAATGTCAGGAGCATGCAAAGCAGTGGCATACAGCAGTGGCATACGGCCGCTGGCCTTACAAACGCTGTGTGCTTTCTCACATTGCGTACATCTCTCTCTTCCACGCACTCCTTCGCGTGGTTCAGGGGCAGCGATGCAAAGCAGCGACCACATACAATAGTGACTACGACTCCAATTACATTTATTAATTTTTGTATTATATACTTAGTTGCATGGAAATTTAAACATTTTCTTGGGTAAAAATTTAATATTAACTTCACATGTGCATTATTTTGTAAAATAAAATGATTTTTTTATTCACTCAGTGTTGATATAATGCCTTACTACCATAATGTTTTGGTTTGGAATCGGAGCCGGAGTTGAATAGTGGAAAAACTGGGGAGTCAGGGTTGCAGTCAAAATTTTGGTATACTGACTCTGGGTAGGATTAGGAACCAGGAATCAAACCCAGGGCCAATTAACTGTTGCTATCTAGAGGTGCAATGCAGAATTTGCAACTGCAGTGTTCCAAGGTGGGATTAATACATACCAAACTCCATATGAGATAATGAGTGCAAGGTAGAACACAGTTTTCTTTGTTTTGCACTGCATCTGTGCAAATGTCCAGTAGTCATACTTAATTGGGCCCCTGGTGAGGGAGAGCCCACTACACCATGCTGATCTGTATGCTACAGCAGTCCTCAATTGCATTGTCTGTTTGAGAATTTTTTAGTAACATGATTTAATTCATGCTTCATGTTAAGACTGCAAAACACTTAAGCAAAAACAAATAGTACTGTATTTACATGCAAAAATTTTTTACTTTGCCTTTGTGTGACATACCAAATGAAAGCCCTGTTTTCAAGTTTTTAATTGACACCTAAATGAGCATTCTGATAAGCGTATGTTCTTAAAAATGTGTGTTTAATTTCACGGGTGCAGACTGTAAATCAAGTTTATCTGAGATATGGAGGTTGAAAATTAATTTCCTCTATGTTTATTTGAGTTTGAATTTTCCTTTACTAAGTTTATTGCAATAATATCACATAGTTACTATGAGAAATAGAATATACAAGAATTTATTGTAAGTAACTTGTAATTTACATTACTTTGTTTTAATGTTTTCAGTTTGATAAAGTGGTAACATTGAGGAAAATAGACTCTTCGAGGCGAAAGCTGTGCAGGCACCAGTAACCAAATATTATCAACAGGATATATTAACTTTCCACTTGAAGAGATTTATTTATCAGTCACAATTTCCATTATTAATAAGAAAATGAGCAAGGGAAAAAAGTTTCAAGAATGGAAAGAGCAAGCCATAAAGACACAGCAGTTTTTTTATAGTAGTTTTGGGGATAGGTCATGGGATGTGTACCAGCAATCAGAACACCATCTCCTTGAGAAAAATGTTGGGTATGCTCTGTACGGGCCTCCAGAAGCCATGCCTGATAAGGAAAATAGTGAAACTGGTTATTGTAAGAAGAAACTTGAACAAATAAAAAAAATGTGCAATCTGATTGTTCAGTGGGATCAGCATACCAAATTAAAAAATGAAACGTGGGTAGCTGTACTATTTGTGTGCCTGGATGAAAATGGTGAGTGTCTTCCAGTTCCTGTATTCAGAGTCCCGAAATATAATCCAGAAGGAGAGTCCAGCATATTTATTGACCACATGGGTCGTGTGTATGAAGGGTGGAACAAGTTCTTGACCAAAAATTGCCTCAACAGGTGTAAATACTGCTACCCAGTGGATGGCATTTATTGTGGTGATGAGAATTACAATGTACAGTTGGAGTTTGGTGATACTCCTGCCTGCAAGACATCAAGAAAATTTCTTGATGTACTTGATACAACTAACACGTGTGTGGCAATTGGTGGCACTGTGATTGGTCTAGCTTCATTAACTGCATTGCCCATTGCTGCACCAGTTGTCGCTGCAGGTGCCTTTAGTGGCATAGCCAGCTACCTATATGGCACGACTCGGTCAGTGGGAACCCTGATAGACAGAAAGAGTCATCATCAGAGCATCAGTCTTGATAACGGTGAAGCTTGTTGCTGCTACATGTCGGTGGCGGCTGGTGCGCTTGGTATGGCCTCTGGGATTGGCTCCCGATGGGTGGCTCGTGTGGCACAGAATGGAGGGTTGGTTTCTAAAACAGGCAAAGTTGTGGTGACTGCACTGAACATATCTTCTCTGGCTACAAATGGGGTTGGAATAGTCAATAATTTCTTCTTGCTGCGCAAAAAACTTGAGTGTGGAGAGCTGTCATGCCTTGATGTTTTCCAGTTCACCTCATCTGTTCTTTTCTTCGCAAGTGCTGTCGTTAATGTAAAGACTGCAAACGCTATCATCGAAGAAACCCAGGAGAGTACGCTCAAGAACTTTGAAGAAAACCTGGCTTTCAAGAAACACAAGAAGTTGTATCGCAGAATGGCTAAAAATACTATTGCTGATGCAGATGACCCAATGTATGGCAAAGCAAAAGTTATAAAAGCTGTGCAACATATTGATGACCCTAAAGAATTTTTTTCCAACATCAACAAGGTCAGAAGAGAGTTGCATGAAACTAACACAGATATTTCTTTTGGAAAATCTGGTACTCTATCACTGAACAAAGAAGCACAAGTTGAGCCAACAAAATTCAGTGCAATGAGCAGAGATCAGAGGCGAGAGTTTCTGACTGCCACAAAGGACTTGAATGACGGTACAATTTCCCATGCAGAATTTCAAAGTTTGGCACAACAGAACAATGTGCCGGTAGAGTTGGTGTGCAACAATTCTGCAACTAGTACTGAAGCAGATTCAGACAAGAAAAGCTCAATGAAGCTGGGTGAAGTTATAAAGCTAGCAGATGAACACATGACTGGTTTGTTGACGTGTGCTATCAGTCTAGAGAGAGCAGATTATCAATTACTCTTGAGTTATGCAGAAAGGCTTTGTCGTGAACTTGGCTTCTACAGAACTGCAGATGTACTAGATACACTCAACTTCATCATAGATTTCATTAATTGTGTTGCCAATAGTATGGAAGAACAGTATCAGCAAGATCTATGTAAAGCTAGGGAAAGATACGGTGAGAGATTCAATCAGAGTGCTTTCGATGAGCGCTACAAGGTGTTTGGAAATAGAATGACAATTTTTAGCAGAGCAGTTATGAACAACTTGGACCAACTTTACTCAACTATTAAAAGAGTGTATGAGCTTTTTCTTTCAGAGGAAGTATCTGATGAGAATGTAATGGAAAATTGTCGTAATTTAGTATTTGAAAATATGCCTAATACATTTTCTTCAGTTCCTGGAAGTTGCACATTCGACTCCTTATCTGAAAGGTCAAATTGAGCCTAGCTGCCAACAATCTAAGACATTCAATGAATGCAAGGTGACCGTATATTACTTATAATACTTTGATTGTATTATTGTGTGTATAAAAAAATTGCTGTTAACACATGGGTTGACTAAGAGTGGTGAAAATGGAACATTTTTCTGTGAGGAACCAGTAGTCTAACAAAATTATGTTCAGCTATTGTTAGGGCAGGGACAGTCTGTCACTCAAG
Organism: Dryococelus australis; assembly: GCA_029891345.1. NCBI lineage: Eukaryota > Metazoa > Arthropoda > Insecta > Phasmatodea > Phasmatidae > Dryococelus > Dryococelus australis. Next base: position 5,353,612 of record CM056999.1, read on the forward strand.
ATAGTTGGACACGGACACCCAGTGCAAGCATGGAGCGGTTTATTGCTTTAATTATACGCGCATGGTCATAAAGTGACATCCTTGCAGTGTCTGTTCAAAATATTGCCCCAATTGTTGTCCACATGGGCTCTACAGCATGTTGTGATGAATACATTCAAATATAATTAGTTTAGCTTTGGTAGTGTCATTTGCATGCCAGAGCTGAGTAGACGCCACGTTCTTGGTATTTACAGTAGTTTTACACACAACCACTTTAATGTATAGGCTGTTTGTGAGTATTTATGATCTTAGGATCTGCTTTTACTTCTCATTTTGTATCCTTCTGTAATTGAAAATTAACATTACCATGGACAGACTTTATTCATGCACCATGAAAGGAGTCAGGAGATTTGGGTAGCTCATAACAACCAGGTTTTGAGAGCCAATCCATCCAACGAAAACTGTGCAACTATTAGTGATGTAAATGTCACCAATATACAAATTCATACTGTGATGTATATGGCCACAAATTTAACATTACTGTCACAATATAAGTGTTAAAAATAACAACACATTGCCAACTTTACAAGGAGCATGCATGCTGTGTGTTTGATAAATGTTTGTGACGGATACTAAGTTAGTTCACTTTGTTTTGTTAATTTTTATTTGAGTGTGTGTAGGTTATACATCTATGGCAAGCTAAGATTTAATTGGAAATGTTCGCACTTAATTATTTTTTTTCCTTCGATTGTGTTTGTCTTGTAGTGGAGAAAGCAATGTTTGTGTCGAAAATTAGTAAAATCAAAAGATTGTGATAGAATGTTGTCGTATTTCAGAAAATAAAGGATTTATATCATTCTGCTGAACATTTTTATTTAATCTGTTCTATAACAATATGTTGCTATGAGTAGTTATTTAATTGTTTCAAAACTGCTTGCTTTACTGTGAAAAACCCATAGAAGTCAGGTTTGACACTACCAGGTGGCAGTGCAATGGATCTACCAACACAAATTTGCTATCTCAGTTATCAAACATGACAGTGTGGCATGGGGCTCCTGGAACCACGCCACCTCATCCAAGTTGAGTGTCTTTTTTTTTGTACACTTTTTAAACCTAATGGGTGGTCCAGTGCATACCCAGACCACACTGGGGTCACACCTATGCCTCCAAGTGAAGGCTGTTCACAGTAAAGTGAGCACTTTGGTAATCAACTCTGATAAATATCACTGCTAATAACTATGTACTGCAGTTGTAATTTCTTGTTTTACACACACGAAAGTACAGATTTGCAAACTATTAACACTTACTTTCTTAAAAATATACAATGTATGACTTGAATGATGTGGTAATGTTAATTTTACGTAAAGTGCAAGTATACAAAATTAGATGAAAATTAGGTCGTTAGGACCACTTTCAAAAATTCTCAATTAGTCATGAACAGCCTATACAGTGGTAATGACTCCTGCAGCAAGTCAAGGTTAAGGTGCATGGTATCGCTCTGATAAAGGACGACTCCTGCAGCAAGTTAAGGTGCATGGTATCGCTCTGATAAAGGACGACTCCTGCAGCAAGTCAAGGTTAAGGTGCATGGTATCGCTCTGATAAAGGACGACTCCTGCAGCAAGTCAAGGTTAAGGTGCATGGTATCGCTCTGATAAAGGATGACTCCTGCAGCAAGTCAAGGTTAAGGTGCATGGTATCGCTCTGATAAAGGACGACTCCTGCAGCAAGTCAAGGTTAAGGTGCATGGTATCGCTCTGATAAAGGACGACTCCTGCAGCAAGTCAAGGTTAAGGTGCATGGTATCGCTCTGATAAAGGATGACTCCTGCAGCAAGTCAAGGTTAAGGTGCATGGTATCGCTCTGATAAAGGACGACTCCTGCAGCAAGTCAAGGTTAAGGTGCATGGTATCGCTCTGATAAAGGACGACTCCTGCAGCAAGTCAAGGTTAAGGTGCATGGTATCGCTCTGATAAAGGATGACTCCTGCAGCAAGTCAAGGTTAAGGTGCATGGTATCGCTCTGATAAAGGACGACTCCTGCAGCAAGTCAAGGTTAAGGTGCATGGTATCGCTCTGATAAAGGACGACTCCTGCAGCAAGTCAAGGTTAAGGTGCATGGTATCGCTCTGATAAAGGATGACTCCTGCAGCAAGTCAAGGTTAAGGTGCATGGTATCGCTCTGATAAAGGACGACTCCTGCAGCAAGTCAAGGTTAAGGTGCATGGTATCGCTCTGATAAAGGACGACTCCTGCAGCAAGTCAAGGTTAAGGTGCATGGTATCGCTCTGATAAAGGACGACTCCTGCAGCAAGTCAAGGTTAAGGTGCATGGTATCGCTCTGATAAAGGACGACTCCTGCAGCAAGTCAAGGTTAAGGTGCATGGTATCGCTCTGATAAAGGATGACTCCTGCAGCAAGTCAAGGTTAAGGTGCATGGTATCGCTCTGATAAAGGACGACTCCTGCAGCAAGTCAAGGTTAAGGTGCATGGTATCGCTCTGATAAAGGATGACTCCTGCAGCAAGTCAAGGTTAAGGTGCATGGTATCGCTCTGATAAAGGACGACTCCTGCAGCAAGTCAAGGTTAAGGTGCATGGTATCGCTCTGATAAAGGACGACTCCTGCAGCAAGTCAAGGTTAAGGTGCATGGTATCGCTCTGATAAAGGACGACTCCTGCAGCAAGTCAAGGTTAAGGTGCATGGTATCGCTCTGATAAAGGATGACTCCTGCAGCAAGTCAAGGTTAAGGTGCATGGTATCGCTCTGATAAAGGATGGATGGATGTGGAACAGTAACGTCGCTACCAATGGCTTCGGCCCAGATATTCACAGAGAATGTCAGTTGATGGCCTCCAGCATACGCGATGCATGGTTTTGCGGCAGCCTGTACACGCATTATTGGCGTTAAAAACTTTTCTGATATCAGAGAGGCTTCAGCTTGTAGAGGGGACCTCTGCCAAGAAGTCATCATCTCCAGCATGCTACTGCAATGTCCAATTCCAGAACTCCAGATGTTTCACAAAACCTGTTGGAACTAATAATGTCTCCTCTGTAAGCTATACAGCATATCCCAAGATGTGCACATAAGAACCGCATCACGTGAATCCTTAGTGAAATTGGAGATGGAAATGTTAATGGCAAAATGTTGGAAAATGACATTTTTCGTGCACAATGTGGCAACACAGCAAAGAGTTAATTCCCTCATTTGTACAATGGTCTACGCATTATGTAAACTATGCGTTGAAAAAAATGTTATGACTAGGTGGGATTTGAACCCACGTCCATAATATGATGGCCTGGCCAGTGGTGGTACAATATCAGTGGAGTGCAAGAGGGGACTAACGCCATGCTGTGTTGCCACATTGTGCACAAAAGATGTCATACATTTTGCCACTAACATTTCCATCTCCATTTCCACTCAGGATTCACGTGGTGTGGTTGTTATGCACATGTTCTGGAACATTCTGTATATGTGATGTAAGTGCTCATTTAGATGCTTCCTGCTGCCATGTGTTCAGCAACCATTTATTGTGCAGTAGCCTGCATGCTAGTTCCTGGGTTTGCTCCTCTGTCTTCAAACATGGGTGGTGTAGTGGCTAGGGCACTTGCCTCCCACCAAGGTTCAATCCCGGCAGGGTTGCTCCCAGATTTCTGCATGTGCGAATCTTGTTGGGCGATACCACTGGTTGTCGGGTTTTCCCAGGGATCTACCGCTTCCCCCCGCCCTTTGCATTCTGGCACTGTTTCAATTCCATCTCCTTTCACATTCATCTGCTTTCAAGACTTCGTTGCGAACTGCCAGAAATCACTCCACTCGAACCTGGGTGTGCGCATTATTTGTCTTTATGAGGGTGACATATTCCCACAGTCTGCTGCTTCCTGGTTGTGGAAACATTATGTGTATTGGATGTTGTTTATTGGAGTACTGTGTCCATCTGCTCGACTAGCATTTCTACATACATCCACATATACAAGGACCACACTCATCACCACCAACAAACCACACGTCTGCATGGGATTTGCCCTGGTGTTTTACAAACTTGGTGTGTGTTAAATGATAGTGCATGAGCAGGTTGTTGAGGTGGTTGTTTCTATTATATATTTATGCCCATGTGTGCAGTAATTATGTTGGTCCAGGCCTATAGTAATGCAGTTAAGTGTTCTATTTTAGCTTCATAGTGTAAAATATAGTAGTGTTTGATGGAGTGCTACCCATTGCCTTAGTCATTTATCATGTGAAAAACTTTTATTTCTGCTAAATCAGCAGAAACAATTTGAGATGTTTCGTAGAAGGGGCCAGATTTCCAATGTAGCGATTCGATAAAATTAAAATGTGATCTGTGATAGAGAAATAGTAAAGGAAAGTGTTCTTGTAATTTCAAAGCTTCAGTAACTTATACTTGGGAGTGTCCCTGAAGAAATAATTGCCTTATGTATGGAATAACTTGCAGCATATCACAAGGATTTGCTCTAGCCCGTCGAACTTGCAACATCTGTTTACGGCAGTAACAACTGGCAAGTCTAAATATTTTTTGCAATACTTCACATCTAGTTCAAAACATGTAAACCAATGGTGCTGTATAATGTGTACGTATTAGTAACATGTAAACCAATGGTGCTGTATAATGTGTACGTATTAGTAACATGTAAACCAATGGTGCTGTATAATGTGTACGTATTAGTAACATGTAAACCAATGGTGCTGTATAATGTGTACGTATTAGTAACATGTAAACCAATGGTGCTGTATAATGTGTACGTATTAGTAACATGTAAACCAATGGTGCTGTATAATGTGTACGTATTAGTAACATGTAAACCAATGGTGCTGTATAATGTGTACGTATTAGTAACATGTAAACCAATGGTGCTGTATAATGTGTACGTATTAGTAACATGTAAACCAATGGTGCTGTATAATGTGTACGTATTAGTAACATGTAAACCAATGGTGCTGTATAATGTGTACGTATTAGTAACATGTAAACCAATGGTGCTGTATAAAAGCCTTCTTCTTAGATTTTTCACAGTAAGGTATTTATTTTATTTAAACTTGTTAACCTTCCCCAATGTTCCCTCATTGTATTAATGCTAACAATCTCACTGCTGCTGGCAGGTTCACCTGAAATGTGTGCAAAATGCAAATGCAAAATTTTACTAACCGTAACCAATTTTGAACTCTCATGACAAGTTTTGTCAACTTTAAGCTTATTATTTTAATTTACTGGTTCTCTCATTATATTCACCAAAGGTTTATTATCATGCAAAATTACAGCCATTTGTTGTAATACAAGCATCAATTGTAACACTCAAGCATGAATGTTTGGAGTTAATTTTAAGTGCTACAATTATTATGTAATGATGTAGCCAGACTGTGCCTTTTGTGATTACATAACTGTAAGACTGTTAGGTGTTATGAGCGTTGGAAAATTTTTGTGTGACATTATACGCTGTTGTACCCAGTATGTAGAGTTGTGGGTAAATAGTCAATGTTACCCATATTGGTTCCTTGTGTGCGCATAAGAGTTCTTAAGTAGGTTATAAGTTGTACAGATAGGAATATTACTCATAGTGCATATCCACTTTTTTTTTAGTGGTATAACCAAGTGAATTATTACTGGTAGCATGTAATACAACACTTAAACACTAATTGAAGCTTGTAACTTGCAACAATATTAGTATCCTGCTAACTCTGTGTATTTAGTGAAAGTAATACAGGAATTAAAATAGTTTTACCCAAATAGGAGGTAGGACTGTATCTTAAATAGTTTTGTTACGTAGTTTTTTTCTCTCATAAAACATGTACATTTTGTGAAATTTGTGTGAAATGAAGGCAGTCCTGTGGTGTATTAGATTGAGTATTATGTGCTTGTTGCCAGTATTTTATTATCAGTTTCTGACCTGCTGATTTAAACTAAAATTTTCTAGATATTTATGAATTTGGCAATAGATGTCTCTAAACCTATAAATAGACTATGCTATTGTGCACACTTGAAGTGTAGATGCTAAAGAAAATAATTTAAGCTAGTGTTGTCGGATTTCGTTATATTTGTGGTTGTCACAAATTTTACTTTAAATTGTGTCATGTAGGTACCGTGTTGGCTCAGTGTTGTGTTTTGTGCAATAATTGAGACACTTTACAGAACAGTTCTAAAAGCACATTAAAAAATATGAATCATTATAAATGTGGTTCAAGTTCTCCAACTTAATTGTCCCATACATTGTGTGCAAGATGCTGTATTTGCAAGCTCGAACTTTTTTTTGGAAGGGGAATGTTGTTTCATTGTTGTGTTTTGTTTCTTTATTACTGTAGATGACCATAAACTTCATTTTAGGCACTAGATATCATGGTAAATAATGCACCAAACTTGTTTACCACTGAAATTGTTGTCTTATAGACAGAATATGTGAGCATATCTCCCTAGTATGTTGAGAGGTCATAGTCTTTAGACTAATCAAGTTAGTATGGTGTGTATGAGTATGTCACACAAAGACTGGGAGCCAGTTAAACTATGCTGCTGTAATTCTCCTGCAATTTACAAATTATATAGCAAGTTGCCTACAATTTTTTTCCATGCTCAGTCGCTCATGGAGGATTTTTTAAAAAATGTATTCGGATTGTATCTTCTTGCTTATCTTGATGTAAAAATGTGACTTTTTTTTATTTTAAATAATAATTTTTTTCAAAACTTGGGTCAAATCCAGATAACTTATTTTATGATGGTAGATTCAAGCAGCAAAAGAGAAACCCATTTTCTGTGTATGAAACATTTTAGCTATCACTAATTTGGTCAAGAAGTGAAGGAAAGTTTGTAATTTTAAAATCATTTCACAGTTAACTGTGTTTGTCCATTCATAAAGATCACTACAAAAAAGTAACCACTTTATTGAATTCAGTGTTCTGTGCTGCTGGTCTTTGTGTTGGACTAATTTGTTATGCTGTTTCCAGGAAACTGGAAAAATTAGCATTTTCAGATGCTGTAGAAGCATCAAGTGATGAAAGTGAGTGCTCCCACAGGGATTGTGCCTGCATGCAAAACTCCATGGGTCATCTGCATCTCTTCAGCTAGTATTTTCTTCTTTTTCACAAAATAATTTAATGGTTATTAAACTATCACATGCAAAAGTTTTCAACAGAAATTTTCATTAACACTGATTTACTAAGTTTGTAGTATTTTGATTTTGTAAACATGTCCCATGAAATATCAGACAATTGTTTCCTTATCCCAATTACAAATATAATTAATTTAAGTACACTCTCTCTGGATAATAGACTACCTTTGTTTATGCATACTTTGCTTTTAACATCTTCACTTTGATGACAATTTTATAACATGTCATCTGATAAATAAAATTAATCTAACGCACAGTACATGTGGACAACTGTATTATTATGTTTTTGCCAAACATGTTTAATTCTCTAAAATCCAATTGCATGCATATTCAATTTCTATACATTTGTAATACATACTATTGACATACAAATTTAATATTTTATTTGCTAACAGAATGGCCTTTATCTGATTGAAATACGTATTATTTTAGTTCCATATCATGTAAGAATGTCTTGCTTGTACTTGGACACAAATTTTGAAATCTTTAATTGGCCACAGAGGCACTTGGTGCCCAACAAAAACAGCATGTCTGAGAAATCAGATAATTCTGCCAAGGTCAAAAAATTGGAAGTCTGGATAAATGTGTGTCAGTGTTGTGTATCATAGAAAAGAAACCATTAAGTAAAAGATAGAGATGGGAAATGAGAGTGCATGTCTCGAGAAGCTAGAGGAATTCTTGATCCCTTGAAGAGGAAACACGTTTCACGCGCATCTCGAGACGACTAAGCACGCCTCTTATGTCATACAGTACACTGGCAATGGTACAATAACATACAGCGAGGCACGACGTCTCTGTCAGTCCAGTATACCTCAGTCAAGGTCAACCTACAAGGCGAATAACAGAATGTGTTATGTCAATTTCAGTTGAGCTTGAGCCTTCGACGGGACGGTGCACAGGAAAGTGCCGTAATATTCTTCTATTCGCCTCGTAGGTTGACCTTGACTGTGGTACATTGGACTGCCCGAGACGTGAATGCAATTTTTGTAGCACACATTAATGGCTACCCAGAGAACATCATGAGCATGGAAGTATTTCACAGATGTCCCAGGAAACAAAGTACAGTGTAATATTTGCTCCCGGTGTATTAGCTTTGAAAGCAAAAATACTGTGGGCACGATTTGCCATTTGAGGAGACGTGAGGTATGTCAAAGCAGTGAAGCATCGTCTAGTATCTCGTCAGCTTTCTAGACTGGTAGTGCATACATGACTACTAACAATGATAAGGTACAATTTGTCTAGTGGTGAAACATTTATTAAAAATATGTTTTGAGGATAAACCAATATACGCTTGTGTCACTGTAAATATTAATTAGGAGGTCTGTTTGTTCTATAATAGCCCCTGTATCAAGTGTTGTCTATTTCCAAACCTAGCTCCTTATTTACGTAGCTATGTATCATATTTTCACACACAGTTTCCAAGAGTATAACGTACACTAACGATGTGAAGTATATCAACATAACTGTGTTTTATGATAATGCTGGGCCAGGAATGGTGTCTGTAACCCTTGATGCTCTATGCCACTGCTACCCATGCAAGCTTCATGGATGAATCACATGTATATCTCTTGTGTTCATCTTGTCTACAGAAGTTTGAAAGTTCAATTGACTAGCAATATTTTGTTTTCATTTAATTGCATGTAGTTTATTTCTATTGTTTGCAAGAGTAGTCTTAGTTTAAACTACAATGTTCGATTCTACCCCTTTCCTTTGTTTTATGAATTATTAGTTATAATTCTGTGGTTAAATAAAAACTGTTTATAAAGCAATAACATGCCAATCCTCAATGTGTATTAAATTGCAAATAATATTTTGTTTGTGATTGAAGAGTTCATAAATGTGGTTTCGTTCTGTTTCATCATGCAAATAAGCAGTTACATTAATATTTTCATAAATGAAACATCAGAGACAATACTATAAGCTATTCTGAGACTTACGGCATGGAATCCTAAAACGACGTATGTTCTGCCAGATTAACCGACAATACAATTATTTAAATAAGTTTGAGTACCACATTTCGAGAGAAATGTTTGCAGCATGTGATTCTCTCACATGTAGAGAGGGCAGCACTGCTCACTTTGACTTGAGAGGGTTTATGAGATTCTCAACATTTTAGCGGCAAGTCTCAAGCACAAATAATTCCTGTCCTTAGTAAAAGGTGTGAAATTTCCTCACATTTAACATTGACATTGCGTATGATACAAACAGCTATACAATATTTTACAACTTTCAATATGCTATGTTATCTGTTTTGGGGTTATGGTAATAGCAAGTGATTATGTTTAAACTACTTTTTTCACTGCTTAATTAAAATAAAAGAATATTTAAAGTTTTCAGTTTTACATGCTTACGTACATAAGCAGCTGATACTAAACAGCACATTAATACCCAGTTCTTTGCAAAGTGTTTCTTTGCAAAAAAATTAATGGTTTCCCCTTAAAATTTTTTGATGTCAGTATAATTATATTATTCCAATGACTACAAACTTATGGTTTTTTTTTTTATACTGAAAGCTGTAATGTGCACAGTACATTTAGAAAATAATATATTAACAATATACAAAAGTGTGTATAGAGTACATTAAAAGCAAGGCTGGTTCACTGGAAGCACTAGTTTATTACAAATACTGAAGAAATTAATTTTCTAGTGAACACTGAGTGAGCATCTGGATAATGTGTAGAGTTAATTGTAACATGCGGATTAATAATCCATCTTTTAAATCAGCGCCATGGGTATTAAAGCAAAATAATGATAGTAACCGTGATTATTTCCATGAAATAATTTGACGACAGCAACAGACAGGTGTTGTGGCATTATAGATTTTTGTTCCATTACACATTATCCAGATAGTGTTATGTATATATTCTCTAAAATTTGTTATAAGCTAGGGCTTCAGGCCTAACTTAAAAAATGTGTAGCACCCTTATGATCGATCCACTTGTGACCATAGATTGTACATATATATATGTTTACACCTTTTATTATGATTAACCTGCTGCAGAAGTTTGTGGGTCATATTTAGATGCACCGTATGTGTGTTTATGTATGTTATGCATGCATGAAAGAATCCATGTATGTGTATGCATGCAGCATGTATGTATGTATAACGTCAGAGAAAGTAGCTTCATTTACTCAGTGGAGAGTTATACAAAAATTCCCTGATACACAAGTACTGAAATTTTGTTTGCATTCATTTATACACATTAAGACCACGATCCTTCATTTCTACAGCTTTTTGAGAATTAATTTTTTGTAACCAAACGGGTGCAGATATTGTAAAATCCTTTTACAATTTTTTAACTAATTGCTTTTATTATGTAGTTTAAATTTTTCAACACAAAACTTGTATAATTGTAACTAATTTTTAAATAAACAAAATTTTCATTAGTTAATTAATTGGATAAAAGTATACTATTTTGTTGGAAAAATGATACTACATAATAAAAAATTTGTAACAAAACTGTAAAGAGATTTTCCAATATCGACTCCCATTTGGATACAAAAAATTAATTCTCGCAAAAGCTTTAGAAATGAAGGATCGTGGCCTTAACTATTTTTAACATAATATGTTCGTGTAATACATAATTGCATAACAAATGTCTTGTGTCACCCTTCAGCTGAATGGAAATTGTGAGTGCAGTACATATTGTATGCAAAAGTAATTAAACATCACATAACTTCAAAAAATTGTATTTGTGTCTTATATGCACACTGACAAATTGTCAGCATTTATTTTGAATTTAAATAGGAAATCCTGATGGAAGTGGGGGATTACTTTCAATATGGTCCTTCATTCTTGAATTACGCGCTCTGTCAAATTTTGTTGTGGTTGTAAAATTGTGATCTCTTAACTTTAAAATAAGGCGAAGACTATTATCATCGTCTGCTACTGTTTATGTGTATCTGGAATGTGGTCTGCTAAGGCAGAATGCTCAGTCTTTTGGGTACAGAATGGTTTATAATGAACTGCTGTTAAAGGGTAGCATTATTTAGATTTTATGTGCATAACCATTAAATATTAAACCCTCTGCAGCATTAATGTTCAATACAAAAGCATTAATGGTAGTGTTAAATATTAGAACTTCTAGCCACTTCTGTATTATTGTCATGCTGAAACTGTCGTGAATGTACATTCAAATATAATTTAATGTCCTAGCAATCACAAATAACTTGCATGATGAAGTCTAAAGAAACAATTACAAATTAGCATAAAGTGGTTTAATAGTTTGTGTTTTCCTCTCTACACAGACTTTTGAAACGTGGTGGTATGACATAGTGGTAGCTAAATTTGATGTTCAAATGTTCCTTACAGTAAAGTAAGTTGTGGGTTTCTTGCGCACAATGTACGGTGTTACTGCATTTCACATGTTTACTATTTGTCAATATGTGTGTTCATTTTGTAAAATTTTGTTTCTGTATACACATTTCCATCTACAACAGCAGCTCAGAATTTGATATAGGTATTCTTTAACACCAAAAGTTGTTATAGGCTGTTCACGGTAAAGTGAGCACTTTTGAGTCCCTAGTTACTTTTTCCTTTCAACCATTTCTTATACTGTAACCACATTTTAAAATAAATATTGCCATTTAAGTAATAAACGCAGTGTGTATATTCCACCACACACTGAAGTTAACTTCTAAGGCAAAAATGAAATGCATTAATTGAAACTTATTACAAATGAGAGGGCTTTGAAAAGTGCCCACTTTACTGTGAATAGCATATATGTATTTATATCCCACATTGTAACTTAACATGCCAAAGATGCTTTGATGTCTTGCATATAGTAACATGATTGTGAATTTGAAGAATGGTTAAAACTTTTATAACAAAACATGTGCATTTGTTTTACTCTTTACTTAGGTAGTATTTTCTCAACACCTATTTTAAATCAATAAATAAATAATTATTTTTTGCTTGAATTTAGAGTGGATGTGGATGGGTAGTTCCAGCATTTTTCTAGGTGTTTTAGAAAAAAGTGATGAAATTCACTGAATGAATAGAAAATGATTAATTTCTTAAATTTCTTGATCTAAAAAAAAGACCATTGTTTCATTTTGATTGTTAATTGCAGACACTTTATATGGAATACCTAATTGTAAAATACTGTATTACTTCCTGTGGTAAAAAAATTTTACTCAGAAAATATTTTAATTTAAGTGTTGAGAAACATACTTACTTTATGACATTATTCACACTTTGTTAAAATGTATTACTTTCATAACGAACTGACTTACTGATTTAAATAAATTAATTTAAAATGAAATTCAGAGCATGTCTTCTCATAGATTCTGTATACAGTTCTGTGATCTGGACAGTTAACAATGTGTATAGGCTAAATGTGAAACACCCACCTTGACAGTCTCATGTGCTGCAGCATCTTCAATAGTGATGTTCAGTGAACCAGCGATTGCAGAATGGTAATGTCTGCCTTCCAGACATCAACTACAGTTAAAGTCATGAAGCTGTTCCATGCACCCAGAGATTATATAGGCTGTTCACGGCAAAGTGTGCACTTTTTAAGGCCCTGCTGAAATTTTCCCTTTGGCAGATTTTTATGTTCCTATCACTAAACATTGCCTCGTGACCAACAAACTATGTGTATACTTTTATTCACTCCCAAATTTAATGTCTGAATCTTTAATAAATTACATTTATTAGTTGTTAATGCCAGTTAGAAGGACCTTAAGAAGTGCTCACTTTACTGTGAATAGTTTATAGCCACATTAGGCATGGACTGAGATGCTGCATGTAACAGTGCAGATAGAAGGGAGATATCTGGCTCAACACCTGATGTCACAAAAGTACAACCAGAATAACTTAGAATATTTTCATAACATGGGGGACTTTATGTATGGTTGCCGATTTGCAAAGCATGCCATGTCAATTTAACCACAAAAAGAAATTATTTTGACACCCACATTTTCAGATCTTAATATAACTTTTTCCAGTCAAACTCTTAATAAAGGCAAGTTAATTCCCAATTATTTTTGTCTATCCCATGTAGTTATAGTTTTACATCTTTCAGTGAAGTGAAATGTTTCATTTTTTCTCAGGTCATCTTTGCAAGCAGCATTCTTTTACAAAAATTGACACATTTAACTTACAGAGCATGTCATCTCTCTGAAATTTCAGTGTTATTGATTAAAGCATGAGGATTTCAGATATAATTGGTGACTCCTACCGCTAAATATTCTGTGAAATTCGATGGACATCGAGGTCGGAAATGAAACACTAGTCGGTAAGAACTTAAGTCAACCAGCTGGGTCTGCTGAGACTTGTCATACTCGAAGACTACCTTGTCATCGGACTTGTCTAATACTTTGGTAGGCCGCTCGTTCTGGACCCATCAGAGCCTCGATCTGATGCTTTTCTTTCTAAATCGATGCAGACGACTCCTCTCCGTGCTGCTGAGTGGTTGGACTTGTTCACGTTTTAGCTTGATGCAATTTTGAATTTTGGTTTTGGCATGGTGACAAGTTTTAACTTCTCGCTGCTGCTGCTTGCACATTTTTGAAACAAATAATATGGATCAAGTACTCAAATATAAACACCTTATCCGGATACATGATAGCATAATTGTTTTTTCCCGAATTAGCAACACAAAATAGGTTATTTAATTTTTTAATCCTATAGCTTAACACAGAATCACACATTTTTGTGTGTGTGTGTGTGCACGCGCGTGCATGTATGTGTGTTTATATATATATATATAGCCTAGAGGTATGCTAAATAACATCTAAAAATAAATTTTTTGGCTTTTCAATTCCTTCAGTTAAAAAATATTATCTTTCAGTTAAGAATTTTTGTAAAATTCCTCTGAGATGACTACCGTTAAATGGGGTGAATAGAGAATAGGGTCACTTTTGCATATACATGTAACTGTAACTCTGAACCTTTTTATTGAATGGGCCAGATTATAGCATCAAAGGATTGGTCTAAATATGTACTTTTGGAATGTATACCAGATATTAATATGAGAGTAATAATTTAGTTGTTGAAATATTTTTTGTATACTGACCTTATTCACCCCTATTGTGGGGTCATTAAGCTCAGACATCTAATTTAATAGATTTCATCAGTCACACCTAATGGAGTAAGTAGACTGAAGCACTATGTTTTAAAAAAGTAATGTTAAACTTAACAAATCATATTTCATCTTATTTACTTACAAATTGTGCTACAATTACAAATACAGTGCTATAAATACAATTTTCAAATCAGCAAATCACATTTCAGACAATCTACTTATAGTTTGTGCTGCAATTGCAATAGAACTTCACTAATGTAAATTTGCCAAAATATACGCCCTACATAATGACAATTCTTACAATTCATTTAAAATGAGATATAACGGAAACCACATTTTACATGCTCAAATGAGAGACCGGTTGTTGATTTTGATCTTCAATTGACCTTGTCTCAATTCTTCAGGTGCCGTCATTTTCCCAACTACTTGATCAAAGGAAAAGGAACACATGTCTGGCACTTTAGGAAAAATATAAATGAATCCGTTACTGTCTATTGTTGATTTGGACCTCAAAAGTTTTCCATGATAATTCTTATTTGGTGATGTTCCCGAAACACGTAAAACTTTACCAATAAAGTAAAGGAATTTTCTTGGTCCTGCCTTTGTTGCTTCAGGAGAGAAGCTTACAAGCAGCCAATCATTACATTCTATCTCTTCATCATCTACAGAAAGCACATTTGGAAAAGTGCTGTTAAACTTCCTGATGATTATGCGTTGTACAAGAATCACCTTCATCTTCAAATTCCTCCAGCTGTGAGCTGTGCACTTCGTCAGTAGGGTTCTTTCAGGTGTTTTGAGACTGTCCACATTACTGTCAGTTTCACTGCGCTGTGCATTCCTCTTTGGAGTGAAATACTCACACTCTGTCCTGATTGAACATCAATCTTCTTACAATTCTTTCTAACCAACACGGGATCCTCGTGTCTCGTGGTTTGTAAGAAAGCTATCAAGGAGTCATTGAATGCTGTAGGAATCCCTTGGAAATATTGCTGTTGTTCACTTGGCATTCTTTGGAGAACTTTCTCCCTGTTCAATGGGTTTGTCACACTTACAGAAGCCAGTTTTGATATTTGTATCAGAATTTTCCTGTCTAACAATATTTTTCTCCAAGCTGTTTTTACAGGCCAAAAGAATGCTACAGCTAATGGCTGTGTCAAATGTATAGCATTGGTTGGCAGAAACACAAATGAGATTTGGTGATAATGGCACATCTTTATTGCATCAACTGACTGATGAGATGAAAGGTTGTCACCAATTAAAATTTGTTTACCTTCCAACGGTTTAAGGTATGGTATAGCAAATGTTTTCATCCAGTCATCAAATAGCAACTGTCAAACCAGCCACGATTGGTGTGGTTAAATCTTGTTCCTGGTGGGCCAGCCTTCCTGTCCATGATGAATATAAGTGGCTTGCTCGATACACTACATAACATGGAAGTAGGATGCCACAAACATGACTGATGTACATGATTTTGAACAATTTATTATCCACCCAAGATATTTAACACCTCTCTTGAAAATTACTTTTTTTCAGCCTGGATCATCAGTCAGATTTGTTTCATCATAATTTATTATGTTTTCCGGTGGCACACCAATCAGCGAGACTTCAAGGTTATCAAAATATTAAGCTCTACAACGCTTTATGTTTTGACACATTATTTCTGATAATTTGCCCTTACGTCGCTTCAGAAATGACATTGCAAAGTCTCTGCCAGGTAAATTATTCTTCAATTTTGGAACGACTCTACCTCTTCTACCCAAGGAACCCTTCACTATAAATCTCAGGTCATACTTATCTATTGGATAACCCCATTCTGGACACACAGCAATTCTTTCCACCAAAACTGCTTCCGCTTCCTTGGATAATGCTGTTTGTCGCCCCACACGCACGCACACACACACACGCCGCCACTCCCCCCCCCCCCCCCCCCCCCCCCCCATTTTTGGTGTCAAGTAGTTTTCAAGCGCCTTTGCAACACTGAAAATAAGCAACTCCAAACTTCGTAGATGCATCTCCTATAGACAAACCTTCTTGAACAGCCACTGTAGCTTCAATCATTTTAGCTAAGTCTGTAGATGCATGTTGTTTACCACGTCTATTTGGCTTGTACATAAGAGGCATTATATGACCCTATTCACCGCACAATTCTTTGAACTTTGAAACTTCTCATAAACCACAAACACCGATATCAAATTTCTACTGCACATTTTATCATTTTGATATTTATAAAGAATATAATCACATATAGTTTGCATTGTTTTATATCCACATTGATTCCCAAGGAATAACATCTCTGTGAATATAAACAAAGTTTCACGACTGTCAAATATTAGACAGTTTCCTAAATAGCCAACCACAAACATTGTAATCACAAAAATACGATAGTTTAGTTTTCATAGATAATAAAACTTGTTACATTAATAATAAGTGCAATACAGATGCCTGACGAACAGCTTAGCAAAGTTTCAACCCTATTCAAGGCCCTTACACAATTGAAAACTTAACATTTGACTTTACGTTTGCTTTCCGACATGTTGTTTCTTATGGAGCTTGACACAATGGAATTGTCACAGGTAAAGTCAAGTACCCTTGACTTAACGATTTCGAAAAGTAGTCAAACAAGCAGCCATTTTGCCGAGAATATAACGGAGGTTATGTGGAAAGTGCGTTATTTATTGTTGGGTGATTTTAGTCTCTGTATATTAAACAAAACTGATATTAAATTAAATAAATGGCAAACAAATATAATGTGTAGAGGAAATATATGAATTGACATATTTTAAAAAGTAAAAAAATTATATATTTTTTTTAAATAAACTTTTTATATAAATTTTAAGCCAATATTTATAAAAGGCAT
Organism: Dryococelus australis; assembly: GCA_029891345.1. Taxonomy (NCBI): domain Eukaryota; kingdom Metazoa; phylum Arthropoda; class Insecta; order Phasmatodea; family Phasmatidae; genus Dryococelus; species Dryococelus australis. Next base: position 5,370,589 of record CM056999.1, read on the forward strand.
GTAAAATGCATTCCTGGATAATGTAATAATTATTATGTAACAAGGTACACATTTTTACGATGCTGGCAGAACCAATGTTCAATTGTCTAAACTCTGACTTTACAATTGTATTGTGTATTGGTGGTTTCATCGGAGGAAAGGAAACCTAAAGTCATATGCTAAAGTTTTCTATTGTGTAAGAAGCTTCACCCAGAAATTAGAGAAGGGTCAGATAGATCGTTAGCAGGCCGGAGTGAGGCCAAGGAGACATTGTTTATTCAGGTCACAATATGGCGGCATTTATTTTTTAATGCTGTCAGCTGTTTCTCTGTTGACGAACGTGAATTATGTATTGAATAACTTTTAGCAGGTTCAATGACTTTAATATCACCACTTCTATTATACTAGTACCTAATTCGGTAACTTGCCCCAAAACATATTGGCAATAAATTCCTTATTGAAAATAGCATGTATATACAATAAGACTTGGCTAAGCCCAAATACCTACTACTGGAGATATTCACACTTTAAAACGAACTAAGAAAAATATATTCTTGTAGAACCAATTAAAAACTTCATGAAATTTGATGTTAACGAGATAAACAAAATACATAATGAAGAGAGGTGGCCGTCTGATAGCATACAACTTGTTCCCTTCAGGTTTAGAGCATTATAGTTGTTTTGTTGAATGATACGGACAAATGAACAAAAGTGGCAGTTTTGTTGCAATTGCATTTTCCCATTAAAATGTCCAAGAGTCCAGTAACAGCAATGGAATGCCTGGCGCATACACAATAGGCCCTACTATATGTAGGGGTGGGGGTGAGATTTGCACACAACCAACCAAGATGTACAACAGTAGAGGCTTAGATAGCAATATTCAGTAGGGAATACTTTTTTGTATTAATCTATAGAGACTGTTTTGTATGTCGACCCTGGAGGCAAGAATGTTATGCATGAGGGAATAACCACCACTTGCTATTTTTGGGGAAAAGAGGGGGAATGGGGAGGTGTTAAGGTATTTATAGTGTCTGACATGGTTGATAAATTCATGTCTCAAATTTTTTGCAAAATGACAATTCACGATTTCCAAAAATATTTTACATTACCTATTTTTGAATCTACCACAACTTAAAAACATAATTATGAATTAATTGTCTTTCAATAAACCAAATTTGTGGGCTGAAGCCTGTATTGGGCATATTTCCACAAAATATTTTAGTTTCCACAAATACTCAAATCCAGTCAGATTTGCATAGAAATTTATAGCAGTAAACTTCAGTGTTAACATGAGGCGTAAGCAAACTGTAAGAAGCCATGTCATTAAGATTTACCAGTATTGAATGTTTTCACATTCTTAGCTGTGTTGCATGTGTTCATCTGATGGTCCATTTCCAGCATCTACGAAAAGCAATTTTGGTCAAAATTTAAAATACTCAGCTGCAGTTCAGTGTTCCCTTTCCAAGTGGCAAAACAGTTCGATGTTCACTTTCCAAATGACAAAAACTAAACATTCTGAGCTGTGTAAGGTTACCCCTGCAGGTGCAAAGTAATCCCTGTTTACAGAACTTAAAATAAAATTGTCTTACCTTTTATTCCTTTTTAAAATATGTTTGATTTCATAATTACAGTACGTGTATATCTAAATCTTATTCAATCATGTCCTACCTTCACTTTTTAACCTTTGGTTGAAATACTGCAACCCAGCAGGTTCTTGAGGTAATTCTGCTGGAAATGCTATGTGCTTAATGGAGGCACATCTGTCATGCTTGAAAGTCCACTGAGAATCTGTAGGGCCTTCTTATTAGGTAGTACTAGTAGTAGGTTAATATTCAAGACATGGCCTAGCACAAGATACACCTAACACCATATAGGGGAGGAAGGGGTTAACTGGGCCATACTGAAGATTTTATTTTTTAATATTTTTATTTTAAATTTTACATCGTCAATAATCACTTAGTTACATTCAGCATGTTGTTTGGACTGAAACGTGACCATTTCACTGTCTATCTGTTAAATTTGTAGATTCTAGAAATTAAAAACTGCACTTATGCATAATGGTCCAGTTAACCTGACTGGCTGGTTATGTGACCCATATAGGCAGGTCATGTGGACCAGATGTATGTTTGTACTAAATCCTGTGTAGATCACAAAAAATAATCCTTAGCCCTACTTTTGGATTTAGGATCATGGAGACGAGAATGATAGTCACTACAAATACAGCATTATCTATATTAAATACATTACAATTTATCCCTGAACAAAACACAAAAGTAGAAAAAATAATAATAATTGCGAAACTAAGTAGGCCTAGTTGACACAGACAGTGTAACAATATGTGATAGGCTTATCTGTAGAGCACTTAACAGCATCTGACCTAACTGCTAACTGAGATCATTAGCTTTATTCAAAATGTCAATGAATGGTGTATTCACGTAAATCATTGTGAAAAGAAACCATATTAGCAAATCTTGCAGAACTGGCCTTCACAGTCAATTCCTTATAACGTCTGTCAAAGGCTCTGTAGGCATAAATTTCGTGGTGCCAGGATTCCTCTTCAAGAAGTTGCCTGCCTTCAAATACACCCTCATCAAGCACATTTAGTTTTGCCATGCACTTTTATTAAGACATAAGACCAAACAGACAGAGGAAGGCCATTTTCTTCTTCACTCAAATTCAGGGAACATGACGAGATCAAACTTTCGGGAAGTTCTTCATTGGAAGATGATGGATGAGTCTTCAGAAAGTTTTCTTTCTTGTTTCTCTGAAGGGAGAAGCTTCATTTTCCTGTTTTCAGTTGCAGCCTTCTTCTCAGCAATTAATTTTTCTTTTTCTTCCAAGCACGGCTTAACAGGTGTGTTTGTTAACACTGCTGATTTCACAGTTCTTCGACTCTTGGTGCTTTTTCTGGCTGGAGCCTTCGGATGTGAACAAACTTGTTCAGGTGTTGCTGAAGGAAAAACATCCCCAATCAGACCACCAATGTCGTAAACAGAAAGAGGTCTTCCAGGATTATTGATCATTCAGTTGCGGCAAGCATTGTTGTATTGTTTCCTGAAAGCAGAAAATACACTTACATCACGCGGTTGCAGCTTATGGCTGCAATGTGGAGGTAATGTGATTAGAATAATGCAATTTTCTTTGGCAAATGATGGAGCTGCAGTGCTGAGGTGATTCTCATGATTATCAAAAATAATGACTTTGTTTCTGTTTTTCTTTCGTCTGCCTCTCATGGTGCAAAATTGGCAAAAATGAGTCACATCCAGATGAAGTTGCCGCTCGTTTAGATCTGGATGGAGTGTTATTCAACATGTGGTTCTTAAAGTTAACACTTGGAAATATCTAAAAAAATGGTGGCACTGCTCTACCTGTAAGTGTTCACCTTTCTACTCATCTCGGATGTCCAATTCGTCTTGTTCCCTTCACTGCTGACATTTTTGGGGACTTGTGAACAGTTGTTGCTGCAAATTCATCTCAATTGTTGATGTCTTGAGTAGCAAAATGGAATTTTTCTTTAAGTGTTTTCAGGTTTCCATAAAATAAGTTCACATTTGTAGCATTAAACTCTGTTGCTCTTCCAAGACTTCCTTTTTCCCCTCAAAGTTTCCCCTTTTCCTCAAAAATGTTATATTTTCCTACAAATTTCCTGTTTTTCCCAGAGCAGGCGAGAGGGATCAGTTGTTCACGGGTTCTCAGAGTCAATGCATGGCGTTGTATAAAACTATACAGCCATTCCTTACCAGACATCTTATTTGTAGACCAATTTGTAGGTATTTATTTTCCATTTGCTGTAGCAAATTCATATGCTAACTTTCTAGCAGATTGTGTTGACATGCCATATTGTATCAAGCATGCATATTTGATATAGTTTGATAGCAATTTTTCTTCCTCGTGGGAGAATATTTCAAGGTATCCACACATTGTCTGAAGTTTACATTATCAGTTCTAAATTCAGTCACCTTAATAACATACCTTTTTATTGTAGACCTTGGAAAACTTGCGTCCTTTGCCACCTGCCTTTTAGAAGCACCTTCTTTCAGCATTTTTTCTGCAGCTGTCTTAAGGGCCACTGCAGAATAGTATCTGCTATCAGTTGTACATTGTCTCTTCCTGGGCATTTTCACCAACCTGTAAATTTTACAAATAAATGTCAAAATTGAACACTTTGGTTCTCCATAAATGTGGCAGGTTATATGGGTCATGGACCACTTAACCCCACTACCTAATGGCCCAGTTAACCCCATCCTCCCCTGCTCAAGACACTGCAGACACGTGTCAACCATGAAGCTGTACTTGAATCCCTGGTGGTGATTGTGAAAGAAAAACTAAATATGAAACCATAGAATTTGACTTCCACCTTATTGCCTACTGTAGGAGGTCAAAACTACTCAAGGTGGTGACCAAATGTTTCATTTTGACAAGCTGAAAGAAATCAGTATTGATTCTAAATTAGATGTATGTGTGTGAAAGTGGTTTAATACTCGTAATGTTTCTGTTACAGGCACACCTTTCTACCTGTAAGTGGCATTACCACCAGCTGGGAGAGGCTAGAGGACAAAAATCACACTAAATAAAGAAAAATTCTAGAGGGACATAAGTTTTATGCTTATACAGTAAATTGTTTGATTGGACTCCATATCACATGTCTTGTGTAAATCATTAGTTAAATATAGCCAAGTGGTTAGCCTTGACCTCATTCATCAATGTGCATTTTAAAATTTCATTAGTTGAATTAGTAGAAGTTGGCAGGTATAATCCCAAGTACTTGTGAAAACAAACAGTATTTACCATTTAACTTGGTATAAAGACATTTAAATTAAGATGGTAAAGGGGTTGATTTAAACTGTGGGCAGTATCTAGCCTAAAACCAAACATTTATCACTTCAATAAAGATGTGCCAATTCACTACTGTTTGAACTATGTATAGAAATGCTGTAGGCCTATTAGATAACAGGGTGACAGAACACTGTATTTTGAGACAGTCTCATAGGATATTTCTTTCAACATAATAGGCTAAGGAATTCCCCAATGTTATGTCACATCTTTCCCTTCCTTGAAGTGGAGTCAAAATATTATCAACAAAATGAAATACTGGTTCATGCTCATATTTGTGCCCTCACTGAACTATTTACAGTGTGGCTATAAAATATCCAGATTCCCATATACCTTTGAATTATTTCATTAGAAATATGTATGTAACGACGTGTAGATGTCACACCATGCAAACTATCTACATTGCATGAGAACCTTACTTAGCCTATAAGCAGACAAAGGCAGGACTTAACCATAAGCTTGTTGTATATTGTCTTTGACGGGCAGTTTTCTGCTAACGCAATCTCGGAGCTCAAGCTTACCTATTTTTTCTGTGGAGATTACAGTTTTTTTTTTTAAGGAAGTGGTTGGGTGTGTGTGTCTATAGATATATAACATTATGGTAGATGTTACTTTATCAGTATTGCACTGCAAAATGCCAGAGTTGTAAGAATTATAAAATACTGTCTCAGCCTGCTACAATGTCAATAAAAAGTAGACCCTAGGTCTATGAAATATTTAAAAATGTATATAATCTTTATCTCGAATTTACACTGGTCAAAATAACAAGGAAACAAGAACAAGGCGACTTAATATAAAATAGGCATTGTACTAAATAACCACTTGCATAATGTTCATTGTATATATATTTTTTTTTATAAAGTACAAAAATATAACAGTTTGACTTACATACATTACCCTAACAAATACAATAGGAATTAAAATTAATTCTAAAAGTACACAATACACACAGCTGTGATAACATCAATGATAAATGGTAGAACCTACACTGTAAACAAAAATTCTATTGTGGTGGATTTCATCTAAACAACTTTTGATTGACAAGCATTAAAAATTGTCAATATAGCAACAAGTACGTTACTATATTGCCACTAGCGCACTTAAATTAACATATACATTAAGTAATTTCACCAACGACAGTGAAAAAACCAAATCCAAAACTATTGCAGGAAAAATCCATCAAGTACAAAAAACAGCAATTCCACAGACTCACTATAACAAAATATTCAATATAAATAAGTGAGATTACAAAGGCTATGTAATAAACCAAATGTAAACTGTACTAAACAGAATGTGTAAATCAACAATAAAAAAAATACAAGTTGGTCTACTCAAAAGTGCATTAAAATAAAATTATTACAACTGTGTACACAAAAATGTCACTAGTCGTACAGAAGAAACACATCAAAGATATTAAATCATCGCTTACTCGCAACATATGAGTAATATAACTTGAATGGGGAAACAATTCTCAAAAACATAGGAGTTCTTCTGTATTACACTATAATTATGTTCACACACAAAAAAAAAAAGCGACTGTTTAAGAAAATATACTTATTTTAATATATCAGTGTACTACAGTTAGTAACCTTTAAGAAGAATAAGTTTGTTCCAAACTTGCCTTTTGCTTTCTGACCTGGCAACTGATTTCTTGCAAATATAATGTACACTAATCTGAAAATAATTTTCAGCTACTGCACGAATCAAATGAATACAGTTGTTTTACAAAGGTTCCTGATTGTTTGAATGTTTATCCAGGCGAGCAAAAGGATGCCTTTTTTCAAGTCATGTTGTGTTCCTATACAAAATACACAAGTCTGGACACTGTAGAAATTTCCCACTACTTTCTGCAAGTGCAGTTCGAATCATCATCTCACATATTTCGCATACCTCAATGACATTATGGGAAGGGTACAATAATCCAACCCTGTACTTTTGATGAATTAGTGAATCCAACAAATTTTTTGAATTTCCAAACCGAGAGCTCAAACAATTTTCACATTTTATAACTTTACTCAGACGACAAACAACACATCCAGAAATGTAAATCATATATGATGTGCAAATTCTGTAATTTATTGTGGATGAAACAAATACAAAATACAAATGGTCTGTTTCCTGATGACTTATCGTAAGCGCACTTGAGAGCTACCTAGTGTGTAATAAATTAAACTTACGGTTTGATATAATTGTCACGTTTATGAAACAGTTATTTTAAGGCTGACAATTTACACTTTTTTGCCTGTCAAATAAGGGAAACTTGTATTATTTGTGAAACATAGCATTGTCATGACATTAACAAATTTGTAATATTTTAATTAATTGTCATAATGTTACATCTGTCATGTTTTATGGAATATGGCTCTGATGTGGGTGCCTGCTCGCCCTTAGCACTTCCACACATAAAGGTATTACACTATCAAAATACCACCAGCCAGATATGTGTCAGTTTCATATTCATTTCCACATGGACACACTGTTGTATGTAACATACTACCTAAAAAACTCCCCAGTAAGGGGGAATGTGAATATAAGGTAAATTGCAGGGTTAAAACGTAAAAAAGTAATTGCACAAGAAGCCTGTGGTTCCACATTCCATACTAGAACATAACCTTACAATTCAGTCTGCACACTTCTGGGATAAAGATAATCTGAAGTACACATGAATATAAACAGCAAAAGCTATAAAATACAGCCACTATCTATCTGCTGAGAGTGTGGTGGATGTACAGGAAATATTGTTAGGACAGCACTTTCTCGCAGTCGTACCCAGCACAGAGTTGTCCTATAGAAACAATCTTCAATGAAGTGGCACGATCAATGAACACTTGCTTTGCTACCTTTCTTGCATTCCTGTTAGTACACCTATACAGTACACAGGATGACATTTCTCTTCACTTTACAGGTGAAGTCCATTTCACTACAGTCATCACATGATAATAGGAACTAAAACTGACAACTGTTGTGTATCACACATATATACTGCTCTCAAGTGACGAGAATGTTCTTAATAAAAACAAAACACTTTTGCGTCAACCGCTAGGGATCACTAGATGCAAGATGCATTTCGTGCAAGATTTCATACAAAATACTTTGTTCGAGAATGCCAAGTAACGCAAGTAAGTTCACGCGCAGATAAACAAGATGACTACTGTCTCGCATCAAAATTAGTTGATAGCACTGGTGAGTACTAAACAGCCAAGGTATCATAATATGAAACTGTGTTGTTCCGTATTTAAGGTTGTTTTGGCTTGTGATTAGTTCTAGCAATAGGTTTAAATATAGGTGGAGTAGTAGTTTGAGGTATAATTAGAGTTAAGATTAGTGTTTTATGTGGTAATTAGTTATAAGGAGGGAGTAGTGTCCGATTGTGTGCACGAGGCCGAGGCCTTTGTTATTGTACGAGGGTAAAGGGTGTATGGTGTAAATTACACTAGTTAAGAAAGTGTGTGTATACGTAGGTATTTGGCGTATTTTATAAGGGAGAGTAGTTTTAGTTTTCAGTTAAGTTATTTTTAAAAAGAGAGAGGGTAAAGAATGGTAGGGAGGTATGAGTGCAGGGGCTGTGGTAAGGTGTGGAGAAGGTTAGATAGTGGAGTGCAGTGTGGCGGCTGGTACCATGTTGGCTGTATAGGGATCAGGGACGAGGAACTGGGATCACTACAGGAACATGAGTGGAAGTCTGAGGAATATGCTGAGGGGAAGCTTTGTAGAGGGTGTGTCAGTGTCATTGGAAGTGGCTAAGGAGGAGAGGTGGAAAGGGAGATGGTAGATTTGTTGAGCAGGAAAGAGAGGGAAATGATGCATAGGATTGAGATGATGGAGGAAAAGGTCAGGAATGAGATGGGTAAGAGTAGAGTAGAAATGAAGGTGGATAAGTTAGAGGAGGAGTTGGAAGATGTAAAGGGGTGCTAAGGAAAATTAAAGCTAGTCCACAGGAGGAAAAGCTGAGTAGAGAGGAAGAGTTTGGCAGTATGCAAGTAGGGCTGCAGAAGGAAAGATGGAGATAGAGGTGGTAAGATTAAGGAGGATAGATGAGTTGGAGGCAGTAGGAGACATAAGACAGCAAATAAGGTTAGAGGAGCAAGAAATAGTAGCAAGGGATAAGGGCATAGTAGAAGGCAGGGAGCAATCAGGAATAGAGGAACGGGAAACAGAAAGCAGGGAACAGGCAGTTGAAGGTAGGGAGCAATATCCTGAGGCTTGCAAGTGTGGGATTAGCAAAGACCAGCAAGCAGGACAAAGTGGACAGTTCAGGGCCAGAGGGGAGGAAACAAGGGTGCTGCAGGAGGCCGGAGACAAGGGTAGGCAGGTGGTTGGAAGAGCCACAAAGCAGGAACAGGCTGTAGGAAGGGAGCCAGAGGTAGTTTTTCTAGGCAGCTCTATTGTAAAGGGGGTGGACCCGAGGAATATCAGGAAGGAAATTACATATAAAGCAGCGTTTTGGGGAGGCAAATACCAGGGATTTGGAGGAAAGGGCTAGTGGTATGAGAGGTAGCAGGGTGGCAAAGGTTTTTCTCATTCATGTAGGGGGAAATGACCTGGCTCATAGGGAGGTGGGGCAGGAGGTAGAGCGGGACCTCGGGATTGCTGAGGAAAGTGCGGGAGAAGTCCCCTGGAGCTAGGGCAGTAGTCGGTGGCGTGCTGGTAAGGAAAGGAGTATCCTATAGGAAGGCAGTGGCTGCGAGTGAGGTATATGAGTGGGTGTGTAGGGATTTGGGGGCTAAATTTATAGATAGTAGGAAATGGGTAGGCTGGGAAAGTGTAGGGAGGGACCAGGTTCACCCGACAGGACAGGGAAAGAGGATTCTAGGTGATCTGCTAGGTAGAGAAGTAGCTGGCTGCCTGGAGAGGGTCAGGGCAGAGCAGCAGTTGTTGAAATAGCAAGCAGTTAGAAGCAAGGAAACGGAAGGGGAGAGAAGTGGAGAGGATAACATTGATGAGGCCGCAGGGGTGGAGATAGGAGGTAAGCAATGTAGGATGGTAAAGCAGAGTACTAGTATAAAGATAATGATGGTGAACTGTAGGAGTGTGTACAACAAGCTGGAGGGCTTCTGGGAAAGGTTGAAGGATATGGGGCGGATATAGTGGTAGCTGTGGAGACTTGGTTGACTGAGGAAGTACTGGACATAGAGTGTAGGCAGGATGAGTTCACCATCTTCAGAAGAGAGAGGGATGGGAGAGGAGGGAGGAATAATGGTGTGTGTAAGGAAAGGGGTGGTAGAATGGGTTAGTGAGGATCTTGAGGTAATGGAAATTAAATTGAGTGGTAGTAGTAATAGGAGTATTACTTTGCTGGCAGCATACAGACCACCAGGACAGGGATGGCAGGCAATTGAGATGATCAAGGAGAGGGTCGATATACTAAAGGACAGGCAGGGGATTTGAATATGCCAGGGGTGAAATGGGTAGCATGATGCAGAGAATGGCAGCACAGTTAGTCAACACAGGATTAGTCCAGGTAGTAGAAACACCTACGAGATGGAATGAGGAGGGTGTTGGGTCAGTGCTGGATGTGGTGTTGGTCAGACCTAGGAATGCTGTAGTTGGTGCAATAGTATTGGATGGTATAAGCAACCATCATATCCCGGTTGTGGAAATTGGGATTGGCAGGATGAGGGAAGTGCAAATGGCAGAAAGGTTGGTGTGGCAGTATGGGAGAGGACACAAGAAGGGGGCAGAAGTATTCCTGAGAGACAGGTTTAAAAAATGGTCTATGGAGGAGGGCGTAGAGGGGTTGTGGAGGGAGTTTAGAGGATTAATGGAGGTTATGTGGGATAAATTTGTGCCAATGAAAAGGTTACGGACTGGGGGAGATCTGCCATATTATGGACAGGAGATTTTGAAAATGAAGAGGAAGTGCAGAAAATTTCATGCTGAGTGGAGAAATGAAGGGATGATAAGATCTAAAGAAATTATGAAACAAATGGCTAGGGAGCTTGAAAGGAAGATCAAACAGGCAAAGATTGTATTTCTGGGGAACATGGTGGAAGAAGGAAAAGGCAATGAATGGGGGAAATTGTTTAGGTATGTTAAGAGGTTATGGGGAGGAGAGAAAGGGATCCCTCTGCTAACAGAAAGGGATGGTAGGCATGCGACAAATGACCAAGAAAAATAGGAGGTGCTGCAAGGACAGTACTTGTCAGTGTTTGAGGCAAAGGAGGGTTGGAATAGGGGGGAGGCAAACAGGGTTTGGGGGGTGTATAGTGAGTTTAAGATGAGGGAGTGGGAGATAGAAAATGTAATTAGGGGTTTAGAGAGCAGTAAGGCAGGGGGTCCAGATGGGATAGGAAACACAGCACTAAAGTTTGGTCGCAAGGAGTTGGCGAAATATTTAGGAGTGCTGTTTAAAAAATCCTTAGGAGAGAGCAAGTTACCACAAGATTGGAAGGATGCTATGGTGGTACCTATACACAAGCAGGGAGAGGATAGGGGGAGGCCTGGCAGCTACAGACCGGTGAGTCTCCCATAAAGTACAGGAAAAGTAATGGAGAGGCTGGTGGTGCAGTATGTGGTTAGGGTTATGAACAATAGGAATTGGTTGGAGGAGTCCCAGCATGGTTTCAGGAGGGGTTACTCGTGAGACTCAGCTGGCTGGGTTATTAGAGGATCTGGTGCAGGTAGTTGAGGGGAAGCAGGTGGATGCCTGCTTCATAGATTTTGAGAAGGCATTTGATAAGGTGCCCCATGGGACATTGATGAGGAAAGTGGAGTTGCTGATACCAGACAGGAGGGTAGTGGAATGGACTTTCTCAGGGGGCAAAGGCAGAGGGTGAAAGTGGGGTAGGCAATATCGGAGGTTACGTCAGGGGTACCACAGGGAAGCGTGCTGGGTCCTTCGTTGTTTACCATAATGGTAAATGACATGGATTTGGGGATTAAGGGAAAAATAAGATTGTTTGCAGACAATTGTGTTGTGTATGCTGAAGTGTGAGAAAGGGGCGGTAATTTGCAGTTGGACATTGATAAAATATGGTTGTGGACCAGGAAAAATAAAATGAAGATAAATGTAAGAAAAACTAAGGTAGTGAGGTTCGCAAGGAAGAAGATGATAAGCAGGGACATGTACAGATGGGAGGGACAAGAGAGAGAAGAAGCAGTATAATTTAAGTATCTAGGAATTGTACTGCAGGGAGACATCAGATGGAAAAAGCAGGTAGAGAGGGTGGTTTCAAAGGGAAGAAGGGCTCTGGGTATGCTGGGAAGGGTGCTGAATGGAGCCAGCTGTGAGGTGAAGGAGAAGGCGTATGGCACTATGGTGCGATCAATGTTAGAATATGCTGCAGCAGTATGGGACCCGTATGTGGAGGTGGAGGTGCGAGAACTGGAAAAGTGCAGCAAGATGGGTGAAGGCAGGAGCAGGATGATGAAGGGAACCATAGGCCATCAGTAGAGACCTGAAAAATTGGCAAATGTGATATAACGAATTTTGACATAAAGTACGAAAAATTGCAATTTTTGAGAATTTCAACTGTTATTCACGAATTGTACAAAATCCTGTAGTATTTTCGCGAATTATTATTATTTTACGTCACATAGTTGCTTCTTAAGATGTATTTTATGTGTTTTTGGATATTTGAATACGATTGCATGCATAAGTTAGCCAGTAGATTTCTTCGATTTATCACCTTAAGGAAAAGAAGTTTACTTTCCGTCACGTGTATTTACGACCATAGATAACGTGAGCGCATGTGATGCGCCACTTTGAGTGAACATTCTACTCAGCCCTTCAAAAGTTCATTAGGAAAACACGCCGTTGTAGTGTTCACGTCCACCAAGCACTGTGTTATCTATGGAATTCACGCCTCGTTTACAGTCGTATCGTATCAACCGTCACGTTTTAACCAACAATTCTTTATTTTTTACAAAGCGAACGATGCGGCGGTGAAAAAATAATTTATATGCATTTACTTATGTAGGATATATTTGTAAATCAATTTATCACGTTTTACAAACTTGTATTCGTCCAGTAAACTGTATTTTTTATCATACACATTCTCTGTAAACATATACGGTAAAAATAAGACGTTTTGAAGAAACCAAAGTTTGGTCAGCGGGCCTAACAAAAAAATCGGTTGTTGAAAGTTTCGATAGTTCAAAAACGGATATGCAGATTTCTCTAATTATTCTTTGCTGTTCGTACAATGTATTTTTTTTTTTTTTAACAGTGCTTTTATAGTTTTGTGTAAATTGTTATGAAACAGTATGCCCTTGTCAGTTCATTGCGACCGTTTGTTGTTCCAGGTGATAGGCAACATGCAAAGTCTTAAGTAAAATCTGAACTTAGTTTCAATGTTGTCTGTTGATAAACCATTGTCTGTATTAAAACCATAGGTGTATATTTCTATGGGAGTTAGGAATCTTTGCACGGAAATAACAATAGATAGAAAACACCGCCTATGAATTTGAATAACATTGCCAATTTCGGGTTTTACGAATATAGTGTTATATCTGAAATTATGTATGTCTTTATAGAGAGCACATTAAAGATTGGAGCGATTCTCGTGCAGAATCCTGCGTTTTTGTAGCAAGAAAATTCAGCTATTTTTGGGGGGAAAAAAAAAAAAAAACTTTTTCAGGTATCTAACCATAAGTGATAATGAAAGAAATGGGGTGGAGCTCATTGAAGGACAGGAGGAAAGTTGAACGGCTGGTCAGGAAGTATAGGGTGGTGAATGAAGAGGGAGGATGGGGAGGGCTATGCTGCAAGCTAGGTAAGTGAGTATTTAGAGGAAGGGGAAACAACAGTGAGAAGCTTAAGATTGTGTGGAGGAGAACAGAGCGGGGTAGGCAGCTCATGCTTGTGAGGTTTGTAAGGGAGTGGAAAATGAGTTGGTTGGGTGAAGGAGAGGTGAGAGAGCTCGCGACCAGGCGGTAACCTAATTGCGTATGTATGTAGTTGCTTACCTCAGCAAGGTATTTGTTTCCAAACCAATCACTCCAATATATAACTGTTATTATTTTATTCTCAGTGAACTGTCAAAGTTTCAATCCACACTTTACAGTTATTTTCCACTAATGTATTATTTCCCTGTATTACTCTTCGCACGCCCCAGATTATGATTTTCTTTTGCTCTATGGTGAAGTTTACAACAGGTCACATGACCAGCACACAATGACCAATACGATCGCCTTACACGAGAAAAATAGGACCTGCACTATATCCTCATTTCGTGCAAGATGTGCCTTGCACAAGAACTTGTGCAAAAAATTCTCGCGCATGATTGGTACTCGTCTTGCATCGTGTGATCCTGCATTAAGGGAAAAAATAACTTTCATCAGATCACAATATGGCGGACGTCTACTTCCACTTTTCACCTCATTACTGTGTTCCAAATAGCAATAAATGCACACTCTCGTGCACTCGCACTCGGCAATGACGTCAGAGAGTGCTGTTCCAAATGTTCAGCGAGTACGAGTGTGTGCACATGCATGCTCGGTACAGTCGCCAGTCTTTTGTGTGTTTTCTAAAGTACTGTCGACACAGGAACACATATTTTTTTCACTGTAAAGTATTTTCAGTAAATATTTAATACTTGTATAGATTCGGAAACTTTCAATTCATAATTTTAGGTTAAACTGTGCTAAAATTCCAAGCTAAAACTGTTGATTTCAGATAAAATTTATACCTGACTCTTTTCATACATTACTATCATCCCTGCTAATCAAGCCATTGTTAATTGGAATGTAAATATTAAGTAATTATTTTTTGTTCATGAGGAAAACAATCGATAGCAAGTGGTATCGATTCATTTGAAAAGTGTGAGTGATGATAGTTTCATAAGGAGGGAGTGCAAGTGTGAGTGGGACACAGCCAAAAAGTACACATCATGGTCCATCTGCATCCTCTGTAATTACTTTATTTGCCCCATTTTACAGTACATCCAAACTGGAAATTTCAACTTTGCAGTGTTAGAATTACACTAAAATAAGTTCAATAACAAATTTGTGTGGTTTAAAACTTTTTAAAATAAATTTACCAAATTTTTTATTTTGTTGGTCTTTGAAAGGTGAATAGTGACTTGAGAATCCTGTTTGAACTTTGTGTAACTAAATACACATAACAGTTAATAAATAGTATACAGATACAGTACATAAAATAATTGCCTTATAAGCTAGGTACACTTTTGTTCGCAAAGCTAGTTCTACAATAGTGTGGTGCATTGCGATGAACGGTTGCCAATTAGGATGAAGCAGATTCTGTCGCAGCGCGTCGGCGTCGAGTGCATTGTGCGAAATTCTTGAGTTGTGATTGTCGGCGCCAGCCTGCAACGGAGAAGAAGAAGAAGAAAGGATTAGTTTTTCTTTACAAGGGGAATAAAAACATCTACTTTTTTTACCATTTGAAAACTACGATCGCTTTTTACGCCGATGTTTTTATGTTTGTATTTTTATTATTGCTGTGTGGTTGTGTAAAATAGAAGACAATGCTTCTTATGGATATGGACAATGTCAAAAATTCGTTTATTAAAATCAAAATAATTATCCTTCGTAGTTCCCACTCGTTTTTGTCACTCACTGTGTTCATATTACCCTGTTATTTCGTCTGCCACTTAAAACACAGAGTTAAATCTTTGTGTGTCTTTTGTTACATTCGTGAGGTCTGAAAATGTAATTTCCACCCTCAATCTAGATAGCCGCACGCACCGCCTCAGACAGCGTCTGTCGCCTGATTGTGAAACAGCAAGTATAGCTCGTCGCAGCCCAACGCATCGCAACGCAACACACTATTGTGGAACCAGCTTTAAGTATACAAACTTCAATTTCCTTTTTGTTGCATAACGTCCATTAGTGCCTTTTTTCCCCCCTCTACTTAGCTTGAGAAGTGGTAGGTTCTTCCAGATGAGGTTAGTGGACTTATCAATTACAGCAAGCACAAGAGAAAGTGGTATTTTATAAATAATCTGTTGTAAGAATGTAAAAAAGTGAAACTAAATTTGATGCCGGCTAACAGCTAGAAGCGTAAAGCCCATGACTGCGCTCACTACTCATGTGACATGTGGGCATGCAAGTGTGCAAAGAGGCTCAAATTTGAACTTTCCCTAATGGAATATTAATTTGCAGTGTAAAATGTGTCTGCTGTTTGTGTAGCTGGGGTTGTCGTAGGGTTGACCAGTATACTTCGCTGTGGGGAGATCAGCCCCACAATTACCTCTGTCACCTTCCTGCTTCGCAACTCTTTGGCCGCCCTGGCCTTTGTACTGCAGTTAGCCTCTGCCTGCTCCCGTGCACTGTCGACACTAATTCCTGCTTGTGCCAACAGTTGCACATCTACCTCAGACCACACTGTGCCCTTCACGTCCTTGTCGGGTGTGTCAACACCAGGCATCGTGGGTGGGAACACCCATCTTATTTCGCCCGTTGTCTTGCCCAATGCCTTCCTCCTCACATCGGCTCTCGAATTCTCCCGGGGTGGGCAACTCTCTACCTTTGCAGTATTGCCACTGATGTCTGTCCCATTGCCAAATTTTCCCGGCACCTGATAGTGAAGAGTGCGGCGGGCAAATGTTCTGCACGTGATGAATGATAATCCCCGACTCGTAGCCACAACTGGGTCTTAAGGTCTTGGTTGCACCTCTCCATCGGGTTTACTCTTGGATGTTATACAGCTGTGGTGAGGTAAGATATTCGCCACTGAGTGCACAGATCCCTCTATGATCGACCAGAGAACTGCGACCCGTTATTGGTCAGTACATTCTTCGGGTATCCCCATCATGGGAAGAACTAGGTCTACAGCTTATGTGCAATGGTGCTGGCATGTGCGCTAAAACCTGGATATGCTTATGTCAACTGAGAGAATGTGTCGCTCACCACCAGTATGAATCTTTTTCCATTGAGTGTGCAGGGGTATGGACCCATTAAATCCATGGAACCGTTACAAAGGATTCTTTAGGAACCCTATGATGCTGTTAGTTTACCCCATCTGCTTGTCTGCTCTTGTATTGATTGCAGGTGATGAATTGCCTCACAAACTTCCTCACATCTCATGTGGTCCCTGGATAGTGGAAAAATTTTCCTAGGTTCCGCACCATCTGTGTGGCCCTGCCTTCTAGCCCTGCCAATCTGCTGCTGTGTATGTGTTACAATAGTGGTTTTCATGCTCTCTTGGGGATGAATGTTCTCCACCTCTGGATGGTGGGGTCTATACTCATTCTGGCCATTCCACACCCACCACAACTCGTTGTGTCTTTGTGCAAGCTGCTCTCGTTTCTCTTGCATGTTCTCTCTCTCTCTCTCTGCGGTTGCTACTACTTCTTGAACTTTGTCTATGCGGCTCTCCATCTCGATTGTGTAGCACCTTGCGACTCCTACGTCATGAACCACTGGTGTTTTGTGTATGGAAGGTAGCAGATCTACCCACTCTGCCTTATCGACTGCTACCCTAGGACCTGGTGCCTGTGAGAGCTCATCTCAGTGCCTGGGACATGCTGGACCTCAAAATCATATGCTTGCAGCAGCATGGCCCAGTGCACGAGTTTGCTTCTGGCTTCATGCATTGTGTGGAGCCAGAGCAGGCACCGGCTGTCGGTCCTCAGCGTAAAACACTGTTACTCTAAGTATGTATGTGCCCACATGACTGCTAGGCACTCTCTCTTGTTTACGTCATATCGAGATTCGGTTGGGCCATACTTGGACCGCCTATACTCGATGACGACTCTCATTGCTCTCCCCAAGTTAGTACAATACTACGCCCAGGCCCTTCTCTCTGTCGTCTGTCTGTAAATACAGGTGCCTACTGGAATCACGATGTGCTAGGTCTGTGCACTGTCAGAATTGCTTCTTCAGTTCCCGAAAGCTTACCTCCTGGTATACAGACCATACGAACTTGCGTGTGGGGAGAGTAGGTCAGTCAATGGTGCTATAATTGTTACAAATCCAGGAATGATGTCCCTGGACCAATTGATCGAACCAAAAATCTTCCTCAGCTGCTTGCGAGTTTTCGGAGGTTCATGTCGGTCAATCAGTCCAAGCTGTTCCAGTGTTGGCTGACTGCCTTTCTCATCCTCCAGGTACCCGAGGAATTCGATGTGTCTCTTGCTGATATGGCACTTCCTGTTCGCACATGTCAGTTGATTGTGAGTCTTTCTAAGACTAACGAAAAATGGTACAGATATTGTTCCCAGTTCTCAGACCAGATGATCACATCGTCCAAATACACAAACATGAAGTCACCTATGTATCCGTCGAGCACTTGGACCATCATGGCCTGGAACATCGCTGACGCACACTTCAGCCCAAAGGGCATGCCACAAAATTGGTACCTTCGCCCGTCAGGGGCAGTGAAGGCGATTTTGTGTCTGTCTTCTGGTCAAATTGGTACATGCCAGTACCTACTGCATAAATTTAGCGAAGTCATGACCGTTATCTTCCCCAGAGTGTGTAAGGCAACCTTCACACTTATGTAGAATGCGTGATCTTATTTAGCGGCCCAAAGTCCACACAAAAACGCCACGTGGCATCCTTCGGCGCGAGCATAATGGTGCAATTGTAGTAGCTGTTCGTAGGTTCTATGATTCCGTCTGCCAACATCTCTCTGATCTGCTCCTTGATAATCGCACTCTGGTGTGGTTGGTAACTGAGTGGTCCAAGAAATAAAGTTTGGTCATGTTCCAATGGTATTGCATGTTCGGCAATTGTTCTTCGTAGTGGGTCGGCGGCTGCGAACACGTCTCTTCGCTCGTGAAGTATTCTCTGCACTGCATTTCGGTACTCCTGCGGTACTTCATGGTCTAGTTCGTCCAGGCTGACTTCTGGTGCACTGTTGTTCATGCGAGGTTCCAGTTCATACACAGCGCGCTACTCTTTGCACCCAAAATGTATTCTGTGGGCCGCAGGTTCCACAATTGCCTGTTGCTCGGTGGGCCATGTATTTCCTAGGATAGCATCTTCCTGCGGGTCCTCTGATACCAGGGCTGTCGTTTTTGTTTCGACATCATGAATGCAAATTGTCATTGTTGCCTCTCCGATTGTCTGCCCTGTATGGAGGTGTGTGGCGAGGTATACCATCTGGTGTGTTAGGTTCAACATCTGACCCTTCATGAAGTCCCTCCTGACGAAATTGTGGGAGGCCGCTGTGTCCACTAATGCCAAACACCTAATGCCGTTAATAATCACCAGAATTCTCAACATCCGATGGATAGCATATTCAATCTGTTGGTGTATTATCTGTTTTGATCATCTGGGGTTTCCCTGCTGTTTGGATGTTCTGTGGTTTAGTGGGGTAGTTGGCATCTTGTCCTCCCACTCCGGTTACTAGTTTCCCGTCTGTTTCTCTTTGATGCTCCGCTCAATTCTGGACTTCAACACTGGGCACTCATTATGCCAGTTTTTTTCAGGGCAGTAATGGCATCGAAGTGGTAGGTTTTGCCCTCTCATCTCTTCCCTTACTGCTCTTTCTCTAGGTGCTCCTTCCCTTGGTCCATTCCATCTTGGTGCTGGTGGGCAAATGTCATGGCCCCATCCCTGGTCCCTGCGAGGTTGGAAGTTACTTCCCCTTTTGTTACCAGAGTGTGTCGGTTGATACCTATGTATGCTGCCTTGCAGTGGGCCTTTGCCATGGTTGGCCTGTCCATTCTCCCTTCCATTCCCTCCTGCTTGGTATTTCTCCCTGCCTTGGTCCAGTAATGCTGCTGACCATATGAAGGCTTCCACACTGCAGTGTATTAGTGGTGCCATTGTCGGTTTGCATTCCATATGGTGGTGGCCCACCCCCTCCCCCCACCAGTGTCTGTTGCTCATGTGTAGGTGTAATTGCAAGATCATGTTAACTTTGCACATGCAAATACTGTTAAGCTTTCCTCTGGACCTTGAGCATTCTAAACTGTCCTACTTTGTGCCTTTAGTGAGGAAAAGGTATTTGCAAAGCGGCAATTGAATGCTGCCAGGAACTCTTCCCATCTCATGTCGTAATGCCTGATGGACCTCCACTATGTGCATGCTTCCCCTTGCATTTGCTCGCCGTTGCATTGTGCCCATTCTTCATGACAAACTATATACCGTGCTAAGTGGCCCTTGCAATCTCTCTAAAATGCTTGAGGGTCTTCATTGCTTAGTCATGAGAATGTCTGTAATGTCTGGAATTTGTTTGAGGTTAGGTGAAATATCTGAAGTACCTGAGATGTTTGAGGTTGATCATTGACCCTAGCTGGTTGTATTACCAGAGGTCGCCTATCACCCTCCTCACATCTGTCCCCTGTGGTCCGGTTTGTTCGTGTTTCTACTACTACGGCACTTACTGGGCTGATAATTGTGTTGGACGCTTCGTAGCGGAATTTTCGATACCCCGAAAATGCCAGTTGCAATTGCTCCTGCGACCTATGGACACATTTCTCACAGTGAAAACGTCAGGTAATTGTGTTGACAGTGTCATGTTCAGTAGTGCACTGCCAATGTGAAAATTTTCTGCATTACTCACACGCTGCTGTTTCGCCCTGTTCTTCCGTGCATACATATTGATGACATCTGTGTGGTAGTATTTCACTCCCAGTGATGAAGTCTAACTGTCTGCAGAAATTTGGGATGAGTGTACTCGTGGAACCATTGCATAGTATTCGTCCCTTCTGGTTTTTTATTGCATGTTCGTCTTGTGTCAGGCATCCTGTATGAAAATCTTTCCTACATTTTGCACATTCACTTTCGCCTTTGCCTATACCGGAACACAGTATTTGTTTCTCGCACCATCCCTTGAAATAATTTTGTTTTGGTTCACTGCCAATATTAATGTGTAGGCTACTCTCGTGTATATATTTGCAGATGTGCTTCTGTACAGGGCCGACGGTGCCCCGGACCACTCACAGTCTATTACACTCCATGCGTAATGCCGTGTGAGTGCTGATGGGGGTCGCTCTCCTTGCTGACCAGATTCTGGTGTTATTTTACCTTTTTATTTAGTTTTCTAAACATTTTGTGGCCACTGGTTCCCTACATTGACAACCGATGCCCTGGGCTGCATCTGTTTCATCTATGGGGCGTACACACATTGGGCATAATGTTCTTACTTTCGCACCATGTGCGCATCTTAGGTTGGGGCGTGTACTGCGAGACTGCCCAAAGATATTTCGCATCGCATCTGCCATCGTGACAATTGTTGTGTAGTCTTTGCAATTGACCCACTTTCCCCATACATGTGTCGGGTAAAGTCCCGTTGCTGTCCCAGAGGGAGAGGAGTAGTCACCTGTTGCTGTGCGTCCCACTGGTGATGCGTCTCCTGCGAGGGAAGGATGGAGGGCGGCATGATGCGCCCCTGTCTCAAAATGGCAGCCTCGCACAAACTTCCCTCTTTCCCGCACAAAAATGGCATTTGCTTGCAGAAAATTTCTCTAACTGCGTCAAAACTGTTAAATGAAATTTCGTTAGGTTAGTTTGGCCAAAAAATAAATTTAGTAACACTTCCAGGTTTGCTGTTGCACATTTTTCTCTTGTGTGTTGCGAAGCTATGAAAAGGCTATTTTGTTACTCTCTCGTTGATTGGGTTATGCAGGATTCTATTACTCATTACTTACTGTCTTGCAGACATGCGGTTTCCTGCACATGAGGCAGTTACACCACACATAAATAACATGGCACAACACTCTTCTCTTATGCACACATGGTTTCCTGCACAGTACACCACTCAACAAGACATAACATGACATACATAACACAATACTTAAATGCATAAATACACTCTTATTGAGCAGGAGCAAGGACCATATTTTCCACCACTCACCAGCGTGTCATTTGCCACAGGATACAATTCGTGTAAAACAAAACACTCAAGTACACATACAAGTACACTGCCCTTAAATGTATACATACACTGAATGAAAAATGCGTACATAAATTACGTGTGCATTTATCAACAACTTTAAGTGCATGCCAACTTCCTAGTAATTTTTACGTGATCATAAAATAGTAACTCTGGATGTAAACAAATTAGGAATTACGTACTTGTTGTAATGCTTGCAAATGTATGAGACTGTTTGCATACCCAATTGTGTTTACAGGTAAACACAGGACACTATTGACATAACATTTATACTAAAATTTTGACTTGCCAGTTTCTTTACCAGTGCTCTTAAACATTTCGTGTCGCTACTCATAACCTGCAACCCATCAATAGTTGCACACACATAAGACATACATGTTTATGCTGAATGAAGCCTTTAATTTTATATTTACGTCCCACTTTCTTCTCAAACTATGCTGTATTTTGATGTGACTTGCAGTGTTGTTGCATGTTTCCCATGTTGTACACATGACTTATGGCATAGGTCATAGTTGGCTTGTTTCCTTGCAGATCGTTGAATTAAACCCACTAGTTGGACTAGGCCATTTCTGCCGTGTGCCACATCTCAAGAACGATGTGGGCCGCCCTGCCTCTTACCAAAGGCAGGGGTGAGATGATGTGTTTCCCGGCACCAGCTCGATTGAGCAAATTTTGGGGCTATGGGCTGATGACCACGGGATTCCTGGAGGTTTCCATCGTGCTGGTTGCGATGTTCGTCGTCCACTTACCGGCATTGATGTTAAACTAATGGTTTCTACCACTATACAAGTGTGAGGATAAAGGATCGCTTACACAGCCGTTGACAAACATTGACTCTACTCTGCCTATGGAAGGCAGGACCCATAATACTCAGCAAAAAGCACTGAGGTTAAACTTCGGCCTTAAGGATGCCGTGCCCTAAATTACCTAATGTAAAAGCAATAAAAGGTGGGAATTAATCGTATGCAGTTTTATTGCATCTAACTGAACACAACTGACCTTGCACTCCACAAAACTCTATTATGTGGACTCGGCACTGTGGCCTGCCGACTGCCGATGCTGCTTTCGAAACGTGTATACTGGACACTTAAGTTCCTATGGTAAAATTAGCTGTCTGTCGGCCTCTCGGTATTAGAATAAAAGCAAAGAGGTTCCACTATTGATAAATTAATGATTAACGCCCTAAACTTGTTATATCGAGGAGACACACTGAAGAGCATGGTTCCCGAGCAGCATGCTGGCTGATGGTGGATGTCAGTCTCCAAACGACACTCAGTTTCGCCCAGGCGAAAGCTGAGAGTGCGTTCAGATTCGTGCTATTAATTGCATTACACATATTGACGACATTCCTGTGGCTCTAAATGCTAAATTAACAGGTTTTGTGATGATGTGATGGGAATGCCACCGCCCTTACGAATGTTTTATATAAAAATGAATTTGTGGGATGAATGCTGTGTGAAAAATGCTACATAATGATCATTTAAAACATTGTGCATTTATTGTCTTAAAAACTCCACTCAAATCTGGTACTGGCGAGAGTACTGCACTTTGTCGTTCACAGGGCATTGGTTGCATAAAGTAACATCCTGTTAACACACATTTTCCTCAACATCATCACACCTATGGTATTCATCTATGAGATGCAGCTGTATGCTGAAACGAGCTAAGTCCAGCTTCTTTCTGCATGCCTATAAAGGAATTCATACTCACACTTGTGACCACATGAGTGGCATCTTGACACAATGAATGGGCTATATAAACTAGCCTTTTGAAACACTTCACATCATCGCTACACTTATGCTTCAGCTTACAGGCCTGCCGACACACGCCAAACTAGAGACACGTGTTATGCTGTTGTACAGGCAGCCCCCATGTACCCTCCACTTGTACTATCATCTGATGGCCATGGCTTCATGTGGACACAATGCCAGACCACTAACTTATTGCCTACAAGAGAAATAGGTTAAACAGCTTATCTGGAGTTATGTGATTTGGGTCACCGGGAAAGTTACTCACTGTCCCTTGTGGTCTGCACCAAAATACTCTGGGCTGTTCGACTCGCCCCTGGCGTACACTAGTGCGATAACTGACTGCAGCATCACAAATGGTCATAAGAGCATGCGAGAGCGCTTGGCTCACATCTATTCATAAATCTGAACTCCCGGCATGTCTTTTATATGAGTGGTAAAATAAAAGCAAGTATAACAGTGCATCAAGTGTTTCTTTTTATTGTCAGCAGCCTCCTGCCATTCTTTCAGTGATAAAAGTATAGTAATGATTTTTAGTAATTCAAAGTGTTTCGTAAGTATGCTGGGGTGAGACAGTCACATAGAACCCATAGCATCCCTGAGAACCCTGAGTCTCAACATTGCGGTGACTGGGAAACACAGCTGGTACTCACCTACAGTAAGTTATTGTTTCACTGTTCATCTCGTCTCTCACCCAACGGCATCAATTGGCGTTTCCAAG
This sequence comes from Dryococelus australis, assembly GCA_029891345.1. Lineage (NCBI taxonomy): Eukaryota > Metazoa > Arthropoda > Insecta > Phasmatodea > Phasmatidae > Dryococelus > Dryococelus australis. Next base: position 5,394,617 of record CM056999.1, read on the forward strand.
TGGGACCAGTGTGTTCATCCACGTCGCATCAACCACAAGAAAATGGCAGACACCACATCTGATCATCCGCAAGAAGGCCTCAAGACTTCCATGTCAGCAACCGCGACGAACTACCTGGACATGCCGATCGACCGATGCATGCATTGTGGAAGGGTAAGTGAGATAAATCTGTTTAATGAGAACTTGTGGAATCAAATGTTATACCAATGCACATTAGACATGGTATCCACGTTGTCAGAACCACACCTGTGTGCACACATCAGATGTGACAGGGTGAGTACGAAGTTGGCAAGTGCCAGCAGCGCAAAAAGGACTTACATTTGCGATGCATAGGGCCTGAGGAGTATGTAACCTTACACAATGGTGTCATAAACTGTGTCGAGTGCCGTAGGGGAACTGTGCTGACATCACGCCACCAACAACACCAGAGGTAAAGCCCACGTCGCTGCCAGTAGTCGTATGTACACACCACAGGGCTTGACGGGACCTGGTAGAAATGTACTTCTGCCAACTTTTGCAGGACATGATTCGGAAGACTCGGATACTTTTCTTGCGGTCTGCGAGGAAAAACTCCACCGACATTGTGTACATAGGGTTTATTGGACTGAGGTCACTGCCAACAGACTACGGGGAACCTCTACCACTTGGTGGAATTTAGTCTGCAATTACAGAGTCACTTGGAAGTAATTCTGTGAATGCTTGCTGGGTAGGTTCGATACTGTCATCGTGAACAACAGCACGACAGAGAGGGGATTGAAGAGTTCGTACAGAGGAAACTAGGACTGTATAAACTCTTACATCTGGGACAGGCAACTCGCTGAGTACTCGAAATTATTGTGGCATTGTCAACACCTGATATTAGTCCATACTGCAAGTCAAAACCTGCAATGATGCCCGATGTAACGAGACCACCACCATCATTCACATCAGTGCGAACCCACCATGGTCAGGGGTCGAACTTTCGCAACAATAACCGTGAGAACTATTACCAAGGCAACGGGTCGGAAAACTGAATAGGGAGTTTGGCGAAACAGCACCTGCACCAATCTCACTGCCAGAGTGTAGGAATCCGCCTAATGAAGGTGTCAAGTGTTCTAGGTTAGTGACAGTACTGAACGTGCATTAAAGGTCAATGTTGAACTCGAGGGTAAAAATGTGATCGCCATCATTGACACTTGCGCAAGCCATAATTTTATATGTGAGGGCCTAATCCAGGTGATAACAACAAGAGTGCCACCACGACATCTGTAATTCGCTACCACTAATCAACAAGGTGAGGCAAAAAGTGTAATGCACATGACTGTAGGAATTCGTGATCTCCGTACAAAATATGATGTTTACATTGTGCCGGACTTGTACAAGGAGATTATTCTGGGATTGCCGTGGATAATTGACAACCAAGCCGTAATTGGCCTGCATTTCGACCGTACGGTTGCCCAGAAAATGCAAACAGAATTTTTTCCGAGATGGGGTTATCCGGAATTTTTTTGACTGATAATGGCACCCAGTTTTTTGGGGAGAAAGTGGAGAGAGTACTGCACGAAGTGCGGAGCAGAACACCATACCACCCCAGCTTACCACCCCCGAGCGAACCCGACCGATTGCCAGAATCAAGATATCAAAATTCTGTTGAGAATTTGGCTAGGCGGAGATCACACCAGGTGTTCAGAATTAATTCCTGAGGTAATGTTTTGCATAAGAAACCTGGTAAATGCAGCCACTAGAAAAACCCTGGAAGAAATCGTCCAGGGCCACGATTGCATGCACCTGGAGAACCAAGTGAAAACCTCTGGTACCATCCGAGGAAGTACTAGTACCCGAACAACAAATTCATACACATGCACTGGAAAACCAGGAAAAGTATTGTAACATATGTGTACCGGAGAGCAGGAAATCACCACCCACTATCAGCCAGAACGAAAAAGTATTTTGCAGGACTGGCACCTATGTGGATAGGGCCAGTGAAACTGGTAGAGAAACTGGGAAATTCTACTTTCTTAGTGAAGTTGGGTCCAAGATGTGTCACGAAATGGCACAGTGACGACCTGCGTATAGCCCGCCCACTGCAGGGTAGAGAGGCAAGGAGACGCCGTTATGCCCAGTACCTCGACGAGCGCACTGTAGCATACCCGGAAGTACACAGGGAAATGTCAACACATGCACCAATGTAAACAAGAATACTAACACGGGAACAACCGACCCAGAAAACATGAACAACAGTTCTGCCAACATAATGTCATTTAGGGGTTTCGTATCATCAGCACACATCACACCAAACCGGGAGGAAGCAGGCAAAGAAAACACACATGCACAAGTGGGAGAAGTGAGTAGTAGTGTAACACAATTTCAGGACTTCCCTGTGGAGGCAAATAACAGTGTAACAATTAAAGCAGCTTCAAGGCTTTCATGTGCAAGAATATTAAAAGCAGTAACAACAGTGTACACACAAGTTGTAACACACCCAGTGTCAGTGGTCCAAGTTTTAAGGGGTTTCCCCAGGGCACCAGTCAATATGGTTGTAACCAAAGTGAAAATGTAAACAATAAAACCACAAGTGTAAATGTCACACCTTTCAGAGGTTTTCCGGCATCCCCACGGGACAGCCTAGTAGGGCAAGAGAGTTTCAAAAGGTTTGGGGAGTTTAGTAGGAAAGTGGATGTGTCGTCAGCTGTCAACACAACACAACGCACCGCTCCCATGAGGCGAGACGAGTCACCGCTACGTCCCCACAACATGGTTCCAGCCTACATCCCCACCCCCTGCTGCAAACGCCACAGAGTAAGGAGGCTTCTGAGGCCATGCTTCCTTTGCCTTCAACCAGTTGACCCGGTGCGCAGCCGGACAGAGCCCGCCAGAGTAATGTTGAGTTGCTCACACCGTCTTGGCCTTCGAGGGAGGGCCATTCACATGCACAAAGAGGCTCAAATTTGAACTTTCCCATAATGGAATACTAATTTGCAGTGTAAAATGTGTCTTTTGTTTTCCTTTCAGGGTCAAAACGTTTTAAGGGTTTAAAAATGTATGTTTAAAATGATTGCACAATGTTTGGTTATGACTTCAAAATGTGCGCTGTGCAAAGACTTGAGTACAGTATTATTCCAGCATGAACGGCATCATAAAAAGACATTCAAAGAATACAGAAAATTAATAAGAAAAATCTAAAATGTAAAACAATATGTAAATTATTTTTGTGCCATTTATTTTGAAATATAAAAGTTTTACTCGGTGTGCATAGCACTTCCGCTTATGTGAACCCCATAGACAGCCATGGTATGTCTGTGAGACATTTGCCTCGGCACAGTCGTTGTAGGAGGTCTGGCGAGGTAAGACACTGTCACGTACACACTTAAAACTTTTTGCACTGATGTAGATTGCCATAGTTCATCCTTAGTATACGGGTTAACCTTTGCTTGCGTATGTTTTGCCAGAGATTTTCCTCAGCATTATGCTTACACCTAACATATTAATTCGTGCCCTTGCTGCTTTTTTAAATTTAAATGAGGAAAAGGGAGGAAAGACGTAGGAGAAGCCACGTTTCCCGCGGAATTTGAACCAGGCACCATCCGCCTATGTTAAAGCCATTTCATTGTAATTTCTGTATTATTGCTGCGTGCAATTGCAAGGGCTTTAATTCTATGCATGTATTTGAGGGTATTTTTTATGTTTAATTGTTTTACGGGCATATCACTTGCGACCATGTGGTTAATAGCCGCCGAGTCAATACCTGTGCCATCCATGCACTTTGAGAGCTTATTTGTGTAATATCATGTGCACCATAATTTATTTCAGGGTTTTATGTTTTTCTCAATCCATGAAATTTCCATGTAATTGATGCTTTGTATGTCTGACCACACTGTCATTTCAATGTTTGATTTTTTTGCCATCCGGCATGTTACAAATCTAAAACCAATGCAATATGCAAAAGAATAATTTTCTCAATAGGAATAATAATTCGTTTGACCAGAATTTGCCATTTTTGTGGAGAAATACTGAAATTTCACCTATACCACGTGCTCCTCTGCAACACATAGCCAGCGGCATCCATGCCATTTAATCTTGCTTTCACAAGCTTGCGTGCATATTGTGACCATTCCTGCCATGCCCCATCTTGTTCCCGTTGTATTTGTATCATTTTGTGTAATTTGTACAGTGACATTATTTTCGTCCTAGCCTGCTATGTGTATAGGCCGTCACCACAGTAACCACGTGGTGGAAGACATGCCCCGACGAGTTTGCGTTAGTGATGCTAAATAATCGTACGTGTTCGCCCATTCAATTCACTATTCTCTGCACCCTATCTTCAGGAGAAATCGTCAGTCCATCCTAGCAGCTGTCGACCTCTTTCCTTGTGAAGATTGCGATTTCTAACACCACAGAAAAGTCATCCATCTATGAGTGTGCTAGATTAATTGCGGGCTGGGAGCACCTAAACGGTGTTAGCTAGACACGCCCGAGTGTAATCCATAAACTTAATCTCCTGGCACGTCTTTTGTATGAGTGGTAAAATAAAAGCAACTAGAACAGTGTATCAAGTGTTTCTTTGGAGTGACAGCAGCCTTCTGCCATTGTTTTCAGTGATAAAAGTTTAGTAATGCAAAGTGTTTCGTTATACGCTCGGGTGAGATGGATACACAGAACCCACAGCATCCCTGAGAACCCTGAGTCTTAATGGTGTGGTGACTAGGGAACACTGCTGGCGCCCACCTACAGTAAGTTATTGTGTCACTGTTCATCTCGTGTTGCACCTAACTGTGTCAAATTTTATACAATGAGCTACCATTGTCTTTATTACACATTATCTTATACACATTAACATCAACTACATAACATTCCCGCCATATATTTACTCATATATTAACTTTCCTTTCTCCACTAACTTATACCACAGTGCCAACATAACACTATAAAATTACCAATTCAGAAACTTCCACTATTTAAATTTACCCATGTAATAATCTCCCCATAAATTTAACATAAACAATGAAGTACAACAGCTTATCCTTAGACATCAATTTTGAACATGAGCTTCTTTACATGACTTATATATTCACCTAATGTTATAGCTTTGGTAATACATCAGCCAGCTGGCATTCGTTAGGACAGTACACCAAACGAATTCCCTCCTCATTTGCTTGTTCACAAATAAACTTAAATCAAACATCGTTTGGCTAGGACCATTTGAATCCACTGTCATTCTTGATAATTTCTATTGTAGGTACTTTGGTTTTCAAGTTCACAGATATTACCTTCCGACACTCATATGCCACCAGCATGACATGTGTTGTCGTGAGACCAGGAGTGGCAGCTCCCATAACTCACTGGCTGCCACCCGACAATAGGACTAATCATAGGGTCCGCAGGCGGGGGCTGTGCCAGTGTAAGCCTGGGGCACCCGACCCACATTTAGGCTGTTTTTGTTTTGCCGCCTATTATTATGTGATTTTACGTGTTTGTGTTGTCGGTGGGAGAGTGAAGCTCACCTCCAGCCTCCCAGCTGAAGTGATTGTAGGTGTCGTGATATCTGTCTAACGTGTTGTTCTGTTGCACACAAGTGTGCTATTTAATCTCAGATGTAGTGTGTCACTGAGTACCTAATCGCCCGGGAGCAACCCTCTGGGTAGGTTTTATTGTTTCAGTGCTGTGACAGAGGAAAGAAATCCAGTGTTAGTAACAAAAGTAATAGGGGGCCCCCTGGAATCAGAGTCTGCTAGGCTTTACCAGAGTCTGCCAGGCCCTAGTCAAAGCAGAGCCCTGCCCCCCCCCCCCCTCGTACTCACACTACGAAGATCGTCTTCTTCCCGACCTGAAACAGACTATAAGGTCGGTGCATTATTACAAGTAAGTAATTATGTTTGTAACATATGAAACACTATATGTTTTAATATTGTATATATATATATATATCGTATTTTTTTATTTTAATTTTTTAATTTTTTATTTACATTATTACTATTGTTATTGTTTTAGAAATTAAATTTATTGTAATATATTGTGATCGATACTAAGCCTAAGCTAGATTACTTAAATTAAGCTAAGCTAAATAAGCTATGTCTTATCGTGTTAGGCCCCCGACCCCTACCTCGACTGGCATGTGTGTCACTTGACCTGGAAGACGAGTGGTGGTTGGGGCTATTTCCCACCTTTCCCGAATTCCCACATAACCAGCCTGGGCAGAACGCCCTAAATATTAATACCCGTGTGTTTAAAAATCGACAGTGTCAGTTTGGGATGATTTGATAGTTAAATAATCCTTAGCTATTTGTTTATTTACTGTGGTAAAGTGGCGAGTGCTGTGAGTAGTAACATCTGTTTCTCGTGTAGTGTTGTTAAGGCTTTTCCCTGTGTAATGATGGGCCTAAAGTGGTCCAAAATTGTTGTGAATTGTGTTTCCCGCAGAAAGGCGGCCAGTTCTTGCAATCCTGAGAACATGGTCGTATTTTATGTTGTGTTGGTGTCCCTTCTCTCGTGTTTTAGTGGCTTATCCCTTTTTTGTTCTGTAAGTGCTTGTTCTTGCTGTTGTTGTTCCCTGTACATGTTTCTCTGTCCAGTATGTATTTTCCCTACTTGAAGGGGGAGGAAATTCAGCCTTAGACTAAATGTTCGGTCGCATATCCTGCCTATTGTTTTGTGTCTGTTTGTTGGACTTAGCTTCCAAACTTTGTTTGCGTGTATTAATGTACTTTTGGACCACTTCGCACTGTTTCCATACAGCCGAGTGTCCTGTTTTCTTACAAAGTGGACATGACCACTTTGACTTGTCTTGTTTTTTTAAGGGGCATACTTTCACTGTGTGTTTACCTCCTCCCCCCCCCCCCAAATAGCACACTTACTCTCAAGCATTCAGTAATTCTGTGTATGGCTCAGTGCACATCTCTTACACTGTGGCACATTATCAATGCGGTTTTTATACAGTTCTATACGAACTGTCATGTAACCTAATTTGTGTATTTTTAGAATGTCTAGCTCATCATGTACCTGTACTATAGCCCCGAAAACTGCCGGTGAGTCAGCTGGTGTTATAAACTGCCAAATATTCTGTGTTACGAATCCATACTCTTTAATTTCGTTAAATATTTATTTTTTGTCTGTTTTGTGCGGTAATCCTCTAATTATTGCTTTTACTGACCTTTCGCTTATTATACATTGTGTGTAGTATCTAATTAATCTATCCTCAAGAAAATCAATAAGAGTCTGGTGTTTCTCCTCATCTACTACTACCCCCAACTGTTGTTTCTTTGTGAGTGTTATTTTTTCCGAAATAAGCTTCGTTGAATTGGGTATTTAAATACTTAAGCTTCGTGTTGTCTGAAATATAGATTGGTGGAGCAAGTAGTGTTGTTTTACATGTATGTTGTTGTGAAACTACTGTGCTTGTGCTACTCTGATTATCGTCTAATGGGCCTACTTCTCCCAAAGGATAAAACGAATTACCAGTTGAAATTGATTCTCTAACCTGTGTCTCTTTAACTGAATCTGAATGTTGTGTGTTGTGTTGTAATTTATTCTATATATCGGAAACAGACGGAACAGGCAATGCAGCTGTTACCTTTCGGCCCTTCTTCACAGGAAGTAATACAGTGTAAGGGCACGCCAGTGCTGCGCAGCCGATGGTTGCTACGAATATCCTGTAGGAAAGACTCAGAGAGGCGGAGTGTTATTAAAGTAGATCCCAACCACAACTGGATTAGAGTATTCAGAGTCTACATATGATATTTTTGTTATATGTTTATTAAATGGTTTATGATGTGTTGTGTTTCCTTGTTCCCTAGTGTTTTGTTGGGCTTGTTTACATATGTATTTCTTCATCACTCATCTAGTGCATTGTCCATCGTCACCACCAGTGTTTTGTACTGTAGAGTCTTTTTTGTAATTTTATATGTAAGTTTTGTTACACAGCATGACGTAAAGCAAGGGATGCATGTTTGTGGCAGGAAGTTGTTTCGTTCTGGTGTGTGGGTCAGCCGAGGCCTGCCCTCGCGTCAGACGGGAGAGTCAGTCAGCAAGTAGCATCATACGAGAGTGGTGCGTGTGTTGTAAGCTCTCGCTTTTCACGCATGCTGGACAGAATTGACCATTTTTGGTATGGACATTTAACTGAAATAGACATTAATCAAGCCAGGAACACTTTTATAGTTAAGCTGCCTGGTGTACCAGGCCCATGGGAATAACGTCGCCCCGGGAAGCTTTCAATACCATAATCCTTATATTGTCGTGATACGTTTTACAGCTTAACCGCAGTGGCCGGTAGTGTTAGCCACCTCATTCGTATGTAAGTGTTCCCCAGAGAGGGATGTTAACCGTCGAATAAATGCTGCTGTGAACTGAATGGTACGTAGAGTTTATTTCGGCTGTCTTGTGTGCTTAAGGGGATGGGCCCTAATAACCAGTCTTTACAAGTGGATATGTTTCATTCAGTGTTCCGTGCCTTATGTGTATGTGGTTGGCCCTAACATTCCACATTCGCGAGTGCCAATGTTTGTAAGTTACCCACCAGCACTGTTAACATGGTACGTAGTCGACCCACCGGCTACTGTTTAGCAAACAACTACAATACCATCCAATCAAAAGTAATAATCGAAGGGGCAGAGGTCACCAGCATCATCGGAGAGGAGATTAAGTCCGGTTAGACGGCTCACAACCCCGGGATCAGCAGAGTCAATAATCATCTTGGTGTCGCCTTGACGACGCCTGGCTCCCAGTCTGGTAAACCACATCCTAGACCTTACCTTCACCACCCCAAAATCATATCCAACCCCATCTCAGGCCATTCTACCACGTCATAAATGGCTTGCCCAAGTGTGGCATTATCACATGACTACCATTTTCCTACCTTGGCGACAAGTGATGCCGTCATCCTATTGGATAAGTACATCAGCCTTCCAACTGCTTCTCTATATGTGAACTTACCACTCTCTTTTGGTTTGTTATCTTCTACATTATAACTCACTGGAACAGCTGATGCCTACTGGATGTTATTTAAATTGCATTTTTGGCCCTGTGTCAACCCTGCTAGCATCAATCGGCCAGCCTTTACTTGGGTTTCACCAGGCCGATCCCCTCTAAGCACTTCATAAGGCTGTAAATAGTTCTTCACAATGGAAATAATTAACCTTATTTCGTCATCATGCAGTCAAAATTATAGAATTGTGTGACAACTATATTTCTTTCGAGTAAAACTAATGCCCAGTTGCACCAAAATCTTCCCCGATCCGTGATCGAATGATCCTAGTTCCAAACATGGCTTTAGTTTGATCTTGGTTCCAATGTAAAAGTGTTCACCAACGAAATTTCATGATTTTGGATCTTCGATTCGTCGAGCTATGGCTGCAAGCCACTTGGCACTGAAAGAGCTTACCAGTACTGACGAGTGTTCCTTAAGGTACTGATTCTGCTGATCAGTAAAGGAGAATTAATGGTGTTGTGCTGTCTGGGTTGGAGACTATACTCCCGGCTGAAACTACTGATGTGCAGAAAGTCAGGTAATCTCAGTAAAAGCTGACGACGTAACATGGCGGCGATGTATAACGAGCAAGTCACATTGTTGTTATATGCAGAAGATGCAAGTGGAAAGTATATTTCACAATCTCATCATCTATTGACGAGTTTGAATCATACTAAAATGAAAATAAAAATATCCATCCCAGTTTACATGTTTAAGTATATAATTGCTTCATTGTGTATAGCAGACACATTTATGCCTGCTGAAAACTACTGACAAGTGTTCCACCTGGTTCCAGTACCAAGAGCTACTGGAGTGCGAATTTTTACTGTTGGCGATTGTTTTGCCATGCTACTGGTCAGTGCTTTCAGTAACAAGTGGAATGTAGCCTATGTTCCCAAGTGACAGATCCACATTAAGTATGAGACAAATTTTACTTTTGAACTCGAATGATTCAATGTTGTTTTAATTTAACAAGAAAACAATCGAATGTAGTTCTATGTGTTGGTGTATTTCAAACTACATTTGTCGACGATCGCTGCTGATATCAGATCGAGATTTCGAACCGCCAATTTCGGTGGTTCGAAATGAACTACGCGAACTCGAATGGTGCAACCGCTTTCTCTGTCCATCTTAGATCCGATCTCGGATCGAGTTTTGGACCACAGTGGTTCTACTGGGCATAAGAAAAGAACACTTATAGTAAAATGAACCCCCCCCCCCCACCTTCAAAAAAGTTAAAAATATTGATAGAGTTTTCACAAGCATATGGCTGCAAGCATAGAAATTAGACTATATCAATGGTACCAAAACAAAACATGAAATTCAATGTGTTTTTCACAAAATAATTCTCCAATGTCACAGACAAATAAACAAGAAAGATCAACAAAATTAGCCTAATTGTATGTCTGACTAGGGAGGGTTTTTTCTTCCCACTGTAGCTGTATGGCCTTGTACAAGTCCCCGACATGCCGTGGCATGCTTGTAATCAATGTATTGATGTCATCTTCTGGACAAAGGTCCCATTCCATCTGGGCAACACTTATGAGGCCTGGAAGTGTTTCACGAGGTTGCGGACTATTACAAACTTATGTTTTCAACTTGTCCCAGACATGTTTAATGCATCAATGTGCTCCCTGTTGATCACAAAAGAACTCTACACATTCGAATCGCATTATTATGATCACCTGGCAGTGACTCAGTCAGATGCTGTTCGGCTCCATGGGTATCTGGAGCCATACTGTCTGCAGTGCGTCCCACAACTGTCGAAGACTGCGTGGTGGAGGAGACAAATGGCAAACACTATGATCGATTTTCAATTGGATTAAGATTGGGACTGTTTGGGAGCCAGGGAAGAGCTTCAACGTCTTGATCGCTCTCTTCCAGCCATGTGTGTATGCTTTAGCCATGTGGCGAGATGCATTATCATGCTGGAAGATCCCATACTCCCGATGGAAGACAATCATCATGCATGGGTGGACATGATCGCCGAGGATGGATTCATAACCAAATCGATCAAGAGTACCTTCCACAAGGATGATGGTACCTAGAGAACACCACAAGAATATTCCCCAGGCCATAACACTGCCCCCACCGTCTTGTGTTCATCCAGTAATGGAAGCAGAGTGTCGGTTCTTCGATGTTTCTCACCGGACATGCTGACGCCCATCCATTCTTTACAGCTGAAACCATGACTCGTCGGAGAAGGCTACCCTTCGCCAATCAGCAGCTGTCCAGTCGCCATAATCTCGAGAAAATTCCAATTGTTTCCATTGATGCACCTGTGTCAGAATGGGTGCAGTTCACCCTCTACCTACTCTGGAGCCCCATTCGCAGAAGGTTTCGCTGAACTGTTGCAGTAGACACATGCCTGGATATACGCTGGTTCATTTGGATGGTGAGCTGTTCCACTCTAGCCTGTAGGTTGGCTTTCCCTTACCGTCATAGTCAAGGTTCACCTCGACATCAATGGCACTTGGGTCTTCGCAGTTTCTATGACAGTATAATTTGTCCACTCACGATACACCTTTACCACACAGGCATGTGAACAGTTCACAAACTTTGCTGTTTCCAAAATGCTGCCCCCCTTGAACCAAAAGCTGATGATTATCCCTTTTTGCAACTCGGTTAAATCGCTTCGCTTACCCATGGCTGCAGGAAGCGAACTGTCTTTTAAACAGCTTGATATAAAACAGCTTTTTTTAATGGCAATTTGAAAGAAGAAATTTTTATGTCCTGGCCTGAAGACTTTGGGAATGAAATGGGATCTGTGGTTAAATTTAAAAATCCCTATATGGGCTGAAACAGGCTCCCAGTGCCTGGAACAAACAGTTTGTTGATTTCCTTAAGTGACATAAAATGCAGCAACTTACTACAGACAAATCAGTCTTTAAGAACAGTGAAGGGGATTTGTTCCTAGCAATAAGGGTCGATAATGACTAGTGATCTCAAAAAGGGAAAGAAAATGAATGAACTCCTGGAAAAGTTTCAGACAGAACTTGAAATTAAAATAACTGAGAACCCAGAAACCTTCATTGTCATTGAAATAATAAATACAAGTGAATCCATCAGTCTTCATCAAAGATCTTACACTGCCAAGTTGCTGAAATTATTCAACATAGACTGTTAAAAAAAACAGCTGTTCCAGTGAGCGAAAATCTAGAAGATTACAAACCAAAAGAGAGTGGTAATTTCCCATATAGTGTAGCAGTTGGAAGGCTGTTGTATTCGTCGAATAGGATGCCGGTGTCTCTTGTCACCACGGTAGGAAAGTGGTCGTGACGGGATAATGGCCACACTTGGGCAAGCCAGTTTTGACGTGGTAGAATAGACTGAGAAGGGGTTGAAAATGATTTTGGGGCGGTGAAGGTGAGGTCTAGGATGTGGTTTACCCGACTAGGTTCTGCTAATATTTACATGCATTGGTACTTACTGGTTTGTAGGTTTATTTTATTATCTATTTAATTTCATCTGGGAGGGCTTAGTATTTTGTTGGGATTGTTGCAGACATTCAAATCACAGAAATGTAAGCTCGTTACACAACTGTTTTTCAATCACCTAGGGCAAAGGTGCAACATTGTGATAAACAGACGTCAATGTAAATAATTAACTTCGTCATAACATCAGTTCATGGTTAAAACATATAAACTTTGCACATATTTAAATCAACACACATACCTGCCTGAGTAACGATTACAACACTGCCACTACGCCCTTTCATATGCAATGATCACAACACATTTCACCCTGCCGTGGAAACACATATTTATCACAACATTGTAACTTGCTTAGGATGTTTAAAAAAACACGAGTACGAACTTCACACTTCGTTAAGAAACACGCCGTATCATTGTCATGTCACCACACCACTGTCAGTCGTAAGGTCATATAAAAATGGATATAATTGGCCACCATATTGGGATAAGCACTTGGAGGGTGAAGTTCTATATTCTCCTTTCTACACCACTTCCGCCAACCTGCTGGATTTGTAAGCATCGCGCATCGCGCCATCGCATCTAAATAACATAGGCATTTAAACAATAAAATCTCTTTTCAGTTGTAAATTCCAAATTCATAAATCATTACTTTGCTGTAGTAAGAACGAAATATGCTACAACTTTGAACACGTATAATTATAGTTTACTAGCGATTGTGAAATTTCCCGAGACAGAGTGACAAAGAGGGAGGTAGAGAGAGAGAGAGAGAGAGAGAGAGAGAGAGAGGAGAGAGAGGGAGAGAGAAATAGAGAGAGAGAGCGCGATAAGTTCCTGCAGCCAACAGTTTCGTCAGTCGAAAAAAAAAGAAACACCACACATCACTACGGCCTACGGATGTTATTTTGGGCTGTTATTTCTAACTGAAACAATGAAATATGTTTCTATAGGGCTACCTAAATGCTGAAATATTTTAATAGCAATTTTTAATTTACAAAGAGTATACCAACAAACTATGTTGAAACAATATCTGAACTGAGAACTATTTCTTACTAACAGTTATCCATTACACCGCTGCTCTCGTTGTTTTTAATTCGTATATAATACGAAATAAACATTACAAGTTATAGAAGATATTGAGAAAAGTTTTATTTATTCAAAAATACAGTATTTTAGAGATAATCACAGTGTTGTGTATTTGTGGAATACAAGTGATTGAACAAACCAGGTTGACATGTTATGCCCAGGGTGATTTTTCAAAGGTTTGATTCCAAAAGGCTGAAGAAAGCATGAATGGACTATTTTGGACTTATTTTAGTATAAGTCTAATATTGCAAAGTGGAAATTACCAGTTTGGCAGCAGTCATCTCACAGGAATTTTATTAAAATATTTAACTAAAAGATAATATTTTTTAACTGAAAGAATTGAGAAGCCATTAAATTTATTTTTAGGTGTTATTTAGCATACCTCTAGGCTAATACTATGTATATATATCGCGATTCTGTGTTGAACTATAGAATTAAACAATTGAATAACCCATTTTGTGTTGCTACTTTGGGAAAAAAACAATTGAGTTATCATGTATCCGGATAAGGTGTTTATATTTGAGTAGTTGATCCATATTATTTGTTTCAAAAATGTGCAAGCAGCAGCAGTGAGAATTTAAAACTTGTCACCATGCCAAAACCAAAATTCAAAATTGCATCAAGCTAAAACGTGAACAAGTCCAACCACTCAGCAGCACGGAGAGGAGTCGTCTGCATCGATTTAGAAATAAAAACATCAGACCGAGGCTCTGATGGGTCCAGAACGAGCGGCCTACCAAAGTATTAGACAAGTCCGATGACAAGGTAGTCTTCGAGTATGACAAGTCTCAGCAGACCCAGCTGGTTGACTTAAGTTCTTACCGACTAGTGTTTCATTTCCGACCTCGATGTCCATCGAATTTCACAGAATATTTAGCGGTAGGAGTCACCAATTATATCTGAAATCCTCATGCTTTAATCAATAACACTGAAATTTCAGAGAGATGACATGCTCTGTAAGTTAAATGTGTCAATTTTTGTAAAAGAATGCTGCTTGCAAAGATGACCTGAGAAAAAATTAAACATTTCACTTCACTGAAAGATGTAAAACTATAACTACATGGGATAGACAAAAATAATTGGGAATTAACTTGCCTTTATTAAGAGTTTGACTGGAAAAAGTTATATTAAGATCTGAAAATGTGGGTGTCAAAATAATTTCTTTTTGTGGTTAAATTGACATGGCATGCTTTGCAAATCGGCAACCATACATAAAGTCCCCCATGTTATGAAAATATTCTAAGTTATTATGGTTGTACTTTTGTGACATCAGGTGTTGGGCCAGCTAACTCCCTTCTATCTGCATTGTTACATGCAGCATCTCAGTCCATGCCTAATGTGACTATAAACTATTCACAGTAAAGTGAGCACTTCTTAAGGTCCTTCTAACCGGCATTAACAACTAATAAATATAATTTATTAAAGATTCAGACATTAAATTTGGGAGTGAATAAAAGTATACACATAGTTTGTTGGTCACGAGGCAATGTTTAGTGATAGGAACATAAAAATCTGCCAAAGGGAAAATTTCAGCAGGGCCTTAAAAAGTGCACACTTTGCCGTGAACAGCCTATATAATCGCTGGGTGCATGGAACAGCTTCATGACTTTACTGTGGTTGATGTCTGGAAGGCAGACATTACCATTCTGCAATCGCTGGTTCACTGAACATCACTATTGAAGATGCTGCAGCACATGAGACTGTCAAGGTGGGTGTTTCACATTTAGCCTATACACATTGTTAACTGTCCAGATCACAGAACTGTATACAGAATCTATGAGAAGACATGCTCTGAATTTCATTTTAAATGAATTTATTTAAATCAGTAAGTCAGTTCGTTATGAAAGTAATACATTTTAACAAAGTGTGAATAATGTCATAAAGTAAGTATGTTTCTCAACACTTAAATTAAAATATTTTCTGAGTAATTTTTTTTTACCACAGGAAGTAATATAGTATTTTACAATTAGGTATTCCATATAAAGTGTCTGCAATTAACAATCAAAATATGCAAGACATCAAAGCATCTTTGGCATCTGTTAAGTTACAATGTGGGATATAAATACATATATGCTATTCACAGTAAAGTGGGCACTTTTCAAAGCCCTCTCATTTGTAATAAGTTTCAATTAATGCATTTCATTTTTGCCTTAGAAGTTAACTTCAGTGTGTGGTGGAATATACACACTGCGTTTATTACTTAAATGGCAATATTTATTTTAAAATGTGGTTACAGTATAAGAAATGGTTGAAAGGAAAAAGTAACTAGGGACTCAAAAGTGCTCACTTTACCGTGAACAGCCTATAACAACTTTTGGTGTTAAAGAATACCTATATCAAATTCTGAGCTGCTGTTGTAGATGGAAATGTGTATACAGAAACAAACTTTTACAAAATGAACACACATATTGACAAATAGTAAACATGTGAAATGCAGTAACACCATACATTGTGCGCAAGAAACCCACAACTTACTTTACTGTAAGGAACATTTGAACATCAAATTTAGCTACCACTATGTCATACCACCAGGTTTCAAAAGTCTGTGTCGAGAGGAGAGCAACAGACTAGAGGAGAAGGTGGATATGGGCCCTGTAGGTAATATGGGTCCCTTCGTTTTCTTCGAAAGCAGATCACACATTCTAGCGGTCGGAGCATTAACTGTTTAAAGTAGTTGGTAAAATTGAGTGTTGGGTACGCTGGGGTAGTTACTCTAATGGTGAAAGATTTTGGAGTGTTTTTACATGTCGCTCCTGAGAAAACTTTTAAAGGTTCGTGTTTATCATTTATTAATTTGATTATGAATCCATGACTCCTAATTATTATTGTAGCTCCTTATAGGTTAGGTTTGAAAGGATTATATTAATACTTAAACATAATGAATAATGGCTCTGCTTAACTGTGCGAAAAAATCGTGCTTACAATGATGGCGGGGTTGGAATTATGGGCCCCCTCTAATGTTGGTATTTTGATACAATGGAAAGAATGATCCATATTACAGACACTAGTGTTCGGCGTGATATTATTAGATTGTAAATAATATCGTTATTTTACCGATGCCTCGCAAAGTCCTTATGCAATAACAGAAGTCGTCAAAACGAAAGTTATGGAATAAATAAAATACGAGCAACACAATACCTGTATTGAAAGACAATAAAATGGGGTTAAATAGAGCTTCATATACATTTTTTGTGCCTCGTTCAACTTTGCAAAGACTCTCTCGTCTTGATTTGCCAATTGAAGAAGTAAATAATATTGTTAAAATAATAATAAAATAATAAAATATAATAAAATTATAAAATTTCACCCCAATAGAAAATTGGGGTGAAAGGCAATCATGTCACTTGAAATGGAGCTAGAATTTGTACATTATTTTCTAGTCATGGAGTCAAAGTTTCATATTCTAACGAGAGACAATGTTCGGCGTCTAGCTTATCAGTTATGTGAAAGAAATAAGATTCCACATCCATTTTCCGGTGGTGAGGTAGCTGGCCGAGCCTGGTTTGATCATTTTATGGCCTGTCACAAAGATAAGTTGATATTGAAACCATCCGCCTTATCCTGTTCTGGTGCCAATGGATTTAATAAGGAAGCAGTTAATGGTTTTTGACATACTCGAAGCTGAATAACAGAAACGTAAATATCCACAAAACAGGGTTTTTAATGTTTACAAAACTGGTATTTCAGTTGTCCAGAGCAAAGTCCCACGAGTCTTCGGCCTCACAGGAAAACTACAGGTCGGAGCATTAACCGCTGCCGAAAGAGGGTAATTAGTTACTGTCGTATGTTGTATGAGCACAGGCGTCACATTTGTTCCGCCAATGTTGATTTTCCAACAGAAAAATATGACGGAGACATTAATGAAAGGAACCCCACCTCGCTTAATTGGAAAATGCCACCCATCGAGTTGGATCCAAGGCAATCTCTTTATGGAATGGCTTGACCACTTCATAGCAAAAGCAAGGGCGACAGCAGAAGATCCTGTATTGCTCATTCTTGACGGGCATAACGCCCACACTAAGAAGATCGATGTTGTAGATAATGCCCGTAGAAACCATGTAACAATTTTAATTCTTCCTCCACACACGACCCACCATATGCAACCTTTCGACAAGACCTTCATGGGGCCACTGAAACATTATTACTGTGAAAACATTAGGCAGTGGTTGCTACATAATATCAGACCTCTCGGGCCATATGACATAGCACAACTTCTAAGCAATGCATATCTGAAGCTTCAAACTGGAGAAATAGCTGTAAATGGGTTCAAGGCTACCGGGATCTATCCTTGTAACAGGCAGATTTTCAACGACAAAGATTTTGTTGTTTCTGAAGTTGATACGGAAGTGGTTGATATCCTACAGAGTATTGATTAAAATCAGGGCAGGAATGAACTGGTAAGACAGCCCCTGACATATCCTCAGCATGCTAACTCTGCTATAAACAATGTGACCAAACCTAGTGCACCGTTCGAGATCTGACACTATGTGAAAAGTACTTGGAAAATGCTGGTCCCTTGGGATCCTCCTTGGTGAAGACTTCCAATCATGTATCGCCAAAAGATATTCGGCCAATTCCACAACAAAAAAGGAAGCTGACAAACAAAAACTCCAGGCCGGCAGAAGCTGCAGTAATAACATACATACATACAATAATACATACATACATGCATGCATACATACATGCATACAGCATGCATGCATGCACGCATGCCTACATGAATTCATACATGAATGCTTAATTTACATAAACACACATACGGTGCATCTAAATATGACCCACAAACTTCTGCAGCAGGTTAATCATAATAAAAGGTGTAAACATATATATGTACAATCTATGGTCACAAGTGGATCGATCGTAAGGGTGCTACACATTTTTTAAGTTAGGCCTGAAGCCCTAGATTATAACAAATTTTAGAGAATATATACATAACACTATCTGGATAATGTGTAATGGAACAAAAATCTATAATGCCACAACACCTGTCTGTTGCTGTCGTCAAATTATTTCATGGAAATAATCACGGTACTATCATTATTTTGCTTTAATACCCATGGCGCTGATTTAAAAGATGGATTATTAATCCGCATGTTACAATTAACTCTACACATTATCCAGATGCTCACTCAGTGTTCACTAGAAAATTAATTTCTTCAGTATTTGTAATAAACTAGTGCTTCCAGTGAACCAGCCTTGCTTTTAATGTACTCTATACACACTTTTGTATATTGTTAATATATTATTTTCTAAATGTAATTGCAAATATTTGAGCCTAAAATTGTAACATTTAACTTTTCTTTGTGAGTCTTCTATTGCTAGAATTCTTTGAATGGAACTCATAGTCATGGTTTGGAAGAAAACAAATCATATATCTTTCTATTCGAGCCAGTAGATATAAAAATGAGTTTAATAATTTTTAAAATAAAGGCACACTATTTCTCAGAAGAATAATTCTTTTTGCAGAGTCCAGTAAAATAGAAATGGGCACAGGAATTCTGCATTCAAAAAAAAAGTTTACATTTTTACAACAATGTAATATTTAATATTCATCTGCATTATATGAAACATAATACAGTTGCCTTGTTTTGCTTCTGCATGATCATTAGAGTTATAACATATGCTTATTGTGAGCCTTCAATTACACTGACGTACAGCAGGAAGTTGCTAGGGTGCAAAACAAGGAAGTTGTATATTGTAAACATTTGAAGAGGAACTAGTCGATATTTGGGAGTAAAGCCAGTGTGGAGGGGAACACGGTTGAAAGACAGGCTGCCTTATTGGCCGTGAAAGTATGAAAAGGTAATGAAATTGGGTGGCTGGTAATGAAATTTGTTTTTGTGTCAGTCTAAAGTGTTTTTCACAATAGAGCTTGCGACATGATGCGTCGCGTCAACCATCAGCCAATCAGACACTCGATGTTAGCACCAAGCAACGAGAACGTTGCACGAGCAACGAACATTGGTTTTGACACTCGTTGCTAGTGCCTGGGAGTAAGAAGAATAACATTTCGGGACTTCAAAATAAACTGGCGAGAAACGGAGATAAAGAACTGAAAACACACATAAACATTTTGCAGATATACTAATTGGAGTCCAAATTTATATCAATTTTAACTACCTTAAGGAAAACAAAATTATGTTTCCGATGCCTGAAGAGTCGTTCATGTTTTACATCGTTTCGAATTTTAATATAAAACTTTTATTAAAGAAAAGTGTATATATCACTAAAAAATAAAAATGTTACTAACTAAATGGCAAGAAACGTCATTGCATTTCGTTCGTTTATAGCATTTCACTGTGAGATTCCTTGCAGGATACCAGATGGCAGCACGGTCTATGTCATTGGCATCAAAACATAGCTCTATAGTGAAGACTCAAATAATGCCCGTCGTTTGCGGCGAGCGTTGGGCGCGATGCTCCACTGTGAAAACCGCTTAATGTGTATTGTCCACCTCATTGTTAACTGACGATGTTCCAAGCTAAGTGGTGAAGGGTGAAATCACAGTAATTATTTTTATGATCATGCATCTGTGAACAACATGTGTTATACATTCACAGAATATATAGAATGGTTGTAAATGTGCCAAACATTGTCAAGAAGTCATGAATTTAACTAAAGATGTCATAAAAAACGAGGCAATGAAAAGGTCATGAATTAGGTTTATTGGAAGTTAGTAGATACCATGAAAGAGGAACAGAGGAAAGTGCTATAACAATAGTACGGATCTTTTTTCAGCACTAAGTCAGGGAATAAGCTCTGCCACCTGGCTTCAGCTGACACTCTATGTAGCTTCCTTAGCACAAACCCACTTTGTAAGTTACTGCCGCGGCCATGAGGAGGGTGGTTTTCATAGGGAACAAATCGAAGTGAGGACATTTTGTTGTGCACAGTCTCGGCATGGAGCACAAACCCACTGTGCACATTACAGCTTTCAGTATAAAAAAGGCCATAAGTTTGTGGTCATTGGAATAATATAATTATACTGACATCAAAAAATTTTAGGGGGAAACCATTAATTTTTTTTGCAAAGAAACACTTTGCAGAGAATTGGGTATTAATGTGCTGTTTAGTATCAGCTGCTTATGTACGTAAGCATGTAAAACTGAAAACTTTAAATATTCTTTTATTTTAATTAAGTAGTGAAAAAAGTAGTTTAAACACAATCACTTGCTGTTACCATAACCCCAAAACAGATAACATAGCATATTGAAAGTTGTAAAATATTGTATAGCTGTTTGTATCATACGCAATGTCAATGTTAAATGTGAGGAAATTTCACACCTTTTACTAAGGACAGGAATTATTTGTGCTTGAGACTTGCCGCTAAAATGTTGAGAATCTCATAAACCTTCTCAAGTCAAAGTGAGCAGTGCTGCCCTCTCTACGTGTGAGAGAATCACATGCTGCAAACATTTCTCTCGAAATGTGGTACTCAAACTTATTTAGATAATTGTATTGTCGGTTAATCTGGCAGAACATACGTCGTTTTAGGATTCCATGCCGTAAGTCTCAGAATAGCTTATAGTATTGTCTCTGATGTTTCATTTATGAAAATATTAATGTAACTGCTTATTTGCATGATGAAACAGAACGAAACCACATTTATGAACTCTTCAATCACAAACAAAATATTATTTGTCATTTAATACACATTGAGGATTGGTATGTTATTGCTTTATAAAAAGTTTTTATTTAACCACAGAATTATAATTAATAATTCGTAAAACAAAGGAATTGGGTAGAACAGATCAGTGTAGTTTAAACTAAGACTACTCTTGGAAACAAGATAAATTTTCTTGGATATTTGTGTTAGGAGAAATAATTTGCATGCGGTTCAATTCATCAATCAGTTTGTATGGTAACTGTGCGTATTTAGAGCAGATGCGTGTGACGTTCATATGAGTATGTGTGGGGAGTTGTAATTTTATATTAGCTAGGCATTATGTTTAATTTAATTTGTTACATTCGGTAATCGCATGAATACGTGTCTGTAGATTCAATATTACGTGATTAAAGTGGAGATTATTACTTTGCTATAGAAAACAGTTTAATTGCATGATTAAAATCCGTTTAACGAATTTGTTAATGATTCGTACCTATTTAATTTGCTTTGCAGAAATAGTTCATTACTTTAATGCTATTCCAGGTGTGATAAAAGTAATTCGTTTGGTAACCTATTTCAACGTCTCCTTTAATTAAAAAAAATATTTACTTTGCCGAAAAGAAAACATTTCTCCCGTATCTAAACTAGTTAAATCCTCAGTATGCCTCCACGCATTCGACCTTGTCGTTTAGCCCGCTCTGCATATCAGTCGCTAACCAAAAAAAAAAAATTTAAAAAAGCCCTTATAACACTCTCACATCAACATCAACTCCTATATAAACAATTACAACCCGTTCCTCTGGTCAGTCAGCAATCCAATCCAACCTTGTCCTCCGCCCAAGAAGGGTGCGTCCTGCGTTTTCTTGTCGTCCACGAATACTAGCTTCGCCTGTACACATCCTGTACACTGTGGTCGGCCTGTAAACAGGTCAACTTGAGCCTAGCCCCTAGGGGTCAGCAGCCACAGTATGCAGCACCGAACTAGGTACATTTCTGACAATTCTTGCTCGTCAATTGCATACACCACATCGCGAATCGCTCCAGCCAGTCCCTTCTCGCTCTACCCTCCCCCCGGGGGTATGTCAGACTCGGGTGGACTAGTGCGAATACAGATTACCGAAAGGGACACTGCAATTCTGAAACTGTTCCCGCACTTGGCCGATGCTGTTAAAACCGATCCAGGCAATTGCTTCATCCAAATCACTGCAAATTCACCACAGTCTCATTTCATACAAAGCATAATGCATTCTCCCCCCCCCCTCACCATCAAAAAAAGAAAACATGGATTTGGGCTTTCAACACCAAAAACGAAAGGGGGAAACCCACAAACACGACACCATCGCCCACAAGAACAACAAACGCCTCCGCCATTCGTCGTCTGAGTACTACCAACCCCCGGCCCTTCAGGCCAGCCTCCAGACAACACCCAGCCATCTGCCAGCCGAACTACAGCTCAGTACAAAGTATCACTTGCTGTTACAGAAACCCCGAGGCATCAGCAAGGATGGTTTTTCACTCCTTCCGACTCGAAATGGAATCCAAATCCACACAAACAATTTTTAACTGTGCGAGGCTGCGAGGCAAATGCTCTCAGAAAATTTCATCCATTTCTTTACTTTCTGTCCTACTTCCGAGCAGCCACAGAAAGTAGTTTTCGACCTTCCTTCCACATCCGACATGAAGGTCATCAAACAGGACTTCAAGGCAGTGGCTACATGCCTTCGAAATTTCCTTTCTACCCATGACCAACACTGGAGCGATCGTAACAATATTTATAGCTAAACTACACTCTGCCGAGCGAAATGAGTAAAAACACCAACTGATTGCAATACCTAATTTTGCAAATAAAAGCTACTTTGTGCCTTCAGTACACATAAATATATTCATTTTAATTAAAATTGAATAATATTATTAACTACTGGCCCTCAATTTCTTTAATAACTACCTCAATTACTATAAAATCACTTGCATAGAGCAGAACAGCAGCAAAAATTCTGAATTTTCAAGTAATGTTTTCACCAATTTAATGGCTAGAAATTATCTTTTAAAGTTTTGCAGCATCATTTTATTATTAGAAGCAATAGAATTACAACACCTTAAACTATAAATATCATACTTTAATTTTCTTGAAACAGAATAAAAGCTGTTCTCGGACAAATAACGACAGTACTGCCATATCTTGAGCAACTCCAAACACCTCACCTCCTAGAGTTCCCCCGGCCAATCACCTCCTAGAGTTCCCCCGGCCGACTTGCACTTTAAATTCTCACTTCTGACTCGGTTTGCCGGCTCTGCTTTCGGATTTTCACTAGTATTGTATAACAAATATCAATAATTCTTGTTATAAACGACTTTAACACAGTTTATCCTTGCCCTCAGTGCCAGTTATAACAAAAATTCACTTACAACAACCCCAGAGACTGGCCTGAATTTTCTGATCGGTCCAGGACAAAAGTTCGCTTCTTTTAACAAAACTACTTTGCTCTTGCATCGCGCTAGTCAGTCCAGCCCAGTCGCACGGCACAGTAACATACACTCATGCATTTAAATATACCATAGTTATTTAATTCACTATGTAACAACTTTTTCTTACCTTAGTAATCAATTCTCAATACTTTGGTTATTATTTTACAACAAATACATTGGAATAATATTCGCGCAACTTAACTTCACCACACCACAATGAAACTTGTTTATTATTATAAACCTTCGCCACTTCAGTCATGGGAAACAACTTTTAACCAATTATTTTAACTTCATTTGGAAATTAACTTCTGCTTTTCTTACCACACTGTCTCCAGCCCCCTCACAGGGGATTGCGACAGTGTGATAAGAAAAGTCCTGAACTTTAGAATTCTGCGCTGATTAAATTCACTCAACTTCATCACCACCCGCCTCTACTCCATACAGGCAGGGGAAAGGTGGGTACAACTCAGTCTTCGAAACAAATCCCAGGCGCTACCCTGGGAATCCTGTACAATAATGCCTGCCCCGCAGCTTGAAATATCTTTGATGGGTGAGGAGGGGGAGGGGGTTATCTTCTCCTTTCCTCCACAACTTAAATGATAATCATCTGGGTGGCCAAGGTCCCTCACAAAGGATCGATCCACCCCTGTGCTAAGGGAGTAGCATCTCAGTGTTGTAAAATGGCTCTGGTCAGTCGGTCTCAAGACCTACCAGAGTCCACGCCGAACCTGCTCTGCCAATATGAACCTTATGACATGAATAAATTAATAAACATTCTTTAATTTCAAAGAATTCTATAAAATTCAAAAAATTGATATCAAAACATCATTTAATTAATCGATTAATCGAACTAATTAATCAATTAGTTAATATAATTAATTAGTAAATTAATCAAGCAATTAATTAATCTAATTTTCATATCATTATTTGGCACTTAGTCCACTCTTGCTCCAAATACAACTTAGGTCACTCTATGTCTTTGGAAATTAATGCATCTGCAAACACATCTATCACTGTTGATCATGTGACTTTGAAAGATGTGTTTGTGTGGGCTAGGTCAGTGTTGGGCACACACACTGAAGACGATAATTTGTATACCTCATCATTAGTCAATATTAGCAATCTGAATATAATGAAGTTTAGTCTGTTAAAGAAGGCATCATTGGTGGAGCGATAATTAAGGCCGGATCGTTCCGGAGCTTGTTCGCGCTGCTATACCTTGCTTGGTACAGACAGCAACACCAGTCCACAGCTGCTCGCTCTCACACTACCACCACGTTGCAAGGCTACTGTAGCTGGGAGAAGTCCTGGCATGTCTGAGCATGTATAAGCGGGGTAAGCCAAGCCAGGGGGGACGACGTGCGCACGCAGGTCTGGCCGTGCTATCGGCTATTCCACAAACATCAGTTACGGCGGGCTCAGCTGTATGTAAGGCAATGGAGGACGCGGGACGTTTGCAGAGGCACGGAAAATTTATCCCTGGTGTTACAAAAGATCACTTTCCTTCTATCACAATATCCGTGAACGACCACATATCATAGAAAGGATACAACTGAAATACTACATAGTTTGTAACACTCGGAGCAATGTCACGTAAATTCATTTATGTGTACATTTGAACAAAGTGTAACTAAACAGTAACTTTAGGCCAATGCATTTCATTTGAAACTATAGAAACGTTGTATAGATTTATGTGCTCAAAGTCGTGTAGCCCAAAGGGAGACTGAATGGCAGGTGTGAACAGAAATGCTTAGACTGAATTTATTGAAGACATTGGTGGTTCCCGTCGTGTTCCTTACTTTTTACGAGAAATAATATGGTGTTCTTACATGAGATATACTGACACAGTTTGTGTTGCTGCATTTTTGTATGGTTTTAATTTTTACACATGTCCTAACGATTTTGTAAAATAAGAAATAAAATAATAAATATTAAACAATGCCGCTGCTATGACATATTACACTATACAGTGAAATGTATATCGACTTTACAAATCCCGCCCAATTAAACTGCGAGTAAGCATTCTTGTTGTGTAACGGTAGTTTATGTGAAATTGTGGTCTGCATACACCTATGTGTTCTAATTATAAAGCCCATGCAAATCATAGTAAATCATTGACAGTTTATATAAAAAGGTTTTAATTACCATGTCGGTTCATGTATTATTACTATAATTCTGATCCATATGTAAAAGTAATGCCACCTGTAAAGATGTTTTCCCCAATAATGCTGGCTTCGGCAGCACTGTGTAATCGCTGCAAAAATATTTATGTAGCCTTTATGATAAAATAATGTTTGTATTAACTTAACAGTCCCTAATCAATTTTTGTATATGATTTATGCCAGTAAATGTTATTCCAAACGCAACGTTTACTAAGCGAAAATAAGATCTCTGCCATTCCATTCTTTGGTCGTACTGGAAACTTTCTATATCATTTTATTCATCAGGCAGACTATTCCGAATTTATTTATCATTATTACAAAATATTATTAACAAAATTTGAGGGTTTTGGTAGTGATATGGAAAGTACTATATATAAATCCTATATAGATAAAAAAATTAATCAAGCAAATATTGAAATTGGAATACTTCGGCCATAATTCATAAACAAATTACATCAATATTGAAATAAATCAAATTCCAAGTCAGAGCATAACCTTTAAATAATTTTAAATAAATTTAATCTGGCATGAAATTCATTATTAAAATTATTCTAAATAAATTTTTAGGGGCAACTGTTACATAATTATTGTTTAAAAATATTTTCCACATTTTTTTTAAGTTTTATCAAATATTTCAATAGCAAATACTTTTAATACAGAAAAATTTTTGAATAATGTTTATTGTTATACAGTTATAATTGATTCTTTAAAATTTTAATTGTAAAATTCTTTTTAATTATTGGTTTGCAAGTTAACCTGTTTCCTTGTTTTTGACATATTTTCTAATAATTTTACTATATTTTCAACATTTTTTCTTTAATTAGCAAAACAAATCAATATATTGAAGAAGAAAATAGTATCAAAATTTAACTAAATCGCTTAAAAATTTTCAAATATTTAATTTTAATTTCTGGAACTAAAACTTATTTGCCATACATCATTAATTTCAAACTAAACATTTTGTTCGACAAAATCTAATGTATTTTGCATAAATTTAATTAATTGTTCTTTTTCTTGGGGATACGTTTTCTCATTTTTATCTGTTTTGAAAAACCTTTATTTAATAATGCATTTGATTTTTTAAATTAATTTTTCTATTTTTTCTATTTTTTAATTTTTATGTGATTATAATATAGTAGCATTTATATATTTTAAACATCAAATATGATTAAGCCTGTGTAGTAATTTTATCATTTGAATTCATTTATTCTGACAAGCAAATTTATGTTATATTTATTTCAAATATTCTAGCTATAAATTGCAACCAATTATTTTTAAAGGTGATTTTAGCCCTACTTTCCACAGAAAATGATTTTGTAAAATCGAAATAATGCCCTCTTTCATTTATAATACTTAAATCATGAATACTGATATTAGTTTTTAAAACTGTACAATCAAAATTAAATAAAACTATGTTAATCTGTATGTAATTTTACACATTGATTTACACCTTTAACAGTTGTTAAGTTTCTTAACAAATAATGTATTTTTAATTTATCTGAATGAAAATACTCTAAACTTAAAATATCGCTGATAGAAAAAGTTCGTTGTCTGATATCAGATCTATGTTATTTAATTAATCATAAATTATAATACTAATATGGTAATTTTAGTTTTGAATCCATATTTTGATATTATTTATATTATTTTCAAATTTATCATTTTAAAAGTATTTACTTAACAAAAAATGTTTTAACTTATTAACTTTTCCATCAATCTAAAAATATTTTCGTGAGAGCATCACACCAAATGAAGAATTGATCTGCATTCTGTTGCCAAAACGATGTGCGGGCACCCCTATTCGTATTCGGCTGATGTCGACTGAGAAATGGAACAGGCCTGCCGAGAGTTCTGTACTGATCGACATTCACTACCATAATAGCACGCGCGATGTGGCTTGGTGACGACCACTCCCGATCAATCCCTCTCCGCACCTGCTGGAGGTGTCGTCTAGCAGGATTCTGCGCTTTTCAAATTGATCTATCACCATGCATGAAAGAAAATTGAATGTTTCAGTGCTTCGGGAGAGAAGTGCTTTCTGAACTTCTCAAGCAGAGATCCGAAAACCCTCGAATCAGGAATCAAGGGGAGGGGGAAGCTCCTCTAAAATCTGTCACACAAGGCACCTTTTATTTCTTCTAGGGTCTTACATTCACTGACCCCTGACAGTAGTGAGTATTGAACATTTTTGCTATATTTAAAGTTATATTTTTGGGAGTTTTCTGAGTTTGAAATACATATGTCCTGTATGTTTCGGATTGTAATCCGTTGCATGTAAACAGAAGACTGCGCTACTTTCTGCCAACACAATTGTCGTCAACGACGTGGACAGGAACTGTGGTTGGAGCACTTGCTATATGAGCAAGCGTTTTGAGATGTTTGTAGGTGTTTCATTCAGGCATACAATCTGTTCACTGCAAACTGAGCATTTCTGAAAGCCCTGCTTCAGATCTACTTGCATGCACATTGTGTGTTCTTCCGCGTAGTTAGGAAAAGTTCCTTCTAGTATAGGGGCTTGAGGTTACGGACTCTGTGGACTCCGACCGCAATCTTTAATGACGACATTTCGCACAGAAAACCCTGTTTTTCGCAAAGAAAACGACCAAAATTGGCCACAATGTCTGCAAAACCACCAAAATTTCGCACAAGAATCATGTTTTTCGCACCATTTTGCACACCCAAAGTGCTCAGTGCACAGTCCAGCGGGTTGTTTGCACATTCCAGATTAATTGTGCGGAAGTTGAGAAATTTCCATCCGGATTGTGCAATCATTACAACCGATTGAGAAATAATTCTCTGTGGCCATTTTGGTGTCCCGACTTCATGCTCTCGCATTCAACCAATGATATGTTGAATCCTTGGATGTGGGGTCGGTGTCAGTTAACCTTGCCAGTAATGCTCTGTCATGCAAACAAAATCCATCTTTTCTGAAGAATGTTCTAGTTCATAGCCCTTTGCAACGAATCTCCCGCCATAGTTAGCTATAATTTCGGAACAGTTTGAGATACAACTACCAAAATCATAACCTAAGCATCACCAAAACAAGGAAAAGTATTGAAGGATCAAGTATGAGCTATGCCTACTTATAAGCATAGTTAGCTGTAATCCCAAACCGCTTAAGATGTAGTTGTCGAACCCAAAACATAGACTGAAGGGTCAAGTATGACCTATGGCTACTTATAAGCATACTTAGTTGTAATTTTAGAACCATTTGAGATAAACAACCAAAATCGCAACCACCCCAGACAATGAAAAGGACCGAAGACTCAAGGTTGAACTCAGCGCACTTATAAGCATAGTGAGATGTAACTTCCGAACCTTTTGAGGTACAACTTCCAAAATAATAACATGGCATCACCCTAGACAAAGAAAAGTAACAAAGGCTCAAATATAACCTAAGCACACTTATAAACATAGTTGGCTGCAACTTCTGAACAGTGTGAGATACAACTACCAAAATAGAAACTTAGGTATCACCCCAAACAATGAAAAGGACCGAAAGGTCAAGATTGAACACAGTGCACTTATAAGCATAGTGAATTGTAACTTCCGAACAGTTTGAGATACAATTACCTTAAATGTAACGTAGGCATAACCCCAGACAATGAAAATTAACAAAGGGTTAAGTATGACCTAAGCATGCTTATAAGAATAGTCGGCTGTAATTTCTTAACCATTTCAGATACAACAACCATATTGTATCATAGGTATCACCCCAGACAATGAAAAGGACTGAAGGGTCAAGTATGACCTAAGCACACTTATAAGCATAGTATGCTGTAATTTCCAGACCATTAAGATAAAACTACCAAAATAGTAACATAGGCATCACCCGAGACAATGAAAAGGACCGAATGGTTAAATATTACCTAAGAGCACATATGAGCATAGTTGGCTATAATTTCCAAACAGTTTGAGCTACAATTACCATAATCTCAATTTAGGCAACATCCAAGACAACAAAAAGGACTAAAGGGAAAGTATGACCTAAGTACACAATAAGCCATAGTTGGCACTAATTTTCTAACTGTTTGAGAAACAACCAACAAAATTATATCATAGGTATCACATGAGCCTACACACTCACCAGACAAGAATCTTTTCATTATAAGCCAGCGTGATTTTCTTCTTCTGGACCTGTCTAAGTCAATGACATCCTGGATATACATTGTGTGGTTAGGAGAAGTAAATACTCTCATGGGCCTACACACACACCAGACAAGAAACTTGTCAACACAAGATAGCGAGGTTTTCTCCTTCTGGACCTGCCTAAGCAAATGTCGTCCTCGACAGACATTGTGTGGTTAGGAGAAGTAAATACTCGCATTGACCTACACATTCGCCAGACAAGAAACTTGTCATCGTGATACTGCGAGGTTTTCTCCTTCCAGACTGCCTAGGCCAATGTTGTCCTTGACAGACATTTTGTAGTTCGGAGAAGAAAAAATAAAGTAAATACTTGAACAGGCCTACGCAATCACAAACAATAAAAGTTTCATCGCGAGCCGGCGAGGTTTTCACATACTCCTCCTCACCTATGTGAATGATGCCAATGGTTAAAATGTTAATATTTCATATATCGATCACTGCCACCTGACTGGTGGCTACAGATGGGCTAGCATACCTGCAAGTTTTCTCATATATATTTTAACCTGGCATCCTGACCTATATTCGAAGTCTCATACTTATCATTCCACCTTAGTGTTTCTCATTAATTTACTTCTGGTCTCCTTCCAGGATCCTTTCTCCTGGCGGGTGTCGAATGTCATGCTCGGTCATTCCTTTCAGGATCCATCCACCTGATGTCTTAATACATTGCAGAATACTCGCATCGGCCTACACACCCACAAGCCTACCGATGAATGAAATTTCCGAACCGTTTAAGATATAGAAAACAACGAAATTTAAAGGAAAAATAGCCATAAGCACTTACCAACCAAGCATCGCCTGCTCTACATTATGTGTATTAAACGATGCTATAGAAGAATAAACCACCATGGTCAACATAGCAGAATAGCACACGAACCGACTGAAAAGAAACCATGACAAGCAGAATATAGCCATCCTAGCAGCGGAACACATCCGACCCGACAGTCGTTACGCAATTAACTAACATCGTCGGAACATGTAAGGCAGCCCAGTGGGTCAACCAACAGTGCAGGCAAAACGAAGGGATGTCACAGAACACTAGCAGAGAGAGAGAGAGTGAGAAAGGGAGAGAGATGCATCAGTCTCCAGGGTTGTAGACCAGCCGAGTCACATACACACACACACACACACACTTTCCATTACGAGAGGAATTCAAGTACTTGCCAACCAGCACAATCACATATTACAGAAACAGCAGGTGCTGTATGGTGTATGTGAAAACTATGCTAGACACGACCAGGTCATCCTGGCCAGTACAGCAAAACGCCTTCCTTACGAACCGACTGAAACAAAACCATCACCAAGAGAGAGAAAACACTGCTACGCACCGAGGCGAAGATATTTGCCAATCAATGCATATTGAGCAAGCATTAAGCATTGTACGTTATGTTAGACGACAAAATTCCATTGGGAAGTGCCGGGACGATAAGGAAAACACTGCTACACATCGATGTCAGCTTATATAAGCATGTACTAGACCTTGGAATGACATGCTTCAGGTGCTGTATATCGCTTTAGACGATGCTAGACAAGACCGGACCGCCATGGACAGAATATCTTCTGTACGAGTCGAATGAAATGAAACCGTAAAATTCAGTCCACACTAGCAGCAGAATGCATCCGACCTGCCGCGCGAGACTTATGACGATATGCAAGGCTGCTCCAAGCAGTCGAACGGCAATGAGAGCGTCGTGCAGGCAAGTCCAGGGATGGTACATAACACTAGCCGTGAGAGAGAGGGACAGATACACCAGGGTGGCAGACCAGTCGAGTCACACTTGCATGTCCCCTTTTACGAAAGGAATTCTGATATACAGTAACTAGTGGCAGAACCATACGTACATATGAAACAATTCACATGTAAACCATTAGTTATCCAAGAGAAACGATACCGGTACACGTTGGGGGCAAGAACAGCAAATATTACATGTACTTATTTAGAGTACGAACCATTTATAATGCTAAAACTGTAAGCTCATTACGAAACGAATCGCCTATGAATCGCTCGACACAAATGTACGAACTTTGTAATGACGAGTAAGGAGGTAGCACAAAACACACACACACACACCTACACACACATACACATACACATATATACACACAAACACACATATTTAAGCTATGTATGTACTCTGCTTTTAGAAGATAGAAAACAAAAGAACAGAGGTTTACCCTAACTTACGAAGCTGTGAAAACCTATAGGTCACGAGCACATCTCGTAGCGGTCATTGTGAACTCACTGGAAGCAGAGACTCACAATGCCCAATCTGCCTTTCCGCACATGGTATACATTACTGACCAAGAAAGCAACTCAACACCTGCAAGTACTGTGAGTACATCACCACACTTGACAAAACGTACTTACTTATTACATGTGCTATATGAATTAACACATGAACCCTGACGGCAGTAGAGACAGTGCATCATCCTTGACATAAGTTATCCCAGGTTTAATTCCCATGGAGAGTCCAATCATTTCACAGGTGACTTGAAAGTAGTCATTGCATGTCTGCCTTCGGTGAATAGAAAATGTATGCCATTCGTTGGGAATCGAGTGGAAGTATTGTAGCAAGATATTTGCTAACAACCCCACTGCCAAACATCATGAAGATAGAAACTGCTTATTTCCCATCGTCTACAAGACCTACCCGTGTGGTGCGAGTATATGCGAAATAAGTATGTGCATTGCATGCACATATCTGGACGTGTTCGGATGAAGACTAAGTATATCGTGTAAGATGAACGAGTGTAACGAAGTTGGGAGGTCAACTTCACAGGCTAGACAGTGAACGGCCTGATAAGGTAACCAATCCAACAACAATGCAGCCTGCAGAAAGTTATCATTGCTTATTCAGCCCAGCATACGAAACCTTCCACTCTGATAACTGCGAGGCTGTGTTCACACGTAGTGATAACCTTCATAGTGAAGCAAGTCTCGAACTCAGGTCCCTACCGACGACTGTGTGAGGACATCGACACCATCATGCATCATTGACCTGACCTGACCTTGGATGACATCATGAGACCTTGACCTTTGACTACCATTGTGAACAAAACGTACCTCTTAAAACAAAAAAATAAATGCAATTTTTTAAAATAATTTTTAAACATCGCAAAAAAATAGCAATTTTTACCACTTAAAAGAACAAATCATACACTGTCTTCAGCTACCAGGGTCTTATGATTTTTTTCTTTTGATTAGAATAAAATGCAATTTTTTCCTGCAAATTTTATAATTACTAAAAATTTACGGTTCTTTGTTTTGTTTTAAGTTTTAGATTCTGTTCTCAATGGTGGTCAAGATCAAGGCCGCGTGATGGTGTAGGTGTTCTCACACGTTCCATTGTTGTACAGCTCCTGATCGCTCATTGTAGGCAGGGGTAAATCACATCGTCGGAAAGAAAAGCATTCAGCAGTTGAGATGTGTGTCACAAATAACATGTTGATTTATTATTCATTCCTTCAGGAACTCACGAAGGACAGAGACATCCAAGGCAGATGTGTACCTGGGAACAAGAGCAGCTGAAGTTATTTACGAGGTCGTGGCAGGTGCCACCATTTTGACATGGATTCGGCTGACAGTCATCAACATTGAGCTCGCAGTTATGTTCCTGGGAGCCGTTGGTGCAGTGGCAGAGGTAAAATCCAATGTACTCTCGCACTGGTCAATCTCCTTCTGGAAATAGGAGCCATCCTAGCAGTGGTGTCTGTTGCAGATGTTCTAACAGAAGAGTCTGCAGATCGATGTATGGGGATGCGAGGTCGATAGACATGAATTCTAAAGTTTCAGTATAGGCTGGCAGACTCAGTTGCCATTCAGACTTCATTCTTACAGATAAGTATGTGTATTTATAGTATATGAATCGAAATTACTGTTTACCTTGTCTTGTATAACTACAATCCCCTCGTAAAGTTGAAATCATGAGTTACTCGGTCGGTGTGTGCCACCCTGGAACCTTCCTCGGACTCTCGACTAATGTATGTACCATCCCTTCGACTCGTGCCTACACCATCGGTTGACCACCTGGCTACTTTTCAGATTCTTGGGTTGATAGTTAGTTGATCGCACATGGTGTGTGTATTCTACCACTAGTGCAGTGAGTGTTGGCTGTAATCTGAATTTAATGGTTTCTTTCTGATCAGTTGGTAAGGAACGCATTTGCTATTCTACTGTACTAGTCATGACTGCCTGGTCTTGATTAGCATAGGTTGGTAAGTTCTTGTAACTAAGTTTCTTTATATTTGTTTGCAAGGGTACGTAGCAGTGACGACCTTGTCGCTCCCACGGCTTCTCGACTATGTCATATGGTATTTTATTTTAGTGTAATGAGACGTACATTGCACGATGCTCACACATTTTGTGGAGGTTGGTAGTGGAATTCGCATGCCTCTGTAATGTAGCCAAACTCGGTCAAAAGGTGTACGAGGGAAAATCGTTTGCTATTCTGCTGTACTAATCAAGGCTACCATGTCAATTTTCAGATGCATGGTATTGTCTAGCAACGACTGATGTGATGTACAGTGCTCGTCGCTTGTGCAATACGCGTTGATTGGTAGGTGTTTATAGCAATTTCGGCGTCTCTTGCATGACCACCTGTTTAAATGTATACTTTCACAAGTCGTGCAATGCGTGTCTAAAATTATCACCACTGGTAAATAGTGTACTGTACATGACATACTGCAGAATTTTTGTGACATTGGTCCTTGAGGTTTTAAGCTAATTTGCTCCCACTGATGGACATTCCAGCTGTTTGTAGCGAAGTTCGCAACATAATAGCAACACTGATATCAGTATTATTGCCAGTTTTATATGTTGCACACAGTTACGCCAACCCACGTGTTACGTTGATGCTGTTTATTGCGACCTTTAGCACTAACAGTCAAACCATACTGCTTCAGACCCTCTGTGCTGCATTCCTCATTGGTGGTTGGATCGAAACCTCGTGCGTCTTCATGGTGCATATTGGATTTCGGTCATGTGTGTGGACACTAGTGCTCCTAGCGAGAGTCATCGGTAATATAGATGTTGTTGGTGACCCCTCTGACAGGGTTAACGAAGATGGTCGAAGACCTCCGCAACCCTAGCAGATGATGGTTATGCACTCTAGCGGACGACTGGTGAAAAGAAGATTGTTAGAGCATCTCTGTGTGTGTGTATTGCTCAAACAGCCGATGGTAGGGAGCTGAGTTCGAGACTTGACACTATACGTAAATATTAATTCTCTTTCAGACTTAGATAAAATCTGGTGTCTTTTTCTAGTGATGGAGGTGTGCCTAATATTAGCATGGGTTTTGTAAGATAAATAACAGGCATAGTTTATATACTTTATATTTTTTTACGGACATGACATAAAATTACATACTAATACGTGATACACACTTGACTTATTCATCATTCTAGTAAAACATTTATAGTGGCTGTTTTATTTTTTTGGAGAACACTTCCCGCTGTGAGCATTCCAGGCAACTTTTATTCACATATACCGCACAGCAGTTACCACAGCGGCAAATGGACAGTATCTTCATGACATTTGGCACTGGTGCGCTTAGCGAATGTCTTGCCACAATACTTGCTCTCGCTTCCCGATGAACTACAAATATTTCCTTTGCTCTTCTTGATATGTCTATACAGGTCATCGCTGTGGGTAAACACAGCATCGGAGTTATAACAGTGGAACTACTTGTATGCTGGGCTGAAAAATCAATGACTACTTTCATGTCGGCGTACATTGCAACTTTTACTAAATATATTTCCATAGTAGTAACATTGATAATGTAATGACGCTAGCGACTCTTCAGGATCTCTTGCTATTGATGTTGTTGATTGTGTTACTGATTGGTCTGCAACTATTGAATCCGTCTTCATATTGAATCAGAGTAAGCAATCGCAGTGGTACATTGATACTGCACTGCTTGTAGCAACTCTTCAGGTCTCATTGCTGTTGACGATGTTGGCAGTTTTATAAATTATAAGTCTTCAACCATTGATTTCATCTTTGTACTGTAGCAGAGTATGTGATTGCAGTGGTAACATTGATAACGTAATGCGCTTAGGGACTCTTCAGGACCTCTTGCTGCTGTTGGTGCAGACAGTGTTACAGATGATACATATTCAACCATTGATTCCATCTTCACATTGTAGCAGAGTACACCACCGTACTAGATGAATGTAGACTTAATGGTCTTCTTTCCATCAACATGCTCGCCAACGAACTGTCATCGTTTTACATTATGCTTGCTTGTATACTATTCACAGGTCGATCGCTGTCTAGCCTGCTAAGTTGTTGATTCGGCCTTTCAACTTCTTTACACTATTTCGTTTAACACGCTCGATTTATTTTTCGTTCGGGACATTTCATGCTGTGAGCTTTCAAGGCATTCTTATTCACGTACACCACACTATAGTTCCCACATTGGTAGGTCTTGTAGACAATTGCAAATGAGCAGTCACTATCTTCATGTAATTTGGCACTGGTGAGGTTAGCGAATGTCTTGCCGCAATACTTGCACTTGCTTCCCGTGAACGACAAACATGATATCGCATGTCATGATATGTTTATACAAGACATCACTTCAGGTAAACACAGCATCGCAGTTATCACAGTGGAACACCATGTATGCTCGACTTAACATGCAAAGACAACTTTCATGTCGGTATGCATTACAATATTTTACTGAAGTTATTTCCACAATAGTAAGACTGATACCTTAATGCTTGCAGCGATTCTTCAGGGTCCCTTGCTGTTGAGGATGTCGAAGATCTTGCAGATGTTAAGTCTGCACCCACTGATTCCGCCTTCTTAGTGTAGCGAAAAGATGATCGTAGTAGAAGAATGTTGTCAAAAAAATCTGCCTTCCACCATCACGATTGCTGATGAAATGGTATTCGTCTTTACACGATGCTCACTTGTATACTGTTCCCACTGCATGCTAGTCCGTGTTGCCTATCTCGGGCTGCCTCAATAGATGACTGCTGGCTCTCATCTTCTTTACACTCATTCATCTTACACGATCAATTTAGTCTTAATTCGAACACTTCCTGCTGTGTGTATGCTAGGCAAACACTTATTCTGTATATACCCGCACCGCACTAGTGATCTTGTAGATGATGGGAAATGAGCAGCTACTATCTTCATCATGTTTGGCAGTGAGGGTGTTAGCGAATGTCTGGCTACAATACTTCCACTTGCTTCCAAACAAATGACGTACATTGTCTATTCTCTGCAGGCGAACATACAATGACCACTTTCATGTTGGCGAGCATTACCACAGATCTTCTTACCTTTGGAATTATTGGACTCTATGGGTATTAAACCTGCGATACCTTATTTTCTAGGATGATGCACTGTCTCTACCTCCGTCAGGGTACACATATTAGTTCCTACAGCATATAAGACGAGTAAGTATATTTCGTTAATGGTGGTGATCTACTTACACTACTTGCAGGTGTCTAGTTCAGTAATGTATACCATGTGCAGAAAGGCGAAACGGTCATTGTAGTCTCTGCTTCCAGTGAGTTCACGACGACCACTACAATATGTGCTCACGACCTACAGGTCTTCACTGCTATGTCAGTTAAGGTAAACCTCTGCTCTTTATGTTTTGCACCTTCTAAAAACCGAGTTTATACTAGTTGAAATATGTGTGTGTTTGTGTGTATGTTGTGCTACCTCCTTACTCGTCATTAAAAAATTCATACATTTGTGTCGAGAGATTTATGGGTAATCCGTTTCGTAATAAGCTTAAAGTTCTAGCATTATAAATGGTTCGTACTCTAAAAAAGTATATGCACTATTTGTTGTTCTTGCCCTAGCATGTAGCAGTGATCTCTCTCTTGCATCACTAATGGTTTACAAGAATTTTGTTTCATATGTGTGTACGGTTCTGGCACTAGGTACTGTATAACTGAATTCCTTTCGTAAAAGGGGACATGCACATGTGACTTGACTTGTCTGCCACCCTGGCATCTCCCTCTCCATCTCTCTCCCCCTCAACTAGTGTTATCAACCATTCTTAGACTTGCCTGCACGATGCTCTTGCTGTCAGTCGACTGCTTGGGGTAGCCATACAGATTATCATGTTCCTCGTGTGGCAGTTCGGATGTGTTTTGTTTCTAGTGTTTGCTGAATTTGGCGATTTCGTTTCACTCGCTTCGTACAGAGGGCATTTTGTCCAGGCCAGTCCGGTCATGTCTAGCATCGTCTAAAGCGGCATACAGCACCTGAAGCATGTAATTATAATGGTTAGTACATGCTTATATTAGCTTGCATCGTTGTGTAGCAGTTTTTTTTTTTTGCTTATCGTTCTGGCACTTCCCAATGGAATTTTGTAGTTTAACATAATGTACAATGCTCGATACTCGCGCAATATGCATTGATTGGTAAATCTGTCTGCCTCGGTGCGTAGCAGTGTATTCTCTCTCTTGGTGATGGTTTCGTTTCAGTCGGTTCGTAAGGAAGGTATTTTCATTTACTGACCAGGGCGGTCTGGTTGGGTCTAGCTGAGTTTTCACATATAGCGTACAGCATCCGCTGCTTGTGTAATATGTGATTGTGCTGGTTGGCAAGTATTTGAATTTCTCTTTTAATGGAAAGTGTGTGTGTGTGTGACTCGGCTGGTCTATAACCCTGAAACCAGATACATCTCTCTCTTTTTCTCTCTCGGCTAGTGTTCTGCGTCGTCTCTTCGACTTGCCTGCACTGTCAGTCGACCACCTAGGGTGCCTTACATGCTCCCATGATGTTAGTTGATTGTGCAACGACAGTCGGATTGAATGTGTTCCACTGCTAGGAAGGCTACGCTCTGCATGTGGTGGTTTCTGTTCAGTCGGTTTGTGTACTATTCCCTTGTGCTGACCAGGGTGGTTTGGTCTTGTCTAGCATCGTTTAAAACACATAGCATAGAGCAGCCGATGCTTGGTTGGTAAGTGCTTATAACTATTTTTCCTTTACATTTTGTTGTTTTCTATATCTTCAACTATTCGGAAATTTCATTAATTGGTAGGCTTGTGTGTGTGTGTGAGTATTCGCTTCATCAGTTGGATGGATCCTAAAAGTAATGACAGAGCATGAGACTCGACATCTGCCAGGTGAAAGGATCCTGGAAGGATACCAAAAAGCATATGAAAAACACTAAGGAGTAAGGACAGTATGAGACTTCGATTCTAGGTCAGGATGCCATGTGCAAGGTATATGAAAAACCTGCTAGTTTGCTAGCCCGTCTGCAGCCACTAGTCAGGTGGCAGTGATTGATGTACTAGATATAAACATTTTCACAATTGGCATCACTAGGATAGGTGTGAAGGAGTATGTGAAAACCTTGCTGGCTCACAATGACACTATTAGTGTCAGGTGAGTGTGGAGGCTTGTGGAGGTATTTACTTTATTTCTTCTCATAACCGCACAATGTCTGTCGAGAACTTTACTCGCTTAGGCGAGTCTGGAAAGAGATACTGGTTCATGGTTACTGGTTCATGGTGACAAGTTTCTTGTCTGGCGAGTGTGTACGCCCTTGCTAGTATGTCATTGTCTTAGGCAGGTCCAGAAGGAGAAACATTGTCGGCTCGTGATGACTAGTTTCTTGTCTGAGGAGTGTGTAGGCTCATCTGATGTCTATGGTATGATTTTGGTAGTTGTATCTCAAATGGTTCGGAAATTACAGCCGACTATGCTAATAAGCATTCTTAGGTCGTACTTGACCCTTCGTTACTTTTCGTTGTCTGGAGTGATGCCTATGTTGCGATTTTGGTGTCTGTATCTCAAATGGTTCGGAAGTTACAACCAACTATGCTTATAAGTGTGTTCAGGTCAATCTTCTCCCTTCACTCCTATTTGTTGTCCGATGTGATGCCTATGTTACAATCTTTGTAGTTGTATCTCAAATGGTTCATAAATTACAGTCAACTATGCTTATAATTAGTCATAAGTTATACTTGGCCCTTTGGTCCTTTTCCTTGTAAGTGATGCCTGTCATGAATTTGACGACTATATTTTTAACAGTTCTGATATTACAATCAACTATGCTTAAAAGTAGTCATAGGTTATGTGTGACAGTTTGGTCTTTCTCCTTATTGTGGGTGCTGATTATTTGATGAATTTGGTGACTATCTTAAACAGTTCATAAATTACAACCCACTATGCTTATAAGTAGTCAATGTCATACTTGACCATTCGGTCAATTTCCTTATTGTGGGTGATAGCTATGTTATGATTTTGGTGACTACATCTCAAACAGTTGGAAAATTACAGCCAACTATGCTTATAAGTGGTAATATGCCATACTTGACCCTTTGGTCCTTTTCCTTGTGATAGTTCTTTTAGATTTTTGTAGATTTTTCGCTATTTTTTATTCTTAAAATTAAAGGTAATTGGGGTTAATGATATTGGGTCATCAATATCCAACATGTGGTAGGAGTCAGTAACATAATAGGTTTGTCAATTTTTTCCAGTTTCTTTAAGTTTTTGCAATCTTTTCTCAATTTGAGTTAAAGCTATTGGGGTCAAGGATAAGGTAGGCACTGTTCAACATGGTGGTCAGAGTTAGTAATGTAATATGTTCCTAACATGTTGTTAGTTCCTTTCGATTTGTTAAAATGTTTAATTTTTTTAAGTTTTCAATGTTATTGGAGTCAAGGTCAAGATTAAACTATTATACTTGAATTTTTATGGCTGGGTGGGTAGTGTTGAGGGGTGAGGTCGTTGGTTAGGGAGGGTTAGGTGAGTAGAAGGGGAGGTTAAGGTAACATTATATGTTGCTTGGTTTTAAAAAAATAGTGACTTCTCGATTTTTGAATTTTTAAATTATTGCTAGGGTGATGAGAGTGGAGTGGGTTGGAAGGATGTTGGGAGGGGGGAGGATATAATGATATCTTTCTCGATTTCTAGAATTTTTTTCGATTTTCTTCTCGAATTTATATTAATTGCCAGTGTGTGGTGGGCAGGGAGGAGTTGAGGTTAGGATTTTGGTATGAGCGAGGGGTAAGGTAGTGTAACACTGTGTCCCTTGATATTTAATGTTTTTTTCGATTAATGGAACTTTTTAAAATAATTGCCAAGGGGTTTGGAGAGGGTTGGGTGAAGGGTGAGAGGGAAGCAGTGAAGGGGTGGGATGGGGATAGGGCGTGAGGATATGGTAGGTGCACAATGATGGTCTGGGAAGTGGGCCACGTCTGCTGATCCGACCCAATCTCCGCTGGACCTGGCTTGGAGTCTCGAATCCTCCTCTACTGCTCTGAGCACTAAATGACTCATTCTGCTAATAACATCAATTTATCTTGCTCACCTGATGACTTTTCGGCCCTTTTTTGGTAAATTTATTAATTTCGGAAGTGATTTTTGGGGTAAAAAAGGCAATTTTGTCGATAACATGGCCATCCTAGGCCACCGGCCGCGACCGCCACCTGCGACGTCATGGTTGGTGGATCCTAGCTTCTACTCCTTGAATCCTGCACCCGCACTCTCTTTCTATATCTACTTACTAGGTAGCTAACAGAACTCTTGTCCCCTTTTGGGCTCAAAACCCCGAAAAAGGGTCGTGTATCTTAATTCCACGCCGTTCGATGAATCTGGACCAAATTTCGTAGGTTACCTTTTAATATCCTAATGAGACATCCTAGGGAGCTACTTGAAGAGAGAACTACGAATATCCCGAATTCGTCCATTAAGAGTCTCTCTGGGACATCAAGAATGCATATGGGGCATTTTAGGGAGCTCCTTGAAAGGCGAACTAGGAATATATGAAGTTCGTCCATTCTCATCTTTCTGGGACAGCAAGGAGGTAAATGGACACCTTTGGGAGCTCCTTTAAGGATGTCATATGGATATCCGAATAGGATGTCCTTGGGAGATCCTTAAAGAACGAACTTGAGATATCCTAAGTTTGTCTACTGTTGATCTACCTGGTACATTAAGGAGGTGAACTGAACAATGTTGGGAATTTCTTTATGAGAGATCATAGCAACATCCAGTACCGATGTCCGCAGGATGCACTAGGGATGCTGTAGACACAGATATCTTCACAGGATATCCCTAGGATGTCCTGAGGACTGTGTACATGATGGATTGAGATCTAGGCACTTTTATAACCAATGTAACTTGGTACTACAAAGTACTGCAATTTCCTGTGTGAGTGGGCGATTTACAGGGGGTTGGAGAGACAACATGCAAAGAAAATATAACAAAAATGAATTTCGTCAGATTTATAGAAGAAGAATGTTTCTGAAGATCCTCATCCCGGATGTCTCACTTAGGTTTTCTCCATACATCTTGACACAGTCAATCAGCACGGTGAACATTTCATTTAAATTTATAAAGAATATAAGCTATGTCCCAATATGATGGCATGTTATTGGTTGACAGAATGACACAGTAGATTTCTAATGACATAACATATACACTCTATGAGCATACTCTTGCGCACTCAAGAAGGAAGTTTTAAAGGTTTTTTTTATTTAATGGTAGTCGTATTTAAAAAATTTAATTTCTCGTTCAC
Organism: Dryococelus australis; assembly: GCA_029891345.1. NCBI lineage: Eukaryota > Metazoa > Arthropoda > Insecta > Phasmatodea > Phasmatidae > Dryococelus > Dryococelus australis. The sequence continues at coordinate 5,436,950 of CM056999.1, forward strand.
TTTAATACACTGCCTTACAAAATAATTCTGAAAACAGACCTGAATTCAGTACAATAATAACATTCTTTTTCATTGTTTACATAAAATTGTATAGTTCAGTGTTACTAGATTTGTGACATTTCAATAGAAACAAATATCTGGTCTCCAAAACTACATGCTTACATTTTCTATTAAAGCATTAACTAGTGTAACTAAGTTTCCAGATTATTTCAATAAAAATATTACATTACTATATTCTCAAGCGACAAATGTGAAGGTTGTCTCTCTTGAACAAGCAGAACACTTGTATGAACACTGAATGTAGACCTGTCCAGACATGTGTTTGTTATATTCTAGATAACTTACATTGTCTTTCCTTAGCATTGTGAAATAAGGTTATTTGAAAATGTTATCAGCGTTTTAGGGAGTAAAACATGTCAATCCCTAACAGTAATGTCCTCTGACTTCAATATGATGTAAGCAAGTATTCAGAATGTTTCAGATATAAAACTAACAAGCATTTTGTATTACAATTTGCTATAAAAGTTTTTGTGTTACACATGATGATAATACTTAACTCAGGATGAATCACTGTTTTCTAAATTTCCTTTGGTTCCAATTAATTATGGCCTGATGGACTAAATTACATGGGGAATTTGATTTATTTTCTTCCCCATCTAAAATATAGTTTATTAGCCAACTAGGGATAAGTAAAACAAATGTTTAACAAAAGGTTCGTCATCCATTACCCTAAGAGTTTATGATTTTTTTTAATTGCACAAAAATATACTGTAATCATTTATCCACTAATTAATCTGTTCCATCCACATGTCATTCACCTAGTAAGCCAGAACCCCCAGCAAATACTACTCAGCTTTTGTGCTGCGACGAAAGTGATACCTTTGTAATCAGTTACAGAATGCCAACAAAGGACTATTCCTCATTCAGGCGATGTAAGTACTCTGTGGTGATCTGACACCGAGACTAGATTGCACAGTAGTCAATCGCTTTATGTAACTGTTTCAACTAAAACTATGCCAGCCAATTGATAAAGAGTCAGGCTTGGGCAGAACTGAGGTCTGTCCCATAGTTACCAGCATAAACGCACTAGACGTGCTCACTGCTTCTTCTCCTCAAACCTGTACAGGTTCTTCTTGACGATGCCAGGGAAGGGCTGTGTCCTGCGGTTGTCTATGCGGTGGTACGCTTCCAAGGGCTCGGGAGGAGGGGGATGTGGTAGGGCCACTGCCGCCCCTAGTCGGCCCTTGTCCGCCGCCTCAGGCAAGAAGCGCAGCACACCACGGGGCTGACCCTGCCGCCTCTCATTGAGGAACCTCCTTTCAGGAAGTGGCTTGTTGCCACTGCCTGGGGCCATGTTCTCTACATGGGCCTGCCTGGGTGGGACTGCGCAACCTGGTCCAGGCTGGATGGCTGGCTTGGGAGAGCGGGGCCCGGCTGGGACCGGCTTGAGGGGCGATGCAACTGGCACAGGCTTGGCATGAGGCACTTGCAGCTGGGGAGCCACCTCTTGCCTTGGCACCACCTGCGTCGCAGCTGCTCCCTTCGGCTTGTTGCCTTGCGACAGCGACTGCACCATCCTACGCATCATGTTGTCCTAGACACACCAACACAACAATTCACACTCGTCAACTGCAGAGACATACACTCATCACACTTGCTGTGTGTTAAACTAATACAAATATGTTCCCACCCTCATCTTTGACACAGCCCAATCCATTCTACTTCACTTCAAGCCACACCACTGCATATTTTTACTACCCATCAGCAGGGGCGTACAGGATAGGGCTGGGAGATCTAAAACCCCATCGAAGCACTCGAAAACAGAAACCCCTTAAATCTACATGAAAAAAAAAATATAATGAAAGTTTAAGGATCTGCAGGATTAAAGTAAAGAGAGATGGGAGAAGGGAGATGCAAAGAAGTAAAGAAGAGCAATATGTACGATATATACATTTCGAACTCTTAACTTGAAATCTTACTCCCCGCAGCAAACATAAAATGCCATTTCTAAGATTTTAACTTTAAACATTTTCCCAGCAGTAGTAGTTCTTACTTCAGACTACTTGACATCTACACCCATTTTAACCCTACCAAAGTAGATGTCTATTGCAGAACGAAGCTCAATACACTAAATTAGATCCAATTAATGCAAATTAAAGCCAAAATCTAACAAATGTCTCATTTCCTAGAGAAACTTTCAAATTGCAGCTCAAAATAGAGAAAATTTAAGGTCAAAATCCGACAAATTTTCACCAATTTATTAGGTCCCTTGTGCAGGCTTTTTTTGCCTAATCTGCCAGCTAAATCATATTTTGATAAAATTTCAGCACGAAATATTTTCTTCTCCTTAATAAATTTTTTCCTTTATAAATCAAAGATGGAATATCTACTCAAAAAGTTAAATAATTCGTTTGTATTCACCAAACTACAAGATCTAGAAAAACTAAATTGTTTACTGCCACAGATTTTGAAATTTAGGAATCCAATTTAATATAAAAGAAATTAATTGTATTCTAAATGGTAAGTTTAAAATTTCATTACTAGAATGCTGTCAATATATTAGATAAAAATGCTTAGAAAGTAATAAATGTGAAGGAAATTTTTGTGTCATATAGAAGCTTAAAAGAAATTAAAGATGGAAAATTTATCCATTTTCTACAGTTCTCTTAAGAATATTGATCATATTTTTGTGATTTTTTCTTTGACTAATTGATTTGGCTTGAACATTTAGAACAAATTTGGCCTGTTTTGACCCGAAAAGGATCCTGCTCAAATGGTGAACAATGAGTTTTATAAAAAAATTTGCTTGATTAATATTGCAGATTTGGATCAAATTAGCATGATTTTGAGGATAAGATTGAAGAGATAGATGATGTCCCCAAAATATTTTGAAAAAGTTGCTTGAATGTGAGAAATTGTCTTTATTTCTAGACTAAATATGGCGCTGTGCTTGGTTCCACAATAGAATTCTACTGAATGTATAGAAGAAAATTTTAAGCATCAGTTAATTTTCTATTATTTTTGTAATTCTAGTGGTCGGCAAATGCGACCAATGAATTATTTGTTTTATAAAAAAATATGTTTTAAGCATTGGTAAAATGTTTTATTCTTTTTAATAAATTTGTTTCTTATAAATAAAAGTTGTAAATGCATGTGTTACTGTGCAGTATGACAAATATTTTTTTTAATGGTTGTGGTTCAGGGCAACCTTCCTATAAAATAGATCATGCATCTGACGAATTAATAGAATTAGTTTACAAATTTCATCTAAATCTACAATGTTTACAATTATTGCTCTTCGAAAACATTGACGACAAATATGTACTTCGAGAAATAGGTGACGGCTTAAAGAAAATAGAAGAAGTTTTTAAAAAGTTAGTAAAGCTTTTTAAGCTTTACTAACTTTTTACTAACTTATTTTTTTAATTTGTGTCAATTTTCTTGGGTATCATCAAAATGGCACTACCCAAGGATTACATTAAAATTACTAATCTTGTTAATGAATCAGGTTTATATCAAAATTCTAGCAGTTTGTTGACTTTTTATTTTTTCATTGTCTTAATAAATTTCTTGCCTTATAAATAAAAAATGGAATCGCTACTCGCTTGTGAAATGGAAAATAATACTATATGTAAGCATTGTAAAAATGTGGCGAAGTTTTAAACATTGAATGTTTTGCACAACATAAACACACAAAATATAAGCACATTAACACCTGTAAAAATGTATCAATGAATATTCTAGAAGTAATTACGAGTTAAATAAAGAGAAAGTTCAATGCAAATGTGGAAAATATGTTTGTAAGGCAAATCTTGAAAAGGATTAAAATACTAAATCACACGAAATTTTACAAGGCGTTCGAAAATGTGTATATAATAATTCTCTAATAAAGCATAAAAATAGTAAACCACACAATGCAGCAATAGATATTCTAAGTGAAGTTCAGCATTCGCCGACTTCACAAATTTTATTATATGTTACTATATATAAATGATGAACGATGCAATATGTGTGTTGAATGAAAAGAGACTGTTGGAGTTAAGGAATATATCTAAAATATTAAAAACAAAAAAGTGTATAAACTAAAAAAGATGATTTAATTATAAATATTACTACACAGTGCAATGTTATTATAGCAGGAGAAAAGCTAATTTTAAAAAAATTCTACGGTTAATTTAAATTATTTAAAAGTTGCAGAATGAAGAGCTAAAGCTCAAAGTTTAAAATACAAAATCTATACAATTTATGTAAATACGAATTAATAACAGTCATTACAATCGAAGAAACAAAGAACAATTTTGTAAATTTACCTTTTTCGAAAGGCAGAATAATATATAGAAAAAGCAAAAAGGATTTAAAAGACATTTTCCCCTTTTCTACTAATGTATATGTAAACCACAGAAATAGAAAAAGTTTTTAAATGTAGGCTATCAACATACAACATTGAAAACAACTTTAATTTAGTGTTGCCCAGAAATTTTTTAACTTCACTAAAACTAAAAGCATCTAAAATAAACGCTATCAACTTATAATACTTAGAGCAGTGAAATCTAACATTAAACTAGTCGCCCATTTTTGAAGTCGGAAAACAGATTAAATATGGCTATTTGATAATATTCAATCGCATACATTTGCGATATTGAACGAAGGAGACATTTTAATGTCTGCTTCGTTCAATATCACATATACATTTACAAACAAAAAAACTCACAAAAATAGAAAAAAAATGAAAAAAGTAATTCAGATTAGGCTTTGTATAGCATAGCTGGAATGCAATTAGCTATAAACTAGTCTAATACACTGAATGGAACATCTTAAATTGAACTACCAGATGCAATTAAGAATAAAAAAGCATGCATCAATGTAAAAAATGAAGACCAAAAATGTTTTCTTTGGGCAATAAAGTCTGCATAGTTTCCAGCAGAAAAGGATCCACAAAGAATATCTACATATAAAAATGTGGGTCTTAATATTGACAAAGCATTAGATAAATACGAATATCCCATTAGATTTTATGATATACCAAAAATAGAAAATCAAATTGATGTATCTATAAATGTATACTATTTTGATGACAAGTCTACAGTATATCTATTAAAAGTTACAAAAACAAAAAGGAAAAACATATAGATGTTCTTTTTTTTAATTATATAAACTTGCATTACTGTTGGATAAAATATTTATCTAAATTGCTTTCAACACAACAAATTAACACAAAAGTAAAACTTTTATACGTGACATGTGTCTTCGATTTTTTTTGCTTTCAAGAAAGATTAAATAAACACCTAGAAGACTGCTCTAAAATGAACCAGTAAAAATGCAATTACCTTCAAAAGGCGAACAAATAAAATTTAAAAAATTACAAACACACTACAAAAGTTCCTTTTGCCATACATGCAGATTTCGATTCTATTCCAAATAAAATATAAACAACTAAACCAAACTCAAGAGAAATAAAAAAAAATCAAATTGATCCAAAAATATCCAGTTTTAACAGAAGATGATATCGATACTGGACTGTACTAGGAGACACTTCAAGAAAGATATAAACTTGCTAATGCACAAATAAATATGATTGATTGAAGATGAATGATGAAACATACACAATGAGATATCAATTACACGAAGCTTCTGGTTTTTGTTATTATATTGTTACTAGATGTGAAGATTATAAACCTCCAGTTGTATATGGAGGTTCATTTGCACATCAGCATTTTATAGAAGCAATGAAAAAAGAAGTAAAAGAGATCGAGCAAATTTATTCACAAATGGAAGTAATGCATCTACTAACAAAAGAAGGAAAAAACAACATACAATGAATATAGAAAATGTACTGCAAGCAATTGCGATTATACGAAGGTCGATAAAAAATTATGCCACCACAATCATATGACTGGAAAATTCATTAACCCAACATGCAACAATTGTAATCTTCAATTAAAATTGCCCAATTTTGTTACAATTTATTTGCATAACTTAGCTGGTTACGATGCTCACTTATTTATTAAAGAGCTAGATTATGATTTTAAAAAAGATAGATTTACTGGCAAACAATGAAGACAAATTTACCACTTTTGGGAAAAACACAGAAAATTTAAAAAAGGAAGTTTATAGACACACATAAATTTATGGCAAGTAGTTTAGATAAATTATCATCTTATTTAACTAAAGAACAAATGAAGCAAACACAACATGATTTTCGACAAGATAAAGCAGAGTCGGTTTTAGGAAAGGTGTTTACACATACGATTATAGGGATTGTTTCAAAAAATTTAACGAAACTCAACATTTGTTCACCCCGCAAAAAATTAAACATTCTTAAAAATTGCAAAAGGTTTACGAGCAACTTAATGCCATGCCAGGGACCTTATGTTATTGGGTTTACAGGTAAGCTCGCCAAAGACCCAATTTTTCCGGCCTTATTTAGCTCCATCAAAACACTATTAGGGGAACTTCCCCACTTCACCACAAGCCAGCCAATTTTTTAGTGATAAAGTGGGGAAGTTTTAATTTTTTTTTATTTCTAGTGCTCTCCCATACTATGTGGCGTCTTACACCATATGGGAAATACCCCATGTATATTCATCAATACTCATATATAAAATATAAGAGCAAAATTTTTTGGCTCAAATCTTGAATGATTTGGTGATAATCTAATAGTGCAATTATGGGTTCCTCGTATTCATGAGATTAAATTATCTGCTCAGACCGGGGATCGAACCAATGACCTGCAAATTTCAAATCAGATGCCTTGCTGCTAAGCTACTGGGACAAGCAAGACGATGATTAAACGTCCTCATGCAGCGAGTTGGAAGTCTGTTATCAAGAGTCAGCTGAGTGTTCACCGCACTGCACCTCGCCGAGAGTTCCCCGCAGCATGAGAAGATAGCGATGTAATTGATAAGCTCCTTCCTGTCACTATGAGAGTTTGCTGTTGTCAGGAGAGCAATGTAAGATAAACTTTATCCTATTGTGATGAGAGTGCGCTGAAGTGCCTCTCGACGAAGTAGGTAAAGAAAACACATGCTTCAAAAGATGTGAAGCTTTTGTAGATGAAACAGTTGGAACTTATATACATAAACTTTTTAGTTTTGTATAGAATTTCCAGAGAGAGAATTTTCTCTCCCTGGAATATCATATAAAAAGTTAAAAATATTATCAAATTGATTAGCCTTCTTAAAATTTGTTAAAATAGTTTTTTTTTTTTATAATTGAAGGTTTGTGTAATCATTCTCGCAATCACAAATATAAATTTTAGGCTGCCCAAAAAAGAGAATCAGGCAGAATGTGTTGTCAACTTTTAAAATAAATATGGATATCTCGAGGATGATGCAAATTCACTTTCAAAAATTGACACTGAAAAGTTCGGAAGTTCATTAAGAATATTTCAAGAATATTACAACAATCCTTTAATTGATGGTAAACTCGATAAAGAAATGCCTAATTTAATCAACATCCCAAGATGTTATGTTAACGATGAAATATTCGCTAGTTATAAAGCATCCAACAAATGAAATAAAAATATTTTTAAATGGCATTTTGCACTTTCAAATAACGCAATTACAAAGTTAGCAAAAGAGGCTTTTAAAATTTGGTAAAATATTTGAAATTGGTTTATGGTAGAAATGATCTGGCTATACTTATTTCATACAAAGGTCAACATAAATATCAGAGATTACGTGGATTTTGGCCTTGTACAATATTTCCGCATGGTAGTGGACTAGCACATGCATTTTTTCAAAATCAGCAAAATAGTCTTGCTGAAATTTATATCAATAGGCAGGAATATTGGTATAATGATGGAAAAAACACTCCTGAAAATAAAGTTAATTTACTGACTGTTTTGATCCACGGAATCGGCCATGCTATGGGTTTACAACATACAAGTGATAAAAATGCAATCATGTATCTGATTATTAACAACAATTTGTTTGATTTGCAATTAGATGACATCCAAAGCATTAAAAACTTTTATTGACCACCCCAACGAAATAATTTTAATGACAATGAATCCAATTGATTTATCCAAAGACATACATGTAAACACATTTTTAATTATTGATAATAAACTTGTTATTTTATACAATAAAAAAATTTTGGACAAAAAGTTTGAATGACAACAAAATAATCAATAAACAATTTTTGATAGCAGATTGGTTCAAGTTTTTACCAGGCGATTTCAATAATTTTTTATACCAAAGGCCTTTGGGCGAGTTAGTGCTGTTTGTAGTTGATGAAATTTATATGGATGATTATACAAGTTATCATCCTATTAACAGATATCCTAAATGATTTTCTTCATTTGGATTTAGAGATGATAATAAAATAAATTTTGTTTTTAATTCATATTCAGGGAAAACTTTTATCTTCTATAAAAAAAGAGCACTATGCCGAAATAGAGGAATATAATTTCTGGATAAAAGAGACTGGTCTAATTAGAAAGATATTTCCTCATTTACCAAATATGATAGAGTCGGTTTTTAGATATACAAATTGTTTATCTTATTTTTTTAGCAACGAATATATTATGTAATATAATGAATTTACAAACAAATTAACTAGAGTTGGCAAAAATATAATTACCATTTTTGGTATAAAGTGTGAATCTTATAACAAAATCATTAATAAAATGAAATATATCGTTAATGACTTAGAAAATTTAACTCCTTAAGAGCTATAAAATTACATGAAGAATTCCAAGAGGGTAAAATTTTGCCCCCTTAAGGGGTGAGCAATTTTCTCATCCTTACAAATATGCAACCTAGAACAATATTTATCAATGAATCTGGTCTATATTCGTTAATTTTGTATAACAATATATAAATGGAAAAAAGTTTAATTGTGTCGGCCCAGAATAAGGGATGAATGCACCGAAATAAAATAATTACAAAACAGAAGAAATTAAAATTTACAATTTTTATAAAAATTTCTCTAAGGATTCTCCAAAATTTAATTCTTGAATTTTTTTAATATTTCTTTCCCTTGAAATATTAAATTAATTAAATCTTGCTTTCGAATACTTTTGCTTCCATTAATGTACAAATATCCTCGAACTTTATAATCCTTTGCACTTTGTTTTAGTTCCGAAACTTTCATGTTTTCTATGCCCGGAAATGACTTCTCATATTAGTTTATAGCTTTTTATTAGTTATATTAGTTCTTCTATTTGATAATTATAGTATTTTTTTTATCTTTAACATCTATGCTAAATTTCGAAGTTGTTTAACATTTAGAGATTCTATATACGAATATGTTGGATTCTGGGTGATTATTTTGTACTTTATCTATGCACTCCATTAAAACAACTTTCCTTTTGTAATAATAGCCTCTAATGTTTAGATTCTTAGCTATTTCTCTTAATTCTTTATAATCTATATAATTTCATAAGTTATATGGTTTTTTGAGAAATTATCAAATCTCTCTTGTGACTGTTTTATCTCGCTTAAACTGTTTAGCATTTATTTATTTTTATTTTTTATAAAAAAGTTGAATTTTTGCATGGGGGGGGGGAGCGAATTGCATACCCTCTTTATAGAAAGTTAAATATTTGCGGGGCAGACGAATAGATGGGGTTAGTTGGAAACAAAAAAATCTGCTATATTTATCAGTGAATTTCATCTATATTTGATAAATGTATATTTCTCAATTTTTAGTTTCTTTAGTAAAAAGAATATATATATATATATATATATATATATATATATATATATATATATATATATATATATATATACATACATACAAGATGGCCGAATCACTAGACGAAAAACTAGAGAACTTAAAACTAGAGGAGAATGGTAATACGGAAATGACCACATTATTTGATTTAAACAATTCCATTTTTTAAAATAAAAGGATAAATACTGTATTAGATGAAAAAAATGAACCTTATTTTTGCGGTAAATATGTTGCTGAAATTTCAGAATATCAAAATATAAAAACCACTCTTTATAAAAAGAAAGTGTCTCCAAAATATAGAAAATTTCTGTCAGAAATATGTGGTATCCTAAATGCATACCACCTCTCTCATAGTGAAGGTAAAGCCATTTTAATATCTGAACCTGGTTTATATGAACTGATTTTTCGCTCACACATTGTAAAATTTCTAAAGCATTTATATAGATATTTGAAGATGTTATTCCTTCAATTTGAAAACATGGTGAATATAAGATTCAAAATGTGTAATACAATTATATAAAGGCCAAATAGAGCACATTAAAAAAATGAACAAAATTAAAGGTGACCAACTTGATCATTTAAGAGATATAAATCAAATTAAAGATGAACGTATATAAAATTTGAGAGAGTCAGTCCATATGGCTTTCGATGTGATAAATCGCAGAAATGAGGAAATCAGATAAATGTCTTCTCATGTTGTACCACAAACACAAAGTCAAAATTTAGATCCAACTTTCGTTCTTTTAAGATTATTTGATGATGATTGTGAATTTTATTACTATGTCGTTAGAAATCAATGAAAATATGTTCAAAAAGGATAGTGTATAATTGAAGATAGACATCCAAATTGCAAAGAATTATTGAGATTTGATTATATTCCAAATTCTATGAATTTATAACAAAGAATCAAAGAAACATTGAATGGTCACATTGAGTGTTTTTCTAACTATTTTAATATTTCCAGAAATAATTATACTCAACAACAACAAAACATATTTCAATACTTACAAGATGGCCGAATCACTAGACAAACAACTAGAGAACTAAAACCTAGAAGATAACAATGGAAATACTACATTATTTTATTTAAATAATTTAATTTTCAATAATAAAAAAATTATTATTGTGTTGAAATATAATAGTGAACCATGGTTTAAAGCTAAAGACATTTGCGATGTTTTATAATATAATTATTCAAATAATGCCATTAATGACCATGTTAGCAAAAACCATAAAAATGCTTATAAAAACATAAAGAAAAATTAAGCTACTGGCAATGAAGATAAAACATTTAGTATTTATAATAATGGTGCTACTGTTTATATCAATAAAAAAGGATTAATTAAACTATTGACAAAATCTATAATTGCTAATAAATCATTGTTAAAATAAATTTCTAAGTATCTTAATTTAAACATAAACGTTATTGAAGGAAAAAATAAACAAAATATATATCCCACATTATTAAATGTTTTAAAAATTTAAATTATAAACAACGATATACTATAGACAATCGTAGAAGAGATTTATATTTTCCTGATCTAAAATTAGCCAATGAATGTGACGAATTTAACCACAAAGATAGAAATATTGGTTATGAAAAATAAAGACAATAGTATATAGATACCCAATTAAATTGCCAATTTCCAAGATTTAATCATGATGAAATAGATTTTGATATAGCCGATTTTGTTAATTGTATTGTTGTGCATTTCAATAAAATATAAAATTCACAGATATTTATAGTCTATTGAATAGACCCTTAAGAGGTAATGAAAAATCTTCGAAAAAATATTCAAATTCACAAAACATCTGTTTTATTAATTCAAGAGTTATGTGATATATCAAAACCCAACCACTTAACATAAATTTTATCACCTTTTGTTTTTCAGACTATTTCAACGAAATATTCATTTGGATAGTCTGTTTTCATAATTTCGTATTCATAAAAACTGCCTTTTATTTCTTCTCCATTGGCATCTTTCAGTTTGTAAGTTGCCACATCATTATTTGAAACATCAAAAATGGTAAATAATTCTGTTGTCCAATTAGCAGTATAACCTTTCTCAAAAAATTGTTTACTCTTATTTATGCGGATGGCATCTCTGACTTTGTATTTCGGTTTAGCAATCACATTCGCTAAATCTTGTCTTAAATTGTTTAAATATTTTTATTACCTTCAATTGGCATAATATCAATGGTTCTGTATTTGGTATTATTGTATTGTCACTAAATAATCTAATATATTTACCTATTTGTAATTTCCATTCAAAGCAAATTTCTTCCACGTGTTATTCTTTATAGTATAATTATATCTCTCTAAACAACTGGCTTTAAGTTGTATGTAGAATAATGATAGATGTTATATTTTTGCATAAGTTCTTTAAATATTTTATTATAGAATTCTAAGCCTCTGTCGCTTTGTATATTACACGGTTTTATTTTCAACAATATACTTTCTAAGCCCATTACTACATTCTTGGCTGTTATATCTTTATTTGGTATAGAAAATGCATATTTTGAAACAAAATTAATAATTTTCATAATATACTTGTATGCATTGTTTATATGCGATATACCTTTTAAATTTCCGGTATCCATCTCAACAAGATCAATTTGCCATATATAATCTATTCCATAAGAAATTACTTTTCTTCACGGAAATTTTTTAGTGCAGATTTATATAGTTCACTGATTATACCTTCTCTTACTTTGAGTATTTGTTTTCAAGAATGTTGATTTATTAGAATTGCATATTGAGCATTTGATTTTCTAAACTAATCGCCCATTTTTTTAAATTTTCATTTTTATATTATTACTTTTGGTGACATTCTTGCACTTCAAATACCAAGTGTTATATATTTAATAGTAAAAAGACATATATAGTTATTTCACGAATACTCCTATTGTAGTTTTCACCCTATCTTTATAATAAGATATTTTCTCTTTTCTGATTTTAAAAGATAAAGTATTGCCTCTGTAGCATCAAAAGGCTTACTGTAATATATTTTTGTAGTTCCCTTAATAACAGACACAGCATTAGAACAAATAAGATTAGCAGTAGTTATTTTATAAACAGTACAATCCACCAAAAAAGTAAAGAAAATTATATTCTAATCTAAGTGAAAAATATTACTAACTTTATCCCACCTTAGAAGTAAATAAAACATATATAATTTTTCTCCAACTTTCGAATTAATTAATGCTATACAATTTTTCATAGATTCTCTTGTTAAAATTTGTAATTTATCAGCTATTTCTTTATCAAAATATCTCTTATTGACACATCTTTTCCATCTATAGGGTCAGCCATATTATTAATTCTGCGATTTTGAATAGAAACATAGCCTGTTGTATAAACAAAACCTTTAATAGGTTGATCATGTAAAGCAGAAACAATAATATTGTACTTTGATTCTACATAGGTTTTCGAATCAGAAACAATGGAATTGTTTTTTGAATCTACATATTTTTTTATTGCATAATCAGAAGCAATAGTATCGAATCTGGAATTTACATCTGTGTTTTTAGCATAAGCAGAAGTTATATATGAAGTGATAGATAAAATGTATTTGTATATTGAATCTACATATTTTTTAAAAGCATAGTCAAGAATACTGCTGTTGTAACTTGAATCTAAATCTTCTTTTAAATCAGAAGATATTTATATTTCGAATCTACATATTTTTTAAAATCGGAAACAACAGTATTGTATCTTGAACCTACATATTTTTAAAATCAGAAACAATAGTTTTATATTTTGAATTTACATCCTTTTTCCAATCAGAAGTGATAGGGTTGTATTTTCAATCAGAAGCGATAGGGTTGTATTTTAAATCTACATAATTTTTTAAAGCATAAGCACTAGTGTAAAGAATTTTATTTAAAGATTTTATTAATGGTTTCCCAAATATATCTGCCATTTAATAACATAGAAATTATTTCATTAAACTTAAATTCTTTCGAAAAAAGATGTAATATGATTAAACATAGATGTCCACGCATAACTAAATCGAAATTCTGAATTCTATCATCATTGTAATAAACATTTCTATTTGTTAAGTTATTAGTTAAATTGGCAAGAATATTGCCTCCAAATGAGTCGACATAGTCAACATCGTTGTTTTCTTACAAACAGCAAACCCAATGAGTGCCAGGATTTGTTGAAAAATCGAAATGTACCACAACACACTCATTTTTTAGAGTCTTTTTTTTTTGTTGGTAATTCGTCAATGATATAAACATTTTTGAAGTTTTTCATATTTAGTATTTTTACATATTTTTCAATATCGTAATTAGATAGTGGTAATATATTAAATTTTTTTGGCCTTCCTCTTTTTTTTTTTTTTTTTTTTTTTAGCAACTTCGCCACTTCCTACTTTATTTTTCATTGCTAAATTGTGTCTCTGTTGTTCCTTCTAATTCTTTTATATTTTTTCTAGTTTGTTCGACAGAATTATAAATTGCAGTAGTTCCACCAGCTAAAGCACCAATAGCACATAAAGCTGCAAATAAAATTGGTAAAAATTCCCCATGGTGCAAACCACTTCCTGTTTTTTCTTTTAATGTTTTTTTGAGTATTGGAAGTGCCTAAGTCAATAAGAAACGTTACCTTCATTTTAATTTTTAGTTTTTTTTCTCAAGTTGATCTTTTGTTAAAAATGTATCTATACCCAAATCTATTAATTGATAAATGGGTATATCGAAAGTTAAGCTTTTTATCTTCATTTATAAGTAAAAAATATTAATAATTTAATAAATTTTAATACCCCATCCTAATTTTCTTTTTTTAATCATAGTTGATACAACAGCAGCAGATGCAATTCTTTGACCAATTGGAGTGGTTCTATCTAACATAATTTCTGTTGCTTCTTTTTAAAAAAATTTATCAGATTCATGTCTAGATTGTAAATCTTTATGATCTCTATAAACAATATCGTCCTATTTGCACGCTTCATCTAATTTATTTATTCCACTGTCGCCTCTGTCCAACCTCTCGTTTAATTTTGTAAATGGTTCATAATAATTATAACCGGGAAAATACATTTCGGGAAAATTTAAATTATGTAATGGCTAGTTTATAATACATTAGCCTTGATGTTCAGAATTCCAAAATGAGTATTGAATTACATTTAAAATTCTTATAAGATATGAAATTGTATTCTAGATGGTAAGTTTAAAATTTCATTACCAGAATGCTGTCAAGATATTAGATAAAAATGCTTTGAAAGTAATAAATGAGAAGGAAGTTTTTGTGTCATATAGAAGCTTAAAAGAAATTAAAGATGGAAAAGTTATCCATTATCTCCAGTTCCCTTAAGAATATTGATCACATTTTTGTGGTATTTTTTCTTTGACTAATTGATTTGGCTTAAAAATTTAGAGCAAATTTGGCCTATTTTGACCCGAAAAGGATCCTGCTCAAATAGTGAATAATGAGTTTTATAAAAAAAATTGCTTGATTCATATTGCAGATTTAGATCAAATTATCATGATTTTGAGGATAAGATTGAAGAGATAGACGATGTCCCCAAAATATTTTGAAAACGGTTGCTTGAAAGTGAGCCATTTGCTTGATTTTTAGCCTAAATATTGTGCTGCACTTGGTTAACCAATAGACTTCTTCTTACCAAAAATAATTCGGCCCTCTATCGCTCCAGTCCTCCCCTGCCCTTTAGTGATACTATCACATTCAGCTCTGCAGACGACAGAAACTTTTGTACAATATAGAGAGGCGAAACCTATCCAGTGCACTTTGGCAATTACAAAACTGCACACCAACATGTTGGACTTTTCTGAAATATAGTTAGTGGAGTATAGTGTGTCAACTGCATAGTGGAAATAAAGTGAACTGTGTAAGAGCTGTGTGTCATAATGAAGTCTTTCGGGACTCTGTACGAGTGGTTTAGCATGTTGGTGTTCCTCCAAAGCACTTCGAGATAGGTATCAGTCATATGAAGTACATCCAGAAAATCTTGAACACTTTTGAAACTATTGTTATGTGCGGACCCCGAAGCTCGGCATAAAGCATGTGCTGCCACACTGGGTACGATGTTCATGCTGCCATGTTGGGCATAAGGCATGTGCTGCCATGAGAGCATGAGACACATGCTGCCTTACTGGGCATGAGGTGTGTGCTGTCATGCTGGGCATGAAGCACATGCTACCATGCTGGACATGAAGTGCATGTTACCATGCTGGGCATAAGGTGTGTGCTGGCATGCTGGGCATGATGCGTGTGTGCTGCCATCCCATGTGCTACAGTACAATTTCTTCGCCAAATTTTTTGGGAATCAGTTGGCTGTTTTTTGAGATCTGACAAAAAAGTTATTTTTTCATGTGGGGTTATCTTACTAAATAGCGGACAAAGTGAGGCTTTTTATAGAAAATTTTAGTTATAATAGATACTGCCAGCAAATAAAGTTAATATTTAATTGATTACATGATTTGGATAGTATAACATAATACACTAAAATATCTATATAGTCGTCAATTAGAAAATACATGTCTGATCTACTTAAAAACCACCAGTTTACATAATCTGCCTCAGTGCTATTGTTTGTAAAATTTGGTAGGAATTGGTAAATTGTTCTCCGAGACATGAAATAAAAACTGTATTTATTTGTGTGATGCTGTCATGCAAAATAGCAGATTAAAGAGGCAATGTCTAGGCATATATGATGCTTGTAAACAGTGGCGTCTCGTTAGAGCAAGCAAGGCAAGCAGTGCTTGCCCAGACAGTTTCCTGACAATGTTAGAATTTAATATTTATTTTAAATATAACCTATATTTAGGCTACTTTAAGGTAACTTTTCACTCATGCTGTACACATTCTACTCGGGAAATAATGCTGTACATTATAAGAAAACAACTCGTTGGCTAGCAAAACCAAGATGTTTGGAAGTGCTGTAAGTAATGCTTTCAGCAATTAGGCGGTCGCAATGGTTTCCCAGCCGACGGAGGGGAGGCAGGGTAGGAAGACCGCCCGGGGAGGGGCGGGGGGTTATGACTGTGTCAACCTGTGTTAAAAGCTACGATGGTAGTGCTTTCTTAGCCGATCTGAAGAAGACATAGCCGAAGCTATCCTAGCCGCAGGCAGTTGGCGTCCTGTAGTATACAGTAACTAGATCGATGTGTGGGCAAGTTCGTGCGCACAACACGAATAGTATTTTTTTTTTCACTCGGGCAAATTTAATGTTAAAAAATATTAATATTTTTACAAGCGGTGTAGTTTATATTTACGTACGAAAAAATGTTTAAATGGTACCATTTTGCACCTTGAAATGCAAATTTTCCCAGGGGAGGGCCCCCTCCCCCATTGTTAGGGAGATCAACTGCCCCCTGCACACAGTAGCTTGCCCATGAAATCATAGCACGCATCACCACTGCTTGTAAAATATACTTTCAGCATACAAAATTTATTCCAAATTGACTTAACACTATGACATACATACCAAATAAACCTAAAAAATTTACATGACCACCATTTCGAAAATAATCTCCTAATAAATTAAAATCGTAAACATTTATATACCATGCCATAATATTACTACATTTACGAAACCTGGAGAGAATTTGTTAGGTATCCTTCGATATAGGTATAGTGTAAAAAGGTTATATATATTTAATGTGCTAATATCTTCCAAAATTGCAGTATAAAAATAATATCCATTATTAAATTCAATGCTCATATGATGAACTGCCAAAATTTTCAAATCAGTCTCAAGCAGTTGAATGGTTCCCCCCAAGTTGACACATTACTCAAAATTTTGAAATGGTTGCCATCTTGAAAGCAAGCACCTGACGTGGTTGAAAACTATAACATTAAGATACTCTTACTAAATACTATGTGAAGTTGAAAAGCGGGGATGCACACACACCCACACATAATGGGTGGTCCTTTGAGTACTTGGAACATCCTGTGGTCACATCAGAGTATTATTCCGAGTGAGCGGCAAATAATGTCAGTTGTGTCATCTGCGTTTCTTTTCCGTAATGTTAGGTGCTTTAGAGGGGAGGGGCCGCCCTTACCCTGAATCCGTGCTTGTCGACCCTGAATCCGTGCTTGTCGACCCTGAATCCGTGCTTGTCGACCCTGAATCCGTGCTTGTCGACCCTGAATCCGTGCTTGTCGACCATGCCACCCAGAAAATTAATGTAACCGATATTTCAACCATTTCCTGCCTGATCTCGCCCCCTCCTCATGCCAAAAAAAAGTGTTAAAAATTTTTGTTGAAAATGTTTATGTAACTGAAACATTTGTATATTAAATAGAAATCTAAAATATTTTAATTAAAAATTAAATTGAACAATTCTAACTATACAAAAAATTTAGGGCTGTGTGTTTCAATGTATCGCTGAATTTAAAAAAAAATTACTTATGAAATTTTATTACAAAGTTTAAAAAAAAAGTTTATCTAAAAAAATAGAAAACTTAGTTTGTAACTTCATTTTGAATTTGTCCAGGGGATACATTATAACTTTTTTAAGTTTTCTTTCAAATTTAATTTTTGAATTTATGCTGTAAATACATTTTTTAAATTCCGCAGCCACCCTAAATCCTCCCCCCTCATAGTATTTCAAATGTAAATTACAGTATGGAGTTGCAAACTTGACCCAATTCTCTAAAACTCACCATGGAAATTTGTAGTCGAAATGCGACTGTGTAGCGGAAATAAAACTCACGTATGAAGTTCCACAGTCTTCGCGGCCAGTCACTTAGCCTGAGTCTCGATTCTGTTTTCCTATATTCAGTCTAAGGATGGTTGCACCCAAACCTTCTGCTCCATTCTTAGGTGCTTGCATTCCGGCGCACATGCATGTAAACATATTACTGATGCAATGGTAAAGTGAGGTAGTGCAGTACGTTATTTTATGAGTCGTCATAATACGAAGAATATGACACCAGTTTCCATCTAAATACGTGGACTCCTTTTTGTTATAATTGTAAAATTTCAGAATGTTTGACTATAATTTTATCTTTCTCAATGTAATTTTATAGTATTATTTCATTATTTTACATTTTACATAATTATTTTTGTAACTCCATCATATTGAGGTGGAAAAGTATTTCTTATTGTAAATCAACACGAAAAATACACAGCAAAGCTGATGGACAACAAATTATTTAAGGAAATGAAATATTTCTGAGAAATCTCCCAAACATTAAAAATACCACGTTTGTAGGATAAGAATCGGGTAAAGTTTTCCTTTTTACACATCACAAATGTGCCCTTGTTGAGCAGGAAATAAGAGTAATTTGACTACATTGCAAATAGGTTAACTAGAGACATTCATAAGGCACATTTGGATGATGAGTAAAATATTAAGTAATCTTGGGAAGAGACAATGACTACCTCACAGGTTATAAAAGACAACATATTTAAAACGAAATTTTTTCTGTGGCGAAACAAAACTACCAAGCTTTATGTGGAAGAGGCAACTCCAGGAAACTACAGCTCCATCGCTGCAAAAATGTGGGGGAAGTTACCATAATACGATACACCATTGTAGATAACAGATCTTTTAAAATTGATTCACTTACCTGTCCTCTTCATCACCTCCGTGATGCAAATAGAGTCTATCTTTGCACCCAATCTATGTCTTAAGATGAAGATTAAGACATTTTTTAATTAAATAGCAAACATTTTTGTTTTTGGCACCGATTTTACGAATTTTTGGTTTTAGCACGATGGGCTAAATGCAGTATTGAGACGCACAATTGTATTGAGAATCCGGAAAAGTGTCTTCAAGAGAAACCATAAAACACAGTTAACTATATAGTAAGGAAGGCCTGTCAGTATAGGCTATTCATGGTAAAGTGAGCACTTTTGAAAGTTCTCTCATTTGGAATAATTGTCAATAAATGTATTTTATTTTAGCCTTAGACATAAATTTCCTACTGCGGTGGAATATACACACTGTGTTTATTACTAACATAGCAATATTTCATTACAAAGGTGGTTAAATAATAAGAAATGGCTGAAAGTTAAAAGTAACTAGGGCCTCCAAAGTGCTCACATTACCGTGAACAGCCTGTAGTTAGAAATACTTCGTTCCAGTGCAACTGATGTCCTACCACGGACGAGGGGATTACCCACCGCCATTTTGGATTTCCCTTTTCGGCAAAAAAGTTTTCCAATTTCCCTCAAAAACATCAAAAATCGATGGATTTTCTTCTCAAAATCGTCCAAAGTTCGCAAAAACTTGCTAAATTTCCTTCTCCCGACGACCATCTTGGATTCTCGACTTCATGCATTGTATTCTGGTCAATTTCCGCCGATGACCCATCAATGTGGCGTTGACTTCTTGGGTGTGGGGTCAGGAAGTGTGGAGTGACCCTCACCTCAGAACTTCACACTCTTGCATTCCAGTTGGTTTTCTCTAGGTACTACAAACCGAGTTGTCCTTCCTACCAAAAGTGTGCAATTCCCGCTCACACATTCCACATGGAGGGGGAAACCCCATTCCATGACACCCTACCAGCCTCAGGTCAAGTATGAACTAAGCACACCTATTAACATAGTTGGCTGTACTTTCCAAACTGTGTGAGATATAGTCGCCAAAACCATAAGATAGGCATCACTCCAGACAACGAAAAAGAGTGAGGGGTCAAGTTTGACTCACATCTAATTATAAGCATATTTGGCTGTAATTTTTGAACCATGTAAAACATAGATGCCAAATTCATAATATAGAAATCACCCCAGAAAATAAAAATAGTCAGTAGTCAAGTTTGGCCTGTCTACTTTAAGTATAGTTGGTTGTAATTTCCGAACCATGTAAGATTTATGTACCAAATTCATAACATAGACATCACCCCCGACGATGAGAAGAGTCACAGGGTCAATTATGTACTATGTATACTTATAAGTATAGTTGGTTGTAACTTCCAAACTGGTTAAGATATAGTTGCTAAATTCATAATATAGGCATCACCCCAGACAACAAGAAGGCTCGCAGGACCAAGTATGCCCTATGTCTACTTATAAGCATAGATGACTGTAATTTCCGAACTATTTAAAATTAGTTGCCAAATTCATAACATAGGCATCACCCCAGATGTCGAGAAGGCTATCAATGCCAAGTATGTCATATTTATACTTATAAGCATAGTTGCCTGTATGTTCCAAACCATTGAAGATATAGTTGTCAAATTCATAACATAGGTATCACCCCAGATGGCGAAAGGGTTGTAGGACCAAGTATTTCCTATGTCAACTTACAAGCATAGTTGGCTATAACTTCCGAACCAGTTAAGATATAGTTGCCAAATTCATAACATAGATATCACCACAGACAATGAGAAAGATTGCAGGTCCAAGTATGTCCAATGTCTACTTATAAGAATAGTTGACTGTAATTTCCGAATGTTTGAAAATATAGCTGTCGAATTCATAACATAGGCATCACCCAAGACAATGGACGAAAAACATTTGTGGGGCCAAGTATGTCCTACATATTCTTATAAGCATAGTTGACTGTAATTACCGAACCATTTGAGATACAACTACAAAAATCGAACTTATGCATTACCCCAGATGATGAGAAGGACCGAAGGGGCAAATATGACCTAAGAGTACTTATTAGCATTGCTGACTATAATTACCAAACTGTTAGAGATACAACTAGCATATTCATAACATAGGCATAGTTGGCTGTAATTTCCGAACCACATAAGCTACAAGTATCAAAATCATAACTAGCAAAAGTGCGAAAATCATGCTCTGATATTCTGTTGGTGGGATTTTCCAGTTGGCTCCCACCCACAATTCGTTCCTAGCAAAGTGCACCCTGTCAATCCTATCATCCGAATCCTCACGACGAAGAACCAAGTGCTCCTACCCACAATCCCTTCCCAGACAAATCCCTGTGATGACCAGATAGACGAAGCCCCAGCCTGAAATTTCTGCTATAAAGTCTCAATATAGACATCAGCACCAACAACGAAAATAACCAAAATGACAAGAACAGCCTATGCATAATTGATTGTAATTTCTAACCATTTGAGATGTAACTACCAAAATTATAACATAGGCATTTCCCAAGGCAACAAAAAGTATCGAGGGGTCAAGTATGTCCTAAGCGCACTCATAGTTGACAGTAATTTCTGAACCATTTGAAATACAATTACCAAATTCATAACATATGCATCGCCCAAGATGACATCTGGACTCGCCAAAGCCAATGACGCCGTCGACAGACATTGTGTGGTTAGGAGAAGAAAAATACCTGCATGGGCTTACACATTCGCCAGACTTGTCTCTGCAAGCCAGAGAGGTTTTTTTCCTTCTGGACTTTTCTAAGCAAATGATTTCCTCGACAGACATTGTGTTGGTAGGAGAATTAAATATTAGCATGGGCCTATGCACTTACCAGACAATAAACTTGTCTTCCCCTAAGCCAATGACGTCCTCGACAGACAGACATTGCATGACGGGATCTGATTTGTTTGAGATACAATTAACAAATTCATAAAATAGACAACACCCCAGACAACGAAAAGAGACGACCTCTGGACTCACCTAAGTCAATGAAGTCCTCGATAGACATTGTACAGTTAGAGGAAGTAAATACCTGCACTGGCCTATGCACTCGCTAGACTTTTCATTTCCAGCTGGCGAGGTGTTTTCCTTCGAAACTCGCCTATGCTAACGACGTTAGAGAAGAAACACTCACACAGACCTATGCACCCACCAGACTTGTCATCGTCAGGTGCAATAGTTCTCTCTCCTTCTGGATCCGTCTAAGCCGATGATGCATTCGACAGGCGGGAACGATACAGACAATACTGCTACACACCGATGCAAAAAGAAAATACAACATAAAGGAAAACATACGTACCTAAAAATCAGCATAATCACACAGGTTGCTGTACGATGGTAGACAAGACCAGATCAGCACAACAGAAAGACCTCATTACAAACCGAAATCATCATGTTCAGCCATCACTCACGAAACTGGCAGCAGCCGAGCCGACCATCGTTGTGTGATCCGTGAGAATCTGTAAGGCATCCCAAGAGGTCTACTGGCAGCGCATACAAGTCTAAGAGATTGGTCGAGAGAAAGAGAGAGATGTATCAGGGTTCCAGACCAGCTGAGTCACACGCTTTCCATTGCGAGAGAAATTAAAGTACTTGTCAACCAGCACAAGCATCGGCTGCTGCGACGATGCTAGACACGACCAGGCTGTCCTTACAAACCAACTGAAACGAAACTATTACCAAGAGAGAGATAACACTGCTACACACAGTGGTAAAGAGCAAAAATCATTTACCAACCATTACGCGAGCATCGAGCACTGAGGCGAAAAATTATAATTTGTGAAGTGTGGGGACGATAAGATCAACAATGCTACACATCGCTACAAAGGAAAAAAATTGGTTATAAGTACTTACCAACCAGCACAATCACACACATGCGCAAGTTACTAAACATTGCTAGACAATACCAGACTGGCCTGGCCTGAACGACCTCCTTACAAGACGAAATCATCACTTGAAGCCATCATTCACAACACTAGCAGCGGCGACCTGACCACTGCTGTGTGACAGGCATCATATACATCGTGTCGCAATTGCCCCTTACTCTAGCTCTCCACAGCCCAAGACTAGAATCAGTACAGCATTCATGCTCGGTCTAGCCTGCACTCATATACCAAGCCTTCAGTTCTCGCAATTATGGATAGTCATACTCTGTCTCCGACCTACACTCGTGTACCGAGCCTTCAATGCTCATAATAACAGATAGTCTGTACATCAAGTCGCAATTTCACCCTGCTTGTAGTAGCACGTAAATGCACGACCTAGCTTGCATTCGTATACCAAGCCTTCATTGTTCGCAATTACAGGTAGTCATACTCAGTCGCGGACATGCCTTGTGCACCGAGCCTGTACTTACTGGGGGTCTGTCTCCAACCTGTACTCGTGTACTGAGCCTTCAATTGCGCCCCACTCCAGTCCTCCATAGACCAAGACCGTAGTAGTAGCGCTCTCGGAGATGACAAGTCTCTCGTCACACTCGTGGTTCGTCGTTGTGTACCGAGCCTTCAGTGAGAAGAACAGTCATACTCTGTTCGCGCTGTCACAATAGCCATCGCTGACACGACAAGGCTCTCATGGGCAGAATATCGTCCATACGAACCAAGTAAAACGAAACTGGCCAACACTAGCAGCATAACACTAGCAGAGAGAGAGAGAGACCAGGGGAGCAGATCAGTCGAGTGCATGTCCCATTACAAGAGGAACTCAGTACTCAGTGCCAGAACCATAAGCACATACGAAACAACATAAACCATTAGTTGAGTAAGAGAGATGGCATCACTACACGCTAGAGTAAATAGTACATGAAATTCTGAGTACTTGTGAATTGTTATATTAGAACTGTGTAAACTCGTTACAAAACGAATTATCAATGAATCGCTCGACACGAATGTACGAACTTTGTAATGTCAAGTAAGGAGGCATCGCAACACACACACATTTAAACTGTTTATGCACTCCGATTTTAGATGACGCAGAACATAGGTATAACTCAACTAGTGCAGCAGTGAAGACCTGAAAGCAGCGAGCGCATCTCGTTGTTGTGAACTCACTCGAAACAATGACTGTCCTGCCTTTCCATGCATGGTATACTTTACCTACCAAGAAAGCAACTCGACATCTGCAAGTACATCACCACCCCTTGACAAAATATACACTTAGTTGTTATGCATGCTATTGAAAGGAACTAACATATGTACCATAACGGCGGTGGAGACAGTGCGCCATCCTTGAAAACAAGGTATCGTAGGTTCAGTTCCCGTAGAGAGCCAAATAATTTCACAGGTAATGCTCACCAACATGAAAGTAGTCATTGCATGTTCGCCCGCAGTGAATACGCAAACGCTCGTTGGGAAAGCGAGTGACATTCACCCCACTGCCCTCGACTACAAGACCTACCCATGCGGTGCGGGGGGAAATAAGTGTGTGCCTTGCATGCTCACAGTGGGAAGTGTTCGAATGAAGACTTAAGTTGAGCATGTAAGATCAACGAGTGTAAAGAAATTGAGAGTTCAACTTCACAGCCAGCTGTCGAGACAGCCCGAGACGGTCAACACGAACTGCCACGTAGTGTCCGTAATTACATAAAGTCATACTCTGTCTCTGACTTGCACTCATGTACCGAGTCTTCGTAGTTACAAGTATATGCTGTTCACAGAAAAGATAGCACTTTTTAAGGCCCTTCTATTTTTTTCCTTTCATCTAATTCCCAACCTCTTGCTGCTTTTTAATATAAACATTGCCATGTGGCCAATAAACAGATCGTATATATTTCACCACCATCAAAGTGTAATGCCTGAGGCTGCAATAAGTTATATTTATTCGTAGTTAATGCCTGTTAGAAGTGCCTTAAAAAGTGCTCACTATACTGTGAACAGCCTATAGTCATACTCTGTCCAGCAGTCGAGGCAGCTCGAGACAGTCAACACAAAGTATCATGCAGTGTCTGTAATTTCAGCCATTCATACTCCACCTCCGACCTTCGCTCGAACCTTCAATGTGTGCACTTACAGGCAGTTTCCGTCCAGTAGTCGAGGCAGCCCGAAACGTGCAACACAAATTAGCATGTAGTGTGATCAAGCGAGCATCATGTCATTTCGCCTGCGAGCATTGCTGGATGCAGACCGTTACGACCACTACGATCGTTTACTCTGCTACAATACGACGACGGAATAAATGGTTGAAGACTTACCACCATCGGCATCGTCAACAGCAAGGGGTTCTGAAGATTTGCTGCCAGCATTAAGGCATCAATGCACGCCAGTATATAAGTTTCCATTGCATGTTCAGTCAGCACACAGGCATTCCACTGTGATAACTGCAATGGGGTGTTTAGCAGCAGTGATAAGCTGTATAACAAGATGTACAAAGTAAATGTTTGTCATTCATCGGGAAGCGAGACATTCGCTAACCTCACCAGTGCCAACTGACATAAAGATAGTAACTGCAATCGTTGTCTCCAAGACTTACCTATGTGGTGTGGCAAATCAGCGTATCTTGCAAGCTCAAAGTTCGAATGAAGACTAAGTTGAGCGGGTAAGATGATGAACGAGTGTAAAGTGGCCAACTTAGGCTAGACAGCAATCGATCTGATAAGGTAACCAACCATGCTAACGTTTGCACGATACACACACAGCCAACCCAAGACAGGCAACGCAAATTAACGTGCAGTATGTGAACAAGAGAGCATCCTTGTCGTCGGGCGTGGTGCTGGTGGAACACAGACAATTAAGACTACTAGTACACTGCTGCAGATGGAATCAATGATCGAAGTCATATCATCGGTAATACCAGCAACAACAAGGCCCTCCGAAGAGTCGCTATGGTATTAATGTTACCACTGCGATCGCATATTCTGCTACAGATGAAATCAATGGTTCGAAGACTCTGCAACACCGCCAGCATCAGCAAAGGTCTCTGAAGAGTCGCTGCGGTATCAATGTTACTACTACGATCGTGTACTCTGCTACAATAGGAACATGTCCAAAGTTTTGCCATCTGTATCACACTGTAAGTGTCCGCAAGGGGTCTCTGAAAAGTCGCTGCAAGAATAACAGTAAAAATCTGTAATGCACACCGACATGGAAGTAGTAGTCATTGCATGTTAAGCCCAGTATATGTAATGGTCCATTACAATACTGTGTTTACCCATAGTGATAACCTGTATAGACATAACAAGAAGGTCACATGCAATGTCTGTCGGGAAGTAAGTGTAGCAAGACATTCGTTAACAGCTCCAGTGTCAAAATGTCATGAAGATAGTAACTACTGATACTCATGTGATAACTGCTGCTGTGTGGTATATGCGAAAAGAAATGTCTTGAATTCTCATATCAGGAAGTTATCTACAGCCACCTTTATCACTAGGAAAAAATTACCAGTCTGTGGCAAGTCTCGAACTCAGGCCCCTACCAACAGATGCTGCTTGCTCTCGCCATCGGAGTTTCTCCAGTCGACGGCTAGAGTGCACGGAAGGAAACTAGTTATAAGTCTGAATAGACATAGCTAGACAATGTTCACCGGGAAGCGAGTGGAAGCAAGACGTGTTACTTGCAGTCCACAACCACATAGCGTTAAGTACATTGCTTAAATTCTAGGAAGTTAAAAAATAATTCTTATTTATTTTTGTTACCACATCACATACACACATACATAGTACGTCATTCAATGTAGCCTCTACCTCGGAGTTCACCAATAATCGAATTCATCTCTTCGCTGACAGAAAGATATCCACGACTCTGCAATGGAATCAGCACCTGTAGTCTGTCAACCAGGACATTGGGATCTTCAGAAAATAAATAACTAAACATCACATAACTCTTCTGCGACAAGTAATTTGCTAGATACCTCTGGCCCAGAGTACTAGGTTCGAATCAATATTTCTTCCATCCCAACTTCAAGTAGGCCTTATCTTCAGCAACACTCTTCCATACAAACACACGCACATAGTGTTTCTTAGGTGATGGGAAGGTAAAAAGTAAAATATTTCCTTTTGGTATTTATTTTCATAACCAGATCACACACACACATGCACATAGTATGGCATTCAATAAAGCCTTGTAATTCCTTCACTAACACAAATTGTCAGCTGGGCCGAGTGGTCTAAGGTGCTTGGTTTAAACTCTGGTTCCTGTAAAGGAAGCATGGGTTCTAATCCCACACCTAAGAAATATTTTTCCAATGAGACAATCGAGCTAGTCAAATGTAACTGTGGGTTTTCTGCTTCCTTGATTTGCAACTGTGTATGAAGGTTTTTTCGTAGAGTGTTCCCTTGCTGGTGCATATAGAGTATGGTTGTTTTCTCCCATGTTAGATAAGGATTCAGAGTGTGCATAAAGTGAGGGCATATATGCAGATGCACGAGCTCTCTGGCTAATTTGCAGTTTGAGCTCTGACTTACATCGAGTGACTTAAGAGTGCCTCATTTTAGGTCAGCAGCTTGTACCGTAGCTACCATCATCCCCAACTTGCCGTGCAGGCATACTGAAAATTATGGCATGCTGTTCTAGTGGGCAGAAGATTTTATCAGCTATTGTGTCATATGGAACACTTAAATCACACGCAGCACTCGACACTCGACTTCTGGCATATGGGCGACATGAAATACGATATATCTACAAACATATGTCTGTATATCTGGAACAGGACAAAGAGATCCAAAATTGTCTCACATATACAGAGTGTTTGCAAGGATGTACTACTGTTATGGACACGCCACATTCTAGGGGCTGGTGTAATGTATGCCAGAAGAGTGCTGAAGGAGCAAGGTGCATCCAGCACAGATATTATTAATTACCTTGTTGTGGTATAGGTGGACCGACTCAGTTGCCATGCAGGCATCGAAGAGTGAACAGTGGCTATGGAGAACGTGTTCTTCTTCGACGATGGAAAATATTCGGAAAAGCTATATGTGCGGCTACTGCAAGAAGGCCTTTTCTAAAAGCTGCCATGATCGTTGTCATGCGAAAAGCAAATGTGCAAAAGCACCGACCTCCAGATGTGACATGTGCAGTGCAGCGATTGGTTGAACCTATAAACTAAAGAGACACACTGGTAAATGAAAAGAAAACACACCTTTGCCTGGCACGAGATAGCATGCATTGTAGCAAGACAAGGCTAGCCTTCCTGCTGATTCATTGTATAAAATAACGATAATTCAAGCAGCCGTATAATTAGCTGGATCTGCATTGTGATCCACAACAATTTGTGAAGAAGGCAATACGAATGTTGCAAAAATTTAAGAGTGAAAGCCATAAAGATAATCAGAAGTTATGAACAACAAAGAGGTCAGAATAGGCTGGCCAGCTCAGTAGCTGTTTACACCTCGAAGAGAGAACATCGGCTGTGGATAATGTGAACTTATTCGATGATGGAAAATATTTAGCAAAGTTATTTGTGCCACTACGAATACCTTTTCTAAAATAACCAGCCTCAGACAGCTTGGAACTGGTGTTCATTAGAATCTAGAGTTTGGATGCGAAAAGTGTAAATCACAGTTTTCCCGAAGTGGCAACTTGAGAAGACATCTTGCAACATGTAAGTGTCTCCCGGCACTGTTTGCCAGGCGAAATCTGCGAAGATTACCAAATAAACGCGCGAGTTCATCTACAAATGTTGAGAGCAGTTATTTGCTCGTGCCAAGACATCAATGCAACTATTGCGACAAGATGTTTACATGTGCATATTATGCAAGGAGACATGAAAAAAGTACTTGTGTGAGGAACACCACTCGTATGGTATATCGATGTTACATGTCGAAGAAGGTATGTACAGGATGACGATTCAAATAGACACTCGAAATTTTGTAAAGGAAATACCACTGATGAACAACGTCAAGGTTATTCGACATTCCCAAAGACTAATGTTAATGGCATTTGATGAAGTGATCTGCATTAAGGGGGCTTTGTAAATATTTTGTCGTTCCAAATATGTCATATACACCACACAATGTTTGCTCTTTCCTGGCAATTATGAGCTCTAACATAATAAACTAACTTATCGATGAGTACTGTCAAAGAAGTAATGATGGGCAAGGATTCGGATTAGACCCTTGTTTCAGTAAACCATCTGGAGCTGAGAACGAATCGGTACTATCCACTTAGGAAATAGGCACTTAATGATTATTCCTCTATCTCACTACTGAGCGGATAACATAACTTCATCTACGACCTGTGCTTGTATGATTGTGCTGGTTGGTAAGTATTTATGACTATTTTTTCCTTTACATCGAAGTGTAACAGTGTTGACCTTAACATTCCCTCACTTCACAAATGGAACTTTTTCGCCTCAGCGCTCGATGCTCGCATAATGGTTGATAAATGCTTTTTGCTGTTTGCCTCGGTGTGTAGTGGTGTCGTCTTTCTCTTGGTAATGGTTTTGTTTCAGTCGGTTTGTGAGGATGGCCTGGTCGTGTCTATCATCGCCGCAGCACCCGATGCTTGTGCTGATTGACAAATACTTGACTTCCTCTCTTAATGTAAACAGTGTGACTCGGCTAGTCTGGAACCTAATACATCTCTCTCTCTCTCCCTTTCTATTGGCTAGAGTTCTGTGTTATCCCACCTAATTGCCTGCTCTGCCAGTCTACCTCTTGGACTCCTTACAGATTCTCACAGATCATGCAATGACAGTAGGCTCGGCCGCTGATAGTGTTGTGAGTGATGGCTGAATGTGATGATTTCGGTTTGTAATGAGGTCGTTCTGTTGTGCTGATCTAGTCTTGTATAGCATTGTACAGCACTCCATGCGATTGTGCTGGTTGGTAAGTATGTATAAGTGTTTTCCTTTACATTGTATTTTCTGTTTGCATCGGTGTCTAGCAGTGTTGCCCGTATCATTCCGGTCTGCCGAATGTGTCACCGGCTTAGGCGGGTCCAGAAGGAGAGAAATCCATGCCGCCTCGCGATGACAAGTCTAGTGGGTGCATAGACCCATACGAGTATTTCTTTTCCAACGTCGTTAGCATAGGCTAGTCTCGAAGGAAAACACCTCGCCAGCTCGTGATGACAATTCTGGAGAGTGTGTAGGCCAATGCATGTATTTATTTACTCTAACCATAAAATGTCTGTCGGGTGCATAGGCATTTCATCTCCTCATATGTCTCGTGCAATGGTGGTCATGTGGTGAAGGCATTGGAATAGTAACCCAAGGGAAGTCGGAATGATTCCCTGCAACTCCTCCTGAATTTTTTGGCGAGGCAGTAGGCCCAAGTGAATATTTCTTCTCCTGGTATGCAAGATCTGTCGAGGACATAATTGGCTTAGGCGAGTCCAGAAGTCATCTCTTTTTATTGTCTGGGGTGATGTCTCTGTTATGAATTTGGCAAATCTCAAACAGTTCGGAAATTACAGCCAGTTATGCTTATAAGTGCACATAGGTCATACTTGACCTGAGGCTGGTAGGGTGTCATGAAATGGGGTCTTCCCCTTCATGTGGAATGTGTGAGCAGGAAGAGCACACTTTCGGTAGGAAGGAAAACTCGGTTGGGAGCACCCAGAGAAAACCAACTGGAATGCAAGAGTGTGAAGTTATGATGTAAGGGTAACCTCACACCGCCTGTCCTCACACCCAAGGAGTCATCACGATATTGATTAAGGGCATAAATTGAACAGAATGCAAGAGCATGAAGTCGAGAATCCAAGATGGCCATCAGGAGTGGGAATTTTCGCAAGTTATTTGCGAACTTTGAATGTTTTTTGGGTAAAAATCTAGCGATTTTGGAAGTTTTTGGGGGAAATTGAGAAACATTTGTGCCGAAAAAGTAAATCCAAGATGGCGGTGATTCATCCCCTCGTCCCTCCCAGAACGCCAGTTGCACTGAAACAAAGTATTTCTAACTACTTCTGTCCGTCCCATGATGAGTACTGCTGGTTTGAACACATTTAGGAAAACATTTTGTAACTCCATGTACGATCTGAAGCATTGACAAGGGTAGTACGAAAATGGGGATTCACACATTCCTGGTATCAGGCAGTGCTGCCGTGGTGCCACGGCGATCATTATGGATTTCCCTTTTTTTTTAATTTCCCTTTTTTCTCAAAATGCTCAAAATCGCCAAGATTTCCCTCAAAACCAGCAAGATGTTCCACTAAAGATCTTTGTTGCACAGTGCAGCTGGCACTTGCATAATCCGACGGAATCCAGTGGAAACTGTGAAAATGTCAGCCAGATTGTGCAATAATTTATAAGCACTTCATGCTCTGTAATTCCATACCAGCACCATCCATTGTGTCTGAAGAATGTATGAGTTTAATGCCGCATCATGCTACTTCCTGTACTACCTTGTTACAAGCATATATTTTATGACTTATGTCAAGTACACATATGCTAAGGACAGCAATACAAATCACATACATATATGCAAATTGTATATTAATCTCACTTATGCTAATCGCGCACACATCAACAAACCCACCACCTTGCCTTCGTCCTCTCGCTATCGTGTATTCCCACCATCAATAATAACATATCCATCACTCCCGACGACGAAAAGGACCACAGATTCAAGTATGGAATTAAGCTCTTGTATAAACACAGTTGGCTACCATTTCCAAACTGTTTATGACATAGTCACGAAATTCATAACATAGGCATCACACCTGTTGTCGAATAGGGTGGTAGAGTAAATTACACCTTAGGCCCTCTTATAAGCATAGTTGGATGTAATTTCCAAACTGTTTGAGATATGGTCGACAAATTCATAACATATGTATCTCCCCTGATGTCGAATAGGTCGAATAGAGTAGTAGAGTCAATTTTGCCTTAAGTCCTCTTATAAGCATAGTTGACCAGCATTTCCGAACCATTTAAGGTAATGTCGTCAAATTCATTAAATTGGCCTCATCCCTGATGAATAGGACAGTATAAATAATTATGCTTTAAGCCCTTGTATTAGCACAGCCGGCTGTAATTTTAGAACTTTTTAAGATATAATTGCCAAATTCATATCGTAGACATCTCCCCGGCGACGAAAAGAACCGCAGGGAAAGTACGCCTTCGGCCCTCTTATAAGCATAGTTGACCACCATGTCCCATCCACTGAAGCTATATCCACCAAATTCATATCATAGGCATCGCCTCTGACGAGTAGCACAAGGTAAATTACACCTTTAGCTCTCATATAAGAATAGTCATCCACTATTTCCCATCTATCGAAACTACAGTCACCAAATACATATCACATGCATCACTCCTGACATCGAACTTGTGGCATGGTCCATTAGGCCAGAACCTCTCTTATAAGCATAGTTGACAACAATTTCCCATCTGCTAAAACCATAGTTATCAAATTTAATTCATACGCATTGCTCCCAACATAGAACAGGGCAGAAGGGGCCATTATGCATTAATCCCACTTATAAATATATATGTGTGTCATTTCCGATATGCGAAAGCCATGACCATCAAATTCATATCACTAGTATCATTACTGAATGCAATCAATGCGATAAGGATAATTAGGGCCCTAAGCTCTGTTATAAATATAGTAGGCATCATTTCTGTACTACTTAAGTTCGACTAACATGTAACAGTTAGCCATGCATGTAAAGAAAATAAAGGTAAGTATACATACAATTGCGTTGCAAGCATGTCGTAGTAGTTAATATGCACGTAGGAGTGCAGGGGCTTGAAATAGCACACATACGTGCTGGTCTGCGCACACTCGTAAATCACCCACCACCACTCTTGTAGTCTACTACCGCAGGAGTTATACATACATAAATAAACATTAGCATGGGTAACATGCAACAACCATCTTTACACAAAAAAATTAAGGTGTACACAATCACACTGCAAGCAAGATATATGTAGTCGTGGGGGTTACACAATAATTGATACATATTAATAAACACAGTAATCCTGACACAAGGGCCAGTGGCATGAGGCCTCGTTAGCATTGGCAATCCTTAACAACAACCACCCAGACATTGGAAAAATAAAGGTGTATATAATTGTGCTAGAGCGAGGTGTAAGTAGTCACTGGTTACAGCGAAACATGCACGAGTTAATACAAATAAAAACCACAGGTCTAACAAGAGGGTCGCGAGGAATCGCATGTAAAAATATGAAATCACGTTGTGCATGAAAAATTGGTCACATTACTATAAAAAATACCCCTTGGTTCTGCAGACCGTAATAGGGATATCGACATCACCAGTGCACCAAGAGCTTTGGTAAAAAGCTGGAATTCTTAAGGACATGGAAAGAACATATGTTCAAAAAAAGGAACAACCTCAAAAAAAATCTTTAATGTGCGGTACACATTACGCGACTTGTAAACATGATGCTCCTTTGCTTGCTATAAAACAACATGCATTTGAACCATTAGTCGCGCAAGAGAGACGACACTGCTATGCGCTGATGCACACAGATATTTTTAAAAAATAATTGTAAAAGCAAACAGTTATAAGCATTTACCAAACCAATGCATATTGTGCGAGCATCGAGCGCTGTACATCATGTTAGTCTAAAAAAAATACTGTTGCGAAGTCAATAAGCACAGACGTGATAACGGGAAACACTGCTACACACTGATGCAAACAGACATAAAAATAAAATGTAAATGAAAATAGTTATAAGCACTTAACATCCATCGAAAATGTATATTACACAATCGTCGGGCACTGTAAGTTGCATTAGACAATGCAAGACAAGACCAGGTTGCCCTGATTAGTACACCAGAATAGCAAAAGATTTCTTTACTAACCGACTGAAACGAAACTAAAAATACAGAGCACAGCCAACACTCACAACTCTAGCAGTGGAATGTGTCCGGGCCGTCTGATGTGGCGCGATCAACTAGCATCTCGAGAATATGACAAGCAGCCCAAGTGGTCAACCGAGAGTGCGGGCACAAGCCGAGAGAGACATGAGTCAGGCTCCAGGGAGGTAAGCCAATCGAGTTACACATATTCACTTCCCTTTACGAGATAAATGTAGTTGTACAGTACAAGGTAAAAGTTGATTTTGTTTTCAATAGTATATACCTGTACTTATTTTGAATATGTACCATTTGCAATGCGTAAGCACATAATAAAACGAATTACCCATGAATCGCTCGCCGTGAAATTTTGGTTATATAGAAATTAAATTAAATGCATGGACTTAGTAATGACGAGTAGTAAGAGAGCATAGCAACACATACATTTTCTCAATGTATGAATACTGTTTAGTCGCTCCAAGACATAATGGAAAAAACTAGAGTAGCTGTTTCGTACATACAGAAGACCTGGAAATCACATGCGCATCTTGTAGCTATCGATGGGAATGTGACAGAAGCACAAACCGCAATGGCTATCATGCCTTTCCATCCATGACATACATCGCCGACCAAGAAAGCAACTTGTCATTTACAATAATAATTCTACACTGACAAGTGCTGGAGATAGTGCACCAACCTTGAGAATAAGGTAACATAGGTTCAATTCTCTAAAGAGCCCAATAAATTTACTGGTAAAAATACTATATGAT
This sequence comes from Dryococelus australis, assembly GCA_029891345.1. Lineage (NCBI taxonomy): Eukaryota > Metazoa > Arthropoda > Insecta > Phasmatodea > Phasmatidae > Dryococelus > Dryococelus australis. Next base: position 5,471,638 of record CM056999.1, read on the forward strand.
ACCAAATTCAAACTTCTGTGTTATGTCTATGTATTTAAGTATCGAAACCATCATGCAACAACTACAAGGGTCAAGAAATAACTAAAACTACGTACAGACAATCTGATGATGCCATCATACCAAGTTTGTAGATGCCTGTATTGAATGAGGGAGAGAAGTGTATGGGGAGGGCCAGTGTGTGATATTCACTTAAGCAAGTGTTTTCTAAATATCAAGCAGGAATTGAATATGGTATTAAAACAGATTTACATGGTAAATAACCGCAATAGACTTCATCTGCGACAAATAGCTGTTCATCGCAAATACTTGCATTCTATCGGATATTTATATATACATGGCAGTAGTACCTACTTCGTCAATAACAAATTTAAAAAATTTAAATTTAATTTTCAATTATGCATTTACTCATATTATTAACAAAACTATACACGTACATAATATTTAATTGAATAAAGTCTCTAACTCTGAGTTCATCAACAATCGAATTTATCTCTTCGCCGACAGAAAGACATCCAGGTCTTTGTAATGGAACAAACAGCCATAGTCTATCAACCAAGGTTCACGATACATGCCTGCATGTATGTTCTTCCATGATGAGTAGGTTGCGAGATACCTCTAGGCCAGAGTAAAAGGTTCGAATCTGTATTTCTTTCACCCCAACTTCAAGTTGACCATATTTTCAGCAACACGTTTTACCTTTTGCTCTGCAGATGTCATCACTTCATGTTTGGTAGAATATTTCCATTTCCACATATTTTTCACACCATCACAAGCAGTCTTGGAGTCCGAACTTTCGTTCTCTTCGTCATGACTAGAAGTAACATCTTCGTTTTTCACTTATTGTGCATAAAGAATTTAATGAAATCCTAAGAGTCAATGATTTATTAATAATTTAATAATTCTCCAATGTCTGGATACATAGGAACTGAAATCTAATACAATATTTTTGTCGCCAGATTTATTAATTTAGTGATTTAAATAGTTTTAATTAATAAATTATATTCACTTTATTATTGAAAAATAATATTTGGTTTTATTCATTATGAAATTCTAGCCTCAGGAAGTTAGAATTCTTGATAGTGGGAAGCCATTTGCTAAAAAAAAAAAACTTATATCGCAGAAGCTAATAAATTTTAAAAATATAAAGGGTTGACCATTGTTTTTATAGTCATATCCAGGCAAAATTTAGAAATATATGTTAACTTGAGTTGGAACCCATAAAGGATCCAATCTTAAAAGTTAAATAAATTAGAAAGCTGAACAATAATTATCATGTACTGTTATAAAGTTACGATATAAAATACCAACAGATGCAGTTTATGGTAATATCAGCAAGAATTATACAAAATTATATGATGAATTCAACGTTGGTTAATTACCAATGCTCCTGAATATGAAACTATACACCATTTTTTAGCAAAGAATCTGCTTTCTACCCATTTGGAGAAAAATGATTTTTATTAAAATATAAAAAATATATTTAAATAAACTGGAAGTAATATACCATATTTATTCTTTAACTGGTAATGAAGGTGATTTAAATAATTGTATGCACTTTAAAGATTTAAAATTTGAAAAGAAAACTTTTATACTGTATCCCAGAACGAAAAAATTTTCCCCATGAATTTTTTCAAGAAATAAAAGTAATTGTATTTATTCTTTTATAAAAATAAAAACAAAAATATTGATATAAGATTATAAAAACTTTTTTTATAAAAAAGTATATGGGAAATATTTTATAACATAATATTTTTCTCATTTTTATAGAAATAGTACATGGTAAATATTTTGAAAGGTAGTAAATTTTTTTTATTAATAAAAAATAAATATTTTATAGAATAATAAATATTTTCTTTTTATATAATTATTATATGATAAATATTTTATAAACAATAATTACAGAATCATTTAAATATATGCAATATATTTTATTTAGATTTGTGTTTATACTAATAGATAAGAATTTTAATGTGAAAATTAATTCTCTTTTATTCGAAAATGACGTAAAAATAGTATTTGCTTTAAAGGAAAAGATGTTGCTATAATTTTACAATATAATAATGTCGAAAAAGTTGATTTAAAAATAGCCAAATTTTTTTAATTTTATGTACTTCAAGAGAAATAAAAATTTTATACCTCTTTAAAATTACAACCACATACCAATTTTATTCATGAACCTAGTATAATTCAATTAATTATTAAATCTAAAAAGCATTTTATAGAAAACATTCGAGGTTTGGTTTATGAGTATGTCCTCCCACCTATCAGATAAAGAGGTGAACATGTACTTAAACATCGAATTGTATATCCATCGCGAAAAACTTATGTATTTCGAATACAATAAAAATTATATACAATTTTATAAAAGAATGAAACAGAGGTTAAATATATTTCATGGAAATGTTATTGTTTGAGAATCAACAATAAAAAATTAACAGAAAATGAATTGCTAAATAAAATAAGTGAATTACATGAAAACAGAAATGTTTTTATTTTTTATTTATAAAAATATTCAATAAATGATCAAATGTTTTCGGGTTTATTATTGTTATCATGGAATGAGGCAATGTTTTCTAGGAATGCTGTTAAACTCCCTACAAATGATTTAACTATTCTATCGTCATTATTAAAATTGTCGAAAATTTTTTAATTTAATCTCAAATAAAACCAATTTTGTAATCTTCAAACACAAAATTATTCAACTCTCAGAAACAGCTTCCATATAATTGTATTAAAGTTTATATAAATCAATTACATACAAACACCATATTGTCAGACATCATCAAATCCCACATCCAAAATCATATACAAAAATGTAATATATTTCATTAACATATCTCTATACACCCACAAAATAGCACTAACAATTGCAGAAATTGCATAAAAATGTTTTCACCTATTGGAGTATTTTTATATAACAATACGTCTTTTGCTTTTTTTTTTTTCAATTTTATCACCATCGTGTGTTGATTGTGAGATTTTATGCTCTATACAAATAAATTTAACGATTTTTACAAGCTTCATTTAAGTTATTTATACTTTCGTCACCTCTCTCCGATCGTTCACGTAATATTGTAAAATGACAACAACAATTATTTAAAAAACACATTCTGGTAACTTCAAATTATTTAATACCCATCCTTTTCCATGATGTTCAGAATTCCAAAACGAATAAGGAATAAAATTAAAAACTCTCTTTAGATATGTAATTTCTTTAGTATAGTTAACAACAAAATAATTAAATGTATTATTTAACTTACCGATTATACTATCTTTCTCATTTTAATATTCTTTATTTCCTACATTTTCTTCACCATGATTAATTTTTCTCACATTGTTTATCCAGATATATTATATTGATAAATTATAATATTTTTAAATCCCTTGACCAGATTTAGGAGATTTTGAAGAATATATTGTTCTGGTGTGGTTTATTCTTACCAATAATAGGGTCTTTATATATATTTTCATAAATTAGTTTAATAATATTATTATACTTCCAACTATTACTTGAATTTATATGTTTTGTAGTATTATATTTTATATGCATCACTTGTCAGCAAAACTATTTCTATACAATTATCATAGTCTTTATAAATATTTTTTAAAAGATCTTTTATTTAATAAATTAAATACATATAGTCTTTCTTTTTTCAAGATATTTTCTTAACAAATTATAAAGTACATCAGTTAATTCACACTCTAACTTTTGACGAATAATTTACTTTTTCCAATAACTACTTTTGTGTCACCAATATGGAATTTTATGATATTAACTTTTTGCGAAATTTTCTACCCAGTTTAATAGTTTTATTTTTTAGAGGTTTAGTTCCCAATTGTTTGTCTAAATCTTTTCCTAATAGTTTTCACAATTGGTCCTAATGATTCATTATCATCATAATTATTAATTAAATGTTTTTCAAATAATAATTATGGAAGTGTTTTTGAATAATCTGATATTTTTACAGCAAGGGGAAATTGATTTGCTATTAAATTTTATTTTATTCAGCTACTTCCTCCACTTTTAACCAACATTTTTTAGTTCATATCTAAAAGAAAGTTTCGAGAGAGAAGCATTCTGAATGATGCTTATGTTTATGAACAATTTATAATGTGTTAAACGAATGGCAGTACTTACTCTAAACTCGATAATATTGATATAACTTATTTTTTTTATTTCAACTTTCTCGAGTACAGTTAACTTCAGATAATCCTGGTATTACTTACTCTTACTATTGTAAATACTTTGATTAGCTCACCATAAAATAAATTTTAATTATAAATGAGTGGAGTTGATTATTAATATCCAGTAAAATCAGTTCATTCGGTTGACTAAATTATATTATTCATCAATTGAGATTTCTTTGGTTTTCTCAGAGATAATAATAAAATCTACTTTAAAAAGGATATAAAATATCATTTGCAGGCTATGTAGCTCTTCTGGTAACAATGAATGTTTATCAAACAAAAAAAATCTATTTGTGAATTGAATTTTATGCTGCTCTGGGAAAAATTAAAACCCAATAATTAAAAATTTTGTGACCAATTGTAGACTATGAAGCTGACACAAAAATTAATTAATACATATTGGTTGTGATCATTAACAATGTTTATAAAAACCAGTTTCTCAAGGTACAAGAAAATCTAATTTTGATATAAAATATCAGTAAAATAATTAACAGTTTGATATGTCTGATTATGTAGCTGTTGGTTTTCAAGTAAATATATAATATAAAGGTAGTAATAATGTCAATTTTTCAACATTCGATCACAGTGCCGTAATAATATTTCTGTTATAAATTGAAGAAATGATTTTTTCCCTGAAGAAAATTGAAAACTAAATTTTTATTCTGGTTTCTTTTATAAGATGGTACATCTTATGTCATGATTTTAGAAATTTTGAAACAAAAACTACTACAAACTATAGGATCAACAAACTTTACTACAAACCAGTTTTAAGTAATGATGGTGAGTATATTAATTTTTTTATTTTGCTATAAAACTTTATATACATAATTAAATATATTTACACGAAAATAATAATTGTAAGATATAAAACTAATATAAAAATAATTGTTGATTTTAAAAATATGCCATAGAGCATGAAACATGCAATATGGTATTGATTAGCCAAAAAAATTTTACTTTTGATTTATTGGAGGAGAAGATGACTGAAAATGTACATATTTTAAAATATAGAATGGAGTGTGTTAACAATGAATCAACAAAATGTATTAACAATCTTATAGAGTTTTCGCATTATGTATAAATTATTCAATATTTTTAAAAATGTGTTTTGCGTAGATTTTTTAAATTATCTAAACACAGATTTCGAACAAAATTGAGATCATTAATATAACGAAATTTTCTTTAAAAAAATAGAGTGAAGTAAAAAATAGATGGTAATTTATTACAAATATTTATTTTACATCAATTTATAATTTTAAGAATTTTTGTTTAAATATATAATAAGTATAAAGTGATTTACCAAGAAGACATAGTCATATTAATTATGGGGGTTTTAAATTGCTAAATTTAATTTTATGTAAATGGACTGCAATGGTAAAATTCAAACTTATAAATTTAATTTTCAATTACAAAAAGTTTTTCTGGTGAAAATTTTAAAAATATACATGGTTGACCATAACTATCAGAAAGTGAAATTGAATATTTTGCGATTTTTTAATACTTTTAAAATTAAATTCTTCAAACATAAAAAATATTTAAATGTTTGAAAATGTTATTAGTATTATATACTTGGTGTACCATGGATCACTATTCATGTAATTAAGACATTTATCTATATAATTAAAATATAAAAATATAGCAACTGACTACTTATAATTATTTTATTAAAAAACTAATTAATTTTTTAAAAATATATATTAAAAAATATATAAGCAATATAAATTTATTTAAAAATTAAATTTCGATGGTGATTTAGAAAATATATTTATTGCATAAATTTAAAAAAAAATTAAACAAAACTTAAGGAGTCACAGGTTACCCCTAGATAAATACAAAATAAACTTAAAAGTTAAATAGGCTAATAAATGTTTACCAAAAATATTATCTTTAAATCACAAATTAAATTTATACTTTAATTTTTAGAAATAAATTTATTTTTAAGTTCAGTATTGTTAAAAGTCACGCACCTGAATGTTTTTTATTTTAGTTGATAAAATAGTTTTTTTTACTGTTAGTTCAAAATTATAGATTTTAATTATGTAGAGAAATGTTTTAACTATATGAAAAGTTGTCTACACTACCCCAAATACATACTACTGTTACAAAAATGTGGTTGGCCCAAAGGGCTTAACCTTTCGTCCACAGTATCATTAAAAATCCTGGTGCTATCCTTAAATCCTCATCCTTCCTTAGAAATTTCAGTTTTTCATCCACATCTAACTGCAATAACCCTTAGTGTCATATTACAATTTGTATTTAATACAGAGTATATGGTAGTAAATATCCTTTTGAGGTAATGGTTGATGTCCTTAATACTCCTGTGGCTCCCTTCTTATAGAAGTATATAAGCCTGTATTGAGTAACAAACCCAACATTCGTTTGGAGTGATTTCGGAAAAACCAGGAAAACTGTAGCCATGATAGCTTTATCAGGAACCGAACCGTAGCCCTTACGGATTCCGAGTCCAGTGAATTCCCAGTGCGACAACTTGTGTAGTGTAAAAAAGAACAGTAGAACCCACATTGGGCAGTATTATGTTAAGATACAATATGGCATGGGCCTGGACGACCAATATGATAATAACAATATGCTAATAATTTCCTTTAATGTCACGAAGTTAACCTGAACATAACAATGTGAAGTAGGAGGAATCACATCTACATAAAGAACCAGATGAGGAACCACATCCATGTAACTAGTCGGAATAAAGCACAAGATTTGTCTAACTCAAGGCTGGTGCTCCACGGCAGAGAGGCCTACCTGCAGCCACTGGTGCGCCAGGATCTTCTTGATGTCGAGGCGGTTTACAGGATCAACAATCAGCATCCTCCTCACAAGGTCCACTGAGGGCTTCGAGATCTTGGCCAAGGTCTGCGGGGTGAAACGGTACAACCCAGACAATATCTCGTCCCATGATTCGAACGGCAGTTTGCCGCTAAGGCTGCAAACACAAACTGAACATGCATTATTTTATCACAGGGAACAAATCTTCGTACCAAGTAAAGTAGTGCAGTGTTAGCATCTTGCTCTGTCTCTAATAATTTGCTGTCAACGAGACGTTGAGCCTCCCCCCCCCCCCACTCGCAAACCTTCATCAACTGCAACTGAAAATACCATAGCATTTAGTGGACCTAGTGAGATATTGTTTCACTTCTCGTTGATAGCGAGATTGTTAAAGACTTAAACTGCACACAGGAAATGAAAAACAGGGAATATATCGGTTATGGCAAAATAGTGGTACAATTCTGCTTTCACATACAAAAATTTCAGAGAACATGTAAAATTTAGAAAAGTTTGACATGGTCAGGAAGCGAACCCAGGTCTTCCTTAGTCCGAGTCCAGAGTGTTACCACTTCGGCCCCTCGCTCAGTATACATGTAGTGAAAATAGGCTTCTGGCTTTTATATAACATGTGTAAACAGCTAATAAATATATTTCTTAATTACTAATGTGTATCACTTTCCAGCATCTAAACGAACCAGGCGGTGTTGCACAGTTATTGATGGTTTGAACAAAAGGGTCCATTCCAGAAATGAACGAGATTACAGATAGGAATATATAGCAACACTCAAATGAATATGATCCATTTGCTTCATTGTTAGATACAAATATGAATTGTGAGTCTTGCTCTTTAAAAATACTGTAAGACTTGCTAAAAACACAAATTTTTACTCCATCGAACATTTTTAGGATAGTGGATGTTGCATATTCTTTCTGTTAACATAAAACTATACACTGACATAGCAAAAGTCATGGGATAGCACTATGTAACTGAATGACTCGTGCCGCCACTGCTGCAGAACGACGTTGCAAGGCCTAAACTTGTCAGAGTTGTGAACAAGTAGTCGTGTCATTCGGATTAACTGTTGTTTACATGTTCATGGCAAAGCGATGCGAGATATCAGAGTTCGAATGGGGCATGATGTGGGTGCCAGAAGCATGAGACATTTAGTTTCAGAAGTTGTGGAGACCTTCATTATTCCTCGATTCACAGTGTCACATGTGTACAGAGTATATCCAAATAAAAGCATTATGATCGACCATGGACAACACAGTGGCCGTTAAAATTTACTTGATGATCGTGACCGATGGAGGTTGGGTATAACTTTCCATGCTAACAGAGCAGGGATACTTGCTCAAATCACAGCCACATTCAATGCCGTAGGTGTCAGACGTGTAGCTAGCATATCTGTGCATCGTGCCTTAGCTTCCATGGAATATGGAAGTAGAAGACCCACCAGAGTGCCCTTGTTAACAGCACGACACCAGGGCACAATGCCTCACTTGGGCTCGTGAGGTTGCTAATTTAACTCTGGAGGACTTGAAACATGTGACCTTTTTGATGAGTCTCGATATAGGTTGTTTCGGGCTGATAACAGGGTTTGGATATGGTGCAAACCCAATGAGGCCATGGATCCTAGTTGTCAACAAAGCATCGTGCAGGCTGGTGGTGGTTCTGTAATGGTATGGGGTGTGTTCACATTGGCATGGCTTCAGTCCTCTTGTCCATGTACCCATAAAACTCAATGATAACAACACAAAACTCTCCTTGGTGACCATTTGCAGCCGCTCATGGACTTCAGTTTTCCTGACAACAATGGGATTTTCTAACAGGATAATGCGCCATATCATCGGGCTGCGGATGTCCAGGAATGATTCGAAGAGCATTCTGGACAGTTCCAGCGAATGGAGTGGCCACAATATTACCCCGACATGAACCCAATCGAGCATTTATGGTACATGATAAAGAGAACCATTCACCCAAGATCCTGCACCTGGAAATACCAGGGAACTTTGGGCACCTATTCAGACTGCGTGGCTTAGTATCTCTCCAGATGTCTTCCATCCACATGTGGATATTTTTACGACTTAGTTCCTGACAGCTAGAACAGACAATTATCTCCACTAAATACATTGACAGACAATACAAATAGCACAAACATGTGGGTGAGGCAGATGGTACTGGCATTGTATAGATGTAGCGATGCAGATGAACAATATTCATAATCACAAAGACACAGCAGTGGGACAATTGGATGGATCTGTTGTATGCTGTCCGGTCATCATCACTAGTGTGTCGCACCCACTCGCACTGATATACATGCTGCAACATGATGTAGCATGGAATCCAGCAGATACTGGATGATTTCCTGAGACAGACAGGCCCACGATTGTTGGCTGGTGTGTTCCAAATCCTGGATAATGTGGCTTGGTGACAGCTGGCGTTTCAACTGGTCCTACACATACTCAATTGCGAACATGTTAGGGGAGTAGGCAGGCCATGGTGCTGCTTGGACATGATGGAAGCAGTCCTGGGTGGCATGTACTATCATAGTCTCGTCAGACCATAATGCCTGCTGCTTTTGCAGAGTCAATTACAGCACACATAATGGGCACTGGGGTCGTAGATTCGCCAGTGCAAAGCGTCGGGAAACTGTTTGTGGGCACACAGGAGACGTAACACTGACCTACTTCATGGACCAGGCATGGAGGGGATCCCTCCACACCTGGCGCACAATCAGCCGATACTCTCGACTATAATCGACCTCGTCCGTACTGAGCTGGCCCTCCTTTGATGATGCCTTCATGTATCCACTGTGCTTCCAACATTACAGGACAGTATGGTCCGAGCGATCCACATCGTGGGAGATAGACCACCATGAGATTTTCAGCCCGATTATTAGTCCTCTCTTGAAGTCTGTCAACAGTGTAAGCGACATCTTTGGCATCTTCCCAGCAGTCTTCTCCACTATGTGCATTTGTTTGGTGTTGTTTGGTGTTTTTCGTGTTAATGTGGCTTTAACTACATGCAAGTGTCAACGACCACTAGTCGGTGCTTGCAGCGGCATTGCCGGATCTACATTCAAATGCAAATTCACCAAAATGGGGAGGGGGTTGCTAAGTAGTTAGCCTGCTCGCCTCCCACTAAGGCGAACTGGGTTCAACCCCCAGCTGGGTCACTCCCGGATTTTCGCATGCGGGAGTCACACCGGACGATGATGCTGGTCTGCATTTTTTTTGAGAATCTTCCATTTCGCCCCACCCTTTCATTCCGGCACTGAGCCAAAATCACCTCAATCACCCTCATTGGCTCTTAAGACCTCGCTGTTAAGAGCGATTCATGTCTCTTTACTCACTCATCAACATCGGGACATATGCAAACAAGTCTTTGCTCTAGCCATTTACTTTGTTTCGTAGTCGTCGCATGGTTTCTTCGTGGTGCACTATTTTCATTGTCTGGCAGTGAATGCACAAATAAAAAACACGGGTGGATAGTTTCAATTAATTGTATTTTCCATGCCAAAACCGGCTGATTTCTATGCATCTACTTCGAGTAAACAAACAGCACAATTAATACAGAACAAACTACAGTCCACTGAGCAACGACAGAGTGATACTTAATATAGGGAGAATATATGACTAAGAATTGTGGGATACAAAAAGAAAACTTGTAGTTGATATATTTCCCTAGATGTGATATTTGAGAGGAGGGAATCGACGAAATAACCACTGAGAGTAAAATCACCAAGTTTAAAGCGCTATAAGTAAATGCATGGGGAGTGAGACGAACAAATACCACACGGTGTTATTAATTACTTCTCCTATACGAGTTCGAAAATGTAAACCTTTAATCAAATGGAGTAAGAATACTGCAAGAGTAATGCAATGCAGGCAAATGACTATGGAGTTTATTAAAAATAATACCGACATAAAGAAACACATGCTTAAAGGAAATTGTGTGATGCTCTAAACAAAGTAAAATATGGCCTGGATATGAAAATAATTTCATTATTGATCTACTACACGAGTAGCGAACGTCAAACCCATAGTAAAATAGAAGCGAATGACAATGAGGGTATAGAGGAAGGTACTCACCAGCAATACAGTATGACGCCTAAGCTCCAGACATCCACCTTATTGGTGTAGGACTTCCCTGTATCTGCAGCCCGGATCACTTCTGGTGCCTCGTACGACGGTGTTCCCAGAGATGTACGGAGCTTCGTGTTCCACTCTGCCTTCGACACGCCAAAGTCGGTTACCTTTACGAGGCTGTATACTTCGTCCGATGACAGCAGAATGTTCTCTGGCTGCAGCAAACACAAATATTATACTGGAAGCACTAACTATATTCCATGTCGGCAAGTCCCATTCTCTGTCAGTCATTTGTGACATCTTAATGGAAAATTAATAGGCCTATATTTCTACATTATTATTAACAAACACCATCTATGCAATTGATTAACTACAGAAATTCATTTCTATTACACCATTATTTACCACTGCCTAAGTAATACCAATCTTATCAGCATAGGAACAAAACACATACCTTCATGTTACTTCCTTAACTTATAGTGATTAGAACCCCATTAAAACTGCAAACATGATACAAAAGTGAAAACACTCTGCAAACTGATCACACAGTACAGCCAAATAGCTATATAATCATTGGGAAAGTTTCATCATCCAGGCCATGGCTCGGGACAGAACCTGAACGTTTTCTTATTCCAGTATGGTAATACAACACTGACTGGCAGAGACAAACCTAACTTACAAGAAGAAGAAGCCCAAAAAGTAAACCTACTGCAACAAGACTTTTTCAACCTCGAAATAAAAACAAAGGGTTTGGAAATAAATAACACTTCAAAAGGGAAGAAAACCTAACGCATGTGAAAATATAGTAAATTCCAAACACTGTGCCCTGACTTATCTAGAACTCACTACGACTTAAAACATCATGGAAACACAACGAAGCAGACACTTTCACCCTATGATCTATAATATCAAAAAAAGCTGAATTCATCGGAATAACCAGAGCCGGGAATTAAAGCACAGATTACGGCAAATTGAAATCTGCACAGTCCAGAAGGTGATATTAATCAGAAGTATTTACAAGGTGGCCCATACTCACACAGATAGCAACAAGAGACCAGTGCCAGACACAACCAATATACATCTTCCAATTTCCTCTCCTGTGAAATTGTATTAGAATGAATTAATTGACCCCTAAATGCACACTACTATTCGTGCAAAACCAGCGCCATTCGCGAAATAATTACAACTTTTCCATTATCAAGAAATCTCTTTTCATATTACTGCAATCTTCTTCTTCCTCCTCTAAACTAACTTAGCTCCTCATTGGTGGAGAATAAAAGAAATTTGTGCTGGATTAGAGATGCCGACTAAGGGCCTGATTAAAGTTCAACAACAATCTTGACTCGTGTAGTTCTTTACACACTTATTTGTTCGTGTGTTGCAGAAGAGCATATAGCCGACTTGCATACATCTCAAATTCCAGTCTGAGCTCATGAGTCAAACATGCCTCACATATGAGATATCAGTGCAAATTCTCGTCACTTTTGGCCCAGTTGAAAGAAACTTCCAGCCCTCGTCTATCCCACCATAAATCCTCCTTCAAGTGAAATAAGCATGAAAATAAACTTATAAGCTGCCCGAAGTTTTCCCCTTATGCGATGCTTATTTATACGCTGTTGAAGTTGTATGCTAGTGTGTTACAACTAAGCAGCCGTACTGGAGATACACAACTAATTTATTTACATTGAATAGCCTTGCAAGTGCTATATGAACTCACTAGTTCTGAATTTTCTCTAAATCTGTGTTATTCTTGGGTTTGTGAAATGTGAATTTGGCATGTAAACACGCCTTGGAATTACTATATATTTTTATTTATTCAGCGACGAATGAAAAATAATATTAATGGATGAAAATGCTCACGATCCGGGCCATTTGAGTCCAGAGGTGCATATTCCCGAAAGTAACAGTTGTTTGTGTATTCGTATATACTGTGGATGCATATGTGAAAGATAAATGTCGCACAATTATGGCGTGTATAGTGATATTTTATCTGCGTAAGTTTGTAAATGAACAATTAGAGTGTGTTTAATTTTTGCAAGTACGGTTGCGATTACTAACCTGCCGTGAAGTTAAGGTCTAACCAGTTAAGTCGCGAACTCCTTAGAGGTACAGGTACTTTTATACAACTGCAGATACGCATTTTTATAAATGCCGATTTGCTATTTCAGTGTAGGAGTTTATGGAATTCATTTATTAGTAGCTAAGACTGTGAAATTATGTAGAGTGAAGGTAAACAAAAATGTGAACAACTGATCCAAGCATGTTCCAAACATAACATTTAACTTTCCTCGTAATAAAGTTGCTGTTTGCCGGGCATTAATAGCAAATGACCTCGTAAACCAATACAAGGCTAACCTTATAAAAAAACGTTACTCTTACAATTTTTTCTCCCTAAGCCAGCAGAGTTGCAGTTACAAACAAGAAATCAGCTGTTTATCACCACAAGAATATACAACCAAATCAGTTCTCGTATATTTAACAGCTAATGAATGTGGCCTTCCTGATTTGCATTTTCCATTGTTTCTCGAACTGACTTCAGGCAATTTCTGGGATGATTAATTAATAAAGGCAATAATCAATTCCTTCCTTGTATTCCCTTCATTGTGCTCTTGGTGTACCATTCTCTAATGAACCTGCTGTCAAGATAAGTTAAATAAATAAAGTTTACTCGTGTATTTAGATGGTGATGTATTTAATTGTAGGCTGTAATCATTACAGTAAATTACCAATGTGTACATTTGATTATTTCCAAAAACTACACTATTTGAAAAACTGGAAAACTTCCAGTGATTTTCTTTTAACACTATTTCACCCTTCCTCAGGGCTTTTTAAGTTCTAATCTTGGCGGCAACTAATTGGAAATACACTTATTTTAAGATTTATTATGAATCACAGGTAATTAGAATAAAGTGTGCTTCGTGAATCAGTGAATACTGCAGCCGTTACGCCACCACGGCTTCCACCATCTTAAGAAGGGAGGAGTTGGGAGAGGTCCAGGTGGTTTGTAACAACCATAGTGTGAGGGTGAAATATGCAGATATGGAGCAGCACTGAAATGCAAGGGTGGGGGAAAACAGGAAAGCCTCGAGAAAATATGCCAGCCAGCAGCATCAATCAGCACAATTCCTATATGTGAAAATATGCGAGACTCCTCTCAGGGAAGAAAGATGGATTTACAATGGCGCCCACCGCTGCCCCCCCCCCAACCCTCCCTTAGGAAGGGAGAAGAGAAACCTCATTTCATCAATAAATTATATTTGAGCAAAATCAAGTACAAAATTGAATTTAAAAAAAATGATTGTAACAATTAATATAATTTTCTACCAGCTTATCATATAACTGGTTTCTGAATTGGAGGGACAGTATTTGACACATCTACATTTTATTTTTGTAAAATTATAGTTACTTGTTACTTTCTTAGATACCAGTACACACTGGAAGTTGTCAAATCTAATAAATAGGCTGTAATGTACCTACATACATATATGGATACATAATTAAGAGATGGATTTGCAGACAAAAATACAGAAAAGAAAATTAAATTAAAGAAAATTATAAGGGAAGTCACGTATACATGTAAATGGCATTTGAAAACTTTTGCAGTACACATACTCAATTTAAAACATTGGTAAGTATTTTGACAAGCTGATGATAATGTTTGCAATAATGATATCATCACCCACAGTTTCAAACAATCGCCAGGTCTGCAGTAGTGACATATGAAATCAATAATAAATTGTTTTGGATATACACTATTGTAGCAGAGTTTAAGTTGCAGGAAATTTGAATTATACATACAAACACACAAAATCAAACAGGAATAGTTGTCAACAGGTACATGAACACGCAGAATTCTGCAGAAGGAATCGTCTATTTGCAAGAAGACCACTGTGTTTGTCTGGTTTTGTTGTGTCCATCATTAGTTTTTTTTTTGTTTGTTATTTCTGCTTACTAACTGAATTCCTTCTACAGAGTTCTCTGTGTTCTTCACGTAGGCCTACCTATTGGCAACTATTCTTGGCTGGTTTTCTGTGTCTGTATGTTCGTATATGTAATTCTAGTTTCTTGTGATATGAGCTCTGCTGCAAAGGCAAGTGTCCAACAAATGTTTCATTTAATATATAATATTCGTATAGGCCTACATGAATTATAAAACGTAAGAAATTTTAGCTCAAGGGCAATCTGTTTACGAGAATCAGTGTTTAGTTAAACAATCATAAATCATAGTAACAGTTTATGGTAAGAAAACATGTCAAAACTGTGATATCTCGCATGTGTAACAACCCCGACTGTAATAGCTCTCCCAAGTAGGCAGTGATTGCCCTTATTTTCATCTTGGACATAACAGTTACAAACACGGATTAATCAGCTGATTCCATAGTCATCATTCCATAGTACATTTTACATTTTACAGACGAAAATGAAAGTAAACGTGGGTTGAATTACTTGGCGTAAAAACGTATTTCTAAACACTATGTATTTGCGAAGGTCCAAATTAATACTATGAGGCACTGCTTAAATATCTTGTTTCTCTCAAGATAGATTTGTTTCTGGAAATGATTTATACAGATAAAATATGAGCCTCCCTACTTAAATAAAAAATGCAAACACAACAGACTAATGATTGTGTTTCTCCAATGCCGTGGTTGCTAGGCAACGCAAGAGGAAATTATGTCGACTTCAACAGTGTATTGTCACCTCCCAAAATTGATATCTTAAGAGCCACCTGGACACCATGGTTACTTCGAGAGTTCTTCCGTTTCACACCCTCCCGCCTCCCCCTTCCGCAGCCTTAAAAGTGGCCAAGAGCGCAGGTGTACTCAGTCAATATATCTATTAACTAAGGTGACGAAATAGTATTACATTGGACACAATTTTGGAAGGATCTGTGTTCGATTCCCAATCCAGGTCCCCCATTTTCATTTTTCTATGGATTTTCTAACGCAAGCCAAAGCTGATACCTGCCTCGTTTCTACTCGCCCGAACAACTTGTATCGTCTATAATAGTCCCAGGGCCGACGAGCACTATGCATTACTAGAATACCTACAATACCCATTCATTACTCGGAAAACCGAGAACGAGGATATCATGGTCACAATAAATGTATAATTACAGTTTTAAAAAGAGATATAAATATTTTCTCGTGGATGGACACATGCACAAAAGTCGGACGAACACATTTTCCATGTGGATGTATGGTCGCAACGTTTCGCTATCTGGGCCAGCTTCTTCAGGCGGCGAGGCACTGTAGTCTGGTAAGCGTTAGTTGGCAAACAGTGAACTAAGCAGCCAGGAGGCGAACTAGAGTAAGGCGAGAAATTTGAAATGTGGCGGATGGGTTATATTATGTTTAAGCGAGGTTGCTGTCGGGATTTGGTGATGTATTGGTGGGCCATTTCCCAGCATCGTAGTTCTGCACTGTTATGAGAAGGTGGTACAGCTCTCACCAATCTTATTTTGTAACAGGTGTCGAAATTATAGTTGTGAGATTATATGTGTGCTGCAAATGGCTTCTTCTGTAAATTTTTTGTTTGGTAGAAGTTTGGTGCATAGAACAAGAACTGCAATGTGGAATATTACAAGGATGTGACCCTTTGGGGGTGGTGATATTACTGACACTGACCTTGGGAGAAATTTGGGGTGCACCAGTTTGTTTCTGAGGATGAACGTCCATTTGAATACCAATCTGTGTGATTTGGGAAACAAGTTTTGAGTGAGAGGGGAAGAGGCCAGAATTTTTAAGTCGGCAATTCAGGATGGTTCTGAGTTTTCCCATGCCCTTGTGATAAGAGACGACCAGAGAGATATCTGAGTTACTGATCTTTATTTGGGTTTCTGTGTCATACTGTGTCTTTTTTTTTAACAAGGAATTTGGCATAACATCTATCGAGGAAGCTTTGGCTATTAATCACACTCCTTGTTTAGGTCAGTTTGAGTGGTTCAAATATGATCAGCTCTGGTGGTAAGACTATGCGGCAGAGATTGCTTAGGATGGTGTGGACTTTGAGATGCTAGAAACTTTTGAATATGGTCATAGAATTTTGCTGTAGGGTCTTCTGGCAGGAGTTGGAAGAAGTACAAGTCCTTCAACCGGTTTTCTGCATCAAGTGTGTAGTCATGTCTATTAAGAATTATTGGGTGGAGCCTTTGTTTGTTGGCAGTATAGCTATGTCCCGTTTACTCAGGACGTATTTGGCCTAGCCAGTGAAACATCAAGACCGCGTATCCACGTGGAAAGTGTTTCCATACGACTTTTGTGTGTGTGTTTCTGTCTTTCCACTAGTAATACTCTGTGAGTACTTGAATTTTCTGACTCCTTTACAAATGTAGTTAGTGCCTGGCGGCCTATTCCTTCCATATCTAAGTGTACAGATTGGCTGACTGGCGTATGTTTACTTCATTCGCTTGGAATAAAATCTATAAGTAAGTAAGTAGAATTTGACAAACCAGCTTGCATGTCGGTAATTACCTTCAGAAGTAAAGCAATTAACAGAAGTAAAACAATTTCAACAATGGCACTTGTAAAGTACTTAGAACATAAAATAAACCTCTCTGGCATGACATCTGTTTGTCTCTACTTATAAAGTTGGGGTAACTTGTCTGAACTTCATTAAACTCATGCTGTAGCCATCTGTCTTCTTAAACTCATTCTGCTGAATAGGGTCAAGGATTTCATGGTTACGAGCACAGCATCCCTGACTAGCTCCATTGTATAATAATCAGTAAATGTAAGAAACAAAAACATTCTTGGCGAAACTGAATCATAGATGCAATGGATATGAAGCATAATGTTCGCCATGAAAGCCATCACTCAAAATATGTGGGAGTATAATTCTTCAACATTTATTCTGTATGAGTGCATATCTCCAGCCACTCATATCACTCCCATTAACTAACAAACACATGATCAAGGTCTTCCATTAAAAACGTAGACACACAATCATGAACGTGACCTACCTTGAGGTCACGATGAGCAATGCCCAGGTCGTGCAAGTAGTCGACAGCGAGTGCTATCTGGTAGAAGAAGAACTTGGCGATGCTCTCGATGAGACCAGACGATCGACGTATTCTGGCCGACAAGTCACCACCTTCCATGTATTCCAGAACTATGTACAGGCTATCAGGGGTGTCAAATTCTTCTTCCATATGTATCACGTAAGGCTGCAGAGATGAGAAAAAAAATTATAGTTTGCTTTCTTGTGTTGTACTTTTAATTACTGGCCAATTTTAGCAATGTAAATATTTCATCCTGGTGTTTTCGGTATGGGTCAAACTGACAGTAGAATTTAGGGGAACTATATCTAACAACCAAAAACCAAGAGTAGATTAACAGTTCCCAAAAAATCTAATGGTATTATTTGTATGTCATACAGCAAATAGCAGGAGACATAAACGTAACTAAAAATCATCATCAGTGCAACTCAGTAATCGGAATGTTTACTAATCATAAATATACGTAATTAACTCTCTTATTCCATTATTTTTCTCCACGTAAAAACTTCAAGGAATCGTAATGTACTTTTTTTTGCGAAGCTTAATGAGATTAGCTGTTATGTTATTTGAAAATAATTAAAACTATGCAAAACTACCTTAAGATCACCTATGACTAATATAACAATCTGAACATTTATATTTTTCCAAAGACTTACATGACTAACTGTTGTCAAAATTTTTTTCTCAGTTTCCGCATATTTCTGTTGCTTTGGCCGCTTGAATATTTTCTTCAATGCATACTTCTTCCCAGTTTTCTGCGAACAATTACAATTACCCAATATTAGGTACATAACACAGCAAAAAAAATGCTAAAGAGCTACGAATGGCTTCTTTCTATTCGAGAATAAAAGCTCAAGGAATTTTCTGCAGCTCTATTATTTTATTATGGGAAGTACGTGCATGTGTGTGACAAACATCCCACGAGCATCACATCAATCATAACATTTTAAAACAACGAATGAGTGTCATCGAGTACATTTGCATAGGGCCTCTATCTTAAAGATATTCCCTGTCATTCCTGAGACATTCTAAGTGTCACTCAGAGTCCACAGTGGATAGAATAAGGGTGGTGCTATACCACCATCCAGATACGGAGTGCATGCTTGTAGGGTCGATGATCAACACCTGTATTGAAAGGGATTAATAGTTACACACAAAAATATTATGACTGTTGACAAATTGAAACTGCTATGCTCTTTGGTGTCGCATAAGTATATAAGGTGTTTCTAAATTCGACCGACAAACTTCGGCTCCAGGTTAATCACGAAAACAAAGAATACATATATGCGGCCTATGTTCGAAAGTGAATCCTAAATGCGGCACATATCTCTGAAGTTGGAAGTGAAGCACTACTTTATTACAAGCATTGGAGAGGGAACATTTGAGTCCTCACCGAATCTGATACCACTAGGAATCAAAAGTATAGCACCAGTGTCCAATGTCATTGCAAACTTGAACATGTAAAACACTGCTTTACGGTTTAAAGTAGACTCTTCTATAACCTACTTCTAGGAACTAGTAGAGCTGACTGTAGCTTCGAATATGCATGCCATGACTGAAGCTCAATCAGCTTCCCCATGCCTTTATATAGGCTGGTGGCTATCTTGGATTACTTTAACCAGCACAGCACTTGCTATTTTAAACTTTGTATTTGCACATTCCACCGATTTTCACCATATATTTGTGTGACATGCACCTTACTGTCGTTTTTTCCGTCCCCATTACGGGATTGATGTAATACTCTCTTCTTAATTTATACTTGATTTTTATGAATGATGGATATTTCGTCAGTTCTTCACTTTCAGCATACCACACTAGTTCCGTTAAGGTACGTGGCCAATTCGTATCAGGCCGCATATGATAGACCTTACAATTGCTTCCGGAACAGGGTTCAACCTCTTCATAGGTGTATTCTGGACATATTAACGAGAAGTTCCGGTGCTTTTCTCTGTTGCACATTTGGATTTGTACAGTATTGACGTCTACTCGAAACCACACTTTTTTATACCCGATTTATACTCAGGTACTCGATTTATGAGCTAAACCTCTCCATTGCGATGAGAACTACAAACTGAATTACGCTCGCGAGGTGTTCCTGTATTTATACAACTACCCCCCCCCCCCTTTTGCAACAAAGGCTGTGATAACCGCTGAAATATTACTTTTACATTGTCAACTGGAGACTCGGCCAGACTATCCCCCCCTCCCTCCTCACCGACCCCGTCAGTCACCATCGACAATTTAAGCATAAATTTAGAATTTTCACCTGGGGGATGAATGATGATTTATAACCATACATTTGATGTAGCTTTTTGACTGAAGGACCATTGTACTCTTATTGTAAATATATTATTTTACCATTCCATACACTTGCTAGAATCCTTTTTTGATTTTCTCCACACAAAAATATCTCATGTTCTCATACTCCATATACCCACTCTCCCAGACCAATACATGGTGATTCTTTGTAAACTAAAAGTTTGTCTTATACTATTGGTTTAAATATTTACAGTCAAAAGGTGGTTTGACTCTGCATACTGTTTTGTGGACTTGCATGTCAGTAATATCCATTTCTTTAATGATGAACGTATTTGGTGCTTGGAAACTTCGAATATTACAGAACATGTGTACTCATCAACTGTTGATGAGTAACTGATTCACATTAGTAATTTAACTAATCTATCTTGTACATTCTAAGACACTTATCTGTCATGAATAATTAATGCATATGAGTATTTGGGGGAATGTTTTCATTTGCACTTATTTCAATTTGTGAATCAATAACATTTTTAGTAATGCTATCATTTTAATTGCTAACAATAAAAAAGAATAGAGATGCCATACTTTTAAATGTTTCATGATTCAATATTGGTGCAGTCTTTTCCATAAAATGTTTCCTGAAGCTGTTTGTACATACTGTAACAAATGAGGTACTCCCCACTTGCGAAATGGATGTTAAAGTCCGTGTATGGATATGCTACACTGTTGAAGAATAGTTTTATGATTTTAATATTGTAATGGTAGACCCATGGTCTGTCTGCGCTTAACTGGTTTTGTCAGTTTGTTTGTAAACAAATTATGTATCTAGAAACTTGATTTCACACTCTAGACTCCAATGTCTAAATGCAAGTTCTAGATTCTTCCTTTTTTCTATATATATATATATATATATATATATATATATATATATATATATATATATATATAAGAAACTGTACATGTTCGCGAGTGTTAATGTCAATATTTGATATCAACCATTCTACACTGCTTAGTTCTAAAGTTATGCCTTCCTCGTCATTGACCGCATTGTATATAGTGTTCAAGTGTGCAATACTATAGTGTGTCTCACCCTTAGATTGCAGTGGGTAGCTAATCAAACAATTTTATATTTATACACTACTATACCATTTGACAATTTTTGTTACATAATTTTGTAGATATGAACTTATTCTGCCAAAACAACATAAGCTGTTGGTTGTTGATAAGTCTAGCCATCTGGAAACAGCGGTGTGTCATGCACTCTTTACTGCACCCTAAGAGTGAGATGCACTATAACTAAAATAATTAATTCTTGTTTGGCATTTGCTATAATGTGATTATAGTCTTCAGTGAAACCCAGTATCATACTTAGTGGTATGACATTTTCGTATTTTCCACCTGGATTTATTTGTAGTTTGTAATTGTCAGCGCGACTCCAGCTGTACATACTCCCTGCATTAACATAATTTGTAGTTAGTAAGAGATAGTTTTTTATTGTAGATGGGATGCCCACATCTCAAGTTTGGTCGATTTCAACCCCATTCAGTAAGTAGGCGATTCTGTATATCAAATGAAATGAACAATTTTTAATTATTCCCATAGTTACTGGGTTAATACCATTCTGCTGTCTTTTTAATTATTATTCCCATAGTTACTGGGTTAATACCATTCGGCTGTCTTTTTAATTATTCCCATAGTTACTGGGTTAATACCATTCGGCTGTCTTTTTAATTGTTCCTGTAAAGCGCAAGGCCGATTTCGACAGCAAAGTTTAAAATCGTGATTTGTATAGGAAGGTGTATTTCTGACGGGAACATATATGGTCCAGCTCGGAATAGTTCATAAACATCTATGCCAGTTTGGTGAGAGCATCATCGTATGTTACAAGATGCTCGACATTAAGTATGTCATCCATTCCTATTAACTTTGTATCCTAGTTAGCTTAAAAACAAATTGTTGCCTCTTTTTAATTGTACAGAGTTCCTAATTGAAGTGAGTGTTTTATGATCCCATTTATGTCTTTTTAATAGACATGTTCTTAACTGAAATGCCTACTTTACATATTTGAATACAATATACAATACCCATTTTTAATGCATTACACACAGTGCAAGTGTTTATATACGAATTGTTTTTCTTTAAATGTAATGGCATAGTAATTTCTTCATTTTTTTAAATAATATGTTTACTGTTTTGGTCGACAATTGTAACAACCATTTTATCAACACGATTAACTATTACTGAAAGATAAATTAAAGTATTTGGTTTTTCAATCATCTTATATCCTTGAGTTACAGCATAAGTGTATTCATGTGTTTGTTAGTTTCCCATCTAAATATGAACCTCCTATAATATTTACATTTGCACGACATACACTAACTGACAAAATATGAACTTTTGTTATGATTCGTGTAATTTATTAGCAGGATACACTTTCCACTGGTAACCTAGCATAAATATAATTGGATCGCTTTCCGTGACATCAATATTGATATTACTATGCATTATGTTAGTTAAAGTGTTTGGATTTCCCTGTAGTCGGAAATATACATTTTTACATAATGCTACTTAGTAAATGTTTCCAAGTCGTCGAGTTTGTATTGCCCGACTGGTGTCACAATCCTAACGTATCATCGCCAATGTTGAATGTGAATGATAGATCATGTGTATTAATATTTGGTATGCTGTTAAAAGTTACAAATTCAATTAAACTTATTTGCCAGTCACTATCTAACTTCAAAACTGGAAAATAAACTAAACACATTTGTGGCAAGTTTCCACTTAATATCAGCATAATTGACATGTTACTATTATATTTTACATAGTGCGTATCTTATTTATAGTTCGGAATATTAAACATAAATGTCAACAATTATATTTATTTGGCAATTGTTTGGTTTTGTAAATGTATTTGAATTGCGTATTCTTTAAATTGTTGCATAATTCTATTGGAAGACATAAATCACCAAAATTATCATAATAAATAGATTGATTTACATTTTTAATTAATGCAATCCAATGTATTCCTTCATTTTGTTTTGAATCTAATTTGACAACCATACATTCTTTAACAACTGGTTTTCTCAGTAAATAATTTCTCATATATAAAAATTGGAAGTATGGAATCTTCAGTTTCTTTGAATACACAAGGATGTCTTTGTTTGTAAGTATGTAATTTGGCAGACTGTTTAAGATCTTCTGTGCTTCTTTCCATGTTTATTGGTTTTTCTGGATCGCTTTGTTCTGTGTTTTGGCTTTCATATACCCATATATCTTTTAACTTTTGTTCGCATAACTTTGTCTGCAAACCAAGCACCATGCTTTTAATCTGTAGACGTGCATTGATTCTTCCAAATATTCACCACTGTATCTGCTATAATTGTCTCTGCTATATGTCTTGGTTATAAATTGTCTCTGCTATATGTCTTGGTTATAAATTGTCTCTGCTATATGTCTTGGTTATAAATTGTCTCTGCTATATGTCTTGGTTATAAATTGTTCATTTGAGCCTAAACTATGTCATACTCTTTACAGGCATTATCTAAAGGATTTATTCCTTGATCGTTACATGTTAAATGTTTTGCAAGTTTTGTTACTGAACCACAGTAATTTTATTTTGGTAAATGCAATTCAAATGGCAATTTATTAATCAGTGTGTTGAAAACTCCTCGACCTTTTTTGATTCATGTAGTATGGGACATTGTTTAAGACTGAATGTGGACCTATATATAGGTATTATATATAGTTTATACATCAGTATGAAGGTTGTAAAACCAGGTGTGCATCTTTCAGTAATTGTATCTAAAAATGAAAACATAATTGAACAAATGCAATAACCTGGAATTCTTTTACCATCGAATAAACATTGCATAGTAAGCATCCTTTCTTCATGTGGAAAGACTTGTGTTATTATGTCACTATTAGATCATCCGAATGGAGATAATTTTGAAAATGTATATGCATTTTCCAAAACAATACAACAGGAGAAAAATAAATTATTAGTGAATATTAATTCATCAATTGAAGTAATGCAATATTTCAGCAATACAGACGCAATCGTATCTCCAAATGAAGCATTACGCAATTCAGTATTGATTTTTGATGATGTTCAGAGTGAAATCCAAAAGTATGTTAGTTTTGGCAGACATTCAAGCATTCATTGTTTTTATCTATTGCAAAGTTACACTCATATTACAAAACATAATGCGAATATGTTAATGATATTTAAAATGGATACATTAAATCTACAACATATTCACAGTGACCATACTATAGGCGATATGTCTTTTACAAAGTTTAAATAAATATGTTTTTACTCTTGGAAAGATAAATACAGACTTCTGGTAATTATTCTTGCAATTCCCCTATACGAAGGCAGCTATCGTTGTGGATTTGATATGTTTATACTTCCTGACAAAGGAAATTAGTGTTTCAAAATTCGGTCGTAGCGGTATAATAGGAAGTCATTACAACGCGTGCTAAAATGTTTATACTGCCGTCATTGTGAATAAAGTTTCTGGTACATTTAAAACATATAAATAAATATTGCCTACTTCTTCGCTGAACTTGGTAGGAATCGGTTAATTGTTTGCCAAAATATGACATAAAAACTTTACTCTTTAAGTGAGGCTGTCTTACAAAATGGCGGAGAATAGAGGCTCTGTATAGATGAAGTTTATGGCTGTAACAGATACCGCCAGCACACAAGTAATGTTGAAATTTGTTTCGTTGTTTCGTATATATAGTACAATGAGCTAAAATTGTTATATGGCCGCCATTTCGAAAGTAAGTGTCTGACCTACGAAAAACATGCCTGTTACATTGCCTGTCACAGGTAAATTGTTTCACGAGATGTGACATAAAAGTTTACTTATTCATGTGGAATTACCTTAGAAAATGGTGGACAAATGAGGCTCTGTGCTTACACATTTTATAGCTGTTGTATATACTACCAGCAGGTAAGTTAAGTTGGAATTTAATACATGGTTTCGACGTTATAGTTTACAATCCATAATTGCTATACGACCACCATTTTGAAAATAAGTGCCCTACTCCCTTAAAATATGGAAGTTTATATCGCTTGCCGTAGTACTACCTGTTTACCAAATATTGGTAGAAATCGGTGAATTGTTTCCCGAGATATGACAAACAAACTTCATTACTTCGAGTAGCACTATCTTACAAAATTACAGGAAATCGGTGAATTGTTTCCCGAGATATGACATACAAACTTCATTACTTCGAGTAGCACTATCTTACAAAATTACAGGAAAAAGTGACTATTTTCTGGAATGTATGATGTTTGTAACATATTATTTCAGCATTCAAAATTTGGTCGAAATTACCTCAATCGTATAGTAGATATACTAAATAAATCTACAATATTTGTGTGGCCGCATTTTTGAAAATTTGTATAATAAATTTTATTCGCATATATCTATATAACCCACCATAGTTTATTTTTACTGCCAAATTTGGCGATAGTCAGTTGATTAGTTTTCAAGATATAAATTACAAACTTTATTTTTTCATGTGGTACTATTTTTCAAGTGGCGAGCCAACAACAATATCCATCTCCATATTCTGTTGTTCTATGATGCACTGTCAACATACAAAATTCGATCTTTAATAGGTTAATGGTTCCCGAGATAAGGCATAGCACCCTGAATATTAAAATGACCGCGATTTTGAAAGAAATTAGACGCAGTAGTTTTAAACTATAAATATCGGATATCTTTACTAAGTACTATGTGTTTACCGAGTTTGGTGAAATTCAGTTCACGCATTCAAAAGTTTGTATACAGTATTCAAAAGTTGCATACAGACACACATACAGGAAAGTGATCTCATAAGCATTCTTCTCCTTAGGAAAGTGCTCTAATAACCGGAGTAGAGAGGTACCTAAGCATTTTACATATACATACGGGCACACATTGGCATGATATATAGAATACGATTTGAAATACACTGTATTCAGAAAAGAACTTAAGAACTTAGTTCTTTGGTAAGAATTGGGTCAAACATGTTCCTCAGCTCTCACGAGGTTTTGAAGTCAATATGCGACAAGTTATGTGGAACTTGATATAACTTAACTAAAGTAATAATTCAAACCACACCTACTTTGTGGAACATGAGAGTTACCACGCCAAATCCACCTTCCCCTATTTTCAAGGATGCAACGTACTTCTCCTTGATTTCCTTTGGGAACTCCGCAGTCTCTATGGCCTCGTTGTCCAGGTACAAAAAAACTGTGAACAGTAACTACATTTCTCACTAACATTTACGGAAGATCTATGTCAAATTTCTTAGCTGAAAACATCAAAACAAAAATTTTTATTATCGACTATGGACATCGTCATTGCCTTTTCATGTATAAATACATTAAATTTAATATCGTAATTAGTCAAAATGAAGGAATGATTCGTTTTAAAAATACAATTGCTTCTATTTATGTCACTTCTGTGTGAAACACTTTTGAATGAGTAAGCATACCTTTGGCCTCCGGTCGGATGACGGCCAAGATGTCGTTGTGCTTGAGAATATATTTCTCCTGCTGATTGATGATCTTGGTCTTGTTGATGAATACATCGCATCCCGTGATGGCCTTCAGCAGAACCTCGTTGTCCTTGCGCTTGACCTTGAAGAGATGCGGGTCGTGTGCGAGTCTGGAGAACTGTTCCGAGGTCACCTTGCCGCCGATATGGTCCTCGCAGATCACCACGTCATCCTTCTTATCCATGCCGACCACATAGGAGCGCTCCTTCAGGGCTGTGGACAGACACCGCGCCATCCATCACTGCTGTGTAGCGCTCTCAGATCACTCCACTCCTACCAGCGTTTAGTACACTTTTATCACAATGCCGATCTTACCCTTTCATTCATTGCGGCTTTAATTAATGGTTTCAAGTGTTGCAATCAATATTATTTTGGTTCGTGCTGTACTTACTCTTATTGAACACTTGCTTAATTTATGCAACGAAATATGTGCTTGAGGCGCAAGAAACATGGGGGAAAATACAGACAAACCAGAGCCGGTAGAAATGTCCATACATCAAATTGCCTACAGGGAAGCAACATACTTCAATAGGCCATACTCCTAGTGGTATACAGTTCTTGTTATTGATTTCCTTCATCTGCAACGAATCCACAATAGTGGGCACAGGGACTGAAAGGGCTAATTTCCAAGAGAGAAAATGTGGCATTAATATATCGTAAATAAAAAAATTAATTTAGTATAGAAATTAAAAAAAAAAAAGGAAAAACAGTAATTAGAAATTTGGAAACCACAATCAAAACTATACTACTGATAGAAATAGCGATAACTAGATCCCCCCCCCTGGAATGAATACAATACAAATCTGCACCACTCTGCTTTCCAGAGGACCAGCAATAGTGAGCCTAGAAGGCCTCAAGCATTCGCCTGCATCATTTGAATTAGTAAATATTCCACTAATTTACTTAGTTCATGTGAAGCAGCCCTACAGGAAGCAGAGTGGAGCATATTTGCATCTGATCAGTTTTCTGCAGCTACTATCATTTGGTGCAATAAAAAAAAACATAAACAAACAACATGTGTGCAAAATGGCAACACGGAAATATAAGAAAATAAAATTCATACCTCCCAATAATGATTTATAAGCAATAGGAATAATCGATAACGTAACATAGTCGATCAATTTTATTTGTTCTCGTTGCCATGATTAAACTTAATGAAAATGGCATAGTAGCAGTCGGCAGTTGAAGTAAAGTCCCATGCTATTAATGTAACCAGCTTCAACTCTCCCCCCCCCCCCAACGCATGCAACATATTTTTTCCAGCATGTGAGTAAGTAGAGATCGCCCACCCCTTTTTTTTTTCGCTCTTCCTAACCCAACCAAAAATATGGGATTTAGTGGACTACAATGTAATCTTCGACATATATTTTGTGACAAATCTTTGCACATCCTGCTGTATTTTTAGTAAAACTGCACTATCAACCCAAATTAGTCTCATAAACTTTCCGGTACATCCGATGGTTTTGTCTTTACAAAGATTATATTTTTATATCGAATATCTGATTATAAAACTGGTTTCTTTTTGCAGCCTTACTACTGTTCCGAGTTATTATTCCAAAAAAATCTACCCTGTGATGCATTTTCGCCCAAAATATGTTACAATTTCATCCTTTATTTCTTTCGGATCAGGGGAACTGGCAATGTCGCCATAGAGATAAAGCCTGGTGTCATTCTTAAAACTGACTGATCTACGAGAAGCTGGAAAACATATTTTGAACAGTATTTATATATCAAATGCCACCACTAATAAGAACAATTTTATACTCTGCTACCAAATTCAATACTCGTTTACACATCGTATATGTAGTAGAACTGAAAATTACCAGAACTCACGCCACACTGTTTTTCTTCCAAAGATATAAGGCTATACAGGTTAATTGAAATTCATTAACAGATATGCAATTAAAATACGTGAATTTCAAATGCAAACCAGAATTTGAGCATTATTTTTAACTAACATTATTAAGTGCTGTAGAATTTTTTTTGTAACCTTGGAAATACTATTCGGTCTTTTCTCAAGACACATACCAGCAGTAATCAGTAAATAATTAATTGGCTAGTAGTTATATAATTCTATAAATTTGTTAATTGTAATCTGTATCTTTTAGGGTTATTAACTCTATACTACTATTATAATACGAGTAAACCTAGTGGTTGGACATTATTTTAACTCTAGGCAGACACACTATTACAAAAGTGTAACAAAGATAACAGAAAGCAGAATGTTCATAGTTGCCGCTCTCGTATATGGTTGGAATATTTTCGAAGTTTTACACGCCGTAAGAAATAAATCGCGAAGTTTAGTGATTTAAGAGAGACTTTGGTGTTTATTATTCATTTTACACACATATCTCCAATCTATCTCTTAAAACAAAAGAAAATCTCTCGTTTGCTACTTTTTTTCCTGTGCATTTTGTTTTACAATGTTTTACGTAGAAAATGTATCCAGTACAAAGAGTTTATGATTGCGCCATGGTTAGAAAATATCAGTGAGTTGCCAGTAAAATTGTGAAATAGTTACAGTTTTCCAGCGACGAAGAGTTTACTTTGAATGTTTTTCGGCCGCGCGAAGTGAGCACGCTGTTTACACTTAGAAGCTGAGGGAGGGAGCATGGAGGAGATAAGGTCGAGATTCCTGTGTTTCTCCGCGGCTCTGTCCAGTCCAAGTTACTGTATGGAGGAGCGGCAGTCGTGCTCAGCTGCAGTAAATCACTGAGGCGGTGCGTGTGTCGATAGAATCCAGCAAATAATTATCTCTGGCGACAAAATTGAGCTCTTACCAAGTAATATTGTATTGATAAAGGAAGATAGCATCAATTTACAGTCAATGATATTCCAGAAACTTCGAGTAAATAAAATATTGGGCAAACTATGAGAATCTAGTGAGTACTGGCGCCCGACAGCACAGTCTCACGCAACATCACTGACATGTATTGTGTGCGCATGTTGATGTCATATCGATGTAATAAGTTCTACAAAAGGTAAACATTTTTGTAATTCCCATTACCAAATTCAATGTATCAGGATTGAACTACCATAAAACTTGACACAGTCCGACGTATATTATCAATATGATTTAAGTGTATTATACGCCATTATTGCAGTTAACTGTTAACAAGCGAGGTGCTGCTGTGGCAATACATTGGACTCACATACGGGAGGACCCAAATTGAATTCCCAAACTTGCCACCCTTAGCAGTTTCCCATGGTTTCTCTATATTGCTACCGGCATATTCTATAATGGATACTAGCTACAGGCTATGTCCGCTACCTTTCAATTCCTAATTCTTTGAGCTACTGCTCGCATTTTTAATGACCATGCTGTCAATGATTGAACCATAAATCCAATATTACAAGATAAATGCAGCCGTACTTCTCTCCTGTACAATCTTATACAAGGGCTCGGGCATGAGCCGGTATACCAGACGCTATATGAGCCGCCATGGAAGAATCATATTACAAGACAGCAGTTCTCGTACTAGCATATGACACACTAGATACGTGCGCAGTAGTGGTTCTTAGTAAACATGAATCTCATTATTAGAACTGCTACCATTATGTAACTTGCGTAGGCCTATGAAAGAACTAGCTAGCACATCTTAATATGGCTATATTACTGTTCACCTTTTACATAAATTGACTGCATATTAGTCTAGTTTCATTCATATTACACTACAGCAGTTCTCGTACTAGCATATGACACACTAGGTAGGTGTGCAGTGTGAAGTTCGTAGTAAACATGAACCTCATTATTAGAACTGCTATCAGAAAGTAACTTGTGTAGGCCTATGAAAGAACTAGCTAGCACATCTTAATATGGCTATATTACTGTTCGCCTTTTACATCAATTGACTGCTTATTAGTATAGTTTCATTCATATTACACGACAGCAGTTCTCGTACTAGCATATGACACACTAGGTAGGTGCGCAGTGTGTGATTCGTAGTAAAATATGAACCTCATTATTAGAACTGCTACCAGCAAGTAACTTGCGTAGTCCTATGAAAGAACTAGCTAGCACATCTTAATATGGCTATATTACTGTTCGCCTTTTACATCAATTGACTGCTTATTAGTATAGTTTCATTCATATTACAAGACAGTAGTTCTCGTATTAGCATATGACACACTAGGTAGGTGCGCAGTGTGTGGTTCGTAGTAAACATGAACCTCATTATTAGAACTTCTATCAGAAAGTAACTTGTGTAGGCCTATGAAAGGACTAGCTAGCATATCTTAATATGGCTATATTACTGTTCGCCTTTTATATAAATTGACTGCTTATTAGTATAGTTTCATTCATATTACACTACAGCAGTTCTCGTACTATAATATGACACACTAGGTACGTGCGCAGTGTGTGGTTCGAAGTAAACATGAATCTCATTATTAGAACTGCTACCCGTATGTAACTTTCGTTGGCCTATGAAAGAACTAGCTAGCACATCTTAATATGGCTATATTACTGTTCGCCTTTTACATCAATTGACTGCTTATTAGTATAGTTTCATTCATATTACACGACAGCAGTTCTCGTACTAGCATATGACACACTAGATACGTGCGCAGTTGTGGTTCTTAGTAAACATGAATCTCATTATTAGAACTGCTACCAGTATGTAACTTGCGTAGGCCTATGAAAGAACTAGCTAGCACATCTTAATATGGCTATATTACTGTTCGCCTTTTACATCAATTGACTGCTTATTAGTATAGTTTCATTCATATTACACGACAGCAGTTCTCGTACTAGCATATGACACACTAGGTAGGTGCGCAGTGTGTGGTTCGTAGAAAACATGAACCTCATTATTAGAACTGCTACCAGTATGTAACTTGCGTAGGCCTATGAAAGAACTAGCTAGCACATATTAATATTTCTATATTACTGTTCGCCTTTTACATTAATTGACTGCTTTTAAGTATAGTTTCATTCATTTTCTTGAAATTTGCGTGTAATCATTAGAGTATGAGTGTGTTATTTTTAAGTTTGACGAAAATTACTGACCGGTTGCAAAAATTTTTTTTTTTTTCCCCACTACGTACCAAGTTATTGTCCGCAAGGGAATTTAAATGATAAAAAATTAGGGTGCAACAGAGTTTCGAACACATACCCAAAATTTTCGTTTAACTCACAGGCTCAATGACTTTGCCACTGTACTACCAGTTCACATACAATTAGCGTGTTTATAAACCGTAAATAACGAACCAATTGAATTAATTTTTTCATTGTGTAGGTAATGTTTTAAATATTTATAACGTGGTTTTCAAAACTATTAAAAAGTTGTTACCGATATTAGTCGCCGTTGTTGTATTTTTAATTTAATTGAAACAGTTTTAGCCTCACGTGTGTGTGTGTGTGTGTGTGTATATATATATATTCAAGATGGAGGCATCCTTTTCGGTTTCATTATCAACTTGTTTCAAGTAGTAGCCACAAGCCGCTCTAAGCTCTGAAACTGTGCTGTAATTGGCCAGGTACGAAACTTGGTATAGAACCTGCCACAAAAAATAGGACGTGTCCTGTTACCAAACCTGGTACGCAGTCTGGCCGTACTAGGCGTAAAATGCCATGACGGGTAACACACTAGCCGTTATAACGGCCGCTATGGCGGACCTTGCACAAGCTTTTACACAATATGGCATCGTGTAATATTGCTTTGACAGTAGTGTAGGAATTTAGGTCCGAGTGCACCGGCTTCTGGCTGAGGATTGAAGATGGAGAAGGATTCGCCGCCTACTACATCACAGGCGAAGGTCGCGCTCGGCTACCTTGTTTATGTTCATCCACCCCTCCCCCCCCCCCCCTCAACCACCAATCAACCAGCTGCTTCCGATTCCACGACCAGTCATTCCTAGCGACCCTTAACCCTAAATAAAGTTATAAAAATTTTAAGTAAAATTATTATATAAAATGTGTATTTTACTTTTAAAAACTAATATATGTATTAACCATTTGCGTAGAAAATTAGTGATCAGAGTGTCGTTGCAAGTCATAATGTTTTTTTTCCAATTTATGTATTGGTTTTTATAAGAATGTTTAATAAATGAAAGTGAGTTTTATTGCAACGACATTTATGATGCACATCATTATAGGGGTACACTTATCCCCTTCACCGCCAAGAAGCCACACTGAAAAGTCGAGGAAATAAAATAATTTAACAAAATTAATTTAATTTAAATTAATTTCATAACTAAACAAATTTAAGGCATAGTTATACAGTATTATATACCACCAGTCTCGTTTTTTCAAGAGGAATACGATCGTGATGTCATAATGATTAAGTAACACAATGACAGGACTGCCATGTTGGATTTATTGGGTATCCCCCCCCCTCTTCTCGCCACCCACCTAGTCACCCAATCATCCCATAACCATTAAAAAGTGAGTGAAGAGATTTGGACGGTTCTTAACATCGAGGTCTTGAGAGCCGATGAGGGTGATTTAGGTCAGTATGGAGTAGTGGCGGAATGAAAGGGCGTGGAAACAGGAGATCCCGAGAAAACCCGCCGACCAACGTCATCGTCCAGCACAATTCCCACATGCGAAAATCCGGAGTAACCATGAAAAAACCACCCCTAACATACCATCCTCTCATCCAACGACCGTTAAGTGCACCCCGCCCACTCTCTCTTCACAAATTAATCATTCTTACATAACAAATTATCCCTCCACCCATACCAACCAATCATATCTGCCCGTTGGCCACTAAATTGCATATTTAACGCTTATTTTTTCTTAGTATTGGACACCAAAGGGTAATAGCTATTTCATTTTTAGCATCTAACACCAGAGAGCTCCCATGTCGCTTATTTCCAAACATTTTGACGATGAGACGCATTTAAAACCTGGAACATATGTACAAATAACATATATTTTATTGGCAATATTTTTATTTTAAAAAATTTTAAGTCAATTATATTTTTTTATGAAACAAAGGATATTGATTTATATTTTTATTCGATAAAATAGATTTACAGCGAAATGAGGCAAAATATAAGCCACTCAATAAAAATCTCCATATTAATTTATGTAAAGATGTATAGTAATCACCTCTCGATGTCTGCTTCAATGACCCAGGAATTATAGCGGACAGGGAAACCCCACAACTTGCCATTAGCAATTTTGTAACGTCGTTTCAGCACCTTTTCGACCAAGTACACATATGGAAACTTCGTCGGGTGGATCTCCTTGGCATAGAAACCATCATGTATGGGTACAATATTCCTATCTTCGAGATAGTAGGTCCTCGGAGCACAGCTGGTATAAGTCGCACACGAAAGAGTTTGGGGCTCAAATTCGCTGTGAACCATTACTCTAAGATGCCTTTCTGTTTGGAGATGCGCACCAGGTCGCCGATCATGACTTTAGGCTTGCTTGGGTCCCTCCACTTCGGAATAGCATATGCGGTTATCTTTGATGACTTTGGTCTTCATGCGAGTGGTATAATAAACGGTAGAATTGTACTCGGAAACGAAGATGTGGCAATAGCTCGTAGCTGCAATTTGTAGTGAAATGCCTTCACATCCTGTATTTCAGAGTCCTGCCGAACCTCTCGACGATAGATGATTTGAGATTGCTGTAAATATAATAATGATGTATGTTATGCTTTTTTCAGGGCCTTTAACTTCGCATTATAAAATTCCTTGCCCTGGTTGGTTTGCAATTTAGTCGGGATGCATCCTTCGCACAATATATTAGCGGCCTCGATGACATTCCATGCATTCTTCGACTTGACCAGCCTGGCCCAGGCAAATTTGTTATAGGTATCGATGACTGCCAACATGTATTTGTATCCCTTGTTAACCAAAACCACATGGTATCATCTCGACGAGGTCAGCTTGAAACAAGTTGTTCATTCTGCAAAACATAGCCCTGCAACGATAGTTGCGCCTGGCTGCTGCATGCAGTTTGTGGGCGATTCTCAAGTGACTCATCGTATGTAGTCTCCCTCATTCAGTTCTTCGAAGATGTATAACCTAGTTGGTGTGCGAGTAATTTCTAAACCTTTGTATAGCGATAAGTAGTTATAGCCTATCAAAGAGTTCGTCCTGGTAGTCCCAAAACACATAGTCAATGTTCTTGTCACATTCTATTTTCTTCAGACCTTCCCCAATTTTCAGTGCACGATCCACATCCTTATAAGCACCGGTCCTGGGATAGTTATCTTTGTAAAATGTGTGCATGAGTTCGAGCAATATCATGTTTTCCAACAGTTCGGATTCTGTAAACTCCCTAGACTCCTTGTGAAACAGTAGTATGTAAAGCCCGGGGGTTCCATGTGTCTGGTAATCGCCTACGTGGATGATACCAGCTGGCAGAAACTCTATTTCATCAGCAATGGGGAACAATTATTTATCGTCATACCTGTATACACAGTATTTCATGTACGATCGTAGGTACCGACAAGCCAGAGCATTGGATTTGAGGACTCTCTTCCATACTTTTTCCTTGTGTGGCAAATCCACATCTGATTAATCTTCTCAGTCCATGTGCATATCGTTATCATGTTTCCGCTTCTTTGTAGGCTCAGCAGTATTGTCGAATTCGGTCTTCACAACTACGGGTGCTCCATTTCTCCCCCTGAGTACATCGAGACTGCAAGTAATGGGCTTAAATATTTCTTTATTTATAAGGTCACACGAAAGTCTTGCTCTCTTAACGAGCAATTACTTCGAGCAAACATATGGTATCGCTCACTGCAGGTGGCTAGTAATGTCAGACATCGCACTGGAAATAAATGGCTACTGTTGCTCTCTTTTATAGCTTTAGTCATGAGTCTCCGATAAGCGATTTTCGATATTTTCCAGGCATTCGCTGCAGGTATACACTATGTCCCTGCTATGGTTTTAAACATCCGTTTTCGTAGCGAGTCGGGAAATCGAGGTATTAATTGCATGCTCCATGGAATCTTTCAGGGCTTACAGATTCTCATTTTGTGCCGATGTCACATCCACTGTATCAGTAATTTGTCTTTGAACACTCATTACATGCTCATCTATGGCCATAAAATTGCGAACGATCCCCATCTTCGCAATATCCATCTTCGCCCCAGGCTCAGGCAGGTAGTTCCAAAAGAGCTTGTTCTGTTCGGACAACACAATGCATAATTCCTAGATGACGTTTTTACCAATTTGAGGACGACACATTTAGTAGCAGAATCTTTGCATCGTTCATGTTCGGCAACATTTAGAATTATTCTTCTACCAGAATCACAAGTTTTCGATTGTTTCTTCCTACAGGACAACCACCATCTTCGTCTGTGTCAAGATGCAGTTTGAGGTTGCTCCTCTTCCCGAATTTAGATATGGTGTAACCCATTCTTGATACTCGACGATGAACTGATAGGAGTTGTGATACTATCTGGCATAATATAGATGCTAGTATTTTACAATCACCAAAAATCCACACTTCTCTTTCCAGCAAAAGACACTCAGACTTTTGAAATCTGGCGTCATGTCTGCATTGATGTGGGCGTCATATTGTATCAAAAATTCGTATCGTCCATGCGAAACAGAACCAACACGTACACATTGTCGCGAAACAGTTTTTTGTGTATGCGTGAATAAGTCTGGCCAAGGTGAACAGAGCCCAGATTTGTGTGCCGCCCCATGCCGCAGTCCTCCTGGATGCACTTCTGCTTCTTGCACGCTACATCATCGAAGACAAAACTGAGCTTGGTAATGCTTCACTCAGCAGCACAACAGCTTCGTTATCGCAGCACGGGAAATATTTCACACCACTAATACACGTGCCAGTCGCTGGTATTTTAGTTTCCGGAGCAGTTTATATTATATGTATACATTCTCGAACTAAGAGCCATTCGGTTCCTCGAGCAAACTTAACAGCATGCATGTCTTGCTGTAATTGGCTGGTCCCACGATGATACACCTCATTGTACCGGGCAACAGCTCGCCATGTCGAGAGTCACATGAGGGTTCTGCATCTTCCTCGCAAACTTGTTGGAAAAACTAACACCCTAATCGACGATCTGGAAGCTATTTTCCTCTGCTTGTTTTATATCGTATTGGGGAGGATCAGGAAGTAGATTAATCAAGCTCTCTGATGACATGTACATTTTCTTAATAGATGAATGTTTCTCGCTAGTAGAATGTCTCTTCAAATTATCACTCTGAGTAAATTGTCATTGGCAGATTTTGTATTGAAATGGCATATTTGAATATGTAATACAACCCTACTGTTTCAATCCTATAACTATACTGAAACAAAAATATATAGAGGGATCCAATTATAAGTTCTTAGGTCAGTTTACTGCTATGTCTGAAGAGGTAAAACCTATGCAAAGTGCCGACGAAATATGCCACACACTGGATGCTGAACTCTCAGAAAAATTAGCTATGTGGGGTGTTTCCAACATAATGAAGGCGAAGGTGAAGATGGGTATGGGTGAAAAGAAAAAACGTAAGGCACATGTGAAACAAAATGTGGGGACAAAGTGAAGAAAAGCATGCAATACCAGGAAAATATCGGACATATTATTGCCATTGCTTCTGCCAGCACTCTGGGCCCTCAGGGGCCTAATCAGAGCCACAGGTGGTATCGTCAAAGCTGTCAACACAGCATCGAACGATAGCAGTTGTCCGAGGGCCGAAGGAACACTGCAAATATGGAAGCTATTATAGGTTAAAAAACCGGTGGGGGCCTCTACCTAAGGCCATACCCAGTAGGAGGCAAAAGTGTGCAAAAGCGATGAAGCAGAGAGAGGTGGTAATAAAATCTCTACCGAAATGACCAATTACGAATGTGAATTTTGTACTGTTTGCATGCAAATTGTAGAGACCAAATTTTCACGGAATATTCATGCGAGTTGCTTTGCCTCCTAAACCCAAATGTGATGAATGTGCCATAATTAAATTGGACATGACAGCCGGGCCCAGTACTCACTGGGTAACTTATGTGAAATGTGGAAAACATGCAGACTACTATGACAATTTTGTGCACCCCATATTTGGACATGTTGCTGCTTCAAACCACTGGATCGGTAAGCACTAAAGTCACCCCTATAAGGGGTAATGCTTAACTTCAATGAACTTTTCCATAAATGGACACATGTTTTCTATTGGTTATTGGTATTTACACACCCCTCCCAGGGAAATTGCCTTGTGTTTTGTATATAAGGTGGGTGCAATCTCAGCTCGGGGTCGGATTGCCACCACCCCAGATAGAGATCACCCAGCCAGCCAGTTAAGTAATGTTCAGCTAATAAAAAGACTTTCTGCACAACCTTTATGACACAAGAGTCAGGCACAGTTGGTGTCCTGAGTAGGAGACAGTCGCCATGTTGGCAAGAAAACTTTTAAATTTTGAAAAGTTGAGAATATTTAATATCATGCAAATTATACTTGGCAGTAATTTTAATTAATCTTTTTTTGCTAGTTTTTGCTAGTCAAAAAAAGTTTCTGCTAGTCATGCACCAAGTACAGTATGGTTTTAAATGGGATTATTTTTTGTGTTTCCCAGAAGTTTTACATGGCAGTTAAAATTTTAATAAAGCTATACATTTTAAAGAGACAGTATTTTGCTGGAATTTGCAAAGAATAAATATGGAGTCATCATATAGTTGGCCTCGCGAAGAGCACATTAGGCCATGGATATACACTGAAAGATTGGAAAATAAATAAACAAAAAAAATCAACATAATTTGGTGGTTTATTGTTAGCCAACATAATGTTTGAAATGAAAGTCAAGCTCATTAAAATCTTGTTATCAGTTTGAATCAAAAGAACAAACATAGTACCATTTGTAATTTTGGCCATTTCTCACTCTGCCGGCCTGTAAGATTTATATATATATATATATATATATATATATATATATATATATATATATATATATATATATATATATATATATATATATATATATAAATTTGTGTGTAATCTCTGATCACTGTGGCTAAAGAGAGAAATTTTTTTTAAATATATTCATGTTATTGATTTGATAGTAAAGAATTAGCTCCCGCCTTTTCTATGTTTGGCAGAATTTTATGCTAGGACAGCAGTATAATCAAATATTCTCAATAATAAAATAATGTCAATGCATTGCGCACTGCTGTAGGCATGGAGAATCGCCTTAAAGGACTGGTTGCTTATTTTATTTACTGTAAATCTTCTCCAATTAGCTAGCATGGAGGCTTATAAGCCCATATATGTCTATGGATATTTTTGGTCAGAGTCAAACTAAAATACAGAATTTTGCCTGGAATTTGTACACCTTTATGCTTTTTGCAAAACAATTTATTATTTTTAATATGTTTAAAAATCATTCTTTTGGTACTAAAAGATATTTGGGCTTTGAATGAAATATTGCAAGCTGTATTATTGCAAAACAATATGGAAAACAAATGAAAGATAAAAGAATCAAATAAATAATTTTAACTACTCATGAAATTTACTGGTTACCACTAATTTTTCAGCACAATATTTATTTAAGGTTTCAAATATGTTCTGCTTCAATGAATGGTTTTTTAAATTGTTTCTTGAGTTTTTGATCTGCAGACTTTTGTCCACCTTGCCACATCCTTGGGGACAAAGGCGTTGCAACTTCTAGGACTGTATCTCTGTATCCATCTTTATTATTAATGTGTAGTAAAACATAAACTGGTCTGTTGCTACACATATAAGTAACAACAATAGACAAAAAATAAAATATAAAACGACATTTTCCGAAATCGTGGCCCTGTGTCTCGATACTCCACGACCTGAAAGCCTCATCAATGTTTTTGCCATCTTCAGCATTCTTCAGCATCTTGATTTATTCGGTATTACTCCCCTAAACATTAGGCAGTATACATTCGATAGACTATAGCTCCACGACCTGAAAGCCTCATCGATGTTTTTGCCATCTTCAGCATTCTTCAGCATCTTGATTTATTCGGTATTACTCCCCTAAACTTTAGTCAGTATACATTCGATATACTACAACTTCAGTTCCACTGCCTCCATGTTTTCTCACATACCCATGATGGAATCTGCATGCATATTGGCTAGAAGCAGTATCAGTCCCTGCTTCTAATTGATCATAATTCGTTTGTAGTGTTCGGCGAATCCCACTATCACCGGTATAGGAATGCGGACCTCAAATTTTCGTTTGGAGTATATAGGAAGACTGTAGTTATCTTCTTTCCCCAGCCTACCATCTTGGCTGCAGGCATCTCATTTGGTTTGAGCGAGAGGTAGTTTGTTTTTTGCGGTCATTACGTCGACATCTCTTGTCTGGTGCACCTCGACACCATTGAGCAAATATTTTAAGCAATTGATAATGCGGAGAATACCATTTATCGTTATTTTCATCGCTACCTGTTTGTGTCCATCTTCTTTCGTCAGTGTCCCCTGAATCGCATGAATTACTGACAAGGAAACATGGAGATATCTTTGTGTTGGACCGCTATTCCAACTTTCGATGGTAACATGTATGGCCCGATCAGGAATGGTTGTTATGTGTAAGGTTCCACTTCCATGACGCTGTCTTCAAAAACGACTGGCTCATCAACTTTATGTAACATTTCATGATGATCAACTTCAAAGGCAAGACTGCGAAGGAAAATCTCTTTAGTGTATGTTAACACATTCGTACTTGCAGTGTACTGATAGCTGGTTTAATGCGGCACTTTGTTTTATTGCTTATGGTCGTCGTAAATCTTATTCTCATCTTCTAAAATGAAAACGTAGGGTGATTTATTCATTTCGGAAGTTCAACAACTCTCTGTGCTGGTCGACGATTGTCGCGATCATCTCGTGTGCTCTGTTCATGACAACTGGGACATAATGATGCTTTGTTGTGCCACGACCAACTTAAAACTTGGAGGGACCATCGGCGAAAACTCGTGCAGCATATTGTTCGACTTACAATCAATTGAGATATGTGCTGTTCACCAAATTACAGTTCATTCATACCACAAACAGGCAAAATGTTTTCAGGTCGCGACGAATTAGGGTGTTTATCACCTTTGTATATGCGTGGCACGAATCCCAGCATCTTTCCGATGGAATCTGGTTTCGTCAAGTCGATATATTTGCTGCATTTACTGACACTTTTCAAATTATTGGAATTTCCACACAGTTCCTTCGAAGTCTATGTTGGGAGACAACTAATCTTCGATGTATCTTGCAATGTCATCTAGTTCACAAGAGCAGTCAGCAATGTTGCGTCATGGAAGACATTACCACTCTTTATGAGGCACATACTACAGTTTTTTTCATCGATAATCGGTATTGCATTGTAGTTTTGGAAGTCGACAAGGCATATGCATCATTCCCCCTCCAGCTCGAGTGGAGGGAAGTGAACCACATGCAACTCCAAGCTATGACTGGTCAAGGTAAGCATAATCGTCATGACTGATTGCTTCCTTTTAATGTATAGCCATTTTATTAAATTACTTAAAGGAATAAACAAGGAAGCGAAGACATAAGTGTCCACAATTCTGCATGTTCAGCATGTACTCCAGCCTTGTAGTTATAAGTCAGTTGGTGAAATATTTCTGACGTATCACTGCAGTTAAATCGCGAAAACCCAGGCGCCCAACCCATTGGCCAGCTGAGCAGGACAACATAGTCAATAGTTCGTCGAAGAGCCGCTAACATGCGCTCACCAGCGCCGAGCTGCCTTGTGCCCGCCAAATATGCTAGGAGAGAGCTAGTGGATAGTTGATACTACAAACTGCTGCTGAAATCCACGCCGGTGAGGACGATGTTGAATGCGGCAGCCCACCCCAGACTGAGTTATAATCAGGTATAAACAGCTGGTATGTGGTAAAACCACGTCCTATTCGTAAAATTCGGCAGGTAGAATGATGCAATTTTTCACGTGATGATAAGCAGTACATTTTTAAGCAAACTCCGTGCTCAAAAGACGTAATTTTTGTGTGAGGCATCACGCAGTAGTAAATGCTTTTTATCAATACCTCATATTATTTATCAAATTTCAGTGGTGGGCACTAATTTTAATGCTTAATATTATTTCAACCCTACAAATGTCCCCCCCCCCCAACGTTGTCGAGCTGGCTACAGCCTTGTAGAGACATAACCCAGATTGCCAACAAGCCAACATATCAACTGGATGGTGAAGTCCAGCTTTACCACCGAAAAAATGATGTGCATCGTCGTTGGATCACAGACCAGAAGACAGCACAATGTGAGAATGAGCCATTTGCCATTGACATTCGACACAAGTCCATTTTGATAATGGTCATTGCATACTGGCATATAAAATGTCCGCTCAATTTCAAAATGCATAATATCGGCGCCCCCATTCCCCGATACTGAGTCCAAGTACCTTCAAGTGTATGGCCCTGCTTATAGTGTTCGATGTGAGTAAACAGGTTGAAGGTAACAGTTCGAATGTTATCTACTGCATGATTGAATGCACTATGAATAGAAATATTCCTCCACACACACATATGCTTTCTGTCTAACACTTTACGACTGACTCGCATCGTACAACTGTTGAGAGAAAGCCGTGAAGATACTTTTGCGAATGCTGCAGAGGATATAAATACTGTTATTCTCTCGCTGCTTCGCATTCCGCGCGAACGAGTGGAAGTGAAGGACAGCAGTTATATTATAGCAGTGGTGGCATGTAAATGGGATGTTTTCAATTACAAGCATGCGCTAAATCAAGAATAATGTTT
The DNA here is from genome assembly GCA_029891345.1 of Dryococelus australis. Classification (NCBI taxonomy): domain Eukaryota; kingdom Metazoa; phylum Arthropoda; class Insecta; order Phasmatodea; family Phasmatidae; genus Dryococelus; species Dryococelus australis. Next base: position 5,514,157 of record CM056999.1, read on the forward strand.
ATATTACCAAAAAAGTGAGCCAACACATTAATCCTTTTATGGCACGAGCTGCTGACTCTAGTTGTATTCAGTATCTGTATATATCTGAAGAATATAAGTAATGCAATAGGCCGCCAGGATGGGAGTTGTGGATGAGTGGCTGCGGCACCGAACGAAGGACGACGAGTGATAAGAGAAGCGAGCGGCGAGAAAGGTGACCAGCAGACAGAAAATCTGCGACTGCGAGCATCGGGGCAGTGATGGTGCGACTGGCAGACTGGAATATTGGACTGGATGTGTGAGTGAATTATTTTACATATGATGGCAATAGACATACTGAACATGTGTTAATGATGAGTATGAGTTAATTAACTATAACTAAAGAGAAGCATTAAGAAGGTCGTTAATTAGAGTTAAAATAGACATGAAATATTTATCTCATTAAGAATTAAAAAGCATACTAGTAGAAATCGTTAGATTAATGCTGTAAATAATAGCTGTGTAAACAAACTAACATCAAATTTAATTATTTACTTTTATTAAGACCTCCATCCTTCACGAACTCAGATACGCCCCTCGGGTGCCCATGAAACACTGGTGTCAGATATGATATGGTACATTTAATTTTGAATCAAGTTAGAAAGAAGGCTAGTAAATAGCGATTTAAAATAATTTTTAAGATTGTTTTGTACATGCATTGCAGTAAATTCTAACTAAAAAAATATCTCGGAACTGGACGCACTGCGAGCTTTGATTGTGGGGTTAGGTAGCCGGATTATTAGTTTAAAACATGTAAACAAGAATGAATATAGCCAGATAAGTAATGTTTAGCATATTTAGCATATAGGAAAATTTACTCTGCAAATAAAAGTTTAGGCAGGAAAATTGACTCTGTAAACTTAAATGAAGACAGAAAAATTGACTCTAAATGAAAATGTAGTCGGGAAAATAGAAACTGTAAATAAAAATGTTGACAAGAAAATATATCATGCAGACAGGAAAATAGAATGCATTAGAGAGTAGTGAACACGAGAATTGACAGTGTGAATGAAAGAATGGACAGTGTAAAGGAAAAAGTGAACAGAGTAAACAACATAATGGACTGAGTGAAGAATGAATTGAAACAGGAAATAAGTGCGATAAAGATGGAATGACAGGAATTTCTTCAGAAGTTTAACTCTACCCTCACCGCATCTGCAGCCGAGAAAAGTGAGGAAGAAGCACAAGCTTTAACCAACAGGACAACCTCGGAGGATAGTTACCAACTCGGCAGCATTGGTGTCGCGTAGCCAGGAGTGGGGATAGAGGTTACAATTAAGCCTGCCCCTTACAACAGCCAGACTTCATGGTGGGAGTACAACACCAGTTTGAAAAAGTCACCAGCCTTGAAAGGCTGGTTTAGCCGAGCAGCAGGTTTACTACTTCGTGACCATACTGAGAGGCACTGCACTGAGTACCCCACACTGGTGTCGGCCTTGGAGTTATGTTTCGGCAACCAGTACCTGCGATATGCCCACCATGCACAGCTGCGAAGCTGCACGCAGCGAACAGGAGAGCTGCTGCAGGAGCTATGGCAAGATATGGTGTGGCTCCCCCACCTACCTTTGGTAGGGTGCCCCGAGGAGGCACGCAACAACATTGCAGTCGGTGTTTTCATCGATGCCATGGTCCGCCAACTAACATTACTGATCATGCAGATCTCCACAACAAACAATTTGCTAGAGAGAGGATGCGAATGCAAGGGGTGGATCAAGTTGCGCTTGTTTGTGTTTTGTGACAAGTTTTTAACAACATAGGACGAGCCCAAAACAGTCGTTAAAGATAGTAATGCACCCAATAAACTGCTATGATGGTAGAAATTAATATTACCACTCAATATTAAGGGTGCAAATGTCAACATTTATTAAAAAACAAGTCTTAGATTTCGTTGAATTGGAAATATACTCTATTGTTTACATTTGGTTGCTGAATAAATAAAAGTTACATCACAAGAGAATTCATTTCAGAGTTTGTGACAAATGGTTTCGTTTTCTTTTTTAAAATGATATTACTAGGAAAACACACAAATCATCAGTTATAAATAATACAGTGCCACTCAAAATCATTATTTTATTCATAAAATGGGAGCACATCATGAGTACTTAAAAATATGTACATTACATGGACACAAAAGAAATTTCGTTTTATAACCTCAACCTTTTTTATAAGACAAATATTATATAATTCCTTAAATCAGTCTTTCCATCTTATTGAACATGCTTCTTTCATTCATACAAATGACTTTGTTCATTCATATGATCCTTAAAGTTGAGTTCAGTTTCTAAAGTAGAATTTCGAGGTTTAGCAAAAAAAATTATATGCATGGCTTTCCTGTTAAGTGGAGCCACCATGAACCCATTCCACAACCCCGGAAAAGAAGTGGTACCCAGCTAAATTTGGACGCAATAGCTTGCCAACACTTGGCTCAGGCCTACAACATGGATGGAATGTGCAGAGGCTCGTGCACAGATGTTCAATACTCTATGAATTAGTATATGAACAAATAAGAAATCTACCCTAACCAAAAATTATGTCAAAATATCGCCCGGTAAATGCAGAATAAATACCCCTTGCCAATGGCTGAATTTCATATTTGTCATAACATTAAATGAGTTGTTTCAACAGCTAGTGAGAACATCAAAGTCACATTTGTAGTTCGTGATGAGAAAAAAGAAAGAGGTTTTTACACCATTGAGGAAAACACCCAAGATCGACCCATAGAATAGTGATTCACCGATCATAGATACCTGTGATCACAGATATAATCACGTTGTCTCGTAATACAAACAATTATCATTAGAAATTTTGGGGTTTGTAAAATTTTAGATTGCAAATTTAACAAAAGTTATTATGTTAAAAACATTAATAAACATTATAATTAATAATAATGATAACATAATTAACAAACGTGATCCCATCTTAAGTACTTGAGATGAAACCAAATAATAGAGAAAATAACACATTTTAAATACATTTTGAAATATTAGTAGCAAACAAAACAAACAGTGAATCACAAAACACATTACAAAAACCTTTAACCTTAAAATATAACTTAATATAGTAAACAAAAAATATTTACTGCAGATAAATTTCAAAATTAAGTTTGAGCACAAAATAAATAGATTCATAGCAGATAATGAAATAAAAAAAATTTTAAGGACAAGACTTTGCCAACAAAATAATTTTTTTCCCAATAAAAAGTTAAAAGACAAAACCCCAAAGAGAAAAACATAAGCAAAATGCTTACGTTGCCTCAAAATTGGCACACACTTCTCTTCTCAAAGCAGACCATTACCTGTCAATGATAAAGAAAATTTTAAATATATATATTATATCATTAACTAACATCATATACTAAGTTATCCCAAAAAATTACACATAACCCAATACAACACTTCCAAAATTTATCCCCTAGACTCTCGTGAAACAGGAGGAAGAGTAATCATAAGGATTCCTTTGGGTAAGGAAGGCGAAGAAGTTGTTTGTGGTAAGGGACGGTTGGGAAGAGACCAGAATTTAAACCATAACCTAAACAAAAGGCAAGGCAAAGAGCAGTAATGCTGCAAGAAATAATAATGGATACAATGCTTAAGTCAGTAGTACCTCATTGGATATGTACTGGATGGAGAAGATGAAGGTCATTGAAGTTGGTACCATGTGGTTGGGATGCCATCATAGAATCAAGTTCCTTAATCGAGAAGCCGTTCAAGGTGAGTTTAGGAAACTTTGAAAATAAAGAGATGTAAGGTTAGGTGCAAGTATTGGAACATGAATAATGGGTAGGGAAAGGTTAATGTGAATTGTTGAACTAACAGAACCAAAGGTTTTGAACTAAGGACTTACTATGTCACAATGAGTAGCATTAGCTAGGTATCAACTCCCATTCAGAGTGAGAGATAGAGAGCGAGTAGCATCATTAGTATACCTACAGAGCAGGTTTATCTCAAGAGAAAACTTTTTAGCAAATATTAAAAAGGAAGGAGTTATCTGGAAAAAAGTAAGTTCAAGATTAACAATAGATTTATCACAAAGTCCAAATAGGGTTGAATTTACAGCTACCAATATGACTTTCAAAAAACGGGAAAAAAGTAGGACAAAGGGTGTTTCCACGATTCTGACAATGAGTTAAGCATTATGATTTAGTGAAGCAAATAACTTTTTGTCTGGGCTAACAACGACGAATTCATTCACAGATAACAACAAATACTGGTTCACATTTTTAACTTGAAAAGGCAAAGGGAAAGCATGATATCTTTAAAAAGACTCTCCTTGTTTGCTAATGGTACATACAATTACATTCAAAAAAGTATTATAAATAACTGCTTGCACTGAACTATGACCAACAACCACCACGTACGAATTTTCAGGAGTCACAGGGGCTATCATGTATTAAGGTAAAGCAATTATGTGTTGAACCTTATTCAAGGTGTTAACAAAAGATTTAACAATGGAGCCAGTAAAGTTGAGCTCAAAGTACTATGAACACTGGTTTTTATGCGTTTCAGATCAAAATTCCCAAATTAGCTTAGGACACAGCTTCAGTAACATGGAGTAACATTGTATTAAGGTCAACATGAAAACTGATCAATAACATATGGTCAAACACTTCATTCAGATTTTTGTTCATTGCAACATAGAAGGCATTACAATGTTCAAATTAATAGTTTGCCAAAGCTTGAATGCTCTTGGTATTATTTATATTTCTATCTTCCAAATTACACAGAAAAAATATATGATTAGCTAAATTGACAAAAATGTCAACTTAATAGACTTTCGCTTTTCCAAAAAGGCAAGATTTCGGCTATCGAGGGTATCAAACTTAGTTTTAAATATTTTCACTCCGAAGTAAAAAATACATTTTGTCCGGGATGGAGGAGGCAAGAGTGAGGTAAGAGTAGAAATTTCAGACCTGAACGCCTTGGAATGTTCCTTCAATTGAATTACCGGAAACTGAAAATGTTGATCAAAAGTAGAATGCTGACTAAAATCCTATATTTCCTTTTCATGTAAGACACATTAAAATTCACTACAATGGAGTAGTAGCTGTTAGTGAATAGATCATAATCTTCCTTTTCAAGTACAATACCAGAATGGAGTGTTTTTATCATTACAGTCGACTTAGACAGACAGTAGGCAGTAAGGAACAAAATCAGGTACAACCACATGATTCAAGGCAGCAAACAGTAACACAGGAAATCAAAACAGGTTCACACAGGAAGTGAACATGCACTAAAACAAAAATAGAAGAAATACCAACAACAGGGGGATTAAATTCAAAATCTAAATTTCCAAACTAATATACTACATAAATTATACAAATTATAAATCAATCCAATTAAATTCATCAAAATCTTGCTACTCCACAAACTAATAAACCAATCATAAGCACACAATCTAAATGAACGCGTAAATCTAAAGACAATGGATTTTTATTATTTTTTTGTGTAGCCCTACTTCAAATTCGAAAGCCCGGGAAGAAACCTGTGAGTGAACAGTCCATAGCCAGAACCAAGCTTAGGGAACACACAATAATAGTAATATAGGAGTAAACCCAACACACATGCAGGTAGAATATACAGTTCCTAACACAGTGGACAACAGCAAAATTAAAAAGAACCCTAGAATGAAAAGGTTTTAGGAGAGAAATATGCACACGTGTTAAATAGGCTCCCATTTTGGGGTCAGCCAAGCTATCTGTAACAGGTGTCAAAAAGCATTGGATCTGATAAGGACCAGACCAATGAAATTAAATTTAGCCATATGTTTATCCACCACCCTACAAATGGAGTGAGCTTTTAAGTGAACTAAATTTCCAGTTCTAAGAGGATTATTTTTTAAATTCTTGATATAATTTACAGGCTCCGCTCGTGGGACCATTTAAGATTTTCTAGGGCTGCTACTCGAATTCCTCGAAATTCCGATACATCATCGGGGAGAAGATCACTCAACTGCCACAAGTTGGACAGAGGCAGATTTGGCATGTAAGTGAACATCAAACAGAAAGGTATAGATTTATGAGACTCTTGTTAGGCATAATTGAATGTAATTTGTAGCCAGAGCAAATTCTTGTCCCAATTGGTTTGATCGTTTTCATTGAAGGCAATTAATGCCAAACGAAGTTTTCTATTAAAACACTGCATGCGAAGGTGGAGGATTATATTGGGACAACGTGGTGTGTTTTGTGTTTGATCCCATAGGAGTGTGTCTGAAGATCTTAGAACTAAACTGAGAACCATTCTCTGTAACAATACTGCAAGGTATGTCAAAATTTTGAAATATGCACATATGAAGTGCATGCACAGTACACAGTGAATCAGCATTCCTCATGGGAATCAAATTTGGAAAAAGCATTAATACAAACCAAGACTTACTCCTAGGAAGTGGACCTACAAAATTTTTAACAACTTTTGCAGGGGCCTTTCGGCTACTTCTGAGGACAAAAAAACTAAATGTGTATTTTGACTAGGCTTACTCATGGCACACAACTGACGGGTCTTCGCGTGGTCAGTAATATCAACATTCAGTCCTTTCCAGATAAAATTGCACCTGATAGCCTCTATGATTTTGAAATACCAACGTGTGCTCTAGTAGGTGAAGAGTTGAAGTACGTAAAAATCATATCGTGTAAAAGACCCAGCGCAACACACTTTCTATTGTTTGATTTACAATAAAAGATATCTTTGGTCAATGAAGAAGACAATTGTTCAACTCCAGATTTTAGATTTTAAATAATAGTGGCTAACTCTGTGTCTTCATTCTGATGATTCTGAATATTTTTAATGTTAGGGGAACATCAGTCAAAACATTACAATGGGATTAGTCTTCAGATGTTACAGGAGAATAAGAACCCTCAAACATTCTTGAAAGGCTACAACATTTTGGGTACCTTTGATATGCTAAACTTTGAATTTTAATGAAGATATACACATGACCCAAAGACCGATTTTTCCTCGTTGTCTCGGATGTGCCAAAAGCCAAGACAATGCCTGATTATCTGTTTCTAAGAAGAATTCAGGATGTTCGAGATACTCGTGAAACTTTTCAATTCCAAAAACCACAGCTAAGCACTGTAGCTTTTAGATAGTAGACGATTTACGCTCCTGAGGAGTCAGTGTTCGAGATGTAAATGGTATGGGCTGTCGAGCACTGTTGACTTCTTGGGCAAGAACTGCCCCCACAGCTAGACAAGAGGCATCAGTTTGTAAAATGAAGGGTTTAGAGAAATATGCCATGTGGAGTACAGGTGGGTTGATAATATCATCTTATAATGTTTTAAGTACTTTGTTTTTCAGGACCCCACTCAAATTTTACAGACCTTTCATCCAACTTATTTAAGAGTGCGGAATTTCCAGCAAGATGGGGTATGAATTTTCCAAAAATGTGAACCATTCCTACAAAACAAGCAATGCCCTTAACATTTTTTAGAGGTGGAAAGTTTCTAATATCATGTTCTGTCCGAATCTATGGCACTGCCTTGTGAAGATATTTTGTGTAAAAGGAAAGAAATTTCCTGAACTGCGAACTTGACTTAAATGTTTTGCTACTAGGCACTTGATTACTCAAGTAAAATTAGAAATACATAACTTGAAATTTGCACTACATAATAGGCACAAGGGATCACTAGATACAGTGTAGCACTTAAAGTGATTAACCTCAAAAGATTTTATCAGGTTAAAATTTTGAAGTTCCTTAAATAATTTGCCAGAAATAATGGACCATGATGAACCAAAGAAAATAAGCATGTTAACCTGAAGACAGCCCAATTAACTTCAATTTGTGGGGTACTAGACATTTGATAGCCTACAAGATTGGGAAAATGTATACAACATACATTAGCTTCAGTCTTAAGCTTAAGAGGTCCGAACAGATATTGAAATCTATGACAGTAATTTTCAGCCTGCAAAATCTGAGCATTTACCTGGGAGTTTGCTAATTTAATTTTACTGTGAGAACTGTCACTCACATCCCGCTCTCATGCATGTCGTTCTTTAGCTTCCTACATTTGGAAGCAATATGTCCTACCTTCTTATAGTAATGGCAAGTAGGAATCCAAAATTTTTGTTCATCTTTAGTCTGCTCAGAATTTGCCTGATCCTTTTCAGTAGTTAAAGTTTCGCTATCAACCGCATTTGACTAAGATTTAGACTCAGATTTACCAGGGCATTTCTTACGATTACCTTTTGCAAAAACTTTAACGTTGAACATTTATCTCTTTTGCTCTACATAGCGGATATTCTGTGGATGTAAACACATGCTGTCAAGCTCAGCAAAACTGGTGGTTTTACTGTGAAACACAAGGTGTGAGCATTCCTGTGGAGTGAGGCCTCCCTAATTTTTGTTCTCTTCTTCACTTCCAGTTGCACCAAGCCTTAGAATAACTGAAGTGTCTTTAATACTGTTCACATAGATGGAAAGTGACTCATTGGGGTTTTGCAAATGATTATATTGCTTTAAATGTAGCTGCATTAAATGCCTAAAGGGTATGAAAAAGTGCAGAATGTCTTCATGATAGGCATCAAATGTGAGGGCTTGGGCAATTGCAGTATGTGCCCTCTTGCTTAGGGAGCCATAGGTCAAAGGGTATATAACTTCTAACAGCCATGTTTCAGGAACTCTTTTGCTTTGTTGCAACTTGACAATTATTTTCGAAACCCCAGTAAGTTAGGGGCATGTAGTCTATATGTACAAGGAAAATCATTTAATATTCTCCTCAGTGGGAAAGGAATTTTACCAAAAACATTAGAGTGTATTTTAGAAGCACTTGGTACCACAGAAGATCTCATGCACACAAAAGGCATAAATATAGCACTAGTAGTCGTAGGAGCAGAATGTGCAGTAGTGAAAATGCTAGTGGTAGGAGTGGTTCTGGTAGCACCTGAAGGGTTGCCAACTAGGTAAGGCATAGTGTGAACAGATTGGACTTGTTGGATCCCAATAGTATTAGTGTCCCCAAGTGTAAAGTTATGCAATTGCTCAATGGTACGAATGTCAACTATTGTTTCGGTGGTCATGGCTACTCGACTGCTCTCTTGCTGATTTAAGACTTCAGATAGTGAGGCTACCTGGGAAATTATAATTCTCGATGAACTTATCTGCACTTCCTCAGGTTCTTTATCACGTTCGCTTAAAAGATTATTTTGAATGCCTTTCAATGTGTGCAAAACTGTTTTTCAATTCAGGTAAAGACTGAAAAGAGGTAGCATCTTCAAAAACTACCAATTTAGAGGCACATGTCTCGCACTCAACTTTTACATCAATATCAACAAGATTATGAATATTGGATGAAATATTTGCCTGAAGGGCACTATGCAAAGAAATGTGCAATGTGGCTACATTTGTGTCAGCATGGGTGATGTGCCTTATTTTAACTCGTAAATTAATTCATCCTTAAGTAAATATTCAGGGATGATGAAAACCAGCATCTTTATTTTCTGTTCAAACACAGGCAATATAAAACATAACAATTAATGAGACCAGACAAAATGAAAACCAATTAACCTAAAAATAAAGAAATTCTCCAATACAATTCCGACCATGCTCTGATTAAGAAGAGCAAAAAAGGTACATGCATCAAAGTATGCAAAAAAAAACCCTGACAAGACACAACCACAGCCTCTGCTACCAGCTATGATCCATCACCTCTGGTCACACAAACTATGCATAGGTGATCATGCAGATCTCCACAACATAAGATGATGAACGCAAGGAGTGGATCTAGTTGTGCGCGATAACAACATAGACCGAGCACAAAACAGTCCTTAAAGATAGCAATGCACCCAATAATAATTATTTAACCGCTCAATGTTAGGGGTCAAAAGGGCAAAATGTATGAAATAACAAGTCGTAAATTTCGGTGACTGAAATATACCCTCTTGTTTACATTTGATTGCTGAATAAATAGATGTTACATCACAAGGGTATTCATTTCAAAAATTGTTACAAGTAGTTTATTTTCTTTTTAAAATTCATATTACTAAGAAACACACAAATGATCAGTTATAATTAACACAGTACCATTCAAAATCATTATTATGTTCATTAAATGGAAGTTGCACCACATGAGTACTTTAAAAAATTAACAATACATGGACACAAAAGAAATTTCGTTTTATAACCGCAACCTTTTATTTTTAATATGAACAAAATAGAATTCCTTAAATCAGTCTTTCCATCTTATTGAACATGTTTCCTTCATTTATGCCGATGATTTTGTTCATTCATAAGATTATAAAAGTTGAGTTAATTTTCTGAAGTAGAATTTCGAAGTTTAGGGGGGAAAAAATGATATGCAGGCCTTTCCTGTTAAGTGGTGCCACCGCGAACCCATTCCACAGCCATGGAAAATAAGTGGTACACAGCTACATTTGGCCGCAACAGCTTGCCAATACTCAACTCAGGTCTACAACATGGCTGGATTGTGTAGTGGCTTCTGCATGGACGTTCACCATGGCATATGTGCAAATACGAAATCTAGCCTACCCAAAAAATTACGTCAAAACATCGCCCAGTAAACAAAGAATAAAATACAACTTACCAATGGCGGTGTTTGATATTTGTTACAACATTAAATGAGTTATTTCAGTAGCTAGTGATACTATCAAAGTCACATCTTTAGTTCGTGATTTAAAAAAAAAGGATAGAAGTCGTGTCAGCACCACTGAACAACACACCAAAGATCGACCGATATAGTAGTGGCTCATCAATAATCGATACTTGTGGTGACAGATACAATCACATTGCCTAGAAATACAAACAATTATGGTTTGAAATTTTGGGGGTCGTAATATTTTAGGTTGCAAATTTAAGAGCAGTAATTAATTATGTTGAGAACATTAATAAACATTAGTGTTAATAATAAAGATAGTAACATATTTTACAAAAGTACTGCCAGCTTAAGTACTTGAGTTGAACCCAAATAATAGAGAAAATAAAACATTTAAATATATTTATAGATATTAGAACCAAACAAAACAAACAGTGAACCACATAACACATCACGAAAAAAAATTAAACAAATTACAATATTAGGTTTGAGCACAAAATAAATATATTGATAGCAGAGAATTAACTGTAAAAAAATTAAGGACAAGACTTTGCCAACAAAACCAACTTTTGCCCAAGAAATAAGGAAAGAGACAAAACAGAAAAATTTATCAAAATGCTTACAGTGCTACAAAAATTACACAGTCATCGCCAACATAGAAGTACAGCAAACAATACATTTGGCTGCACTTCACAACATGCAGGACAACCTGGCCCGAGTACTGGAGGTGGAGTCAGCGAGACAGGGGCCTGCACTGCGATGTCCAGTATGTACAGTGACACTGAGCAAAGTCAAAGAGAGGATAATGAAGACACTGAAGGAGTTGCAGTTGGCTTTGTAGACATCACTTACAGAGTTCATGCTACAGATCTTCGCTGCCCTCCACTGAAATAGTGGCAGGGTTGGTTGTGTGGATTGCTGGGACACCTGAGAGGCTGACAGTCTACTGCCCACAACAGCAACAGAAACAGAAGCATGAGCAGGGAAAGAGGCAGCGAGGTGTAGAACAAATGGCTTCGACGAGTACATGCAAGCACTTGTGTGAATAGATTTGTCCGCTTCGTACAGATACCCAACGACTGAGAAACCACATCGACGAGCTGATCCTGCAAGCTGCATACCTCACTAAGCAGTTTGAAAATGCACACGATAACTTGCGTGTACTGTCGAGATAACCTTTGACACTGTGCCATATAGCAACGAAAGAAGTTCATGACATGGACGAATGATGTGATGGTCCCACTCAGTAGTGACTCTGAGGATAGAAATTCCATGAAGAAAGTGCCTTGGGGGACAAAGGGCCAGTTATGTGAGCTCGAGAATGGGAGTGAGGTAATTGACAGGAGCTATCAGCGCTTCAGGGTACGTCGGACGAAGATCCAGCCACAACCTGCAGCATCCACCACAAGTGCCAGCATTTTTCAGATTGGTAGATATAGTCTAAAAGATGGTGCAATGGGAAATTCTATAGTTGCTTCATATTTTTTAACCAGTTATGAAAGGATTAGTCCTTCTGTAAGGCACAAATGACAAAATAATGACAGGATGAAGATCCTGTATGAGAGGAGAATGTCAGGCAAGATATTTCAAGGACAACTGGTGTGGCTATAAAACCCACAGAGGCGAATACGGTACTCGAATCCACAGAAATGTTGGGACGGCCCTTATAGGATTATGAAGCAAATCAATGAAGTGGTCTTTCAGATTTATCGTCAAGGGTCTCGGACAGAGCCAAAGGTTGTCCACATCGACCGACTGCCACTCTAAGATGGTCCAGATGTTCCAGTCTCCGTTCGGGATGAAGAGGCTTGACGAAGTGGCAGTGTTACATGCTCACTGCTTCGCATCCCACATGAGCATTTATATGGTAGTTGTGGCGGAAAGTCAATGTAATGTTTTAAATTACAGGCACATGCTAAACCAAGAACCGCGTATATATTACCAAAAAGCGAGCTGACACAATAATCCTTTTACGGCGCACACTGCTGGCCCTGATTGTATTCAGTTTCTGTAATTATCTGAAGAATATTCTAGTGGTTTACTGCCTTATATTCTGTCCATATTATTCGGGGTGCGTCGAACTTTCCAGGCCAAGGCCAGCAGAGTATAAATAATGCAATGGGCCTCCAGGCTGGGAGTTTTTGTGGATGAGTGGGCGAGCGATAAGAGAAGCGAGCGGCGAGAGAGGTGATGAGCAGACAGAAAATCTGCGATTGCGATCATCGGGGCAGTGAGCAGTGCGACTGGCAGGCTGACTATTGGACTGGATGTGTGTGTAAAATGCATTACAAATGATTGTAAGAGACAGACTGGATATGTTTTAATGATGAGTATGAGTTAATTGGCTATAACAAAACAGGAATATTAAGCAGGTCGTTAATTAGAGTTGAAATAGACATGAAATATAGCACTAATTGAGAATTAAAAAGTGTAATAATGGAGAAAGGTGGATTCATTCTGTAAATAATAGCTGCGTGATTAAACTAGAATCAAATCTAGTTATTTTATTTCTATTCAGTCACACATCCCTCACGAACTCAAATATACTCCTTAGGCATCTTGAAACAATAGAATGGGCTATGCACAAAATCTGTATATTCGTCTTTGAGTACAGACAGCAATAGGATGTACTGCAGGGCTTCGTGCTCAAGGAGATATCAGTGTCCTACAGTGACGATGGCGAAATGTGCACACACTTCTTCCACCCTCCTTATTTTTGTAAATTGTTGGACGAGGAAAGCAAGAAGACGAATGACTGGCTGACTAAGTATACCATGGACTGTAGTGGGACGAAGGCAAGATTATGTACCTTCAAGTGGGAAACATGCTGCACGACTTGCTTATACAGTACCTGCAAGGATCGATATTTGTGGCGGGGCCCAAGGTGAAAAAATGGCTGAACGACTTGTGCAAAAATGAAGTGGAAATCATCGACGTGCAGTTAAAGTATGGTTATCCTTCGTTGTGCACGCTGACGAATCTTTATGACAACTATCAGCGATACATATGCGATAGGTCAGAACCTGACTGGCCACGAGTATGGAGGAATGCACAGCTGCTGCGCTAATGGTATGCCTCGTCCTTAAATATGACATGCATGTGACAGACTACTAAGGTAGGGCAATGTATACATTTATTTTTGTTCACCAGATACAAAAAATGTTTTTACACAAAATAGTTGGAAATAAAAAAAAATTGATTTGTGTTTTTTTTTGTTTTGTATTGGGTATGTACTACATGAATCGTTCATGAAAATGTGTATTTGCTTGTTTTATTTATTTTAAAATAATATTGACTTACAAAAATTTCAATCAAGATGATATAAGTAAAGTAGGAGATATTAGTTATATATACTCCATGTTTGGAGGTTGTCTCGTCGCCAAAAAGTGTGGAAATGGCGACACGACAGCTATATGGTGGTAGATGCTAAAAAATAAACAAATAACACACTATAGTGTCCTATACTTTTTTAAATATATTTTAAAAATGCAAGTTAATTACCAATAGGCAGATACTATTGTTTGGTATGGGTGGATGGATAATTTGTTATGTAAGGCCAATGATTTATTTTGTGAGGGTGAGGGGGTGGGGTGGGTTTCATGGTAGTTGTATGAGAGGATGGCATGTTAGGGGGTCGTTGGAGCGGTTGGGGGTATATATATATTAAATCCAATATGGAAGTCCTGTCATTAGGTTACAAAATCGTTATGACATCACGATAGTGTGTGTGAGAAAGAGAGAGATTTGGGCGGCTCTTAACAACGAGGCACTGAGAGCCTATAAGGGTGAAATGATGTGAGAATGGAGGAGTGCCGGAATGAAAGGGAGGGGAAATGGGAGATCCCTGAGAAAACCTACCAGTCAGTAGCATCGTCTATCACAATTCGCATTGGCGAAAATCTGGAGATATCCATCAACGATCATATTCGCCTTGAAAATGCGAATCCAGTGCTGTATAATACTGTATAGATATGCCTTTAATTTTTTTAATTAAAAACATTTTTTAATTTAAATAAGAAATATTTTTAAAATAATTTTATTTGTGGATTGGTGGGAATCGCCGTCCATGGGATTGGTATCAGCATGGGGTGACATCACAGCTGGTGGCGAGTCCTACTCCAGCCTCAAACAGAAGCCGGCAGCTCGGACCTACTTTCCTATCTACTCATAACAAATAAAAACAGCCTATAACTTTTTAGTACACGAATGATTTCGGACTAATTCACAGCGGATTGGAAACGATTGTCATTCTCGTTGTTTGGAGGACATGGATAAATTCAAGTTTTTTACCTTTGTTCTAAATATATACATAGATATTGGTATTCTATTTAAAAGACAACTTTCCTTTAGGGGTCTAAACAAACGGGAATGTGTATGTCTCGTTTCAAGTACGTGTTGAAAAAATGCAAGTGAATGATACAAATGTGGTAGTGGAAGAAAAAAAAAATTGGATATGCTTTCTGGCAGCCTAAGTGAAACTACTTAAATATTTTGCAAACATTTCAGATACATTCACAGTTACATACACTAATATTTGTGAAAAATGCAACAGCAAGAAGGATACATGTGATTGAAATGAACTTTATACCACATAGTAGGTACATTTACACAATTGATTAGGATTACAAAACTGTACATAATCTCTGTCCTTGAAAATTCAGTATGGTGTGAAGCTCCCACGTGCCGCAATCAGAGCCCCTTTACGTCGTGTCATGAAATATAAGAGGACATGGATATGTTCCTGGGGAATCTCCCTCCACACAGTTTGTATGAGAGTCCGCAAAGCATCAACAGTGGTTCCTGGAGGTCCGTGACGAACTAGTCGCTCACCAACCATATCCCATACATGTTCGATGTGCGACATGTTAGGCGAATGTGCAGGCCAGGGAAGCAGTGGTACACGTCGTTCACAGAAGAAGGCTTGCACATTCCTTGCCACATGTGGCCGGGCATTATCCTGCTGAAATATGGCATGTAGAATCGCCTGAATGAGGGACAGCACCTCGGGCTCTGAAACCTCCATCATGTATTGGTTGCTGTTCAGATTGCTCTCAATACATAGAAACTGAGATTGCATGTAGTATCCAATGGCGCTCCACACCATCACACTTGGCTTTTGTCCACTATGTCGCTCCACACTGCTCGCTGCCAGATTGCTGTCACCACAGTAGCATCTAACATGTATGTGGTAATCACTGTAGGACAGGTTAAAGAATAATGCATTTTGCCACTCAGCACGCCAGCGATGGCGTTTACGTGCCCAATGCTATCTGAGGTGTTCGTGGTTTCTGGACACCAGAAGCCGACACAATTGCATGCATGCCACCAGTCCAGCATGCAGCAGAGGCGTCGAACAAGACAGGTCCACACCCGTTGCAGTGCCCCAATGTCGATTCAACACTGAATGATGCTGTACAGTCTGTTACGGCCAGGCAAACAAGATGACAGTCATCCCGTGCTGTGGTCAAATTGTGTGGTCCAGTATCTGCTCATCGCTGTGTACGACCCTCTTATATCCACCGGTTCCACACATACACTATCGTGGCAGTATGCCCTGTACGAGCCGAAATGTTAGAGTATGCCAAACCCGTTTCCCAGAGACCGGTCATTCTGCGCTGTTCGAACTCACTCACCTGCTGATATGGCGCCCTTTGACGTCGACGAGGCATACTGGCACTTGCTTTCATCTCGTTTGACAGCTCTTCACTGACTGAGCTTGGTGTAACACTGACCTTTCTGGCCACATAATACAGGGTGCTACTGGGCCTATGTGTAGGCCATCTCTCTGCAATCGTAATCAGTTGGTATGCTGTTCTGCACATTCTCCGAGTTTGGATTCATTCGGGCAATTCTTTTCGTGTGTTGCAATTTTCACGAACAATATGATGTGAAATGTGCAAAATTTACTCTCAGTTTCAAGAGGTTGTTTTTCGATTGCCCATCTGCCTCATGTTTTGTAATTCACATTGCAAATGTTCGGAGCGAATAGAGGGCTGTCATAAAAGTGGATTGATGCAAGGTTCTCATGTCGTAAATATTTCTTGGACAGAGTTACTAAACGGTAGACATCATATAGGTAAGCAGGCAACATACAGCTTCGACTGAAGTAGACACATCTACCAGCAAAGGACCTGAGCCTTAAGAAATATCAGTGAGTCACTGTTGCCGTGCACGAGAAGTGAGGGTGAGAAGCTTTAATACTTGTGACTGGCTGGCATGCACTTTAGTCTACAGTGAAGTCTACATCATTTTGAGGGCAGCAAAGACGTCGTTATCTGGGGGATAACTTCATGTATACTTACATCAGCGACTGCAATAACCCCGGTCATCTGTATCTGCTGTACCGACAAGAAGATTTTTGACGATGGTGTTACAAGAACTATTTACACTTGACGTGTGGTGTGGCGTGGGGTTCCAAAATTACAGCACTGTATCACATATTACTGTATTACTGTATCACTGTATCACATATTATATGTCCTCTAATATACCCTCAGAGCCTGAGATGTCACAGCCAATCACAAACGAGCAATGTCACGTGACCGCCATGTGACACACTCAAAATTATATACAACGAATGAGCAATGATACGTGAGCTCAATGTGACACACACTTAAATAATGTTATACACACACATACTCTAAACAACTACAGAAAAAAAAAGTTCACCTGTAAGGTGAATCGTAGGGACAATACATCCTTGTGGTGTGTTTGATTGTAATTTAATTGTTTACTATCAGACACCCAGAAAAAACGAAGATACAATACCTACACACACACCTATACACATACACGTACACATCTACACAATGAGCCCGAAATATTTCAAGTTGTAAACTGACTCCTGTTGTCCGACAGACCCCTCACAAGACTAATTATTTGAACCATGACCCTTGACTCTTTGACTCCTAAGTGGCTCCTAAATGACTCCCAAATTACTCCTAAATGACTTCCAAATGACTCCCATATGACTGCAAATGACTCCATATCACCATATCTCCATAATCGCTCCATAGTTACATGATTGCTCCATAGCTCCGTAGATCCACATCTCCATAATATATCAAATATATACTTTAAAAATTACTCCAAAGAGTGTTAAGTGCGGTGCCTGCAGTGCTTTAGTGATGATTGGTGAGAGATTAATGTAAACAAAGATGTAGAGTGAAAGACAAGATGGAATGAAAGGGAGAAACGAAACAACAAAAAAGGGGAGGACTCGTAAAAAACCTGTGGTCCGATAAAGTGAAAGAGAGAAGCGAATGATAGAAAGAGATGGAATGAGAGACAAGAGAGATGGAGATAAAGAGATGGAATGAGAGAATGAAAGAGAGAAACGAAACAGCAAAAATGGGAGGACTCGGAGAAAACATATGGACTAATGTATAGAAAGAGAGAAGCAACAGAGAGAAAGAGATGGAATGAAAGAATGACAGAGAGAAAGTGAGAAAACGAAAGTCAGAGAGAGAGAGATACAAGATATGGAATGAAAGAGAAAGATATTGAATGAGGGAGGCAAAAGAGGGAAACGAAAGAGAGGGTATGGAAATGTAGTTGAGGGAACTTTTTGCTATACTCTATGTACTATTTCAACACAAAATAAAAGAAAATATTTTAAAGTAAAAAATAAACTTTAAAATCTAATAAAAATACCGATTTACGATTTGACATACCCTATGCCTTTAAAAACAATATCGCTAACAGAAACATACATATATATATACTTGTAGAAAGTAAGTGGACGTAACTGCCGAGCACCTTGGGATACGTTCGACAAACCTGAGTCGAGGGTTTCCGAGCTCCCCCTGTGTCGAGCCGAAAATTGCCGAGCTCGTCCGAGACGAGCCGAAGTCAACCAGCCGAACAAGCTGCTGCGGCTTCCATTTAAAATACATTATGCCTGTATCGGCTATATTACAATACTGGCATTATTAGCTAAGTATTTAAAATTAATTTTTAGCCATCTTGGTGTTCGGGGGCAGGATGCTAGCCCGTGTGGGTTTGGCACGCAGGTTTTTTTATTAGATTTTTTTTTTACCAGGACCCGAGTTCGTACCTGAAAACAGGCCGTCCCGAAGAAGACTAAGAAGCTTGGAAAGTTGAG
Source organism: Dryococelus australis (assembly GCA_029891345.1). NCBI lineage: Eukaryota > Metazoa > Arthropoda > Insecta > Phasmatodea > Phasmatidae > Dryococelus > Dryococelus australis. The sequence continues at coordinate 5,532,822 of CM056999.1, forward strand.
AAGAAGTGTGCCTGTTTCGGTCGCTGCCCGTGTATATTATTCTCAGGGAAATTAGTTCAAACTACCGCATGTGCTAATCTGTGCTGGGACTTTAATGTCACTACATGCACGAGAGCTTGAATAGGTAACCTCGCGATGAGAGGTTCTGCCACCTCTGCTTCGAGAATTCTTAGTTTTTAAATTAATATATTAGCTAAGTTTGATAACTGTTTGTATTAAGAAGCAGGGCGAAATTATTATCAAGTTAATATGACTTCAAATAATTTTTACCATGGGCAACTTGGAAATAAGAGCGTCACTCTCAAACACTGAGCTAGTCTGGAGCAAAGAAACCATTCAATTAATTTTCCTGGAAGTTAGAATTTTTTTTCAATGCCAAGTCTAAAGTAAAATGGAACACCTCAGTCACAAGAGATAGGCTAGTATTGATGAGGCAGCACATAAAATGTAGTTTGCAAATTGATTACTTTATTCTTGTCATATTTCATCTTATTGAAAGAAAACTAATTAAATTCGACATTTTTCTCGCCACGCTTCTCCTGAGTATTCTTTTCAAGTAGAAGAAGAAGTATATATTTCCCCTAGCAATAATTTTGGTTGTTCCGCATTTGAATTTTTTTTATGTTGTGTTATTTATGAGTGTTATTCTGTCACACACTCAAATTCTTTATATCTGTGCCACACGTCTCCTTACAATGTACTAACTACCTACATCCTCACACATAAGGCATACATATCACGTCGCTGCGTTGTTACAGTCTAGTAGACAGCATTTTAAATGAATGAGAAATCATACATTACGTCATTTCTCACAGGTTGGGATGACAATATCCGCCGATTAAACACCTGAATTCCATTCATGTTCAAGGTCTTTAGGCACAAAGTCGGGAAACTATTTTTAGACAGACTGTAGTTATCTAATTAGAAAAAAAGTATGTCGATTCATATTATGTGACTTGTTTTGAGATCGGTCGTCATTTACAGTAGCATGGACTATTAGTGTGGCCAGTTTATCTTGTTGGTTGGTCCTGTTCACTGTTCTGTCAGTCTAGCAGGAGTTGGTCTCCGGTGGATTCAATCTCAAGGTGGAGACAATCTAGGGGAGACAATCTAGGGTGGAGACAATCTAGGGGAGACAATCTCGAGTGGAGGCATTCTCAGGTGTAGTCAATTTTGGGTGGAGTCAGTTGTTAGGTAGTAATGTTGGTCTGTACGGTTAACTGGTCTGATTTAGTAGTTGGCCTGGACGGCTGGTATGGTCCTTTGGTATGGTCTGTTAGTAATGGTAAATCTGTAGGCTGGTCGCCATTACCGGTTCTTATGGTTGGCTGAACTTGATGAATTTTTGACTGGTCGGCTGGAATGGTCGTTTGGTGTGGGCGGTTCATATGGTTTGGTGGTGTTGTTGGCTGTGGTATGGTTGGTTCATATTTTTAGCTAATATTGTTAGCTTTTATGTTTGGTTAGTATGGATGGTTATCCTGGTTGCCTGGTATGGTTTTTTTGTATGATTGGCTAGTATGACCAGTTTCAATGGTTGTTTGGTATGGCTGATTTGTGTGATCAGCAGGCATGGTTGGTTTGTATGGCATGTTCATATGATCCGTTCGCACGACCGGGTGACATGATCGGATCGTATGGCTGGCTGGCATGACCAGTTCTTATAGTTAATTGGCATGGTCGGTTCGTACATTTGGCTGGTATTGTTGAATCGTATTGCGGGTCTTACCAATTGGTATCCCCAGTCAATCCTGCCCAGCTGTTGGCCTGGTTGCGCCTAGTGGGTTTTTGGTATGGATGATTTATATGTTTGGTTCGTATGGTCAGATGGTGTGGTTGGTTCGTATGATCAGCTGGTATGGTTGTTCAAATGATAGGCTGTTATGGATGGTTCTAGTGGTCAGTCTGTTTAGTTGGTTGGCCTGGTTGTTAGATTGGTCTGGTCAACTGGTATGGTTCTTTGGTACAGTCGGCTGTGGGTGAGATATTTGCGACATTTTTGCAAAGATTTGGGAGAATTTTGAGAAATGTTTGCTGTTTTGCGAAACATTTGCATGAAGAAGTCAGCATCGAGATTCGAATTTAGCGAAAAAATTTTAGAGTGGTCGTCATCGTCTGATGGTGGGGATTGATGGTTTTGCCCATTGTTCTAGTCAGTTTTTCAAAAGTTGGACTCTACAGGAGACAACTTTGGGTGGAGTAAGTCTTGAGTGGAGTTAGTCTTGGAGGGAGTCCATCTTGGAGGGAGTCAGTCTTGGAGGGAGTCAGTCTTGGCTGGAATTAGTCTTGGGTGGAATCTGTCTTAGGTGGAATCAGTCTTTGGTGGCATCACTCTTGGGTGGGGTCAGTCTAGGATCAGTCATGTCAGTCTTGGGTGCAATCAGTCATTGGCCAGTATGGGTGATTGGTCTGGTTGATTGGTCTAGTAGCTGGTATGGTCTTTTGGTGTGGTCATTTGGTTAGTCTGAGCCAATCATGAGCGATGATTAGAAGAGGTTGGGGGTGAAGAAATAGTCAATGAAATATATTGGTGAAGTGGTGAGAGTCAGCTTATAGTGAGTAAATGGAACTGGCTGAATTGATTGCAGTTTTAGGAGGGAGGTTTGTGGCATGTATGTAGTTGTAGGAGGGGTCTACTTTAGAGAGTAATGAGATGAGGTATGGCAACTGATTGGTGGGGGTGAAGCTGAACCGACTAATTGTTCGAACTATAGTAAGTAAATGGAGTGGAGAAAACAAGCTAGATTGTGAGGAAGGGGATGGGTGTCGGGGGGTAGAGGAGGAGGGGTTGGAGTTTAGACAGTGAGGGAGTGGAAAGCCACGTGGTAGGTTGGTGACGATGGTGGAATTTGAGGGGTCGAGCTAAGGTATGTAAATTATGAGGGGCTGGAGGGCCAGATGGTGGATTGGTGGAATGTTGGATGGGGAAGATTGTAAAACTTAGGCGAGTAAATATTGAGGTTGGTGGAGAGTCGAGTGGTGCAATGGTAGTGGGGTGGAAGAGAAGGGACGAGGGGATATGTGTTACGAAAATCCAATAATTCGCTTTGGGGGGTGGCAGATTGATTTTTATACCTACTGTCAATGATTACCAAAGGGTACAAGGGGAACCAACTAATCCGTCGTCTGCTAATAATCGTACTAGGTAGTGGTTGTACTCTGCCATCTTTACAAGAAACTAGCCCTTATGGCTACAAACATATACCATGGTGTTTAGTTTCATTTGTATAATTTCTGCTCTAGTTTTAAAGATTTTTAACGATTTTTCAAGTTCAAGGTCACTACGGTCAAAGTTGCCACATACAACATGGCATTCAGAGTTATTAACATTATTTTCTCCTTTATAATATTAAACACTTTACACTTTATTATTCTTATTTTGAAACCCCACTCTTGAAAATTATCTTCTTCAAATAATACTGACTTTTAAACAAGACAAATTAAATAGTATGTATAAAATCGGAGACATTAATTTAACACTCCAAGTTTGGGGGCCTCGTCGCCAACAGGTTTCGAAATTGAAAACCTGTAAGCGCTCTGATTGTTTATGCTAAAAACAGGAATAATTAGCACTTTCTAGTGGCAAATACTGAAAAAATTGTTTAATGGTAAAATCTAATGGTCAATGGACAACAAAATTTCGATCAATCTTCCATCTTTCTTTCAATTTTTCAATTCGTCGGTTAATCTTTCTATCAATCTTCCAATCATTCCAACAATCATTCAATCAATTTTTCCAACAATCTCCCAATATTTCCATTAATAATACAAACAATATTTCAACTAATGTTCCAATCTTTCATCAATTTCACAATATTCTAATCGTCTGATCAATCCTCCAATCTTTCGATCATTCTTAAATCTTCCGTGCAACTTTTAATTAACTTTTAGATCAATCTTTCGTCCAATATTTCACCTCTCTGCCACACTCACTATTTACTTGCCATTCTTTTACAACCCTCGCCATCCACTCATGCCACCATTCCACCACCTAACTCTCCAGCCTATTACCATTAACTCCCCTTAGCTCGACATCTTCAACATCCATGCTCGTCACAAACACACCACATGGGTCTCCAACCCCTCACTGACCAAACCCCAACCCCTACCTCCTACCCACATAAAACGATCCCCTTCCTCACACTCTAGCTAATTTCCTCCACTCCATTTACTTACTTAATTTCGAACGATAAGTCTGTCCCCCTTAACCTCCACCAAGCATATGAATGATTACTCTCTAAAGTCGACTCCCCTCCTACAACTACCCACATGCCACAAACCTCCCTCCTCACCCTAAATACAATCAAACCAGTTACATTTATTTACTTTAGTTTGAACCCCTCGACTTCAGCAAATATTCGCAAATCTTTCGATCTCAATCACTCGATCAATCTATAGATAAATATTTTCAAATGAGCATACTAGCTGGCCAACCAAATGCACTAACCAAGCACCCAGATCCACCGACCAGGGAAACCCACCAGGTATTAAAACAAATCTCAAAATGTGATCACAAAATGAAACAAAAATAAACCACAAAGCAAAACCTCGAACAAGAAACCTAAAAATGAAACCAAAGATAAAACCTAAAAATGAAACCTCAAAAATAAACCTTGACATACAACCTCAAGAAGGAAAACATAGAACAGAATTTCAAAAACCAAAGAAACTCCAAAATATAAATTTTCAAAAATGGAACCCTGATAAAACACCTAAATATAAAATTTTTTAAGAAAACCTAAAAAAAAAAAAAACTGAAATAGACCCCTAACAATTTAACCCCAAAATAAAACGATGAAATGAAATAAAATAAAGTAAACTAGAAAAGGAAACCTCAAAAAGAAACCGATACATACCTCGAAAACCAGCCTAAAAAAAGAAACTATACAATTCCTACATTCCTTTAAAAAAATACCTTAATAAACATTCCTCAAAAAAAACATTCCTCACAAATGTTCTTCAAAAACATTCCTCAAATCATTCCTCAAATCATTCCTCAAAAACGTACCTCCAAAACATACATCAAAAAAGAAATCCCAAAGATATGCCTCAAAAATACCTCAAAACAAACCTCAAAGCATGCCTCAAATATCAGAAGTCAGATATCAACCTATAGAGAAACATACCTCGGAAATCAGACCTAAAAAAATCAGGCCTCAGAACCAACCACAAAAACAGACCACAATCAGTTATCACACTTCAAACAGAACTCAGTTGACTTTAATGCTATCGTGACCATCAAAAACTGCAACCCTACAGCTATATTTCGTTGGCTATATAGTCGGTCATCCTCCCGAACCCCCCCCCCCCCCCCCAAAACGCTCCTCTTTTTTTAATAATTTGCTTTACATAAAAAATGATCCATCTACATTAGGGGGAGCATGTAACTTTTACAATATAAAGACATTAAAAGTGGCTTAAGGGATATTTAATTAATCTCGGAAGTGGTGTCTCGATCACCCCCTCCACCCTCCTCCAGGGAGGTGTTCTGTGATTAGCTGGTGGGTTTCGACGCCCTTCTGAGGTGTGCTGTGATTGGCTGTTGGCTATGGGAGTACCCTTTTGGTTGACAAGGCGCCCAAGCGACAATTTCGGAATTTTGAGCTTTTTTGAGGGTGTGTGGCCAATCCTTGGTTCGAGACTCAACAGGGTGTAGTTACATGTAATTACTAATTGCATAATGAGTAACTGTATAATTAGTAAATGTGTAATTAGTTATTACCGAGAATAAGTACATGTACTGAGGGTAATTGCATATTAAGTACACATGTTTACCCTTCAGCTGCCGAACCACGAGTAATGAGGTTGGATGGATAGAAGTAAGGGGGCAGAATGGAGATAGTCCTTGATTCGACATCTGTAGAGGGTAGTTACATGCAATTAAATTGTAATGCATTACTGCACAGTGAGTAAGTACATGTAATTGCACAATTAACAATTGCATAGTGAATAAGTGCCAAAAATAATTATGTGTACAGATAGTAATTACAAACACTAAGTACATGTACCGAGAGTAATTACACACTAAGTACATGTCCACCCCCGAGCAATGCTCACTCGCAACTGAGTTGAGAAATGATCATATGTTTAAGTTATATGGCAGCACTGTTGGAATGGGGCATCGGCCAACTCTGCTGCCAAGCACACACCTCCGGCTGGTCACATCTCCAGTGGCACACTGAGTTTAATGCTCCCTGCTGCCACACGGAGCACTAGGGGTTACAGATGGGTTACTGTGAAGATGAAAAAACGAGAGGATAACTGCCATATTGTTTTGTGATACTATATAAGGCATAATTTTACTAAACATGTTCTCAGTGTATTTTTGCAACCAAGCCGCTTTGGTCCATGTGACGCAACCTGCGATATACAGTGTTAATAGTTTAAAGTATGTCAGTGTCGGTCCGTCTGATACAACCGGCGTTATTCAGTGTTAATAGTTTGAAAGTAGAACATTAATGAGTGACTGGCGAGCCTACATGAAGAATTGCGAGTCAAACAACAAGGTTTCCAACCCGTCTGAGCACCACGCTACAAGTCAAACTGGAACCAAGGATTTTCAAGTTCATGGCTCTACGAGGGCTTTCAACTTCATGGCTCAGTGGGGGCGCATTAACTGTGGCGTGCTACTCCTTGCTGCCGAGAGCTGGGGCAACAGCACCGGAGTACCATTCATTCTCAACCTTCACATTCCCTTTCAAGGGCCACTGTTGCTAAGTGGTCTCGCATGTATTATGCAGTATTATCATACGAAAAAAAAAACAAAAGACTACTTACTGTCAATGAAAATGTAAAATTGTCAGATGCCACAGAAGCCCCACCAAACTTTGCTCGAGCGATATGTTCCAATAATGAACGAAGGCAAGGATTATAATATTATAGGGACGTCAACAATGAACATTTGATAATAAAACCTCTCCTCTGAGTGTATGTGCTTGTTTGCCATGAAAGCACAATGGCAATCATAAAATTACATGTAGTTTAACAACTTGAATACAATATTCAATATACACGAAATTATGCGCGATACCCCTTCATAAAAAAGAAAAGAGGAGAGAAGAGAGCATATAATTTGCTCTAGATTGGGTGATAGGCATAGTTGCAGTTTTTTTATTCCCATTTTATTAGAAACCAGCAGTAATATAGTCCGTTCCCCACTGGAAGCAACTTTCTCGCAGCCCTGCTAAATATCTACTTGCAGGCCAATTTCGTATCCTTCCGCCAAATGTAAACAAACATTGATTGACTGACATGTAGTATCTGTCAAGATTAAAGTTTACATGACATTGTGTGTGTACATGTGTTCGTATACTTTCACTACGCCTAAACATAAACATTGAAATGTGACTTCTATTTTTATACCTGTCAAATGTGTTGTTTACTGTTTACAGCTTTTCAAAGAATTCTGTCTTAGGTCTATTTCAAAAACCATTTCGTACAAATATTCACAGTTTATGCCTATAACATTATTTAGGTCAGCTTTATGGCGTTTCAAAACTGCCTTAATTGGCGATAGTTCTTAAGGTTATGTTACATTAAAATATGTGTTTTCCACGACATAGCACATCACACGTAATGCACATTAATATTTTGCTGCGACTGTGTTTAACACTGTTGCAACTGTGGGGTAATGAACTATAGTATATAACTTTATGTTATTGATATGTGTTGGGTTATTTCTTTAAAAGGACAGCCTCGGTTCGAATAACGAAGGAATAACCAGTCCAACGAAAAAGAAACTTTAAAATCCAGCACGCAACTCGTGTCACTCATTTTTTGCCATACAAACTTAAAATATTGAGGTGAACATGCACACAAATAAGCCTACCGTAACTTTTATTCCGCTCCTATTTCTATGTATTGCTACTTACTGTGTATGAGGTTTATTGAAATTTATTAAGGCTGGGCTTGGTTATTTGTTGGGATTGGTGGTAAATCACTTTACACAACTGTGTTTTAAACACCCAGGGCAAAGGTACAACATTGTGATAAATAAACAGACGTGGATGTAAATAAATAACTTCGTCATAAAAAAGTTTACATTTAAAACGTATAAATAGTTAATATCAAATATTTGAAATCATGCACACGCATAGATCCAGCGTGACGATCACCACACAGCCACACCACGCTATTTCACACGCAGCAGTTAACGAAACACACCATAACAGTATATTTATTACTGCCGCAGAAACACAAATTTATCACAACATCGTAACTTGCTTAGGTAGGTTTAAATAACACAACGCCTACAAACGTGATGTGGTAATTTGAAGTATTTTTCGGAGTAAGTATAATTTATGCTTCATTTGGTAAAAAAACAACATGCCATGTATGCCAACTTCACTTCGTTTCTGCCCCGCCATCATATCTAAATATATAGAAATAAGTATTCAAACATTAAAATCTCTTTTCACTTGTAAATTACGAATTAAAAAACCATTATTTTGCTTTAATAATTATGAAATATGCTACAATTGAAAACATGTATAATATAGTCCTTATTAGCGAAGTGACAATTCCGAGTGTGAAAGGGACAAAAATTGAGAGAGAGCGACAAACCTCGCTCAGCAGACAGTTGCTTTCTCGCTCGATAAAACACCACCATACCATTACGGTCTGCTCACAATATTTTCCACTGTTATTTTTAACTGTAAGAAAGAGATATGTTGCCATGGTGCTACGTAAATATTTTAATATTTCAATAGGCACCATTTAATTTACAAATAGTATACTAAAAAACTAGGTTACAAAAATATTTTGACTGTGAAATATTTCTTACCGGCTGTTGCCAACAGTCGCTGATCTCGCTGTTGTTAATTCACATACAAAAAGAACTAAATATTACAAGTTATAGAATATATTAGGTTAAAGTTTTATTTATTCAATAATACAGTACTCTAAAGTTAACCACAGTGTTATATATTTGTGGAATACGGATTATTGAAAAAAACAGGTTGACATGTTATGCCTAGAGTGTTTTTTCAAAGGTTGATTTTCATAAGTCACTTCCAAACGGGAATGGACGATATAGACTCTCTCTTTTTTATTATCTTTTACCATTCTGTCGCCGGGAAATCAATCCCTGTGCTTTCCTGGTGGCCTATGCTGTAGTTCTTATTCATATACAAACTGCCCACCTCACTGAGTGAATTGCAGTTTTGGTATGCTTGAACACCAATACAAAATATGTTTATTCAATATCGTCAGTTACATTTTCAGCTTCCGCGAAGGTATGACATACTATTCAAGTTGATATTTCGTTCATTAAAAACACAGTCATTATTTGTAATACAGTTGGAAGTTTTATTTACTCGACAATTTCAATATCTGAATCCTGAACTCTGCCAGTGCCATGTTGGATACAAAAAGTTACCACCTATTTCATAACAACACGAGCCACTTTTCTCATTGGCTAGTCACCGCGAAAATTAAGTCAGACTGGATAAACAACTGACAGCCGAAATGAATTCGAATGGTAAATTCGTCTACAAACGATAGGCAGGGGAGCATACCATTTCTACTACACGTATGATCGTATACGAAAATGACCATTCGAAAATTCCTCGTATACGAATGCTCGAGTGGTTTTTCAAACATAGCCCCCCCTTTTCTTTTTGACGGTCTGGTAGATAACAAGGAGATCCGAGCACATTGGCTGATTATCAAACCACCAATCCTCATGTAGCATTTCTAAGCCTCTGTCTGGACACTCGACATTGGCGAGAGAACTATATAGTCACCTCGCAGCCAGTCATGCAGTACGAGCTATCGTCTCTTTCTGCTCATGTCGGTGGTGGTAGGCCTAGGGCAAGCCTTTAAGAAACATCGAGACATAGTTTCATAGATTGATAGCGTCACACTCGAGATATTGGCACTACACAAAGTGTACAAACTCTTAACACTGCAGGTAATACAGTAATTGTAGTAATGTTATGTCCGTTCATAAACCAGGTGGTTTACAATGTGTGTGTTGGTGAGCAACTTTCTTACATGTGCTAATAAAACAAAATCACTTTCACCAAAAATCTTCTTTAACACCCAGGATAAGTTCATCGGGTAACCCGCACCAGTTACTTGTGGTGGCATCTCTAGTTATACGTAACGAAGCACAGTTAACACAAAGTGTCTAACAATGGCACATCACAGCACTAACTCAGAAAATTCACGATGTGCTGCCATGATTGACTTGAGTTCGATTACATTTGGTAGAGGAAACTAGTAGAATAAAGATTCAACAATGATATCATTTCGAAGAACTAACATAAGAACTTATTGCAACATCTCGCAAACAATGACATAGAACAAACAAAACAGACAACCCTTGCTGTTTCTTCAACAATACTCAACAAAATCAAAACTATGTATACATGGAACAAAATTATGACACAAAAAGTAGGAAATAAAATAGAAGACATTCACATAAATTTAACAATCGATAGTACGCTGAGAGAATAACAATTCAAACAATAATATCAGCAAAATGAAACATTGGATTACTAACGATGAGCTATCAGGATTTTACAAGAACCACTACGGGTAACATTTTTTTAAAGCATTTATGTGACTTAGCAAAGGATGTATTGCTTTGTGTGAAAGGAGACAGGGAACCATCTGTTATATTTGTTTCAGGTTCCAACCAATTCTCAACATCCAGAGTGAAGGAAGACAGCCTTACAATTTCACAGTAAGTACCCTAGCTGAGTAAGGGCACTGTTATGTAATTCGGCGTTTATACGCAGGATTTACTTCGTCGTCCACTGGTTAGGCCCTCTTCTTCTTTCCAACTAATAAGTGCAAATATAGGCTATTCACGGTCAAATGAGCACTTTTGAAAGGCCTGCTTAAGATCTACTCGTATGCACGTTGTGAATTCTTCCGCTTTATGTAAGAATTACATTGTCATGGGTGTCGTCACTTTATTCATGCGTTGTCAAGCGAAAATGTGAAATTATTATATAAGGAAATATTTTACAAATCTGCTAATTTTTATACTTCGATGGATTATAAAAAAACAGAAAGAGAAAGAAATAATTTAAATTATCAGAAATTGTTACCTGACACTTTTATTAGACGTTAAGATACGGAACTACTTCCTCTCCATCGTTACCAACTTTGCTGGGCGCACGTCATTCAGGGCTCCCGTTAAAATATATGCTGGTATGGGCAGTAACTTTCTTCTAATGTTTCTTTCAAAAGTGCTCACTTTATCGTGAACAGCCTTTAACTCGTAAAGCCACGAGACCGAGAGCAACTAAAATTCATCTTGCAATCTTCCGTTCAGCAGACCAAAGTAGCGGATATAATTCATTTGGAGAGCAGGGCGTTTAATTTGGTGGTACAGAACAACTTGTTTTCGTATGCTGCAATTTCTTTCGTGCCAAAAACCGGTAGGCTCTCTACGCTCCAACACAACCCCACATTACTATAAATTCAATGCTGCCATTAAAAATTATCATGAAATACTCATCACACTCTCTTCCCCCAGGTAAACAAAACACGCTGCCATCGACTGACTGGAAAATGTCCAGCGCTCGTTTCTGCTTTGCAAATCAACTCCATCGGTCGAGGTAAACTTATACTTCCATTCGTAGCAGTATGTTGTACTTCGTCAGTAATCTCATATCATAATGTCCAATTATCTCTCCAGTATTAGAACACTATAACTCGTAACAATTCTCTTTATTCCTGCCGGTAACGACAAGCAGTACACTGTACAACGATAGCAACTTTGCTGCAATAAATTCCCACATATTACTTACATAGACTAATGCTAACTAATCTCATTAATACTAACATGCCAACTTCTAATAACTGTAAATGTGATCACTTTGAATATGTTTTCCTTCTTTCGGCTGCAATGCAAAGCCTTCGATCCACCAAATGTTGTAACTCATCTCTTAAAGTATTCTCAACCAACTAACTGCGTAATCTTATTTGGTTCCTGGAAACGGGTAGGCTGTTGGAATCGAAAATGTATGATCGTTGACCTAAAAAATGTAACAACTCTTTTTTTTTTTGTTTGCCTCTCTAGATCTGAAAAAGTTGAGCTCACGCTGATATGTACTTGCGGAAAGAACAGACTAGGAACGTTGATATCGATATCGGAAAAAAAAAAACCCGTTATTTATATTGGTTATTTTAAAAAGTACCGTTTTATGAAATGATATATCTAATGAAAAATATTGATTTTCAGTTCATCGAAATCCGATATTTTATGTATGTAGGGACTTGACAAATTTAAAATTGTTTAGAATGTTAGGGTAAACTCTGGTTAGTCCGTGGAAATTCTACAATTTTTAATATAAAAATGAGAATTAAACAATTTAAAATTTTAATTGAGACGGTTTTGGTAAGTTTGACTTTAATGGAAATAACTGTTAGGCTATCAGATTTTTCTAACATACTTTAAAGTAAAAAATAAATAAAAATATTTATTTTAAACATGCTGGTAAGTCTGTGAAAGCTCTATTTAGACCATGATACCGCTCTGTTAAGTCCGCGATAGGTCAGTTTTAGTCTGTGACATAATGTATTTGCTTGATATGATTTCACTCATTGTCAGTATCATCCATCCACATAAATACTACATCACTAGTAACATTTTCGCATGCACAGTGATACCAAACATTACAAAAACTACACTGAACCCTTCCAGCACCATTTTTTTAGACTACATCTTCATTGTAGCTTCTTCCACAAGATCCGCAAAACCAGTCTTCCTTGTATTTTCCCTTCTTGATATTTATTTGCTTGCTTTTGCTTGGACGAGTTTGCTTCAGAGGCAAAACTCTTTGATGAGAAATTGTAGCATCTGGAGTTGGATTGTAGCTTGTGGCATCCAGTGCTGATGAAGGCCCAGCTTGTGAAGTTGGAGAGATCATCTTTGCCTTAGGATCTCTTTTTAGGGTAACTCGTTCTTGGTTAGTCTGGGGTAGTTTAAAAATGGGCTTGTATGTGGTGTTCCCATCATTAGTGGATTGCTGGTGTGCCTGTGGTCGCTCTGTCACCAACGAAGGAGCTATAACTTGATCTGTGATGGCACATCTGTATCTGTCGAAGGGGAAAATTCCCATCTTCCGAAAGCTGTTAAGTATGATCTGTGGGATAAAAGTTGACAGCCAGGCTGGAGTAAGCAAGCTATTGAAATCAACTCTGCTTGGTTTCTCACATGGATGTGAATGCATGAATGCATCCAATTCCTTCTTCCAATTACTCTTTAAGGGTTTGTACAGCCCAACATCCAGTGGCTGGAAAAAGTGTGTAGTGTGAGAAGGAGAAGTGCCAGTATGGATATCATTCTTGGCTGCAAGCTCCAGAATGTGTGGACTTAAGTGACTGGCATGACTGTCTATCAACAAAATAACTGGTCTTTGTGGAGGAATGTTGATCAAGAAATTATTGAACCATTCAAGGAACAAATCAGTGTTGATCCAGCCATTTTTCGCCAGGCGAACAAGACCACCTGGAATCAAGTTCTCAACCAAACCATCAACCACCCGAACACCTTTAAAAATTATGAGTGGAGGAACTGACAGTCCAGATGTGCTTACACATCCCAGCACAGTTGTTGTGATACCTCTTTCTTCATAGGTCTGTTTAAACACATATTTTTTACCTACAACAATTACCACTTTCTTAAGCTTCATAACATAGGTGAAACCTGTCTCGTCAACATTCCAAAATCGACCTGTCAGATGTGTCACCTGCAAGGATTCGGCTAGATTTTCCAACTTCGTGTAAAAGTCATTTAAAATCTCTCTGTTTGCAGTTGATGCTCTGTACAGCACAAGGTTTTCTGGTTGCCTAAGTGTAAGCCCGTAACGGCTTTTGAAATTCACCCACCAAAACCAATCTGCCATTTATTTGGTCTTGTCAAATAGATGTTGGGTTCCAGACTGTTCTGCTGACTTGTAGGCAAGGTTTCGTATTTGGTTTACTGTCAGACCGAAACCAAGCTACTGCATTTTTATAATGTAGCTTACAAGCTCCACCTCAAGTTCACTGCTCATTCCTAATGGTTTCCCAATTCTACTAAGTTTCACATTTGTCAGATCTGTTTGGTTTGTTTCAGTTGGCAAATACTTTGAAACATAATCCTTCAGCATCGATCATAGGATAGAGTAGTGTTTACTTGCTTTGTAAATAGACCAATTCTCAACTTTAATTTTATGAAGGGCTGCCGTGATATATATATATATATATATATATATATATATATATATATATATATATATATATATTTTTTTTTTTTTTTTTTTTTTTTTTTTTTTTAAGGAATCTCTGAAATAATATTCATTAATGTCAGTTTATGCAGGCATTGTAAACAAACTAAGAACAGCAAAAAAATGCCTAAATAGTATCTAACAAGCCATATGATATACTTTTTTGAATGATTAGGTGAACAGCCAGAATGCAGATTTTGGTATAGGGCCTAGGCCATTCATCGTAGGCCTATCCCAATAGTTTCATGAAGCCTTAATAAATTACTTTTCAAGCAGATCCATCCAGTACTCAATTTTGAGCCACATACAAAAATTGTCAATGACTTCCATGTGTTATAGGCCTATGCAAGAAGGTTCGCCCACGTCCCCAGACAATGATGCATGTATGAAAATGTTTCCTAAAAATAGTAGCATAGATAGGCCTACTATGAATGCACTATATCACGGTGACACAGTCAAGCCAGGCATGTCGGAAGACTCCGTAGTGGTAACCACTGGAAATGAAGGGGCAGCACAAACATCTAGTTGTTAACACAAATCAGATATTTCCATAAAATAAAATTAGAAAAAAAAACAACTCTACTTGGAGAGAATTTGAACCCAAGCCCTCCATTTGAGAGGTTGAAACGCTAACCACTGCCCTATTAAGGCCAATGCGTTTACTGTTTCTCCCTGTAAGTATTATTACACAATTTATTTCACAATCTGTAGTTAGGCCAATTTATTTTTTTAATAAGTGCATTAAACCGTAGATTCTGGGGCTTACTTACCCTAAGAGGCTTACAACATTATAAAGTAAAATACAAGCCATAAAGTACGATTTTAGTGCGTGAACTAGTTTCAGTTTTATTTTTAGAGGCACGCTAACTTAAACGCGGGCTCAAGCAGATCTTGCAAAAAATAAGACTTTAGCTACATTTTATAAGCATCAAAAGTTCTCATGACTTTGTGTGCCGTAAAGTTACCATAAGGCATTGTCACAGTACGATTTCACAATCGATTACCTGTATTTTCAAAGTTGTATGTATATTCTGGAACAATCTACACGCATTAACATATTACTGATCAAATTTGCACCAAAATTACACCTATACATCGAAACGAAGTACTTTCATGTCCGTTTCTTCATGTCACAGTGAAGATATCAGGCTGCTTCAGGCAAATACAGTAGAGATTAATACCGGACAGCTGTATACGAACAACACAGGCGAGCGTGTGAACAGCAGCAGCAGCGAACCTAGCGGCTGGAGGTGGCAAACACCCGTGAACTGTGTATACGCACAATGGACATAACGAGTGCATTTGTACACGAAATGCAATATTCCTACAAAGCATTTTGTTTGGAACATTTTAATTTTTATTTTATACTGTTGTACAGGTGTATTAATGTGTGTACAGTAATTTTTATTTTTAAAAAAGGCGGTATTTAATGCCGAAAATCTCGAATAATATGTGAATTCTACAATATTTACAATAATATCTGTAAAATTTATCTTGTAATGTTCGGGACGCATCTTAAGATCTGGAATACACCGTAATTAAACATGATATGTTTTTAATTTTTGTACATGTGTGTATGCTACAGAAATACATTAAAAATATGTGTTTGTTTTTCCTCACTAGCACTAGTATCTAACCTACAACTCACATACGTTTTTGACACTGTTTCATAACATCTATCGTGAATTAATATAATTGTGTTGGTAATTATTGTATAAGAATTATGCTCTAAAAACAACATTAGTGACCTTCCGCATTGCAAAAATAAACAGCGATAAAACTAAATTTGTTGCTTTAGCAAGTATGAGTAGTCTCTTTAGCTAAATTCCGTTTTAATGCGCATCTCCAGCGTACAAGTATCAAACATTTTTAATTAACAAATAGCTTTAGTTCCTACACAGTAAAATATTTTTGGAAATTAGCTCCTTGAAAGCTATTGCTGTGTTGATTGTATGTTTGTGATCCACGAGTTTGTAGTCCCAAACAAGACAAAATTAATCCTAAATATATATCACTACCCTTTTTTTTTAAATCAAGTACATATTATTTATCTTTCACTGGCCAGTGTTGGGTCTCTTCAAGATTAGGAGGGGGGGGGGTGGCAAAGTTGGCGTCTGCTCGAACAACCTTTTTTTTTTTTTTCAATTCTGAAGTATGGTATTGTTTTGTAAATTGTTTATGCCAGAACATGAATGTCAAGCTTCGGAAACTTGTGTTTCATGTTATGTATGTGCCGTAAATAACGAGTTAAAAATATTACAAAGATATTTGTTAGTGGAAAAGCAAATCCGAAAATGAAATAGATTTTGCAGAACTAATAGTGTAACTGAAACAATTATACACTATATACAACATAAGCAATTCCCAGTTTAAGATGC
Source organism: Dryococelus australis (assembly GCA_029891345.1). Lineage (NCBI taxonomy): Eukaryota > Metazoa > Arthropoda > Insecta > Phasmatodea > Phasmatidae > Dryococelus > Dryococelus australis. Next base: position 5,549,425 of record CM056999.1, read on the forward strand.
ACGACGGTAAATATAAACAAATGTGTCGCCGCCGGAAGCTGTACGGTATTAGTCTTATAGTGTTTGGTTCCGGTACCTACGTAAACTGGAACTCCCGCTCTATCTACTTGCGTTTAGTTGAACTTGAACAGCTCTGTCTAGTCCGTACTAGGAACAAACGAAAAAGTATCACGAAGTTACCAGTATCACCGATTAACCAAAGTTAACCCTACATACTAGGGACCAGAGGGTGGCCATGTCCTATACCGTGCAGTGTTAACCCTACATACTAGGGACCAGGGGGTGGCCAAGTCCTATACCGTGCAGTGTTAACCCTACATACTAGGGACAAGAGGGTGGCCATATCCTATACCGTGCAGTGTTAACCCTACATACTAGGGACCAGAGGGTGGCCATGTCCTATACCGTGCAGTGTTAACCCTACATACTACGGACCAGGGGGTGGCCATGTCCTATACCGTGCAGTGTTAACCCTACATACTAGGGACCAGAGGGTGGCAATGTCCTATACCGTGCAGTGTTAACCCTACATACTAGGGACCAGAGAGTGGCAATGTCCTATACCGTGCAGTGTTAACCCTACATACTAGGGACCAGAGGGTGGCCATGTCCTATACCGTGCAGTGTTAACCCTACATACTACGGACCAGGGGGTGGCCATGTCCTATACCGTGCAGTGTTAACCCTACATACTAGGGACCAGAAGGTGGCTATGTCCTATAACGTGCAGTGTTAACCCTACATACTAGGGACCAGGGGGTGGCCATGTCCTATACCGTGCAGTGTTAACCCTACATCCTAAGGACCAGGGGGTGGCCATGTCCTATACCGTGCAGTGTTAACCCTACATACTAGGGACCAGGGGGTGGCCATGTCCTATACCGTGCAGTGTTAACCCTACATACTAGGGACCAGAGGGTGGCCATGTCCTATACCGTGCAGTGTTAACCCTACATACTAGGGACCAGAGGGTGGCTATGTCCTATACCGTGCAGTGTTAACCCTACATACTAGGGACCAGAGGGTGGCCATGTCCTATACCGTGCAGTGTTAACCCTACATACTAGGGACAAGAGGGTGGCCATATCCTATACCGTGCAGTGTTAACCCTACATACTAGGGACCAGAGGGTGGCTATGTCCTATACCGTGCAGTGTTAACCCTACATACTAGGGACCAGAGGGTGGCCATGTCCTATACCGTGCAGTATTAACCCTACATACTAGGGACCAGAGGGTGGCCATGTCCTATACCGTGCAGTGTTAACCCTTCATACTAGGGACCAGAGGGTGGCCATGTCCTATACCGTGCAGTGTTAACCCTACATACTAGGGACCAGAGGGTGGCTATGTTATATACCGTGCAGTGTTAACCCTACATACTAGGGACCAGAGGGTGGCCATGTCCTACACTGTGCAGTGTTAACCCTACATACTAGGGACCAGAGGGTGGCCATGTCCTATACAGTGCAGTGTTAATACTACATACTAGGGACCAGAGGGTGGCCATGTCCTACACCGTGCAGTGTTAACCCTACATACTAGGGACCAGAGGGTGGCCATGTCCTATACCGTGCAGTGTTAACCCTACATACTACGGACCAGGGGGTGGCCATGTCCTATACCGTGCAGTGTTAACCCTACATACCAAGGACCAGAGGGTGGCAATGTCCTATACCGTGCAGTGTTAACCCTACATACTAGGGACCAGAGGGTGGCCATGTCCTATACCGTGCAGTGTTAACCCTACATACTAGGGACCAGAGGGTGGCCATGTCCTATACCGTGCAGTGTTAACCCTACATACTAGGGATCAGAGGGTGGCCATGTCCTATACCGTGCAGTGTTAACCCTACATACTAGGGACCAGAGGGTGGCTATGTCCTATACCGTGCAGTGTTAACCCTACATACTAGGGACCAGAGGGTGGCCATGTCCTACACTGTGCAGTGTTAACCCTACATACTAGGGACCAAAGGGTGGCTATGTCCTATACCGTGCAGTGTTAACCCTACATACTAGGGGCAGAGGGTGGCAATGTCCTATACCGTGCAGTGTTAACCCTACATACTAGGGACCAGAGGGTGGCCATGTCCTATACCGTGCAGTGTTAACCCTACATACTAGGGACCAGGGGGTGGCCATGTCCTATACCGTGCAGTGTTAACCCTACATACTAGGGACCAGAGGGTGGCCATGTCCTATACAGTGCAGTGTTAATACTACATACTAGGGACCAGAGGGTGGCCATGTCCTACATCGTGCAGTGTTAACCCTACATACTAGGGACCAGAGGGTGGCCATGTCCTATACCGTGCAGTGTTAACCCTACATACTACGGACCAGGGGGTGGCCATGTCCTATACCGTGGAGTGTTAACCCTACATACTACGGACCAGAGGGTGGCCATGTCCTATACCGTGCAGTGTTAACCCTACATACTAGGGACCAGAGGGTGGCCATGTCCTATACCGTGCAGTGTTAACCCTACATACTAGGGACCAGGGGGTGGCCATGTCCTATACCGTGCAGTGTTAACCCTACATACTAGGGACAAGAGGGTGGCCATGTCCTATACCGTGCAGTGTTAACCCTACATACTAGGGACCAAAGGGTGGCTATGTCCTATACCGTGCAGTTGTTAACCCTACATACTAGGACCAGAGGGTGGCCATGTCCTATACGTGCAGTGTTAACCCTACATACTAGGGACCAGAGGGTGGCCATGTCCTATACCGTGCAGTGTTAACCTACATACTAGGGACCAGGGGTGGCCATGTCTAACCGTGCAGTGTTAACCCTACATACTAGGACCAGGGGTGGCCATGTCCTATACCGTGCAGTGTTAACCTACATACTAGGACCAGAGGGTGGCATGTCCTATACCGTGCAGTGTTAACCCTACATACTAGGGACCAGAGGGTGGCTATGTCCTACACTTGCAGTGTTAACCCTACATACTAGGACCAGGGGTGGCCCTGTCCTATACCGTGCAGTGTTAACCCTACATACTAGGACCAGGGGTGGCCATGTCCTATACCGTGCAGTGTTAACCCTACATACTAGGGACCAGAGGGTGGCCATGTCCTATACCGTGCAGTGTTAACCCTACATACTAGGGACCAGGGGGGTGGCCATGTCCTATACCGTGCAGTGTTAACCCTACATACTAGGACCAAGGGGTGGCTATGTCCTATACCGTGCAGTGTTAACCCTACATACTAGGGACCAGAAAGGGTGGCCTATGTCCTACTACCGTGCAGTGTTAACCCTACATACTAGGGACCAGAGGGTGGCCATGTCCTATACCGTGCAGTGTTAACCTACATACTAGGGACCAGAGGGTGGCCATGTCCTATACCGTGCAGTGTTAACCCTACATACTAGGGACCAGAGGGTGGCTATGTCCTATACCGTGCAGTGTTAACCCTACATACTAGGGACCAGAGGGTGGCCATGTCCTATACCGTGCAGTGTTAACCCTACATACTAGGGACCAGAGGGTGGCCATGTCCTACACCGTGCAGTGTTAACCCTACATACTAGGGACCAGAGGGTGGCCATGTCCTATACCGTGCAGTGTTAACCCTACATACTACGGACCAGGGGGTTTGGCCATGTCCTATACCGTGCAGTGTTAACCCTACATACTACGGACCAGAGGGTGGCCATGTCCTATACCGTGCAGTGTTAACCCTACATACTAGGGACCAGAGGGTGGCCATGTCCTATACCGTGCAGTGTTAACCCTACATACTAGGGACCAGAGGGTGGCCATGTCCTATACCGTGCAGTGTTAACCCTACATACTAGGGACCAGAGGGTGGCCATGTCCTATACCTGTGCAGTGTTAACCCTACATACTAGGGACCAGGGGGTGGCCATGTCCTATACCGTGCAGTGTTAACCCTACATACTAGGGACCAGGGGGGTGGCCATGTCCTATACCGTGCAGTGTTAACCCTACATACTAGGACCAGGGGTGGCCATGTCCTATACCGTGCAGTGTTAACCCTACATACTAGGACCAAGGAGTGGCATGTCCTATACCGTGCAGTGTTAACAAGTGAAGCCAGCTTATAGTGTGCAGTTAGGTGGTTGTTTTCCGGTAAAAAAAAAAAAAGCCAAAAACATTGTATCTGCCTATCTTTCACGTGTATTTTGATGAGTATTAACATCGTCATAAATTATTTTTCATGCATTTTTTACCTAAACAATAATATACATAAAGCGTGAATGTGTTTGTGTCAGATAACTAGATATAAATTTCGCCGTTAAATATGTAAAGTTATCAATTATTTACATTTAAATGGAAGTGTTGTATACGTTGTTTTTGTTGATTTGCTTCTCCCATTCCCTATATATTCGCCTTGAAAATATTCCAGGAAATAATTTTCTGGCGACTACAGGAACTTTTAAAAGTTATGATAAAACTTTAACCGTACTAAAATTGAATATAATACGCTGTTGGAGTCGTCTGCGAGTGCGTTACAAGTGAAGCAGCCATACTGGAGTGAGAGAACTTTTGTTTACATTGGAATGGAACAGCCTTGTGAGTGATATATGAACTCACTAGTTGTTCTGAATTTCCTCTAAATTTGTGTTAGTCTTGCGTTCGTGAAAGATATCGCATAATTATTGTGTGTATAGGGTTATTTTTATCTGCGTAAGTTTGTAAATTAACAATTGCAGTGTGTTTAATTTTCGTAAGTGCGGTTGCGATTGCTAACGTGCCGTCAATTTAAGGTATAACCCGTAAGTTGCGGACTCGTTAGAGGCACAGGCACTTTTATAAAAGTGCAGATACGTATTTTTCTAAATGCCAATATGCTATTTCAGTGTAGAAGTTTATGGAATTAATTTGCTAGTAATGGCAAATCATCTCGTAAACCAATACAGAGCTACACCTTATAAAAACTACACTCTTACCTTTTTTTTCCTCCCAAGTCAGCAGAGTTGCAGTGACAAACAAGAAATCAGCTGTTTATCAACACAAGAATATACAACCAAATCAGTTCTCATATTTTTAATACCTATTGAATGTAGCCTTCATGATTTGCAATTTCCATGGTTTCTCGAACTCACTCCATGCAATTTCTGGGGTGACTCAATAAAGACAATTTGACCAATTCCTTCCTTGTATTCCCTTCATTGTGTTCTTGGTATACCATTCTCTAATGAACCTGCTGTCAACAAGATGATAAGTTAAATAAATGAAGTTTACTTGTGTGTTCAGATGGTTATGTATTTAACGGTAGGCTGTAATGATTACAGTAAATGACATGTTTATGCATTTTATCACTATCCAAAGGTAGTCAAAATAAAGAAAACTTAGATAAAGCCAATATTTTCCTATAACTACGCCATCTGCAAAATAGAAAAACCACGCGTGATTTTCTTTAAACTCTATTTCGCCCTTCTTAAGGATTTTTTAAATTATAATTTTGACAGCAACTAATTGGACATAAGCTTATTCTAATATTGATAATGAATCATAGATATTTAGATGAAAATGTTAAATTTTTTAAAAGCCTACTTGTAAATGAAAAATGGGATGATGTTTACAGAACAACCACGAACAAAATTTTCTACAGCCACGACGAACGACATTTCTGAAACAATCACGAACAACCTCTCCAGAATAAACATCAATTATATATTAACTGAACCAAACATTGCCTGGAATAGTTTTATTAATACATTTTTTTGTCATTTTAATCACGCCTTTCCACTCAAATATATAAAATGTAGCAGTAGCTCGAAAATAAAATGGATTAGTAAAGGTCTGACAGTCTCAGGACAGAGGTTAAAAACAATGCGTAAGATTCTAAGAACCCAGATGAAAAACAAAAATTATACTGTAAGCAATACGAAAAATGATATAACAAGTTACTTGGAGTAGCAAAGCAGAAATACAATGGGGATAGAATAGCCTCCTCCTCAAATAAAACAAAAGCAATGTGGAACATTATCAATAATGAATTGAAACCTAGACAAGGACATTGTAAACTTTCCTTGAAAGTTGATGGTGTCAAAATCGAAAATATCAAGGAAATATCTAATAGTTTTAATGACTGTTTCACAAACATCCCACTAAAATTACAAAATCAACACAGAGCTACAAACATTAGTCCTGCACACATACCCCAAAGACCTAACACTTGGAATTCTAACACGCTGTTTTTCACACCTATCTCTGAATAAGATATCATAAATGTAATTAAAAATTTCAAAAGTAAAAGTTCCTGTGGAATAGATGAGGTACCTATTACTCTGCTTAAAAAAAGTGCAAAAGTAGTACCAATACATAAAAAAGTGACAAGGCATTGATGGATAACTATAGGTATATTGCTCTTCTTACGTCCTTTTTAAAAATTTTAGAGAAATTGATAGCAAATAAACTGACACAATTCTTAATAAGAAACAAGGTTATTTCATTGCATCAGTATGGCTTTGTAGAGGGCAGATCTACAGAATAAGTTATTTACAGCTTAACTGAAAAAATATTAACTTATTTTTAAAAGACAATTCTTAAAAGGTATATTCGCAGATCTTTCAAAAGCTTTTTATTGTGTCAACCACGATATTTTATTGCAAAAACTTTAACAGTGTGGAGTACGAGGTGTAACCAATAATATGTTTTTAATCATATCTTGAAGACAAAAAAAAAGATCACCTCCATAAGATATTATGACAAAAATCACATTACAGATGTTATGTCCAATACCAGATCTACTCGAGTAGGAGTGCCACAGGGATCAATACTGGGACTATTTTTATTATTAATATTTATTAATGATTTTACAGTACAAATAACCAACGACTCAGCTATAATGTTTGCGGATGACACAAACATTTTGGTAACTATTTCAAATAACTCTGTTCTTGAAGGAAATATAAAACATACAGTGACTGAGATGTCCAGTTGGTTCCAGTATAATAAATTAATATTAAATGTAAACAAATATGGGCTCATGAATTTCATGCAAAGAAATAAGCATACAATGCAGGATGAAAGATGCACAACAATAGAAGAGGACAGGTTACAGACAGTTAATAGTACTAAATTTCTAGGGCACATTGTAGACAGTAATTTAACATGGAATGAGCATGTTGATAGTGTCTGTAAAAAATTGAGTTCAGTGTGTTTTGGGGTGCATACCTTAAAAACGATTTGTAATAATAATACAATACTTGCATACCATTTCTCAAATATTCAGTCCATGATAAATTATGGAATCATATTTTGGGGCAAATCCACAAAATGGAAAAAGGCTTTTAGATTACTGAATAAAATGGTAGGATTAATAAGTAATAGGGAAAAAGAAGTCATTGTAGGCCGCTATTCATAAACAACAAAATATCACTCTTACATACATGTATATGGACCGTAGTATGTTATTTTACATGGAAAACATTAAAAAAGTTAAAAATAGTGATCTCCCCATTACTACACCAGACAAGCTAATAATCATCACCTATTTTCCTACAGGACCTCAAAATTTACATCAAACCGTACTATGCTAGGGCAAAACTAATAACCTACCCAGTTATTTGAAGTAAATTAATAGTTTACGGAAATTAAAAATAACTGCTAATTATACTTTTTAAATAAGGCCTTCTATTCCGTAGAAGAATACTTACATAAAGATGAATTTCTATAATGCAGAACAAGACTGATATAAGGAGACTTCATGTAATACTTTGTGTTTCAATCGAATGTAGACTTTACATATTTATACTTTAATATCTATCTGTACATGAATTGTAACAACTTGTACTACAACCAAATATAGTCTTAACATGTTTGTAGAGCTGCTAGAATTAAGAAGTGTGTTAATTATATTATTTATATGTTATATATCTTTATGTTAATTTAATTGTGTGCAAATGTCCATATTGTATAACAAACAAAAATTGACAAGTCCTTTCCAAAGTGTATTGGATGTATATGGGATGCAAAAAAAAAGTGCTTCGTGAAACAGCGAATACTTAGCCGTTACACCACCATGGCCTCCATCATCTTAAGACGAGAGGAGTTGAAAGAGGTTTGGTGGTTTGTAACAACCAAGGTATTGAGAGCCAACTAGGGTGAAATATGGCATATATGGATCAGCATTGAAATGCAAGGGTGGGGAAAACAGGAAAACCTCGAGAAAACATGCCAGCCAGCAGCATCAATCACCACAATTCCTACATGTGGAAATCTGTGAGTAACCTCACAGGGAAACCAACATGGATCACATTGGTGGAAGGCAAGCATCCTGCCACTATGCCCACTGCAGCCCCCCTCCCCTCACCCCTAGGGAATGGAGGAGAGGAGCCTCATTTCTTCAGCGATAGTCATTTTTCTTAGAGGAATGTTTGTTTGTCAGGTTTCTGCAGCGTGGTTCTGAGATATTAACACTGAATAGTTTTTAATGTATCCAGGGGATAATTTAACACTAAAAATAGTAATTGCACAATTTGGTAGGTAATAACAAAGAAATTTTGTCACAAGTGTGTCTGTGGACCACTTGGCAGTGGTTAGTACATGTGCGCTTGTTATCGATATCATTGTGGTGCATGCGTCTTCACCCATTGTAGTTCAACAATGTATCCTAATATAATTAAACTACACAAAGTAACCTAAAATGCTGGTGAATAAGTTTTCATACATTTTAACCTACATTTTACATTTTAACCTGGTTCCTTTACTATCCCTAGGCGTGTATTTATAGAAATTATATCCTATTGTAGTTTTCCCTTCCAATATGACATTTTTTAACATGCTGGGCTGAATTAAAACTGTGGCTACTGACTGACTAAGCCCCTGGTACTAAATTGCACTTTTGGAGAAAGATGTAACACAATGTTTGTAGATATAGGGACTAGAATTATCCAGAAATGTCTCCTGTCCCTCCTCCCTTTTTCCTTCTGAAAAATTTCTAAAATACTTGATTGTCCAGTGCAGACAATTCAGTAAAATTTTAATTTCTTTTTTAATTATGTACCAAGGGTAACTTAACCCTGTCCAACATTGTAGATGCAAGAAACAAAATTGGACCCTATAATAAGGGATAAATAAGTATAAAACTGTTTCATAACAGAGAACTAACTTAATGTAAAGAGAGGGAATAACTAAAACGGGATTTGAATTTATTTACCAAAAACCATATACTAGATTGATATTAAATATGTATAAAGGAGATGAAATCATATTGGAAACAAACCTCTCAAGTCATTGCCAGTGTTACAAATTTAAATATAAATGTCACCAAATAATTATTTATTCGTGGCTCAGGCTCCAGAAATTCAGCCTGACTGCTGATCGCCGTTTTGTCACAGTCATTACTGATACGCAACCTGCAATACATCACACGGCAACGTGAGCACGCTTGTTATACGTTATTTAATAATTTATTCAAAAAATAGTTTTCCACAAATCCTGATATACGATAAATATGTTTATTGTCGTACATAACCCAATACTGGTCCGCAGTACACACACTCAAGATCGGTAGTTTTATGAGGAAACTATTTGACTGCACAACTAACCCCAGCCAATAATAAACTAGTAAAACTTCACACGTGAATTGTAATATATATTTATTTATTCATCATCTTCTTTGTTCACCAAGAGATGCTTCGAATGTAACCTTTCTCTCGACGTCATTATAATGTAAAACATAATGTTTTGGGTTTCTGCCAAGATGGAGGCTAGAGCCCATAGTCCGCCATTTCTAATCATTGCCGAAGCTCAGAGCGGGGGTGTGCTCAGGCCCTTGTGAGGTCCCTTATACCACCCAGACGGTATCTCTCTGCGGGCTGAGGACGTTTCCCTCACCAGACCGCAAAGAACACATAGCCCAGAGGTCAGGACGCCCTGCACGTCCCGGCGTAGAGTCCATAGTAAATCCGCCTATCTCCAGCGGCTTTACCTACGTCACGACATGCCATCTCCTGTATACTCCTAACTCCATGCTAGGGATACAGGCCATTGCAGAAAGATGTGGCGCCTGTTTATGGCGCATGTTGCCAAAGTAAAAATAGTAATTTTAAAGTTTTATCATCGTGTTTAAAACAAAGCTTATTAAAAAGCAGTTTTCAAATATTTATTTTCGATATCTGCAAAACTATACTGATTTCAATACGATATCGTCGAATTATATAGCCGATTTATATCAATATATTTACAATATCGATATATCTTTGATATGACATCATTTCGATATGTCGGTATTTTTTCAACATCCCTAGAGCAAACTTCGCCGTTATTTCCCAGACGTCAATGGTTTTGCTTATTTTATTCCACTCACATGTTGGATAATAAACGTGTATTGATAAAAGAGTATGGAATAATTAAATTAATGTATTTTAATGAATACCCGAGGGGCTGAGTTCCAAAACTATTATCATCCATTTAAATTGATTTTCAGTAATCTGAGAAAAACTGAGTGTGACTCCAGCTTGATGTTAATAAGTACAACTGTAGTGTAAATATGGAGGGATTGCTGTCAGTATTGTAAATCTACAATGAAAAATGTATTGACCCACTGGTATTAGAGATATGTAATAAAATTAATTGGATTAAAAGAGTTTTTCTACAAAACAATGGAAAAGATCAGTTATGGAAACAAACATAGAGAATAAGATCAATTTTGATTCGAGTACTATGAAGTAATATATTTAGAACGAAAATATAGTACTATACAGCATAACATAACACATAAGATCTACAAATTGTTCTTCAAATTGTCACTCAATTACACCAGTTTAAATAATGTAAGATATTTTAAATTCTAAACTCATCCTCATTTTCAGGACGTAGTGGTATTTCGGATTCATCAATATCATCCACAACACATTCTGAAAAAAGAACCTGCCTATAGTAGTCCATGTCTTCATCCTTCTCCAAAATGTTTGTGTAACAATTTTTTGACATCTTCAATTTTTGCTGATTTCACTGGCACTTGGGATGGTAGCTGTTCGGAACTGATTGAAGTTATCATTTTACCTTTCTTCACAAATTTTTTGAAAGTTCCTGTATCCACTCTGTAGTTAACTTCACCTTTTATGGCAATAGTTCTGTTCTTGGTTTTCGTCAGCACCACTCTCTTTGATGGAGCAAACTGGAAGTGTAACTGACCAGGGGCTTTGATTACATAAGATACAGAGGATTTCCAGTCATGAACAGGCTCATCTGTTCCCACATTTTTTACGGTTCCATATTTAGAGAAAACATCTTTATATTCTTGTGGCTAGATTATGGTATTTTTCTTCCTTAATTCTTTTCCAATGCGGCCGATGACACAGTCAGAAGAAAGGTAGGAATGACCAACAACCGGGAATATCATGTGAACAGAATTTACATTAGAAGTAGAATCAAGAAGCCATTTGGCGAGCATGCCTATCATGGTGATATTTTTGTTTTGACCGGGGCAGCCATCTGCAAACATCTGTATTTCCTCAATATCAGTGAGATTGGCATTACAAATACACAATAGATGCTATCTCATTTGATCCTTTCAAGCGCTGCCCTTCAGACCAAGTAAAAATATGCACATTATCCGTACTTAGCTTAGTCTTTGAATGCCCTTCACAAATCGTCATGTTGTATTGATAGAGTTGCCTAGAATAGTAGGCTGCTTCATCAGGAACTTTCGACAACAGTAAATTCTTCTGACAGTCGAAAGAGAATTTGAATACCTTATCATTGCTTGTGGTCCTCAATATCTCATGAAATGCTTTCGCTTTTAATTTAGGAACCGTATATTTGGTCACTGATTCAGCTTTATCCCAATCAGTTGTGGCACTAATTGCCGACTTCAACCTAATGCACTCGGAACATGCATCCGTCGCTGGAAATCTGAAACTGATACTGAAATCGTTCATAAATATCCCAAAAAACGTTATACTTGACCTGGTTCCGCCCATCTATTCCATTGTTGTAGGTTTTCCACATGTTATGCACACTACCATCACTAGGAAGGTATTATCTAACACTCTGTTCACGAGTGTAGTGCGACTCAACACATTTAATACTTTGTATGTACTTGTGTACTTGACGTCTTTTTCCAAGGTATTTTCGTGATTTCGTGTCCCCACCACGCTTTTCTGAAAGAGATCTCCCTGTCTTTAGATGTTGTTTACAGATGTTTTGCACCCTGAATTTAGAAAACCCCCAAGTATTGACTAGAAAGATTTACCACATACCTGCATAAGGCCGCGGTTTTTAGACCTTATATAAAATGAAATTGTTACTCCTTTTTCTGGGCCTTGTTTTCCACTCGGACGTTTACGTTTGGGACTATGCTGAGCTGTGTACATCAGAATGAAATTATCCTGTGACACTTTATCTTTGTGCAATTAAAACGCTTCATGAAAACGGCGGATGTCTTGCATTGACAGGTTACCACACAGAAAGATCTTCTTTGGATGTATGCAGTTAGGTTTACAAGGCAATGATTTAGGTTTACATCTGCAATAGTCACAAAAATATGAGTAAAATAAATGTAGGACAAGCACACAGTGAATATTAGCATGTCATTGTAAACACAACACTTGTTTACCTTTATTTTTTCAGCTTCTCTTTATGTCACGAACTTTTGTCACGTTTCTGCCTTCTTCCTCTTCCTTCAGCTATGATAATGGAATTGTCACCCTCCATAGCTCATAACTTCTGCAAAGTATCTTCTGTAGCCAGATGCAAATTACAGACTGAAAACTACAAACTACCGATTACACAAATACGACGTGATATATTTTTTTCATTAATTTCAATATTCGTCTTTTTCCCATGTAGCAATGTTGACAACATTTTAACATGATATTTCCCACAAGCTTACATAATTTCATTTCGTTTCTGTTAGTTTAAAAGAAAATATATTTGTGGGATAAAGCCAGCTTTGGAAATAATTTTGCACCCAACATACTTGTACAGTAAGGGATGAGGGTAGTTTAGGAAATAAAAATGGCAACTGTCACTGAGGAAAAGGCTAGTTTTGCTGCTAAAGTGTATTAGGATAAATCAAGTTGTGGAAACAACACAGGTTTTCAACATGCTGCGATGAATGGATACATCGACTTTTGGAGCTAAAAAACATTTGATGGGATGCAGTACCGCCAAGAAAACACAAGACAGGTGATAACTCATTTTTTTTTCAATTTTTGGATAAGGCGAGTTATGGAACTCAGCCCCTCATATGAACATATATGTTCATTTTATCAACAATCGTATTAAATAAATGTAGTTTGGTTGTGAACCGATATGTAGTACTACAATGAAAAGTATTTCTGAAAGTATAATACAAAATAAGTGTCTTGAAAGTAGTTAAGCAAAAATTTGTTTTACAATGGAGAGGCGGCATCTAGTTTGTTGATCCGTCACTTGTTTTGGAATCTTGGTATTAAACATAACGAACCACACAATATGGTCGTAAACAGCCTGTAACCCAGGTCTGCCAGATTGTATACTTCGATACGAGATTGGTAACCTCTGTAGGCCTATAGTGTAAAGCACGGAACATGTGTCAAAAACAGTTCCGTTCATAGTGACTCTTGAGTGTGAGAATGTGTAAGCGTGTAGCCTATGTGCATACTATTAGCGCCAACTATGTCTGAGATTCGTAACCTCCAGAGGCGTCTTTCTAAGCCGCTCGACAGCGCTGTTAGTTCACGAGCATTTCCGATCATGACGTTCCTTGCGTGGTACGATTGAGGCTGTCTGATGGATGCAGTTGGAAAAGACATAACGCCATTTTTATTTACATTTCTACATTACCATTTGCCGTCTATTTTGAGATTTCTTCGCCGTATGTTATATTGCTCGTAACGTAATTGTATAAGAAGTTGTTAACCTCACTGCATCACTTAACAAACCGTCCATCTCTTTTTATAGAAACAACAAACTGAATATATTAACTTCTAAATAGTTTATGTACTCATCGTACCTTTTCATGCGCTTTCTCTTTTCTGTATATAAACCAAGCATCTCATTGGTTTTGGTGCTGATGACGTCAGATGCTGTTGGTGCAGTCCATCCTGTCTGACCTCGAAAGATAAAGTTTGGCCATCTCCAGTCGGTCAGCACCTCACCACACTACTGCGCCACCAGGATCTGACGTCACAGGTCATGTGAACCAATCAAATGGTGTATCGGCAACAGCATGGTCAACCAGAACAGATCAGACAGACGCATCTGCTCAATTGTGGTAGGCCCTTTAGCCTTTCCGAAGAGAGAAGAGGCGTGAAAAGGGGGAATTGAACGATGGCATTACCTTGTGTTATGGATGTTGAAAAAATGTCTATGTATCGAAATAACGATACAAATCGTCGATATATTTTAATGACATTTTATTTAAATTAATATACCTATTTTTACACGTATCGGAAATAAATATTTTAGAAATACTATTTAAATAAGCATCTGTTATAAATGCGAAAATTGAATTTCAAAATTACTACGTTTACTTTGGTAACATGCCCCAAAAACAAGTACCACATCTTTCTGCACTGATTCATGTCCTCAGCATGTAATATTACAAGCAATTTCACATTTGTCAACTCCTTTAATTCATTTAATATGGGATTCTGATGTATCGAAAATCGATATTTTTCCTTCAATATATCGTTTCGTAAAACGATACTTAACCAATATAAATATTATCAATATTTTTTTCCGTCATCAAATTTCTATCCTGTATAGTTCACATATTTTCCGGACTCACATTTGTCTCGGTGGAGTAGTAACTATCAGCAGTCTTGTCTCACGAGTATTTCTAAAACTTTTAGCTAAGACATTAATTTTATGGTTACTCGTGTCATATTTTCAGAGCGTGGAAGACATTATATCAACTACCTTGCATGTGCATCAAAGCAGGATCAAAGCATTGTCTTGATGTCGAGGGGGGAGGGGGGTAGAGACCACTCCCTGTTACTGCGCCCAAGCATCAAAGAAAAGTTATGTTTTTAGTACCAGTATACAAAATAATGAACACATCTTGGATCACACTGAACTTACTAGATTCACCCAAGTAAACTGTATATCTTGTGTAATCTCAATGCCATGGCTTGTGTTGGCGAAGGTTAGCTCCTGATATGAGACTGATAACATTGTCTTGTCAACTCAGTGAATGTGATTGCTACTGTGTGCAGGTGGAACAAGTAATGATCCCAGAGGTACCATCCACAATGTGTGGAGTCCAGTCTGAAAGATATGGACAACTATAATCCACTCACGACTGAAACAGACTTTTGAAAACGAACCTTTCAAAAATCAGCCTAGGAGTAACATGTCGACCTGTTTTTTCAATAACCTGCATGCCATAAATATTGATGTTTGATCAGTCTGATTGGTTGAATAAATATATTGATTTGAATACAGAGATGAGAACTAATGCAAAAAATGATTTCAAAAAGGTTTTTATAAGCTCATGAATAATTCAGTGTTTAGTAAAACTACGGAAAATATTAGAAACAGAGTTGATGAAAAACTAGTATCAGATATTGAAAACACTGTGATTAACTTTAAGAATACTGAATTGTTGAATAAGTGAAACTTTACCTTAGCATCTCCTATAACTTGTAGTATTTATTTCGTATTAGATTTTAATTAACAACAGCAAGAGCAGCGATGTGTTGGCAGCGGCTAGTAAGAAATAGTTCACAGATAAATATTGTTTTAATCTTGTATTTTGATATGCTATTTGTATACTAAATGTTGCCTATTTAAATATTTAGATAGTCCCGATGGCAACATATTTGTTACAGTTTGAAATAACAGCGCATAATGTCGTGCATAGGCCCTTCTGACACGATGTTTGTTTTACCGACTGAGGAAGCAACTGTCGGCTGGGCGAGGCTTGTCGCTCTCTCTCACTTATTCTCTCTCCTCCTCGGGAAGTTTGCATAGTTAAGTAGCAGACAAAATATACATGTTCAAAATGTTAGCAGATTTCATACTTATTACAGCAAAATAATTTTTTTTGAATTTGTAATTTTCAACTGAAAATAAATTTTAATGTTTGAATAATTATTTATTATATTTAGATATGATGGCGGGACAGTTACCACATGTGAAGTTGGCAGACATGCGAGCCATAACATGGCGTCTTGCTTTTTGCCAAACGAAGCGTAAATTGTAGTTACTCCGAAAAACACTTCAAATTACCACATCACGTTTGTATATATTTTGTTTTTTTTTAAACCTACCTAGGCAAGTTACGATGTTGTGATAAATCTGTGTTTCCACAGTAGTAAAAATATACTGTTACGTGTGTTTCGTTAACCGCTGCATGTGAAATGGCGTGGCATTGTTGCGTGATGGTCATTATGCTAGCCCTGTGTGTGTGCGTCATTTCAAATATTTGATGTGCACTATTTATACGTTTTAACTGCGGACTGTTTTTATGACGAAGTTAATTATTTACATCCACGCCTGTTTATTTATCATAATGTTGTACCTTTGCTCTAGGTGTTTGAAACACAGTTGTTTGACGCAATTTGCCACAATGCCAATAAAATACTAAGCCCAGCCGGATATATTTCAATAAATCTAATAAACAGTAAGTAGCAATACATAGAAATATGAGCGGAAAGAAGTTACGGTAGGCTTATTTGTATGCATGTTCACCGCTATATTTAAAGTTTATATGACAAAAAATAAGCGACACGAGTTGCGTGCTTAAGTTTAATGTGTCTTTTTCGTTGGGCTGGTTGTTCTTTCGTTTGAATATTTTTTCCAACTGAGGCCATCCTTTTAAAGAAATAACCCAACACATATCAACAACAAAAGAATAATTAGTACAGCCCTTTACCTCGCAGTTGTAACAGTTTTTAACACAGTCGTAGTAAAATATTAACGTGCATTATGTGTAATCTGTTATGTCGTGGAAAACAAATATGTTAACAATGTACAACAACCGTAAGAACTATCATCAATTCAGGCATTTTTGATACGCCATAAAGCTGGCCTAAATAATGTTATAGGCCTAAACTGGGAATATTCGTTCGAAATAGTTTTTGAAATATGACAGAATTCTTTGAAAAGCTGTAAACAGTAAACAACGCATTTAGCAGGTATAAAAGTAGAAGTCACATTATAATGTTTATGTTTAGGTATAGAGAAAGTATACGAACACATGTACACGCAAACTCGCAATGGAATGTAAACATTGATTTTGACAGATGCTTCGTGGCAGTCAC
The DNA here is from genome assembly GCA_029891345.1 of Dryococelus australis. NCBI lineage: Eukaryota > Metazoa > Arthropoda > Insecta > Phasmatodea > Phasmatidae > Dryococelus > Dryococelus australis. Next base: position 5,566,608 of record CM056999.1, read on the forward strand.
ATGGCAATGTTTGTTTACATTTGGCGGAAGGATACGAAACGGGCCTGCAAGTAGATATTTAGCAGGGCTCCTAGAAAGTATGTTCCAGTCGTGAATGGACTATAGATCACATTAATGTAGTTGTCAATGAGAAATGTGAGCTTTAACTAAATAATGTATTACTTTTACAAGTAACATTTCGTCTGTAGTTTCATTACTAAATTGTTTTTGAAATTATGCATTGGCTGCATTTAATTTTCTTTCAAAATGATTACCTTCAGGAATTTTACCAGTAATTATAAAAACGGCCTTGATCTACCTGTGCTCTCAACCCTCCATATAGCACCGATAATCTTGATTAATATAGATGAACATCAATTCACTGGTATTTAACTGCCTATCAAAGCGGACACAATATGTGATAACAAATGTTTCACAACTTTCACACGGAAGAGCTTACGAGGATTTCAATGATAAAAGGAAACATATGAGGTGACCACATATGGGGAGTTAAAATGGGCTTTACGTAGTCTGGGACAGAGAAGAAGGAAATAACCCATTTGAAGTTAAGTGGGCATCCGTGATTAATTTGGGCGGCGATGAACAGTTAGTGTCTTCAGCGCCAATGATGATTGCATGAGGTAGAGATGGAGCAGCAACGGAAATCAACAGTGGGGGAAATGGGAGAACCCAGAGAAAACCCACCTGCCAATGGTAATGCCCACCACGTTTCGTATATGCAGAATTCCAGGGCACCTTTGCCGATGTGAGCATTATGACCCTTACACCATGGTGATCCCTACTTTAAAGTAAAAGTTTGGTTTTCATGTCACCTGGTCAGACACAGATGTCAAAAAACAACAAGGCTGTTTAACTATAGTGGTCCCAGAAGACCTGAGTAGAGCATATTTACTCAGAATTCACTATCCCCTGGCATCAGTTCTGTGAGTGTGAACTGGATTTTGAACTAAGTTGCATAAATGTTCTCTGTTCTGTGAGGACGTCATTTAACTATGTCGGTGATGCTTGAAGAATGCTACTTCTGTTCGACTCGGCAGTGTAAGGGCGTTTCGGCAGGTGGTTGAGGGACTATTGCCAGCTGTTTTCGTCAGCCACGATCTGAGAAGTCTCAGTTCACGTTCTATACAGTCGTAATCGACCAGGCTGAGCAGCGAGGTCGTTCCGTTTGGAATGTCCTAACCCAATTAACGTGAAGGAATATCTTTCCAGAACTATTTCATCTCAGTGGTCCAACACTAGCCCAGAATTTAATATTCAAGTCTTCTTCTTGCCTCTTTGTGATTTTCATTCCCCTTGCGACACCAATCAAAGTATTCGTATTGTTTCACACTGTTTCACAATAATTTAAGTTTTTTGCGATGTTTCTAGACATTTTTCCATGTTATAATAACTCGCAGTACTATATAGATTTATTTTATGTGCATTCATTTTATTTATTTTATTATTTGTTTATTCATTCTATGTTTTCGAAGTTTCGAATCCTAAATCCATCTCCAGTAAATGATGCTTTTAAAATAGTTGTCATTGCGTATCAGCGGTTATAAATTCACCTACAAACACACTAAATTTTTTCCTAAAGTATGCATTTCGGACCTGTATCCAAACTAGCTACTGACAACCTCACTCTAAACCATTGAGTTATCGTCAGCAACTTGTATTCAATATTTATTATATTTTCCAAAACCGGTTTTATTAAAACTAATTTGATAATTGCAGTTTTCGCTAAGGTCCATTATCTCGTTGAGGACCTATAACACTGTTGTCTCCATTTTGGCAGATGAAATTTGTTTTATATAAATTAATTTAACACAAATCAATTTATTAATTCTAATATTACTTAAACACAAATCATGGCTAATGCTAGGCTGTCATCAAACTGAGCCGTTGTTGTTCGACCTCCATCTTCCGTGTACAAGGGAAGGGGAGCGGTTCCATGCTGAATTCTTTCGTCCATGTTCCCTCCCCTCATGAACGTACGTTCTGTGGTCACGCACGTTTCTGGCAATGTGAAAAACCCTTGGATGATCTGAAGAAGGCTATTTTCTGTATACAAGGAAAGGAAACAACGCTGTTCAAATGTATGCCTTTTGGGCTATGCTATGCTCCCGCTACATCTGCGTGTTAAATGGAAAAAGTTCTTCTCTTATATGTCTGTGGAGGTTCCTATAGATAGTAATGATGTCACAGGAGGGAAACATACCTTGTCTCTGTTCAAAGAGTGGCCACCCACAGCTAACTTAAGGCTCGAACTCGGGTACCTTCGATGCCCATGACGAAATACGGGGTGAAGGAAAGCATATAGAAGGGCCTTCCCCTATATTCCTTTCCAGCCCCCTCCATTCCCACTCGGACAGCGGTGTGGAGCTGTCCCCACGGCGGGGGGGGGGGGAGGGGGGTGGGCGCCCCCTTGCAGTCGAACAAGGAAAGCAGTGTGTTAGGTTGCCTGCCCTTCCACACTAAGTGCAAGATGACCCACTCTTCCAGTTTGCTGGGTAGCATTATAATACCGATGCTTATAGTTCTAAAGGCCTATCTTTTTAATAACACATTCCAAATGTTGTAAATTGGGTTACAATACTGAAAATGTAATAATTCTAATTATTATTCTTTGCTTTCCTGCATCTGAATAATTACGAGGAATGATTAAGTAAGGTACTCATTGTACTTCATTCAAATGCCTCTATTAGAATTAAAATAGTGTCACGTACCAGCTACTTTTGAAACTTATAAACCTATTTGGTGCTTAGAAATGTCACTGCGTAATATAATTCCTCAATGCCGACCTCGGGTAATGTAACAGGAACTTAAAAAATTGAGCGCAATATGGAAACATACCAAATCTCGTATACATTTCAAAACTGACATTTCTTGCACAGAAAAAGAAATAGTTTGAACATACAGAATTACATTACATGCGTAATAAACATGGATGAAATAAACATTACACCCTTCTTTTTAAAAACAGTACACAGTAAATCGATCATTCAAAAATGAAGTGTAGGTACATTGAATAAGCAATAATAATAATATTATAATAATAAAGCAAATGTGCAATTTAACTATGAATTAAAAAATCTAAAGTTAACAACTAAATAAAAAAAAGAAATGTAAAACTACCTTAAATATTTAAATATGGTATATTATGACAATTAATTTCCGTTTGCAATGCACTGACGTAAAAAGAAATGGAAACATACATGCACAATATTTGCCCACTTCATATCTCCAAATAGAAAATAAAACACCTAACAATAAAAATCTTCAATTACATTTCTATGTTGTGATTTGAAGGATGTTCTTAGGCACTGAACAAAATAATATAGTACCATTTCAATACAAAATATAAACATTGACATGATATGCTGAGTAGTATTACGTGGAATTATTTTACTCATTTTCTTACAACCAGTAAGTTGTTTACAGAAATTAAGTAGTAGAATTGAGAAAAAAAACAACAAAGCACCAATCAAATGCCAAATGACGAAAATATTACTCTGTATTTCTGATGGTTTCCATTTGTAAACCAATGCCATACTCATCCTAAGAATCACTTACTTCTTTACAAAGGCTTCCTTTTCCTTAATTAAAAAAATTTAGTTTTCATTTATATGACGTAAAAATAGCAATGTAAGCTCTCAACTAAAAATATATTTCTTGGTTAATGACATGTCTATTGCGCCAAGAAAAAGATGGCAAATAGAAGAGTTGGAAAAATATTACAAAAACAGCACACATAATATCCAAAAGAGTTATGCGAGCAATTTACACACATTAAATTTAATTCTATTATTTTCAAGAGCCCATTAAAGTATTATATTATAAACTCACAATTTAAGTTGTTTCTTATTCTTCTAGTAATTATATAGTGATGGTATAGGGACTTTTATAATGCATACCTACAAACTAACTCAACTAATGTTTGATAAGATAAAATGATTACTGAGAAATTTCGCACACTTTCTGAATTTAAGTTACAGATCTTATCATTGATTTACCTTGTGCTTCTGCACTTTTTTGTAAAAATAATTTGTACGCCAACTTCGTAAAGTGCATTATCTTCCGTTTTCTTCAGGATTTCCTCTTGCTCAGTTCTCTCTCCCTTGAGCTGAAATTGTGTATTCTGAATTCTTTATTGCCATCGACCTTGTATGTCTAGGATCAACCAACTCTGGTAGGAAACAGTGTAAATAAAAGTTCTTCAGTTGGTCTTCCATGTTTTTGACCAGAACTCGTCATCTGTCTCGATTCTCCATGTTAAAATACCTTTCTTGCTCACACTACAAGAAGACGGTATTGCCTACCTGTAATGTGTACCTGCCCCTCCATCTGGTAAAATTAATTGTGGATTTTGTTAATGATGATTCCGTCTTTTGTTTGTTTCAAAACTTTTATTTTTCCTGCAGAGATGGCTTTTTCGGGTGTCATTTCAGCAGCTGGCCAAGGATACTTTACTTCAACGATCCCACCATTGCCAGTAAATCCATCGGGTGAGCTTCCCAAATAAAGCGTAGTTTTTGTCAGTGAACAGGCCACAACGTTGTACAGCGATATTTTCTTTCTTTTCCATTTCCTGTATTGCTGTTCTTTCATTTATTGTTCCGTGAACCATTTGCTGTGTTTGCAGGCATTTTCCATACAGCATTTATAAGTCGTGGCCAAGACTAGCGATTCCTAGGACTTGTTTTGTTTACCGTCTGACAGGCTGACCGCGGGATGGGTGTGGCGAAGAACAAGTGGCTAGGGAGGGAGGGGAATGAGCTTCCGGAAACCATTTGCTGTGTTTGCAGGCATTTTCCATACAGCATTTATAAGTCGTGGCCAAGACTAGCGATTCCTAGGACTTGTTTTGTTTACCGTCTGACAGGCTGACCGCGGGATGGGTGGGGCGAAGAACAAGTGGCTAGGGAGGGAGGGGAATGAGCTTCCGGAAGATGGTGAAATATCTCTTGCGCGAGGCTAAGAACGTTGAACTAGGCAGGTACTAAAAATTAGGCTCTTTTTCATGTGGCTAACTGACCTTTTGTATAGTCACGAATAATTCGCTTTATCTATTCGAAACATAGTATTGGAAATAACTAGTCTCTACAATGCGCCTGCCTTCAAAATATATAGTAATATCTTCGAGTCTCAATAACATCAATGAGTAAATTCTTTATATCAGAAATGATACGAGTTCCGTACAAATATTACTACGTGGCATATCCGAAATAATAAACAAAATATTTACCCCCACTAACAGTATACCTAGAACAACAATAATAAAATGTATTTTAATATGAAGACAAAATTTCAATCCAGAGTCGTACAAAATTTTCGTCTAAAAAAGAATTCTGTATTTTGAATTCGAAGAATAAATAGAGGAGCTAAACTATTAACTACCAGTAAAAAAAATTCTCAAGTATCAATACAAAGTATAAAAGGAAGTCCCTGGCGCGCGTCTGTCTGTCTGTATGACTACGCTAATCTCGAGAACCAATGAACTGTTTTGGATGCGATGTTTACTGTTATGATCTGCATTTATGGAGGAAGGTTTGTGTCTATTAAATATTGCAGTAGCTCTTATAGGAGCTGAGCGTTAACGGTATTAGTGAGTCAAGGCGGAAAAATAGGTTGCCGCCAGAGCCATCTCGTAGATTACGCTGCCTAAATAATACCTGCAAATTGTGTATATGATCATTACTAATAATATTTAATAGGAATTTTATTTTGGCTTCACATAATTTGCAGTATATACCATGAAATGTGATAGAGGAGGACTAATAATATCGCGTTGTTTATGTGGTAAAACACGTATAATTTTTGTCCAATATTTTCTATCGTGTCGATAAACCATGTTGAATGCGAGAATACTTTGGAAACCAAAACTCAATTCATAAAACGTGAGACGCGCGGTATATTTATGCCGATGCGTCAAGCAGTGCCGGAGTATCATTTAGTGGATTTAAATGGAGCATGACATGTGTACTTTATATATAATCGTACTTAACTGATTTGCTATCACATTATATTGTAATTGTATTTTCCTAATTTATTTATTAGTGTATCGCTGTGTAAACTAAACTGTACCCGGGCGAAGCCGGTCCGGTTCGCTAGTTATGTATAAAAGACAAAACCAAGTAACGCTGTTTATTGTTATCATCTACCCCAAGACAACTAGATAATGGGTAAACTCAAGAAACTCACCATGACACACTTAAAGTTTGCCTCAAAACAATTTTTTCCACGATTAAATTACGTTTAAATTGTTGCGAGATAGAGATAGTACGTATAGAAATGTCTTCACAGAGCTTCTCAAAGAACTTTCCTACGAAACATGCTATTATTACTAACTAGCTTTTGCCCGCGACATTGTCCACATGCAATTCGTGTTCTGGCTACAATGTTTTTAAACAGTAAGTATGTTTTAAAATAGAATGCATATTTTAAAATAGAAAGTAGAATGAAATGAAAGTCCAAAAATAAGCGAATTGTGGCTATTAAGTTTGGCTTTGGTATTTGTCATGTTCCGTTTCAACATGTATATATTTTTTGCAATACTTCTTTGTAAATAATGTTCTTTGCCATTTTAGAGGGTGGCGCAAAACAACCAGACTAAGTGGTAAGCTTTCAGGCGCGCATGCCAAGTAAAACTGATCGCGCGAAAAACAGTCCTGCCGCAAGTCAACTCCTGCGAATTTGATAGTTTGCCTCTACGACTTATATCTCGTCATTACGAAGAACACTTTGAGGTGTAACTACAGTCTCTTGAATTCAAAAGATATGTCATTTGGAATCAATGGAACAGGCGACACAATCACTATTTCTCCCCGAACCTGTCCAGTTAAAATAGTGGCCTTGAATACATTGCTGTGTATGGCTGTGACTGAAGTGCTATTACAGATATATGGTGGCTTCAGATTTCTCAGCAACATAACAGGCTTTATTACACTATGGTGCGGGAGACACGGTGATCGAAAATTCCACTGGGTAATGAACTGCTTCGTCTGTATTTAACAACATGTTTGTTGAATTGCATACCATTTATTCCCCCTTCGAACTATTTCAGCAACATGCATATTGAGGAGTTATCATAAACACATTTCACCCCTTTTCATCCACTTAGGGGTTGAATTTCAAAAAAATATAAAAATAATTTTTTCGGCATTTGTATAAGTAGCTTTTTGAAGCAAACATTATAACAATATCTTTTCGCGTTGATGCGCTGTTGATGAATCCTCAAAAACACATTTGACCCCTTTTTATCCCCTTAGTGTTTAAATTAAAAAATACTCTGAAATATGTTTTTAGGTGTTTTCATAGGTTAACTTTTGAAGTAAATAGAAAGACGATATCTCGTCGGGTATTGGAGTACTGGAAAATACATTTTATGGCTTTTCACACCCTTTGGGGTTGGATTTTGAAAAATCTTCAAATTAATTTCTAGACATTTTATAGGCTATGTTTTGCAGCTAGGTGCATCATCGTATTAATCAGCAATTGATGAGTATTCGGAAACACATTTTACCTCTTTTCGCCAATTTAGGGGTTGAATGTTGAAAAATCCTTCCTTAGTGCTTGCCTAATATAATATATATATATATATATATATTATATATATATATATATATATGGAGAGAGAGAGAAAGAGAGGGGGGAATGTGTAGTCTCCTGTACTTCTGTAGTTAATCGTGCTTACCTATGTATTGCAGTTGATTATGTACCGATATAAAATAATATATTTGAGTAGGAACTTCATTTCTTACACCAATGTGTACAGTACACAAAGTATTGCGTTAAAAATTGGTAGTATTAGTCATAATATGAGTAGTTAACAGAAAGGCACAACGGCTGTGACATAAATAAGCAACCGGAAAATAAACAAGCAAAGCAGAGAATAGCAAATGAGTGGCGCATACGACTCGACCTGTGACAACCAACAGATTTTGTTTGTAGAAGCTGAACGACATGTCAGGCTGGGAAGGAGGGTTCATTCTTTCCTTTCTTTTATTATGATAGAGAAGAATTCCAATGCCTAATTGGTCATGCAGCAGGGGGTCCCCGGGTGACAGACCTCCGCCGAAGGGAAGGTAGTGGTTCTGCAGGTGGTGGGGGAAACTGTGCTCTCTACAGACACAGCTCGGAACTAAAATATAAAATTTACTTTTATGTTTGTAAGAAAACTGCTACTCTAAAGTATACAAATGTATATATATATGTGTATATATATATATATATATATATATATTCGTAATTTTTTTATAATTTCATTTGATAGTATAATGGTTTCAATTCAATTTAGGGATATCGAAAATATCACAATTCGAATAAATATTGTTTTTAAAAACCTTAAATTAATTACAATTCTGGCATAGTATTCTAACATGAAAAAAAATTTAAATGTGTTTCATTGATACAATTCCAAGATATTCGAAAATTAATTGTAAATATTTTCCATGTATATGCAGGGAATGAGTCCGAGCCTTAAAGCAAGTCTCTAAGAAACTCCATATCTCAAACAGAGAGTTAGTAACTTCTTGGGATATGTAGGTGACCAATGGAATATAAAGAGAACCTGAGAAGACAAATATAATAACAGACTGACCTCAAGGCAATTGACAAGACACAGGTGCAGAATTATCTCAGTATGTGTCTTTATTGCTGGATTTTTAAAATTGGCTTGCCAGAGTTGCCAAGCCACCACATGAGGTAACTGAATCAAAATGGAAGTTATGTTGGAGCTCTAATTGTGAAACTGCTTTAAGAAAATCGAAGGATACTTTGACATCCCTACCAATTGTGTGGTATCCAAATAGTAAGGGTGATTTCATCTAGGACCCAGATGGCAGTGATGTCGGTATTGCGGCAGTACTTTCGAAAATTCAATGTGGTAAAGGAGGATCCACTGAAGTATTTGAACAAAGTGCTGCACAAACCCTAAATAAATTACTGTGTTTCTTGCATACAACTTCAGGCTTCATAATTCCACCACTATCGCTATGGTACGCATTTTATACTACAAACGGATAATGGCATTCTGCGATGGTTAGTGAACATCAAGAGCACCAAAGTACAAAGTAGCCCGATGGATTCAGTACCCTAAGGAGCATGACTTCTAAGTATAACACAGACTCTGCTGTTGCCACAGTAATGCAGATGCATCATCTAGAGGCGATGTTGAAAATCCTGTCATCACTGAACGAAATGGATAAAGAGTATTGGCTTAACTATGGTACTATAAACTAGTAGTCAAGTAGTCAAGAGGTACTGCCTAGAGGTATGTAGTTTACATGAAGTGATGATAGACTTGGACTCTAGGAAGTTCCCAAAGGTATCGAGACCATGCAAATGCAACTAGGTTGCATTTGCGATGTAATCAGATTTCCTGGTTCCCAGCAGACAGCACGTCTGTGCCCTAAGAGTTGGAATGCCTTTGCGGCAGCACGCAGTTTACATGTTCCCTCGCAACACGTTGGTCCATGGCGATCACCCACTCAAGTACAAGTCACACCCGATGCTGTTTAACTTGGAGATCATGGGACTCCCAAGTATACCAGTGCGGTATGGCGAAGGGGTAGTACAGGGTCTATTTATGACGAAAAGACTTAAAAATAGGGCAACCTGTCGAATCAGCAGTCTGTCCCCTTCACCCTCCCCAACCCGGCTGGTCACCTGCCAGAGGCCAGTGTGACTCACATGTGGGATTATGCGAATCCAGGAGAGGGTGTTGTGATGTGACGAGCATAGACTAAAGATGAGGTAGACCGCTTATTAGTCTTCTGTGCATGAACCCAACATTGACCTACCCCAAAGAGACAACTGTCAAAATTACATGAGCAACAGTAATGAACGTGTTTGTTTATATCTCATTTTTCAAAGGACGAACACTTTTATATGAATACAATACTTTAATCAATTTGAATTAATCCACGCTGCATTAAAGATTAATTAGAGAAAATATATATATATACCTTTCAAAGGACTTGTTTACTAATCTGTTTTCTAACCTCAAATACAATTTATACTGTTTTTGCTAGTCGTGTTGGCAGAAAAGCAGTTCAGAGACTGGTTGTGCGCAGCCAGCGAGAAAGGTGTACCTTATAGTCTATGCTGCAGAGAGGGACTGGGATATACCTGTGTCTGACATCTCGTCCATGGTGGCGATCAGCACCTTCCAGAAGGGTGGTGATTGCCTCATCCAGTCAAGAAACATCGGGGCACTAAATTGGTTATTTTGGCTCATGCGCATGTGCGGAATTTTTCTGAAAGGATTAGCTCTAGTAAGTACTGCCCTCGCCCGCCGATGGGAGTTATTGCGAGGGTGTGGATGATGGTAGCTAGCGAGTGTTCCTGTGACTGTTGTTATTGGCTGAACGGGGACAGCGACCTGTGAACCAGATTGACTGTGTGAAGTAATCGGGATGCTCGCGAATGAGTGGTAAAGTGTTTTTGATTAGCCATGGCATCGGAGTGGAGGTGGAGAATCACAAAAGACTGACACATTAATGCAACTGGGCTGATTTAGAAAATCCACCTCTACTGTTTTTGATAGCAAAACTAATTATTTATTCAACTGGTTTACATAATGATATATTAAGTAACAACCTATTAGTTTGCACAAAGATTCTAGTAGAGTGAATAATAGTTTATTGTGTGAGAAATAGCTACTTGGGTACTTTGTTATACTAAATAAATTAGGAAATTACGTTGAGTTGTTTTATTTAATTACGACCTCCAGTCCTCAAAAACATGGACATGCTGAGGCACATATAAAGCATAATGAATGTACATGACCAAAAATTACCATGTTTTTAATATACATTTTCTGTTGTAAATTACAAAAAAATTGTTGGTTTCCATTGAAAAATAGCGACAAGCCTATAAATTGTAAATTTCCAGGGTCTGGCTTTTCGACTGCTGAAAATCCATAGTGCATAAATCAAATTTACATTAGCTATAACTATTCAAACCATTATAAAATCTTTACTTTTATTTATATATTTTCATCATTAACCAACTTCAGAAAACCAAAAAATTTCACCCCAATGATTTGAACATATATATATTTTTTTAATGTTTAATGAAGCATAACTTTACCAACCAAAGCAGGTTATACATTTTTACCACCTTTCCCAATATGCATAAAAAATTGCATTATAACTTGTAAAATTATTTTGGCACTTTCGAATACGTAGTGCTAAACAAACATATTTGTTTTTATCAATCCCTTGCAAAATATTTTCTTGTTAATATTTTTACTACCGATATCATGTCTTCGAATACATCTAAAGAAATACTTTAAAATTCTTCTAAAGTTGTTATTCTTCATAAATTTGTACAAAAATTGTCAATGTTTTTTTTATAGACATTTTTCTAAATCTGGTTCAAAATGGAAATCTTTAAATTTATTTTAACTATTAAAACATATAATTTAATAAAATTTAACCATCTACTATTATAAATTATATTAACCACTAATGTATTTTTCCACAATTACTTGGACTAACACTACCTGCAGGATTATTATAGGGTAATAACACACCATTATTTTATTTTTTTCTCCTGGAACTAAAATTCAAACTCCCTAATATACATTTTTTTTTTTTTCATTAAATGCACTATTGATAAAAATTTCGAATGAACGTACACAAAACGTATTGTGAAAAAGTATTTCACTATTTTTATATACAACATGAATATAATTCAGCGCTTTAAGACATCATACAACATTTTTAGCAGCAAATAAAAATTACGATGTAATAAATCTGAGGGAGGCAGAGGAGCATAGCAAAAGGTTTTTACAAATTCAAGGTCAAAAATGCGAAACTACCTTGAAAGCGCTGTCAAGTCCCTGCAACTAAGGAAGCTTAGAAACTGCACGAAGCTTGAAAAGTGAGGTGCAGCTGAGTGCGAGCGCGGGGTTTCAGCTTGACAAACATCACCAGGAACCGACTTTCAATATCACACGCATATGAACTACTGTCCATCGAACTGCATGGACCTTCTCTCGGAGACGGTTAACAGGAGTATTAAATGTCAGCATTGTTGTGGTCATACCGTTCAACAGATTATACTATAACTCATACAGCCAAATAACCACAACAAGATGATGGGGGAAATTTTTAACATATATTTCATTATTAACAGAGACGATGAAACATAAAATTTCATGTATAATATTTATACTTTAGATAGTTTTTTTTTCATGATACAATCATTCTACGCACACGCACACATTTTTATGACAAAAGGGACTGAAATATAATGCTGGACAACAACACTATTGAAGGGATGGATTATAATAATATTCATGATATGGCAGGAGCAGGAATAAGTCTGCAATGTACAATTTCCTCTCGTTGACAGACTTATAGAGCGTTCAGAAAACTAGATGAGATTGCGTCTAAACGAGGAGCAGGGGGGAGTACCCCGAGAAACACACGGACCGACGGCCTAGGTCCGTCGCATGCGAACCCACCGGGATTGGAAAATGGGTCAACATGGCGGAGGTCGGTTCCTGAGATCACATAGCGCTCAAAAAATTTAATGGCCGCCATTTTGGGAATAAGCATTGTAGAAAAAATATGTCTCACGTGCTTACAAATTACTATTAATGCAGCGTGCGAATCAAATTGGAGAGGGTGGGGGTTGGCCATACAATTATTTTTCCCCTGGCGCATGTAAGAAAAAACTTTTTCCCTGTCAGTGATGCCCCTCACTGAAGAGTGACAATGCACAATGATCGATGGGGCAAATCCTTCTCACAACAACAGATCTCGGTGTCTACTTCAGATGGAGCAGAGTGCAGGCTAAAATACACACGCCATAGGTGATTAAGCTATACTGATAGTCAAAACCCAGGCTTACAGTGTAGCACACTTCGAGTTGTACTTGTACATTAATATCACACCAGGTACACGCTGCACACACAACACTGCAGTTTATTTATAAACTACAAGCAAATACACATTTCTGACACACCGATATCAACCACTTTGTTGGAAATCGCGAATCCCCAAAAGTCTCAATTTCACCAAAAACTGTTATCCCCTTAACAAAATGTTTGATTCACATCATGTATACATGTAATGCCTTGGGTGGTATTCGAAGCACGGTTTATAAAGGTATTGAAGGCAAAGACACATTCATCGCCGACACAGACAGGAAGGTGAAGGTACTTCCTTCAGCAAGTAAATAGAAAACCAGCCAAACAAGCACAGCTGCTCCCGTCTGTCGAACCAGTAGAGAGGGGATGTGTTCTAACCGCTTGCCTTGTACTATGCATCGTCCCCGTGTTTGTTCACGCTACTCACTGCCAACCCAAGAACCGCGGTTTGTAAAGGTATTGAAGGCAAAGACACATTCATCGCCGACACAGACAGGAAGGTGAAGGTACTTCCTTCAGCAAGTAAATAGAAAACCAGCCAAACAAGCACAGCTGCTTCCCTCTGTCGAACCAGTAGAGAGGGGATGTGTTCTAACAGCTTGCCTTGTACTATGCATCGTCCCCGTGTTTGTTCACGCTACTCACTGCCAACCCAAGAACCGCGGTTTGTAAAGGTATTGAAGGCAAAGACACATTCATCGCCGACACAGACAGGAAGGTGAAGGTACTTCCTTCAGCAAGTAAATAGAAAACCAGCCAAACAAGCACAGCTGCTCCCGTCTGTCGAACCAGTAGAGAGGGGATAGCTTGCCTTGTACTATGCATCGTCCCCGTGTTTGTTCACGCTACTCACTGCCAACCCAAGAACCGCGCCATACCGTCGACAGCCAAGAAATACACTCGTGCCGCCAATATATGCATACGTAAGTGGATATGGTCTATTTGCAGATTCTTCAAACTTTTTAAATAGAACCTTAGAAACATATCCCCCCCCCCCCATGTATGCCGCGCTTGGTTGTTTCCTAAATATGTCAAGTATCACAAACCTTTCGTACTACAGTTATAATAAGTAAGTAACTTATTGTTAGTTAAACTGAACTTTTACCTATGTCTTATCTATAAATTTTAATAAGTATTTGATTTGAAATTAATGTAAATATAAACAGAGATACAGTAAGTATGTTGGTAATGTCTGGTAATAAATAGTTCTTATGCAAAATACTATGAAGCTGAATGCGCACGAATGCAGTGAGTTGCCACTTTGCTGTGATTTGTATGGTGTGATAATGTTTATTTGATGACATTATGTTGATTTGTTCATTTGTGTTGTATTGTATGTTGATACAGTTATTAGTATTTAGTTTTGCTTGTAAAGTTTGATGTTAGGGATTTTGCAATTGGGTGTTATGTTGTTAGTGATATAGTTTGAAGTGGTTCCATAATATGATCGTGTCTGTTTTCGTATGCTTTGTTCATTTGAGTTGTATGATATGTTGCTAAAGTTCTCAAGTATATAATTTTGATTGTAAAGTTTGATGTTAGGGGGTTTTGCAGTTGTTTAGTATGGTATGTGCAAATGAGTTGTGAGAGTGTGTACGTGCACGTGTGTGTGTGCATGGTTGTTTGGATATGTGTTTGTTTGAAGTTAATGATTTAAGACATTTCCCCATTAAGCAAAGCATACCCTTTCGATTATTCACAATTCCCAATAATAGTTATTGTGTGACATATCTCAAGTAATAATCCTGTATGTAATTAATTTTACCCTGAAGGGGTACGAATCGCAAGCAGGCGTAATTCATAACTTATGGCTTAATCAACTACGCTAACGAAGCGCCCCGCCGTACAACACTTTCATATGCTCACTTTAAAATATTAAAAAAGTTTCAAACCAATTAAAATGGATAATATAAAAAAAACAAGTTAATACCTAATTCAATTTTAATGATAGAAGAAAAGCTTACTTTAAAAAAGGATAGACTGCAAGAAACCATTAAACTCTAAGAATATGTCAAGGTTCGCGAGAATATACAGATTTTAACGTGTATGACTGTTCAAACAGTGGAAAGGAATAAAGCGAAGAATATGTTAAATGTTAGAAAATGTTAGATTTCGAAGGCAAGGAAAAATAAACAAAATTTCTAATGCTCTGTTCGGGAATCGTTCTCTGTATCAATCCACTCACTGTTCGTTATAGAGATCCCAATCTATCAGTTCTCCGAGCCATGGAGCACGCTAACTGAGATCCCTCGTAAGCCTGCAGGATGTTGGGGTATATGGGAAAGTGTATGTGTGTGTGTGTGTGTGTGTGTGTAAGTACATCAGGCCCTCCATGCATATTAGGTTGCGAAGTGCTGGCTAATAGGTTAAGATGATAGTGGCTGTCCAGCTATCAGGACGTCAACACTTATGGCTCCGCAACATCTCATTTTCTCTCCCACGAGACTATATGCATGATTGCATAAGTAAATGCAATTTTCCTTCCCTAACTCACTTGTGTTATTTCATGCATGATATATTAAATGTATTGCTTGGGAATAGATCCCAGTAAGCTAAAAATAACATTACATTAATTGATCTAAGCTGCAATGCAACCCAAAAATAAACGTTTTATTTAAATTCGAAAATGTATTAATTTTAAGTGGCCAAAGAGTTAAGTGCTCAAGGGGTCATGTGCCTAAAGGACTATGTGGCTAAAGGATTAAGTTCCCAAAGGGTTAAGTGCTTCAAGGATTAAGTGACCAAAGGATTCAGTGGCCTAAGGGTTAAGTGGTCAAAAGGTTAAGTGCCCAAAGGGATAAGTGCCAAAAGGGTTAATTGGTAAAAGCAATGCCCATAAGTTTGTGTGTGTCTGATGCAGACATACTACACTTAAAATATGCCTTGTGGTAAGGTAGCTGTTGCATTGTAAAAGGGCTTAATGCACATTTGACCCTATTGCTCTTATCTACATCAGGGGTGATATGTATGTTATGAATATGATATCTGTAGCTTTGGTAGATGGTAAATTATGAGTAACTATGCTTATAAAAGGATTAAGGCATAATTAACCTTGTCAGAAAGGTGTTAAGGTCTAAATAACCTTACCATCGTGTTGGATATCGGGTACGAGGTCTATGATATGGATTTGATCCCTATTGCTTAAATGGTTAGGAAATTATGACATTTACAAAAGGGCTTAAATGCATAATAGACCTTGTCAGAAAGGGTTTATAACCTATAATAACCTGTTGTAAGGTATGTGATGCGTTGAATTTGATGCTCGGTGTAGTTACATTTTTAATAAAAAATGCTCCTATGCTTAATAAAATTCAATATGGCAACAGTTATAGTCACATAATCATTTTTTCTGACATCATAATCGAATTCTCCTTGAAAATACAAATTTTTAGATATGTAACTCGATACACTTACCTATCTGTAGAAATTAAATATATATATTTTTTATTTAAATACATAAATGTTCTTCTAAAAATTACATTTTACAAAATCAATATTTGTGTTTCCATAAACAAAATCTCCTTTAAATACGAGTTCGTAGACATATCGCTTCATACATTTATGTTTGAAAATTTTAAAATGTTGTATACAAAATTATTATTACATACATAACTTTTTATATATAATAACAGTTTAACTAATTGATTGTTCAATCATGATATATACTACATAGAAAGTTCTCTTAAGCAGACAGCCTACCCTAATAGCAGCAGTGACTTTGGCGCAAGAGCGACTCGCGTGCTACCTAGCAGCCAATGCGAGAACTTGACTTATCGATTGATTGAATTGCGCACCATCTAGCGAGCAACTGTAGACGGCCAATGACGATATCATCTCTGCCTAACAAGCAAGTGTATATCTGAACACAGACTACTTCGTATGGAAATAAATGGTTGCAGGAGAGGTCGGGGGAGGGGTAAACAATCACAGAACAGCAAAGGGGAGGGTGGAGTGATAGTGTACCAGGCATCAGGTGTAGATAGCTCTATGAGAGGAGGTTGGAGAGCCTGCGATCTCGCAACGGGTATCCAATTAATTACAGAAGTAATCAGAGCATATCTCATTGTGAAGGAGAGGAGAAGGTAGGGGAGGGGTGTAGGTAGGTAAAGAGGTGGAGAAGGGTAACAGTGTAACATGCGGCACATGTAGGTAACCCAAGGAGAGGACAGCCTAGAATATTGCAGCAGCGACCCAATTAATTCCAGAAGTAATTACAGCATAGCTCTTGTGAAGAAGTATGATAAGGGGAGCGGGTGAGGATATAGTACGTGGAGCAGGTTGTGCAGGTGGAGCGATTGTGGAGCAGATTGTGGAGCAGGTTAATCTTATGGCACTACGCCCGTCCACACATCCTTATGTCATTTTAGAAGTGTTTTGGAACATACAAGTGCCCACTACTTACATATTAGTACACAGCATTAACATTGTGCTTTATATTGGATTTATATAGTTTAGAAGATTATTACTCGATGGCAATTGTTTTATGTATCATATTAAAAACTCACTATATGTTTACTGTCTACACATACAGGAAAGGTATGAGGCGTTATCCTTATTCAATGCCTGCTGGCACTGCTGGATGACTACTGGCAATTAATACTTATGGGATTTACACAAATGGCCCTGTTATAGCTGAATGCTGGCAACAGGACACTTGACAAGCCATCAATGACACATTAATGGGATGTTGATGGAAATGAAACTGATGGCTGAGATTGTGTATACTGCAAATTACCCACAAATGGCTTGCCAACTGTATTCTTGCACTGGCACACTTATCCATTTTGGGCCATTGGTGGCACTTCACTATAGTGGTTCGGGCACATAGGAGATAATCGGCTGACTGTGGTTTTACTGATGGAATTTCGGGATTACTACGAGCCCAGACATCTTATGAGTCTACACAACTGGATCTGCTTTGGTTATCTGCGGGCATCAAGACACTTGGCCTGCCCATTACTTGCCCACTGATGTAATGTTGATGGGTGAGTTAGTGATAAGATATTGACGGCTCTTAACATCGAGGTATTGAGAGCCGACGAGGGTGATTGAGG
The DNA here is from genome assembly GCA_029891345.1 of Dryococelus australis. NCBI lineage: Eukaryota > Metazoa > Arthropoda > Insecta > Phasmatodea > Phasmatidae > Dryococelus > Dryococelus australis. The sequence goes on from CM056999.1 coordinate 5,584,524, forward strand.
CGAGTATAGAGCACCGCCGGAATGAAAGGGAGGAGAAAACAGGAGATCAACTACAAAAGAAGCCGATCAACGGCATCATCCGGCACGATTCCCACATGGAAAAACCCGGAGTGACCCGGCCGGGGATTGAACCCGGACTACGACACCCAGGACTGCGACAACACTCAGCACTGCGACAACACCCAGCACTGCGACAAAACCAAGCATGCGACAACACCCAGCACTACAACACCCAGCACTACGACAACACTCAGCACTGCGACAACACCCAGCACTGCGACAACACCCAGCATGCGACAACACCCAGCACTACAACACCCAGCACTGCGACAACACACAGCACTGCGACAACACCCAGCACTGCGACAACACCCAGCACTGCGACAACACCCAGCACTGCGACAACACCCAGCACTGCGACAACACCCAGCACTACAACACCCAGCACTGCGACAACACCCAGCACTGCGACAACATCTAGCACTGCGACAACACCCAGCACTACGACAACACGCTGCACTACGGCAACACACAGCACTACAACACCCAGCACTGGGACAACACCCAGCACTGCGACAACACCCAGCACTGTGACAACACCCACCACTGCGACAACATCCAGCAATGCGACAACACCCAGCACTACGACAACACGCAGCACTTCAACACGCAGCACTACAAAACCCAGCACTGCGACAACATGCAGCACTGCGATAACACCCGGCACTGCGACAACACCCAGCACTGCGACAGCACGCAGCACTGCGACAACACGCAGCACTACGACAACATCCAGTAATGCGACAACACGCAGCACTGCGACAACACACAGCACTGCGACAACACCCAGCACTACGACAATATGCAGCACTGCGACAACACCCAGCACTACGACAACATGCAGCACTGCGACAAAACCCAGCACTGCCACAACACCCAGCTCTGCGACAACACCCACCACTGCGACAACATACAGAAATGCGACAACACCCAGCACAACGACAACACTCAGCACTTCAAAACGCAGCACTACAAAACCCAGCACTGCGACAACATGCAGAACTGCGATAATACCCAGAACTGCGACCACACACCCAGCACTACGACAACACGCAGCACTACAACACCCAGCACTGCGACAACACTCAGCACTACGACAACATGCAGCACTGCGACAACATGCAGCACTTCTACGATATGCAGTACTACGACAACACCCAGCACTGCTACAACACCCAGCACTACGACAACATGCAGCACTGCGACAACACCCAGCACTACGACAACATGTAGCACTGCGACAAAACCCAGAACTGACACAAGACCCAGCACTGCAACAACACCCAGCACTGCGACAACACCCAGCACTGCGACAACACCCAGCACTGCGACAACATCCAGCACTGCGACAACACCCAGCACTACGACAACACGCAGCACTTCAACCCGCAGCACTACAAAACCCAGCACTTCGACAACATGCAGCACTGCGACAACACAAAGCACTGCGACAACACGCAGCAATGAGACAACACGCAGCACTGCAACAACATGCAGCACGACACCACCCAGCACTGCTACAACACGCAGCACTGCGACAAATCCCAGCACTAAGACAACATGCAGCATTGTGACAACACCCAGCACTACGACAACATGCAGCACTGCGACAAAACCCAAAACTGCCAAAAAACCCAGCACTGCGACAAAACCCAAAACTGCCACAAAACCCAGCACTGCGACAACACCCAGCACTGTGACAACATCCACCACTGCGACATCATTAAGAATTGCGAGAACACCCAGCACTACGACAACACGCAGCACTACAACACGCAGCAATACAAAAGCCCAGCACTGCGACAACATGCAGCACTGCGACAACACCCAGCACTGCGACAACATCCAGCACTACGACAAAACCCAGAACTACGAAAACACGCAGCACTACAAAACCCAGCATTGCGAAAAAACCCAGCACTACGACAACATGCAGCACTGCGTCAATACCCAGTACTACGACAACATGCAGCACTGCGACAGCACCCAGCACTGCGAAATCACCCAGCACTGCGACAACACCCAGCACTGCGACAACACCCAGCACTGCGACAACACCCAGTACTGCGACTACACCCAGCACTGCGACAAAACCCAGCACTGCGACAACACCCAGCACTGCGACAACACCCAGCACTGCGACAACACCCACCACTGCGACAACATGCAGCACGACACCACCCAGCACTGCTACAACACGCAGCACTACGACACCACCTAGCACTGCGTCAACATGCAGCACTGCGACGACACCCAGCACTGCGAAAAAAAACCAGACCTGCGACAACACACAGCACTGCGACAACACGCAGCACTGCGAAAACACGCAGCACTGAGAAAACACCCAGCACTGCGACATCATCCAGAATTGCGACAACACCAAGCACTACGACAACACGCAGCACTACAACACGCAGCAATACAAAACCCAGCACTACGACTACATGCAGCACTGCGACAACACCCAGCACTGCGACAACATCCAGCACTACGACAACAACACCAGCACTACGACAATACCCAGCACTGCGACAACACCCAGCACTACGAATACACGTAGCACTGCGACAACACCCAGCACTATAACACCCAGCACTGTGACAACCTGCAGCACTGCGACAACATCCAGCACTGCGACAACATCCAGCACTGCGACAACACCCAGCACTGCGACAATACGCAGCACTACGACAACACCCAGCACTACGACAACACCCAGCACTACGACAACACCCAGCACTGCGACAACAAGCAGCTCTACGACAACACCCAGCACTGCGACAACACGCAGCAATACGGCAACACCCAGCACTGAGACTACACCCAGCACTGAGACAACACCCAGCACTGCAACACCAAGCACTGCGACAACACCCAGCACTGCGACAACACCCAGCACTGCGACCACACCCAGCACTGCGACAACACCCAGCACTACGAAAACACACAGCACTACGGCAACACCCAGCACTACAACACCCAGCACTACAACACCCATCACGGCGACAACACCCAGCACTGCGACAACACCCAGCACTGCGACAACACCCAGCACTGCGACAACACCCAGCACTGCGACAAAACCCAGCACTGCGACAACACGCAGCACTACGACAACACGCAGCACTACGACACGCAGCACTACGACAACATCCAGCAATTCGACAACACGCAGCACTGCGACAACACGCAGCACTGCGACAACACCCAGCACTGCGACATCACCAAGCACTGCGACAACACCCAGCACTGCGAAAACACGCAGCACTGTGACAACACGCAGCACAAACGACAACATCCAGCACTGCGACAAAACCCAGCACTGCGACAAAACCCAGCACTGCGACAACACCCAGCACTACGACAACATGCAGCACTGCGTCAATAAACAGTACTACGACAACATGCAACACTGCGACAACACACAGCACTGCTCAACACACCAGCACTGAGAAAACACACAGCACTACGACAACACCCAGCACTACGACAACACGCTTCACTACGATAACACCCAGCACTGCGACAACACGCAGTACTGCGAAAACACGCAGCACTGCGACAAAACCAAAGGCACTGCGACAACACCCAGCACTACGACAACACCCAACACTGAGAAAAAACCCAGCACTGCGACAACACTCATCACTGTGACAACACCCAGCACTGCGACAACACCCTGCAATGCGACAACACCCAGCACTACGACAACATGCAGCACTGCGACAACACCCAGCACTGCGACAACACCCAGCACTGCGACACCACGCAGTACTGCGAAAACACGCAGCACTGCGACAAAACCCAGCACTGCGACAATACCCAGCACTACGACTACCCGCAGCACTACGGCAATACCCAGCACTACAACAACTAGCACTACGACAACACCCAGCACTGCGACAACACCCAGCACTGCGACAACACTCAGCACTGGGACATCACCCAGCACTGCGACAACACCCAGCACTGCGACAAAATCCAGCTCTGCGACAGCACGCAGTACTGCGACAACACCCAGCACTGCTACAACACGCAGCACTACGACAACATCAAGCACTGCGGCAACACCCAGCACTGCGACAACACCCAGCACTGCGACAACACCCAGCACTGCGATAACACCCAGCACTGCGACAACATGCAGCACTACGACAACACTCAGCACTACGACAACACGCAGCATTGCGACTTCACCTAGCACTACATCACCCAGCACTGCGAACACACCCAGCACTGCGACAACACTCATCACTGTGACAACACCCAGCACTGCGACAACACCCTGCAATGCGACAACACCCAGCACTGCGACAACACCCAGCACTGCGACAACACCCAGCACTGCGACAAAACCCAGCACTACGACAACACCCAGCACTACGACAACACGCTTCACTACGACAACACCCAGCTCTGAGACTACACCCAGCACTGAGACAACACCCAGCACTACAACACCCAGCACTGCGACAACACCCAGCACTGCGACAACACCCAGTACTGAGACAACACGCAGCACTGAGACTACACGCAGCACTGCGACAACACCCAGCACTGGGACAATACCCAGCACAACACCCAGTACTGCGACAACACCCAGCACTGCGAAAACACCCAGCACTACGACAACACGCAGCACTACGGAAACACCCAGCAATACAACACCCAGCACTATAACACCCAGCACTATAACACCCAGCACTGCGACAACACCCAGCACTGGGACAATACCCAGCACAACACCCAGCACTGCGAAAACACCCAGCACTGCGACAACACCCTGCACTGCGATAACACCCAGCAATGCGACAACACCCAGCACTGTGACAACACCCAGCACTACGACAACACGCAGCACTACAAAACCCAGCACTGCGACAGCACCCAACACTGCGACAAAACCCAGCACTACAACAACCAGCACTACGACAAAACCTAGCACTACGTCAACACCCATCATTGCGATAACACTCAGCACTGGGACAACACCTAGCACTGCGACAACACCCAGCACTACGACAACACGCAGCACTACGACAACACGCAGCACTACGACAACACGCAGCACTACAACACCCAGCATTGCGACAACCCCCAGCACTACGACAACACCCAGCACTGGGACAACACCCTGCACTGCGACAACATCCAGCACTGCGACAACACCCAGCACTACGACAACACGCAGCACTACAAAACCCAGCACTGCGACAGCACCCAACACTGCGACAAAACCCAGCACTACAACAACCAGCACTACGACAACACGCTTCACTACGACAACACCCAGCACTGAGACTACACCCAGCACTGAGACAACACCCAGCACTACAACACCCAGCACTGCGACAACACCCAGCACTGCGACAACACCCAGTACTGAGACAATACGCAGCACTGAGACTACACGCAGCAATGCGACAACACCCAGCACTGGGACAATACCCAGCACAACTCCCAGCACTGCGACAACACCCAGCACTGCGACAACACCCACCACTGCGACAACACCCAGCACTGCGACAACACCCAGCACTACGACAACATGCATCACTGCGACAACCCCCAGCACTGCGACAACACCCAGCACTGCGACAACACCCAGCACTGGGACAACACCCTGCACTGCGACAACATCCAGCACTGCGACAACACGCAGCACTACGACAACATCCAGCACTGAGACAACACGCAGAACTGCGACAACACCCAGCACTACGACAACACACAGCACTACAACACGCAGCAATACAAAACAAAGCACTGCGACAAAATGCAGCACTGCGAAAAAACCCAGCACTGCGACAACATCCAGCACTACGACAACACCCAACACTACGACAACACGCAGCACTACAACACCCAGTATTACGACAACCCCAGCACTACGACAACATGCAGCACTGCGTCAATACAAAGTACTACGACAACATGCAGCACTGCGACATCACCCAGCACTGCGACAACACCCAGCACTACGACAACATGCATCACTGCGACAACCCCCAGCACTGCGACAACACCCAGCACTGCGACAACACCCAGCACTGGGACAACACCCTGCACTGCGACAACATCCAGCACTGCGACAACACGCAGCACTACGACAACATCCAGCACTGAGACAACACGCTTCACTAAGACAACACCCAGCACTGAGACTACACCCAGCACTGAGACAACACCCAGCACTACAACACCCAGCACTGCGACAACACCCAGCACTGCGACAACACCCAGCACTGGGACAACACCCTGCACTACGACAACACCCAACACTACGACAACACGCAGCACTACAACACCCAGTATTACGACAACCCCCAGCACTACGACAACATGCAGCACTGCGTCAATACAAAGTACTACGACAACACCCAGCACTGCGACAACACCCAGCATTGCGATAACACTCAGCACTGGGACAACACCTAGCACTGCGACAACACCCAGCACTACGACAACACGCAGCACTACAAAACCCAGCACTGCGACAACATGCAGCATTGCGACAACACCCAGTACTGCGACAACATCCAGCACTAGGACAACACCCAGCACTACGACAACACGCAGCACTACAACACCCAGCACTGTGACAACACCCAGCAATGCGACAGCACGCAGCACTGTGACAACACGCAGCACAAACGACAACATCCAGCACTGCGACAAAACCCAGCACTGCGACAAAACCCAGCACTGCGACAACACCCAGCACTACGACAACATGCAGCACTGCGTCAATAAACAGTACTACGACAACATGCAACACTGCGACAACACACAGCACTGCGACAACACACCAGCACTGAGAAAACACCCAGCACTACGACAACACCCAGCACTACGACAACACCCTGCAATGCGACAACACCCAGCACTACGACAACATGCAGCACTGCGACAACACCCAGCAATGCGACAGCACGCAGCACTGTGACAATAAGCAGCACTAGGACAACATCCAGCACTGCGACAACACGCAGCACAGCGACCACACCCAGCACGGCGACAACACCCAGCACTTCGACAACATGAAGCATTACGACAACACCAATCACTGCAACAACACATAGCACTACGACAACATGCAGCAATGTGACAACACCCAGCACTACGACAACATGCAGCACTGCGACAAAACCCAGAACTGCCACAAAACCCAGCACTGCGACAACACCCAGCACTGTGACAACATCCACCACTGCACCAATCATCAAGAATTGCGACAAAACCCACCACTACGACAACACGCAGGACTACAGCATGCAGCAATACAAAACACAGCACTGCGACAACATGCAGCACTGCGACAACACCCAGCATTGCGACAACATCTAGCACTAAGACAACACCCAGCACTACGACAACATGCAGCACAACAACACCCAGCACTGCGACAACCCCCAGCACTACGACAACATGCAGCACTGCGTCAATACCCAGTACTACGACAACATGCAGCACTGCGACAGCACCCAGCACTGCGACAACACCCAGCACTGCGACAACACCCAGCACTGCGACAACACCCAGTACAGCGAAAACACCCAGCACTGCGACAACACCCAGCACTGCGACAACACGCAGCACTGCGAAAAACATGCAGCACTGCGACAACACCCAGCACTACAACACCCAGAACTGAGTCAACACCCAGCATTGAGACAACGCGATGCACTACGACAACACGCAGCACTACGACAACACCCAGCACTACGACAACACCCAGCACTACGACAACACCCAGCACTGCGACAAAAAGCAGCACTACGACAACACCCAGCACTACAACAACACGCAGCACTGCGAACACCCAGCACTGCGACAACACCCAGCACAGCGACAACACACAGCACTGGGACATCACCCAGCACTGCGACAACACCCAGCACTGCAACAACACCCAGCACTTCGACAACATGCAGCACTGCGAACACCCAGCACTGCGACAACACCCAGGACTGCAACAACACGCAGCACTGCGACAACCGCTGCACTACGACAACATCCAGCACTACAACAACACGCAGCACTGCGAACACCCAGCACTGCGACAACACCCAGCACAGCGACAACACGCAGCACTGTGACAACACTCAGCACTGCGACAACACCCAGCACTGAGACAACACTCAGAACTGCGACAACACCCAGCACTGCGACAACACCCAGCACTTCGACAACACCCAGCACTACGACAACTCCCAGCACTGCGACTACATGAAGCACTGCGACAACACCCAGCACTGCGACAAAATCCAGCACTGCGACAGCACGCAGTACTGCGACAACACGCAGCACTGCTACAACACGCAGCACTACAACACGCAGCACTACGACAACACCCAGCACTACGACTACCCGCAGCACTACGGCAATACCCAGCACTACAACAACCAGCACTACGACAACACCCAGCACTGCGACAACACTCAGCACTGGGACATCACCCAGCACTGCGACAACACCCAGCACTGCAACAACACCCAGCACTTCGACAACATGCAGCACTGCGAACACCCAGCACTGCGACAACACCCAGCACTGCAACAACTCGCAGCACTGCGACAACACGCTGCACTACGACAACATCCAGCACTGCGACAACACGCAGCACTGTGACAACACTCAGCACTGCGACAACACACAGCACTGCGACAACACCCAGCACTTCGACAACACCCAGCACTACGACAACTCCCAGCACTGCGACTACATGCAGCACTGCGACAACACCCAGCAAAGCGACAAAATCCAGCACTGCGACAGCACGCAGTACTGCGACAACACCCAGCACTGCTACAACACGCAGCATTACGACAACATCAAGCACTGCGGCAACACCCAGCACTGCGACAACACCCAGCACTGCGACAACACCCAGCACTGCGAAAAAACCCAGACATGCGACAACACCCAGAACTGCGACAAAACACAGCACTGTGACAACACACCAACACTGAGAAAACACCCAGCACTAGACAACACCCAGAACTACGACAACACGCTTCACTACGATAACACCCAGCACTTCGACAACACGCAGTACTGCGAAAACACGCATCACTGCGACAAAACCCAGCACTGCGACAACACCCAGCACTACGACAACACCCAACACTGAGAAAAAACTCAGCACTGCGACAACACGCAGCACTGCGACAACATGCAGCACTGCGACAACACACAAAACTGCGACAACACGCAGCACTACAACACGCAGCACTACGACAACACCCAGCACTACGACAACACCCAGCACTGCGACAAAAAGCAGCACTACGACAATACCCAGCACTACAACAACACGCAGCACTGCGAACACCCAGCACTGCGACAACACCCAGCACTGCGACAACACACAAAACTGCGACAACACGCAGCACTACAACACGCAGCACTACGACAACACCCAGCACTACGACTACCCGCAGCACTACGGCAATACCCAGCACTACAACAACCAGCACTAAGACAACACCCAGCACTGCGACAACACCTAGCACTGCGACAACACTCAGCACTGGGACATCACCCAGCACTGCGACAACACCCAGCACTGCAACAACACCCAGCACTTCGACAACATGCAGCACTGCGAACACCCAGCACTGCGACAACACCCAGCACTGCGACAACACGCAGCACTGCGACAACACCAGCACTAACGACAACATCCAGCACTGCGACAACACGCAGCACTGCGAAAACACTCAGCATTGCGACAACACCCAGAACTGCGACAACACCCAGCACTGGGACAACACCCAGCACTTCGACAACATCCAGCACTTCGACCACACACCAGCACTGCGACAACATGCAGCACTGCGACAACACCCAGCACTGCGACAACATGCAGCACTGCGACAGCACGCAGTACTGCGACAACATCCAGCACTGCGACAACACACAGCACTACGAAAACATCCAGCACTGCGCAACACGCAGCACTGCGACAACACCCAGCACTGCGACAACACCCAGCACTGCGACAACATGCAGCACTACGACAACACCCAGCACTACGACAACACGCTGCATTGCGACTTCACCCAGCACAACATCACCCAGCACTGCGAACACACCCAGCACTGCGACAACACCCGCACTGCGACAACACCCAGCACTTCGACAACACGCAGCACTACGACAACACGCAGCACTACGACACGCTGCACTACGGAAACACCCAGCTCTGCGACAACACCCAGCAGTACGACAACACGCAGCACTGCGACAACACCCAGCACTACAACACACCCAGCACTCCGACAACACCCAGCACTGAGACAACACGCTGCACTACAACAACACGCAGCACTACGACAACACACCCAGCACTACGACAACACCCAGCACTGCGACAACACACAGCACTGCGAGAATACGCAGCACTACAACACGCAGCACTACGACAACACCAGCACTACGACTACCCGCAGCACTACGGCAATACCCAGCACTACAACAACCAGCACTACGACAACACCCAGCACTGCGACAACACCCAGCACTGCGACAACACTCAGCACTGGACATCACCCAGCACTGCGACAACACCCAGCACTGCAACAACACCCAGCACTGCGACAACACCCACCACTGCGACAACATCCAGCACTGTGACAACACCCACCACCGCGACAACATCCAGCAATGCGACAACACACAGCACTACGACAACACGCAGCACTTCAACACGCAGCACTACAAAACCCAGCACTGCGACAACATGCAGCACTGCGATAACACCCAGCACTGCGACAACATCCAGCACTAAGGCCACACCCAGCACTACGACAACACGCAGCACTACAACACCCAGCGCTGCGACAACACGCAGCAATACGACAACATCCAGTAATGCGAAAACACGCAGCACTGAGACGACACCCAGCACTACAACACCCAGCATTGCGACAAAACCCTGCACTGCGACAACACCCAGCACTGGGACAATACAAAGCACAATACCCAGCACTACGACAACAATCAACACTGCGACAACACGCAGCACTACGGCAACACCCAGCATTGAGACAACACCCTGAACTGAGACAACACCCAGCACTACAACACCCAGCACTGCGACAACACCCTGCACTGCGACAACACCCAGCACTGCGACAACACCCAGCACTGTGACAACACCCAGCACTGCGACAACACCCAGCACTACGACAACATGTAGCACTGCGATAACACCCGGCACTGCGACAACACCCAGCACTGCGACAGCACGCAGCACTGCGACAACACGCAGCACTACGACAACATCCACTAATGCGACAACACGCAGCACTGCGAAAACACCCAGCACTGCGACAACACCCAGCACTACGACAATATGCAGCACTGCGACAACACCCAGCACTACGACAACATGCAGCACTGCGACAAAACCCAGCATTGCCACACACCCAGCACTGCGACAACACCCACCACTCCGACAACATACAGCAATGCGACAACACCCAGCACTACGACAACACGCAGCACTTCAACACGCAGCACTACAAAACCCAGAACTGCGACAACATCCAGCATTGCGACAACACCCAGCACTTCAACACGCAGCACTACAAAACCCAGCACTTCGACAACATGCAGCACTTCGACAAACCTTCACTGGGACAACGCGCAGCACTACAACACCATCACTACGACAACACCTGCACAGCCACAACGCCCAGCACAGCGACAACACCCAGCACTGCGACAACACCCAGCACTGATACAACACGCAGCATTGCGACAACACGCAGCACTGCGACAACAGGCAGCACTGTGACAACACCCAGCACTGCGACAAAATGCAGCACTGCGACAACACCCAGCACAGCGACAACACCCAGCACTGGGACAAAACCCAGATCTGCGACAACACCCAGCACTGCGACAACATGCATCACTGTGACAACAACCAGCACTGCGACAAAATGCAGCACTCCGACAACACCCAGCACTGCGACAACACCCCAGCACTGTGACAACACCCAGATAATGCGACAGCACGCAGCACTGTGACAACACGCAGCACTACGACAACACCAGCACTGCGACAACACCCAGCACTGTGACAACACTCAGCACTGGACAACACCCAGATAGATGACACACACGCAGCACTGTGACAACACGCAGCACTGCGACAACACTCAGCACTGCGACAACACGCAGCACTGCGACAACACCCAGCACTGCTACAACACGCAGCACTACGACAACACCCAGCACTGAGACTACACGCAGCACTGTGACAACACGCAGCACTGCGACAACACCAAGCACTGCGACAACACTCAGCACTGTGACAACACCCAGCACTGTGACAACACCCAGCACTGCGACAACACCCGCACTGCGACAACATCCAGCACTACGACAACATGCAGCACTGCGACAACACCCAGCACTAGACAACACCCAGAATGCGACAGCACGCAGCACTGTGACAACACGCAGCACTACGACAACATCCAGCACTGCGACAACACGCAGCACTGCGACAACACCAGCACGGCGACAACACCCAGCACTGGGACAACACGCAGCACTGCGACAAACCCAGTACTGCGACAAAACCCAGCACTGCGACAAAACCCAGCACTACGTCAACACCCAGCACTGCGACAACACCCAGCACTGCGACAACACCTAGCACTGCGACAACATGCAGCACGACACCACCCAGCACTGCTACAACACGCAGCACTACGACAACACCCAGCACTGCGACAACACCCAGCACTGTGACAACACCCACCACTGCGACAACATCCAGCAATGCGACAACACACAGCACTACGACAACACGCAGCACTTGAACACGCAGCACTACAAAACCCAGCACTGCGACAACATGCAGCACTGCGATAACACCCAGCACTGCGACAACATCCAGCACTAAGGCCACACCCAGCACTACGACAACACGCAGCACTACAACACCCAGCACTGCGACAACACTCAGCACTACGACAACATGTAACACTGCGACAACACCAAGTACTACGACGATATGCAGCACTGCGACAACACGCAGCACTACATCACCCAGCACTGCGACAACACCCAGTACTACGACAACAATCAGCACTGAGACAACAACAAGCACTGCGACAACACGCAGCACTACGGCAACACCCAGCATTGAGACAACACCCTGCACTGCGACAACACCCAGCACAACAACACCCAGCACTGCGACAACACCCTGCACTGCGACAACACCCAGCACTGCGACAACACCCAGCACTGCGATAACACCCGGCACTGCGACAACACCCAGCACTGCGACAGCACGCAGCACTGCGACAACACGCAGCACTACGACAACATCCACTAATGCGACAACACGCAGCACTGCGAAAACACCCAGCACTGCGACAACACCAGCACTACGACAATATGCAGCACTGCGACAACACCCAGCACTACGACAACATGCAGCACTGCGACAAAACCCAGCATTGCCACAACACCCAGCACTGCGACAACACCCACCACTCCGACAACATACAGCAATGCGACAACACCCAGCACTACGACAACACGCAGCACTTCAACACGCAGCACTACAAAACCAGCACTGCGACAACACGCAGCACTGCGAAAACACCCAGCACTGCGACAACACCCAGCACTACGACAATATGCAGTACTGCGACATCACACAGCACTGCGACAACACCAGCACTACGACAACATGCAGCACTGCGACAACACCCAGCACTACGACAACATGCAGCACTGCGACAAAAGCCAGCACTGTCACAAGACCCAGCACTCCCAAAAACACCCAGCACTGCGACAAAATGCAGCACTGCGACAAACACCAGCACTGCGACAACACTCAGCACTGTGACAACACCCAGCACTGCGACAACACCCAGCACTACAACACCCACTGCGACAACTCCCATCACTTCGACAACATGCAGCACTGCGACAACACCAAGTACTACTACAACAGGCAGCACTGCTACAATATGCAGTACTGCTACCACACCCAGCACTGCGACAACACCCAGCACTGCGACAACACCCAGCACTACGACAACGCCACGCACTGCGACAACACGCAGCACTGCAACAACATGCAGCACTGCGACAACAACCAGCACTGCGACAATATGCAGCACTGCGACAACACCCAGCACTGCGACAACACTCAGCACTGTGACAACACCCAGCACTGCGACAACACCCAGCACTGATACAACACGCAGCATTGCGACAACACGCAGCACAGCGTCAACATGCAGCACTGTGACAACACCCAGCACTGCGACAAAATGCAGCACTGCGACAACACCCAGCACTGCGACAACACCCAGCACTGGGACAAAACCCAGATCTGCGACAACACCCAGCAATGCGACAACATGCATCACTGTGACAACAACCAGCACTGCGACAAAATGCAGCACTGCGACAACACCCAGCACTGCGACAACACTCAGCACTGTGACAACACCCAGCACTGCGACAACACCCAGCACTGATACATCACCCAGCACTGCGACAACAACCGTCACTGCGACAAAATGCAGCACTGTGACAACATCCAGCACTGCGACAACACTCAGCACTGCGACAACACCCAGCACTGCGACAACACCCAGCACTGCGACAACATCCAGCATTGCGACAACACCCAGCACTACGACAACACGCAGCACTACAACACGCAGCACTACAAAACCCAGCACTTCGACAACATGCAGCACTTCGACAACACCCAAACCTGCGACAACACGCAGCACTACAACAACCAGCACTACGACAACACCCTGCACAGCCACAACGCCAGCACAGCGACAACACCCAGCACTGCGACAACACCCAGCACTGATACATCACCCAGCACTGCGACAACACGCAGCAATGAGACAACACGCAGCACTGCGACAACATGCAGCACGTCACCACCCAGCACTTCTACAACACGCAGCACTGCGACAAATCCCAGCACAAAGACAACATGCAGCACGACAACACCCAGCACTGCGACAACGCCACGCACTGCGACAACACGCAGCACAGCGACAACATGCAGCACTGCGACAACAACCAGCACTGCGACAAAATGCAGCACTACGACAACACCCAGCACTGCGACAACACTCAGCACTGTGACAACACCCAGCACTGAGACTACACGCAGCACTGCTACAACACCCAGCACTGTGACAACACTCAGCACTGTGACAACACCCAGATAATGCGACAGCACGCAGCACTGTGACAACACGCAGCACTGCGACAACACCCAGTACTGAGACAACACGCAAAACTGCGACAACACCCAGCACTGTGACAACACCCAGCACTGCGACAACACCCAGCACTGCGACAAAACCCAGCACTGCGACAACGCGCAGCACTACGACAACACGCAGCACTACGACAACACGCAGCACTACGACACGCAGCACTACGGCAACACCCAGCACTGCGACAACACCCAGCACTACGACAACACCCAGAACTGCGACAACACCAGCACTATAACACCCAGCACTGTGACAACACGCAGCACTGCGACAAAACCCAGCACAACGGTAACATGCAGCACTACGGCAATACCCAGAACTACAACACCCAGCACTACAACAACAAGCACTACGACAACACCCAGCACTGCGACAACACCCAGCACTGCGACAACATCCAGAACTACAACACCCAGTCCTACGACAGAACCTAGCACTACGACAACACCCAGCACTGCCCAAAACCCGCACTGCGAAAACACCCAGCACTGCGACAACACCCAGCACTACGACAACACGCAGCACTACGGCAACACCCAGCACTGAGACTACACCCAGCACTGAGACAACACCCAGCACTGCGACAACACCCACCACTGCGACAACATCCAGCACTGTGACAACACCCACCACCGCGACAACATCCAGCAATGCGACAACACACAGCACTACGACAACACGCAGCACTTCAACACGCAGCACTACGACACCCAGCACTGCGACGACACCCAGCACTGCGACAACACCCAGCACTGTGACAACACCCACCACTGCGACAACATCCATTAATGCGACAACATGAAGCACTACAACACCCATCACTGCGACAACACCCAGCACTACGACAACATGCAGCATTGTGACAACACCCAGCACTACGAAGACATGCAGCACTGCGACAAAACCCAGCACTGCCACAAAACCCAGCACTGCGACAACACCCAGCACTGCGACAACACCCAGCACTGGGACAATACCCAGCACAACACCCAGCACTGCGACAACACCCAGCAATGCGACAACACCCAGCACTGTGACAACACCAAGCACTGCGACAACACCCAGTACTGAGACAACACGCAGAACTGCGACAACACCCAGCATTACGACAACACACAGCACTGCGACAACACCCAGCACTGCGACAACACCCAGCACTACGACAACACGCTTCACTACGACAACACCCAGCACTGTACTACACCCAGCACTGAGACAACACCCAGCACTACAACACCCAGCACAGCGACAACACCCAGCACTGCGACAACACCCAGTACTGAGACAACACGCAGCACTGAGACTACACGCAGCACTGCGACAACACCCAGCACTGGGACAATACCCAGCACAACACCCAGCACTGCGACAACACCCAGCAATGCGACAACACCCAGCACTACGACAACACGCAGCACTACGGAAACACCCAGCAATACAACACCCAGCACTATAACACCCAGCACTGCGACAACACCCAGCACTGGGACAATACCCAGCACAACACCCAGCACTGCGACAACACCCAGCACTGCGACAACACCTTGCACTGCGACAACACCCAGCACTGCGACAACACCCAGCACTGTGACAACACCAAGCACTGCGACAACACCCAGTACTGCGACAACATCCAGCACTGCGACAAAACCCAGCACTACGTCAACACCCAGCATTGCGATAACACCCAGCACTGGGACAACACCTAGCACTGCGACAACACCCAGCTCTACGACAACACGCAGCACTACAAAATCCAGCACTGCGACAACATGCAGCACTGCGACAACACCCAGTACTGCGACAACATCCAGCACTGCGACAAAACCCAGCACTACGTCAACACCCAGCATTGCGATAAACACCCAGCACTGGGACAACACCTAGCACTGCGACAACACCCAGCTCTACGACAACACGCAGCACTACAAAACCCAGCACTGCGACAACAAGCAGCACTTCGACAACATGCAGCACTACGACAACACCCAGCACTGCGACAACACACAGCACTGCGAGAACACGCAGCACTACAACACGCAGCACTACGACAACACCCAGCACTACGACTACCCGCAGCACTACGGCAATACCCAGCACTACAACAACCAGCACTACGACAACACCCAGCACTGCGACAACACCCAGCACTGCGACAACACTCAGCACTGGGACTTCACATAGCACTGCGACAACACCCAGCACTGCAACAACACCCAGCACTTCGACAACATGCAGCACTGCGAACACCCAGCACTGCGACAACACCCAGCATTGCGACAACACCCACCACTGCGACAATATGCAGCACTGCGACAACACCCAGCACTACGACAACATGCAGCACTGCGACAAAACCCAGCATTGCCACAACACCCAGCACTGCGACAACACCCACCACTCCGACAACATACAGCAATGCGACAACACCCAGCACTACGACAATATGCAGTACTACGACAACACACAGCACTGCGACAACACCCAGCACTACGACAACATGCAGCACTGCGACAACACCCAGCACTACGACAACATGCAGCACAGCGACAAAAGCCAGCACTGTCACAAGACCCAGCACTCCGACAACACCCAGCACTGCGACAACAACCAGCACTGCGACAACACCCAGCACTGCGACAACACCCAGCACTGCGACAACATCCAGCATTGCGACAACACCCAGCACTTCAACACGCAGATCTACAAAACCCAGCACTTCGACAACATGCAGCACTTCGACAACACCTTCACTGCGACAACGCGCAGCACTACAACACCCAGCACTACGACAACACCTGCACAGCACAACAGCCCAGCACAGCGACAACACCCAGCACTGCGACAACACCCAGCACTGATACAACACGCAGCATTGCGACAACACGCAGCACTGCGACAACATGCAGCACTGTGACAACACCCAGCACTGCGACAAAATGCAGCACTGCGACAACACCCAGCACTGCGACAACACCCAGCACTGGACAAAACCCAGATCTGCGACAACACCCAGCACTGCGACAACATGCATCACTGTGACAACAACCAGCACTGCGACAAAATGCAGCACTGCGACAACACCCAGCACTGCGACAACACTCAGCACTGTGACAACACCCAGCACTGCGACAACACCCAGCACTGATACATCACCCAGCACTGCGACAACAACCAGCACTGCGACAAAATGCAGCACTGTGACAACACCTAGCACTGCGACAACATGCAGCACGACACCACCCAGCACTGCTACAACACGCAGCACTACGACAACACCCAGCACTGTGACAACACCCACCACTGCGACAACATCCAGCACTGCGACAACACCCAGCACTATGACAACACCCAGATAATGCGACAGCACGCAGCACTGTGACAACACGCAGCACTACGACAACATCCAGCACTGCGACAACACGCAGCACTGCGACAACACGCAGCACTGCGACAACACCCAGTACTGCGACAAAACCCAGCACTGCGACAAAACCCAGCACTACGTCAACACCCAGCACTGCGACACACACCCAGCACAGCGACAACACCTAGCACTGCGACAACATGCAGCTCGATACCACCCAGCACTGCTACAACACGCAGCACTACGACAACACCCAGCACTGCGACAACACCCAGCACTGTGACAACACCCACCACTGCGACAACATCCAGCAATGCGACAACACACAGCACTACGACAACACGCAGCACTTCAACACGCAGCACTACAAAACCCAGCACTGCGACAACATGCAGCACTGCGATAACACCCAGCACTGCGACAACATCCAGCACTAAGGCCACACCCAGCACTACGACAACACGCAGCACTACAACACCCAGCACTGCGACAACACTCAGCACTACGACAACATGTAACACTGCGACAACACCAAGTACTACAACGATATGAAGCACTGCGACAACACGCAGCACTACATCACCAGCACTGCGACAACACCCAGTACTACGACAACAATCAGCACTGAGACAACAACAAGCACTGCGACAACACGCAGCACTACGGCAACACCCAGCATTGAGAACAACACCCTGAACTGAGACAACACCCAGCAATGCAACACCAGCACTGCGACAAAACCACACTGCGAACAACACCCAGCACTACAACACCCAGCACTGCGACAACACCCTGCACTTGCGACAACACCCTGCACTGCGACAACACCAGCACTGCGACAACACCCAGCACTGTGACAACACCCAGCACTGCGACAACACCCAGCCACACTGACGACAACATGTAGCACTGCGATAACACCCGGCACTGCGACAACACCCAGCACTGCGACAGCACGCAGCACTGCGACAACACGCAGCACTACGACCAACATCCACTAATGCGACAACACGCAGCACTGCGAAAACACCCAGCACTGCGACAACACCCAGCACTACGACAATACTGCAGCACTGCGACAACACCACCAGCACTACGACAACATGCAGCACTGCGACAAACCCAGCATGCCACAACACCAGCACTGCGACAACAACACCACACACTCCACAACAACAGCAATGCGACAACACCCAGCACTCGACAACACGCAGCACTCACTCAACACGCAGCACTACAAAACCCAGCACTGCGACAACACAGCAGCACTGCGAAAACACCAGCACTGCGACAACACCCAGCACTGCGACAACACCCAGCACTTCGACAACACCCAGCACTGCGACAACACCCAGCACTGCGACAACATGCAGCACTACGACACGCAGCACTACGGAAACACCCAGAACTGCGACAACACCCAGCAGTACGACAACACGCAGCACTGCGACAACACCCAGCACTACAACACCCAGCACTCCGACAACACCCAGCACTCCGACAACACCCAGCACTCCGACAACACCCAGCACTGAGACAACACGCTGCACAACAACACCCAGCACTACGACAACACCCTGCACAGCCACAACGCCCAGCACAGCGACAACACCCAGCACTGCGACAACACCCAGCACTGATACATCACCCAGCACTGCGACAACACGCAGCAATGAGACAACACGCAGCACTGCGACAACATGCAGCACGTCACCACCCAGCACTTCTACAACACGCAGCACTGCGACAAATCCCAGCACTAAGACAACATGCAGCACGACAACACCCAGCACTGCGACAACGCCACGCACTGCGACAACACCCAGCACTGCGACAACATCCAGCACTGCGACAACACCCAGCACTGCGACAACACGCAGCACTGCGACAACACGCAGCACTACGACAACATCCAGCACTGCGACAACACGCAGCACTGTGACAACACTCAGCACTGCGACAACACCCAGCACTGCGACAACACCAGCACTTCGACAACACCCAGCACTGCGACAACACCCAGCACTGCGACAACATGCAGCACTACGACACGCAGCACTACGGAAACACCCAGAACTGCGACAACACCCAGCAGTACGACAACACGCAGCACTGCGACAACACCCAGCACTACAACACCCAGCACTCCGACAACACCCAGCACTCCGACAACACCCAGCACTCCGACAACACCCAGCACTGAGACAACACGCTGCACAACAACACCCAGCACTACGACAACACCCAGCACTGCGACAACAAGCAGCTCAACGACAACACCCAGCACTGCGACAACACGCAGCACTACGGCAACACCCAGCACTGAGACTACACCCAGCACTGAGACAACACCCAGCACTGCGACAACACCCACCACTGCGACAACATCCAGCACTGTGACAACACCCACCACCGCGACAACATCCAGCAATGCGACAACACACAGCACTACGACAACACGCAGCACTTCAACACGCAGCACTACAAAACCCAGCACTGCGACAACATGCAGCACTGCGATAACACCCAGCACTGCGACAACATCCAGCACTAAGGCCACACCCAGCACTACGACAACACGCAGCACTACAACACCCAGCGCTGCGACAACATTCAGCACTACGACAACATGTAACACTGCGACAACACCAAGTACTACGACGACATGCAGCACTGCGAAAACACGCAGCACTACGATTACACTCAGCACTGCGTCAACACCCAGTACTACGACAACAATCAGCACTGAGACAACAACAAGCACTGCGACAACACGCAGCACTACGACAACATGTAGCACTGCGATAACACCCAGCACTGCGACAACACCCAGCACTGCGACAGCACGCAGCACTGCGACAACACGCAGCAATACGACAACATCCAGTAATGCGAAAACACGCAGCACTGAGACAGCACCCAGCACTACAACACCCAGCATTGCGACAACACCCTGCACTGCGACAACACTCAGCACTGCGACAACACCCAGCACTGTGACAACACCCAGCACTGCGACAACACCCAGCACTGAGACAACACGCAGCACTGAGACTACACGCAGCACTGCGACAACAACCAGCACTGCGACAAAATGCAGCACTGCGACAACACTCAGCACTGTGACAACACCCAGCACTGCGACAACACCCAGCACTGATACAACACGCAGCATTGCGACAACACGCAGCACTGCGACAACATGCAGCACTGTGACAACACCCAGCACTGCGACAAAATGCAGCACTGCGACAACACCCAGCACTGCGACAACACCCAGCACTGGGACAAAACCCAGATCTGCGACAACACCCAGCACTGCGACAACATGCATCACTGTGACAACAACCAGCACTGCGACAAAATGCAGCACTGCGACAACACCCAGCACTGCGACAACACTCAGCACTGTGACAACACCCAGCACTGCGACAACACCCAGCACTGCGACAACACCCAGCACTGATACATCACCCAGCACTGCGACAACAACCAGCACTGCGACAAAATGCAGCACTGTGACAACTTCCAGCACTGCGACAACACTCAGCACTGCGACAACACCCAGCACTGCGACAACACCCAGCACTGCGACAACACCCTGCACTGCGACAACACCCAGCACTACGACAACATGCAGCACTGCGACAACACCCAGCACTGTGACAACACCCAGATAATGCGACAGCACGCAGCACTGTGAAAACACGCAGCACTACGACAACATCCAGCACTGCGACAACACGCAGCACTGCGACAAACACCCAGCACGGCGACAACATGCAGCAATGCGACAACACCAGCACTGCGACAACACGCAGCACTACAACACCTACTGCGACAACTCCCATCACTTCGACAACATGCAGCACTGCGACAACACCAAGTACTACTACAACAGGCAGCACTGCTACAATATGCAGTACTGCTACCACACCCAGCACTGCGACAACACCCAGCACTACGACAACATGCAGCACTGCGACAAACACCCAGCACTGCGACAACACCCAGCACTGCGACAACATCCAGCATTGCGACAACACCCAGCACTACGACAACACGCTGCTCTTCAACACGCAGCACTACAAAACCCAGCACTTCGACAACATGCAGCACTTCGACAACACCCAAAACTGCGACAACACGCAGCACTACAACACCCAGCACTACGACAACACCCTGCACAGCCACAACGCCCAGCACAGCGACAACACCCAGCACTGCGACAACACCCAGCACTGATACATCACCCAGCACTGCGACAACACGCAGCAATGAGCAAACACGCAGCACTGCGACAACATGCAGCACGACACCACCCAGCACTTCTACAACACGCAGCACTGCGACAAATCCCAGCACTAAGACAACATGCAGCACGACAACACCCAGCACTGCGACAACGCCACGCACTGCGACAACACGCTGCACTGCGACAACATGCAGCACTGCGACAACAACCAGCACTGCGACAAAATGCAGCACTATGACAACACCCAGCACTGCGACAACACTCAGCACTGTGACAACACCCAGCACTGAGACTACACGCAGCACTGCGACAACACCCAGCACTGCGACAACATCCAGCACTGCGTAAACACCCAGCACTGTGACAACACTCAGCACTGTGACAACACCAGATAATGCGACAGCACGCAGCACTGTGACAACACGCAGCACTGCGACAAAATCCAGCACTGCGACAACACGCAGCACTTCGACAACACCCAGTACTGCGACAACACCCAGCACTGCGACAAAACCCAGCACTGCGACAACACCCAGCACTGCGACAACATCCAGCACTGCGACAACACGCAGCACTTCGACAACACCCAGTACTGCGACAACACCCAGCACTGCGACAACACCAGCACTGCGACAACACTCAGCACTGTGACAACACCCAGCACTGAGACTACACGCAGCACTGCGACAACACGCAGCACTGCGACAACACCAAGCACTGCGACAACACTCAGCACTGTGACAACACCCAGCACTGCGACAACACCCTGCACTGCGACAACATCCAGCACTGCGACAACATGCAGCACTGCGACAACACCCAGCACTGTGACAACACCCAGATAATGCGACAGCACGCAGCACTGTGACAACACGCAGCACTGCGACAACACGTAGCACTGCGACAACACCCAGCACTGCGACAACATCCAGCACTGCGACAACACCCAGCACTGTGACAACACTCAGCACTGTGACAACACCCAGATAATGCGACAGCACGCAGCACTGTGACAACACGCAGCACTGCGACAACACTCAGCACTGCGACAACACGCAGCACTGCGACAACACCCAGCACTGCTACAACACGCAGCACTACGACAACACCCAGCACTGAGACTACACGCAGCACTGTGACAACACGCAGCACTGCGACAACACCAAGCACTGCGACAACACTCAGCACTGTGACAACACCCAGCACTGCGACAACACCCTGCACTGCGACAACATCCAGCACTACGACAACATGCAGCACTGCGACAACACCCAGCACTATGACAACACCCAGATAATGCGACAGCACGCAGCACTGTGACAACACGCAGCACTACGACAACATCCAGCAATGCGACAACACGCAGCACTGCGACAACACCCAGCACTTCGACAACATGCAGCACTGCGAACACCCAGCACTGCGACAACACCCAGCACTGCGACAACACGCAGCACTGCGACAACAAGCAGCACTACGACAACATCCAACACTGCGACAACACGCAGCACTGCGAAAACACTCAGCACTGTGACAACACCCAGAACTGCGACAACACCCAGCACTGCGACAACACCCAGCACTTCGACAACATCCAGCACTTCGACCACACCAGCACTGCGACAACATGCAGCACTGCGACAACACCAGCACTGCGACAACATGCAGCACTACGACACGCAGCACTACGGAAACACCCAGCACTGCGACAACACCCAGCAGTACGACAACACCAGCACTGCGACAACACCCAGCACTACAACACCCAGCACTCCGACAACACCCAGCACTCCGACAACACCCAGCACTGAGACAACACGCTGCACAACAACAACACGCAGCACTACGACAACACCCAGCACTACGACAACACCCAGCACTGCGACAAACAAGCAGCTCAACGACAACACCCAGCACTGCGACAACACGCAGCACTACGGCAACTCCCAGCACTGAGACTACACCCAGCACTGAGACAACACCCAGCACTGCGACAACACCCACCACTGCGACAACATCCAGCACTGTGACAACACCCCCCACCGCGACAACATCAGCAATGCGACAACACACAGCACTACGACAACACGCAGCACTTCAACACGCAGCACTACAAAACCCAGCACTGCGACAACATGCAGCACTGCGATAACCCCAGCACTGCGACAACATCCAGCACTAAGGCCACACCCAGCACTACGACAACACGCAGCACTACAACACCCAGCGCTGCGACAACACTCAGCACTACGACAACATGTAACACTGCGACAACACCAAGTACTACGACGACATGCAGCACTGCGACAACACGCAGCACTACGATTACACTCAGCACTGCGTCAACACCCAGTACTACGACAACAATCAGCACTGAGACAACAACAAGCACTGCGACAACACGCAGCACTACGACAACATGTAGCACTGCGATAACACCCAGCACTGCGACAACACCCAGCACTGCGACAGCACGCAGCACTGCGACAACACGCAGCAATACGACAACACCCAGTAATGCGAAAACACGCAGCACTGAGACAACACCCAGCACTACAACACCCAGCATTGCGACAACACCCTGCACTGCGACAACACCCAGCACTGCGACAACACCCAGCACTGTGACAACACCCAGCACTGCGACAACACCCAGCACTGAGACAACACGCAGCACTGAGACTACACGCAGCACTGCGACAACACCCAGCACTGGGACAATACAAAGCACAATACCCAGCACTACGACAACAATCAACACTGCGACAACACGCAGCACTACGGCAACACCCAGCATTGAGACAACACCCTGAACTGAGACAACACCCAGCACTACAACACCCAGCACTGCGACAACACCCTGCACTGCGACAACACCAGCACTGCGACAACACCCAGCACTGTGACAACACCCAGCACTGCGACAACACCCAGCACTGCGACAACAGCAGCACTGCGACAACACCCAGCACGGCGACAACACCAGCACTGCGACAACACCAGCACTGCGACAACACGCAGCACTACAACACTATGCGACAACTCCATCACTTCGAAAACACGCAGCACTGCGACAACACCAAGACTACGACAAACAGCAGCACAGCTACAAAATGCAGTACTGCTACACACCCAGCACTGCGACAACACCCAGCACTCGACAACACCCAGCACGCGACAACACCCAGCACTGCGACAACACCCAGCACTGCGACAACACCAGCCATTGCGACAAACCCAGCACTCGACAACACGCTGCCTCAACACGCAGCACTACAAACCCAGCACTTCGACAAATGCAGACTTCGACAACACACAACTGCGACAACACGCAGCACTAGACAACACCCAGCACTCGACAACACCCTGCACAGCCACAACGCCACCAGCGACAACACCCAGCACTGCGACAACACCCAGCACTGTACATCACCCAGCACTGCGACAACACCAGCATGGACAAACACGCAGCACTGCGACAACATCAGCACGACAACACCCAGCACTTCTGACAAACACCACAGCACTGCGACAAACCCAGCACTAAGACAACATGCAGCACGACAACACCCAGCACTGCGACACGCCACGCACTGCGACAACACCTGCACTCGACAACATGCAGCACTGCGACAACAACCAGCACTGCGACAAAAGCAGCACTTGACAACACCCAGCACTGCACAACACCAGCACTGGACAACACCCAGCACTGAGACAACACGCAGCACTGCGACAACACCCAGCACGCGACAACACCAGCACTGCGTAAACACCAGCACTGTGACAACACTCAGCACTGTGACAACACCAGATATGCGACAGCACGCAGCACTGTGACAACACGCAGCACTGCGACAAAATCCAGCACTGCGACAACACGCAGCACTTCGACAACACCCAGTACTGCGACAACACCCAGCACTGCGACAAAACCCACACTGCGACAACACCCAGCACTGCGACAACATCCAGCACTGCGACAACACGCAGCACTTCGACAACACCCAGTACTGCGACAACACCAGCACTGCGACAACACCCAGCACTGCGACAACACTCAGCACTGTGACAACACCCAGCACTGGACTACACGCAGCACTGCGACAACACGCAGCACTGCGACAACACCAAGCACTGCGACAACACTCAGCACTGTGACAACACCCACACTGCGACAACACCCTGCACTGCGACAACATCCAGCACTGCGACAACATGCAGCACTGCGACAACACCCAGCACTGTGACAACACCCAGATAATGCGACAGCACGCAGCACTGTGACAACACGCAGCACTGCGACAACACGTAGCACTGCGACAACACCCAGCACTGCGACAACATCCAGCACTGCGACAACACCCAGCACTGTGACAACACTCAGCACTGTGACAACACCCAGATAATGCGACAGCACGCAGCACTGTGACAACACGCAGCACTGCGACAACACTCAGCACTGCGACAACACGCAGCACTGCGACAACACCCAGCACTGCTACAACACGCAGCACTACGACAACACCCAGCACTGAGACTACACGCAGCACTGTGACAACACGCAGCACTGCGACAACACCAAGCACTGCGACAACACTCAGCACTGTGACAACACCCAGCACTGCGACAACACCTGCACTGCGACAACATCCAGCACTACGACAACATGCAGCACTGCGACAAACCCAGCACTATGACAACACCCAGATAATGCGACAGCACGCAGCACTGTGACAACACGCAGCACTACGACAACATCCAGCAATGCGACAACACGCAGCACTGCGACAACACCCAGCACTTCGACAACATGCAGCACTGCGAACACCCAGCACTGCGACAACACCCAGCACTGCGACAACACGCAGCACTGCGACAACAGCAGCACTACGACAACATCCAACACTGCGACAACACGCAGCACTGCGAAAACACTCAGCACTGTGACAACACCCAGAACTGCGACAACACCCAGCACTGCGACAACACCCAGCACTTCGACAACATCCAGCACTTCGACCACACCCAGCACTGCGACAACATGCAGCACTGCGACAACACCCAGCACTGCGACAACATGCAGCACTACGACACGCAGCACTACGGAAACACCCAGCACTGCGACAACACCCAGCAGTACGACAACACCAGCACTGCGACAACACCAGCACTACAACACCCAGCACTCCGACAACACCCAGCACTCCGACAACACCCAGCACTGAGACAACACGCTGCACAACAACAACACGCGCACTACGACAACACCAGCACTACGACAACACCCAGCACTGCGACAACAAGCAGCTCAACGACAACACCCAGCACTGCGACAACACGCAGCACTACGCAACTCCAGCACTGAGACTACACCAGCACTGAGACAACACCCAGCACTGCGACAACACCACCACTGCGACAACATCCAGCACTGTGACAACACCCACCACCGCGACAACATCCAGCAATGCGACAACACACAGCACTACGACAACACGCAGCACTTCAACACGCGCACTACAAAACCCAGCACTGCGACAACATGCAGCACTGCGATAACCCCCAGCACTGCGACAACATCCAGCACTAAGGCCACACCCAGCACTACGACAACACGCAGCTACAACACCCAGCGCTGCGACAACACTCAGCACTACGACAACATGTAACACTGCGACAACACCAAGTACTACGACACATGCAGCACTGCGACAACACGCAGCACTACGATTACACTCAGCACTGCGTCAACACCCAGTACTACGACAACAATCAGCACTGAGAAACAACAAGCACTGCGACAACACGCAGCACTACGACAACATGTAGCACTGCGATAACACCCAGCACTGCGACAACACCCAGCACTGCGACAGCACGCAGCACTGCGACAACACGCAGCAATACGACAACACCAGTAATGCGAAAACACGCAGCACTGAGACAACACCCAGCACTACAACACCCAGCATTGCGACAACACCCTGCACTGCGACAACACCCAGCACTGCGACAACACCCAGCACTGTGACAACACCCAGCACTGCGACAACACCCAGCACTGAGACAACAACGCAGCACTGAGACTACACGCCAGCACTGCGACAACACCAGCACTGGGACAATACAAAGCACAATACCAGCACTACGACACAATCAACACTGCGACAACACGCAGCACTACGGCAACACCCAGCATTGAGACAACACCCTAACTGAGACAAACCCAGCACACAACACCCAGCACTGCGACAACACCCTGCACTGCGACAACACACCAGCACTGCGACAACACCCAGCACTGTGACAACACCCAGCACTGCGACAACACCCAGCACTACGACAACATGTAGCACTGCGATAACACCCGGCACTGCGACAACACCCAGCACTGCGACAGCACGCAGCACTGCGACAACACGCAGCACTACGACAACATCCACTAATGCGACAACACGCAGCACTGCGAAAACACCAGCACTGCGACAACACCCAGCACTACGACAATATGCAGCACTGCGACAACACCCAGCACTACGACAACATGCAGCACTGCGACAAAACCCAGCATTGCCACAACACCCAGCACTGCGACAACACCCACCACTCCGACAACATGCAGCACGACACCACCCAGCACTGCTACAACACGCAGCACTACGACAACACCCAGCACTGCGACAACATGCAGCACTGTGACAAGACGCAGCACTGCGACAACACCAAGCACTGCGACAACACCCAGCACTGCGACAACATCCAGCACTGCGACAACACCCAGCACTGTGACAACACGCAGCACTGCGACAACACGCAGCACTGCGACAACACCCAGCACTTCGACAACATCCAGCACTGCGACAACACCCAGCACTGTGACAACACTCAGCACTGTGACAACACCCAGATAATGCGACAGCACGCAGCACTGTGACAACACGCAGCACTGCGACAACATCCAGCACTGCGACAACACGCAGCACTTCGACAACACCCAGTACTGCGACAACACCCAGCACTGCGACAAAACCCAGCACTGCGACAACACCCAGCACTGCGACAACATCCAGCACTGCGACAACACGCAGCACTGCGACAACACCCAGTACTGCGACAAATCCCAGCACTGCGACAAAACCCAGCACTACGTCAACACCCAGCACTGCGACAACACCCAGCACTGCGACAACACCTAGCACTGCGACAACATGCAGCACGACACCACCCAGCACTGCTACAACACGCAGCACTACGACAACACGCAGCACTTCGACAACACCCATCATTGCGACAACACGCAGCACTGCGACAACACGCAGCACTACGACTGCATGCAGCACTACAACACTGCACGACAGTTCAGAGCCAGGCCTGTACGTAGCGGTGATGGCGCTCTTGTAGCGCGCACCAGTATAACCCTTATAGCTCCCGCGCTTCTTGGCCAAAAACAAATAAAAACCATGCAGACAGGCGGGAACCTTAAGCCACGCCGCTTTTCAAATATGGCGCTTGGAAAATTGCACATTTTTAGTCCCCGTCTCCTTTTCCATTATTTTGAGCACCTCCAATATTTTCGACAAGTCAGCACCCCTGTCTAGCGTCTACTCCATGTTTGTTTTGACGAACAACAAAAAGTGCTGAAGGCTGTGGTATGCATCACTACAATAATAGGAATTCACGATGTTCCTGTTTCCGAAAATTTTTAATTTGGATTTTTAAGAGCATCGGGCCTTTAACCTGCAGGAAAATGGCCGCAGTGCGAGTCGCAATCATGCTTTGCGCTCAAAATTCAATGAATGAAATTTCAGCGCAGATTACATACTTAATTAGATAGGCGGATTCCCGCAGAGATTTGTGAATAGCCTGTCTCAAGCAGTTAATATTGTTCCTGTGTGTGGTTACATTAAATAATCAGTCATTCATATGTTGCGCACAGTCCGCGCTTGCAATGTTATGTTCCCATTCTGCTTTCAGCAGTGAAAACATCGGCCTCCACTCCCAGCGCCTCAATGGACCGTTTGGCGTCCGTTGCCTGTAGCATGTACAAGGAAACTGTTTCAATTCCTCATTCGCAGACACTTCACACTTTACGAGTCAAAGATTTAAACAACCGTCCCAAGTATGGCGTGTGTGTTTTTTCTCTCATATATATGTCCTGTATCAGGGGTACTTTATACTTCTGTTAACATGAACGTTGCATTATATTGAAAATTTACTTATTCTTTACCTATAACGTATAATATTTCTTTTTCAATTAATATGAATGAAACAGAGAGAAATTAGGTGTGTTGGCGAGGCCAAGTGAGAAATAGTTCTCATACAAAATGTGACTACACTGAGCGGACACAAATGCAGTGAGTTGCCCCCAAGGGTCGGTTTCGCCTCTTTTCAGAAATTCTTCGTTTTTGTATTATATTTTCGGTTTCAGAGTTATTATTGACAATCTTTGATTATAGGAAATTTACATGATTACGAGTTGTGTAATATTGTCGTGCTCGAGAGGAGAATGTACATAAACATGTTCTGTGAAATAGTAGTTTGCGCGAATACTCGTATTTAGGTAAATAAATGTTCAGCAAATACGAAATTTTGTCAGAAAAGATATAAAAAAAAAAAAAAAAAAAAAAATCCATGCCACTATTTTTTTTTTTTTTTTTTTAAACTCTTGTTATATTAAATGTATTATTCGAAAAAAAAGTCGTGAGAATGGTCAAATATCGCTTTTTTTTATTTTTTTACTTGCATATGCAGTTTCCTTAAGCGGCGAGAGAAAAGTACAAAGATACGGGCGTGGTTTAATCTATGGTCTTCCATCGCGTGTAATGAAACCCCACAGTTACAGATCTAGTTTACACAGAGAAGCGTTAGGACGGAAACACTGCACGTAAGAGCGTTGAGGCGCTAGGAGAGCGTGTTAGTGTCGCCCGTATCGACCCCTCCCTCGCTTCCACTCGCTCAAGCGGGATGCAAAGCAGCGAGCGCGTAACAATATTTATATTTTGGTAATACGTTCTCGACGTTCTGCAACCCGCAAATAACACACTCGGTGCAAATTAGATGTAGAACTTGAGCAGGCCAGGCTTGAGGAAAGTTACCGTGAACTGCACTGGTTCTGGAACAAACAAGCTTCGTGCTCTGACCAATGACGTCACGCAGGCTCGCCAAAGTTAGGTCTAACGGGATTTGAAAAGTTCGTAGGCGCGTATGTAACATACACATGTATGTAGTTTTCAGTGTGTTTGAACTGTGTTACATGAGCGACATACATCAATAGCGGGATACATCCCCAGAACGTCATCGCGTGTCTTCCTACTAAACTCGCTGGCAAACACTAGTCAAGATTGCGAGACTTTCGCAGCGTGTAACACGGCCGAGATAACTGCTTCCGCTCCCTCGTACAGCTGCATAACTGTACCTCTCTATAGGCTGTTCACGATCAAGTGAGCACTTTTTAAATCACTCTTAGAAAAATGGCACTGTCCCTACCTGCATATATTTTAACGGGTGCAATGAGCCCAGTAAAGTTGGTAACGATGGAGGGGAAAGTAGTTCCATATATTAAAGGTCGAATAAAAACTGTTAGGCAACTATTTCTGATAACTTAAATTATTTATATCGCTTTATGTTTTTTAATGCATCGAATAGTAAAAATTGGCAGATTTGTACAGTATTTACTTTTCTAATAATTTCACAGTTTCACTTAACCGACGCTTGAATAAAGTGATGAGGCCCATGGCAATGTTCATTTTACATAAGGCGGAAGAACACACGCGTATACAAGTAGATCTTAAGCAGGGCTTTCAAAAGTGCTTATTTTATCGTGAACAGCCTATATTCATTCTACTTCCAGCTAAGCTAAACTTGCGTATATTCTGTTCACGGCAAAGTGAGCACTTTCGAGGTCCTCCTATCAGCCATTTGTTATCCTTCCATCACTTTAAAAAAAAAAAATATTGCCATGTAAGTAATAGACACGTGTATACCGTGTGAGTCACCCAGGCCTACTTTCCGTATACATGCA
This sequence comes from Dryococelus australis, assembly GCA_029891345.1. Taxonomy (NCBI): domain Eukaryota; kingdom Metazoa; phylum Arthropoda; class Insecta; order Phasmatodea; family Phasmatidae; genus Dryococelus; species Dryococelus australis. The sequence goes on from CM056999.1 coordinate 5,617,520, forward strand.
ACCCGCACATGATACTAACAATCTACAAAACATCAACCGTAGCAGAACACTGTCTTCAGTAGAGTAAGCCGTGCATGGGTGGTGCTGCGTCAGCAATGCGTTCAGAAACAGTCACGTTCCAAACAATGTTGTGTTCAAACAGAACATTGCGATGTTTACCGGATACGTTTGTGCGTGACTAGTGCGTCCTTAGGAACACACATCTGCCTCGCTTCGAGCCATTGTGTTTCTTCGTGTGACGTAAAGATAGGGTCATCGCCCACCGTATTGGAGGAAAGGAATCAACGCCAGCCAGCGAGTGTCTATTTTCGCGCCGCTGATTGGTGCAGCCTGACTACGGCGTCGAATGTTCATCTAACGAGCACGTACATGGCGCGGGACTCGGCCACACAAGATACAATTATTTCACATGGGAGGTGTTTTGTTAAATGGGTAATATTGTGTGCAGATTGCATAGATACGGGAAATAGGCGCTGGCAACTTACCCGGTATATTTCACCGGAATCGCAAGTAAACGTCTCAGGTTACAATAATGTACATTTATTGACTATTATTCCAAATGAGAAGGCTTTGAAAAGTGCTCACTTTACCGTGAATGAAGTGTATCGACTTCGCAAATGGTTGAAACGCTGAGTCACGCTGGCGCGAACTGTTCGCAGGAACGAGCCGGCTGTTGTTTTAGAAAGCTGCAATATTTTCCTCCAAAGGTGGCCGTAATTATAGTACGCGAGTACCTATATAGAAGGCGTGCGAGTTATGTGGTTTGATTCGGTACGTGAAAATAAAATGAAAACACGTTCAGTTGTAAAGTGATGTCAAGTGAGATGAAATGGACAGTTTCCGTCTCTGTTTCCAGTCAGTATTGAGAGACAAGTACGCAATCGTTCCTTTCTCGCGAAGCAATCGAAACTGCAGTTGGTGGAGCAACTGAATTACGCTGCAGTGAGTTTGGAACGTGCTTTCCTTGACGAAACTATTCAACAAGCCCTCAGGATGTTTACCTACGTCAAGAAGGCACATACGAGGCGATGACGTAGTGGTAATTGCACATTGGCGTCCGGAACTCGGCGTCAAGTGACGTCATATTCACGCAGTCCGAATATAGTCTACAGAAGCGTTGTCCGAAGTGAGCTTTCAAAATCTGACACTAGATCGCACTCAATTCGGCATATTATTTGCTGTTGCGTGCTGATGTTTAAATTTGCTGTATTATTGTTTAGTATAGTTTACGAAATGGTAGATTTGAATATTTATTTATAATGAACACCCTAACAGTTTTATTTTAAATATGTTCGCCAATTTACATCAAAATTTATTTTTTAAACTTAAAAAGTTTTAAAAGTTTTGGCCTTCAAGTAAAATTGTTCAGATCGAACTAAGACATCCCTAATCATTGCACTAATTATTTATTACCATTTCATTATATTTGTTTCGAGAATGCCCACCTTGCGCATCCATTGTTTACGTTAATATACGTAAACAATTCACGAATGCGAGCGAAAGTATTTCAAGTCGTCTTCTTTTTCTATCAGCTTAGGACACAACTTGGGACACAGGTTGACTTGGGACACGACAGCTTAGGACAGCGCCATGACGTCAGAGCGTCACGTGCACCAATAATCGCGTCTTTGTCCTAAGACACGGGTTGGGCTAGTCCAAATGTAGACAGACCCTCAGTTCTATGCCCTCCAACATCGTAGGAATCTGCTTTCTCAGACTGCTACATATCAAAATACACGAACCTGAAATATGCGAAACTACAATAGAGACATGAAATGGACTTGCTAGAGTCGCGTGCAATAGGAGTTTATTCCATATACATTTATACACATTTCTATCTGAGTTTCCCGTTTCCGAATTGAGAAAGAGGGTTTCCACAACTCCTGTACTGCACACGCATAGTGCTGCTATCTAGTGTTTATTTCCACAAACGGGAGCGACTAGCGATGAGTCGAACTCGCAACGTCGCAAGCGAGTTATCCTGCCGTGTTCCTTCAACAGGGTAAGCAGCTGTTCTTATTACGTACTCCAGTCCTCATATTTCTTTGGAAAGTGGATGAAAGTGTTCGGGAAAACGGGAGATTTCTTATCATTTGTAATATGCTCTCTAAATAATATTCATTCTAATTAGTATTGCATTCATTTCGTTTCCGTTTTGATAACTAATGTTAGGTATTATGAAAAGGTAAATACATGTGGAGGGTAAGCAAAGTTGGAAGTTGCGTCTGTTAGTAGAAATTGAAAATGGAACCACAGCCCGACACTAGCAAGTGTCTTTTAAAACACTAGAATATGTGAGGTTATTATATTGCTTACCCTGTCAAAAAAAAAAACTCACTACTCTCCACTGGGCTAGTCGCGGACAGAAAGACTACACTCGAGTTGAACGTCTTGCTCGTAGAGGCGATATTGCTTTACAAAGGCCGGTCGGCTTAGTCCGTAGTGCTTCGTCTATTTGTACCTCACTCACACCCTCCACTAGGCGACCGCCTTAAAATATACTTTTCTACTTTTTTTTTAGCCTCCGCGACGTGCATCATTTACCTGTCCATGGGCTTAATTACTTGATTCATGTGTCGGTTGAGCGCAAACATAAAATTGTTAAGAACGTAAATATGTTGATATGCCTCTTCGCACTCTCAAGTGTAGGTATAATGCGAAAAAAATCTTAATTTGCCATAAATCGTATTGACTATCACGAAACTCGCACCCTCCCCCTACCCCTTCTTTGGTCTTTCGTAAATCGTAATCATGTTTAATGTGATTAGAACGAACGTAGCTATGTATTCTTACGCTATCTAAACTCCAGAAACGAACAAAAGTGGGGGGAGGGGGATTTTCGGGGTTGTGATCTTCCCCCCTTTTGCCCTAGGGTTGTGAACAATTAAATATAAGTGTAGTAAAATATGTAATTGCAGTTAACTGCGATGCATTTTATAATAATGTGAGATCATTTTTCTTTTAAAATCTGTGCTAATCAAAACATGTCGACATCGCTGACGTCAGTGTAAACTCCGACCTTTGAAATATTTCTAACTATAGTCCATTCACCATTACTTCCAACTATCCTGAAGTCTGACAAAGTTCTACTTTCGGGATATTCCTCGGCCTCAGGCAAACAAAGCCTAGTTAAGGCTGTTTCCTGATTCTCAAGAAATGCATACTCGTGCGTACCTGTCCGCGGAAGTGACATCGCCATGTACGTACGAGCGCTGTCCGAATTCCCAGTATAGTACACACAGGCAAGTGTTTGAAATTGTATACTTGCTGGGCATACGTGCGTACTTATGACAGTCGCTATAATGTATTTCAGGTGTGAAAATTAACGTGTACGTCTTGTGGTTATAAAGCTCGCAAGTTTTGAATTTTAATAAGTATTTACAATGTGTCGTTCTGTTGTAAGTGTAAATAATTGTCAGTTTAATAAATGTACTTCCAATTATGAATAAAATTCTGAGCGTTGTATAGACGTCTGCAGCATATTTGCAATGTGTATACTTACAAATAATACTTATTACATATGCAATCCGCAATTCCAAGTTATAACAAGCCCCATTGGATTGTATTTCTCTTTCTTTTATTATCAATGTGTATATTTCAAACTTTGTAAAATACGTATCTAGGGACGAAGAAAAAATGCCAGTTTATGTATTAAAGCCCCTTTACATATGATATATAAATGCAACAAATCCCATAACAACTGCCATAATTTGTTTACAGTCTTCCACTGACGTGATAAAACAATATCCCAAGGCTATTGGTATGGTACGAACAATCGTGAAATCTCGACAAGCTAAGCAGATAAACATACCTCCGGATACCGAGGTGCAAAAATTTCTATATTCCTGCCATTTTTTTTTTATTTACAATTTGTACTCAAAGTGTACAACAGCCAAAAACAGACATTATATTGACATATTTGTGAGCATTAGTTTTCGTTCAAAACAAACACACAACTGTTGTTTTGTCATGACATACAAACAAATAATAAATTTATGTTGATATTGTTGTGTTTTTTAGGCATACCATAAAAGTTGTCGTAACGTACAAATAACACCATGCACCACATGTTTCTGTTGTCACATCATTTTTTATATTTCCGCCAGAATGCGCGACCAGTCTAACATGAGGCGATGACCTATCCGGATAGTTTCAACAAGTACATGACAAGCACACATCAATGCTAGTACGTACATACTGACAATCCGGAAACAGCCTAAGTCTAGGAAATCACATCAAAGGATAACGTACCGCATTCATGTGCACTCAGTTTAATAATATTTTACAAAATAACTATTTCTTACTGGGCATTACCAACACGCCTACATTCTCTCTGCATTTATTCATATTAATTGTAAATGAAATATCATTATTATATAGATAAAACATACGTGAGTAAAAGCTTAGTTTAAAAAGAAAAAAAGGTAATTTTTGTTTTAATACACATATAGAACGTGTGTAATACGTGCAGTATTTAGGAAACAACAAGCACGTCATATGTGGGGTCGGGGTGATTTTTCAAAGACTTGATTTAAAAAATTCTACGAAAGCGCAAATAAACTGTACGCCACCGATACCATTATATGTGCAGCACACGACACTGCTAGTTCTAAGTATTCCTTAGTAAGGAGTGGCGCTATTCATGTAGTTCCGACAGCATGGCAGTGTATCCTGTCTACCGCTGACTTACCATAGCTGCGTAGGTTCTCTTGGTAAGGGTAGAGCCAGCCCCAAGGCGGCTTGCTGCCGAACATCACACCGCGTCACTGCACTGCCCACTCAGCTGTCAGATCAGATGTCCTCGCGGGCTAGAGTAACTCAGCGAGGAAACGACAGATGGCGAGAACCGAGCCTCTGAACCACGTAATATGCCAGCCACTGAGCAACAATTCCCGTTCCACTACGTGAGCTACTGCGACGTGCAGCCTGCTGCGTATCTTATCGCGTCGGCTGAACTCGGCGGTGCGATATCAACGACTGCTCGAGTCGCACTCACTACTAGGAAATCTGCAGCCGTTATCCCTCGGTCTTCCCAGGTTTCTTCAGGAATGGAGTTCTTCAGTGCGGGATTTGTGCGATTACTCATCAGATGCTCACAAATGACAACATCGCATAATCTGGCTGTTACTAAATTTGTTTATTGAATATATATGTTTACGATTTATTTTTAGGCCTACATAACTAACACGGCCGTACAACGCCACTTCCTGTAAACGCTCATTCGACAAGGCTACAACATCTCTGAGACGGATTGATTCTTCCGGCGACGTACGGAACTGAAGCACTGTCAACACATGTACTTTATCGTTAGTAGTGTGGAAATGGGTGTCCAAGCTCACGCTGCATTGGTTTGGGAGTTGACGTGCAGGTCAGTGACCTCTGATGATCTTAACCCACGGTGAAGTTGATTTTTGGCGGTGGCTATGCAGGATTGCATGGACGTTGATCTCGCATTTTGATGCAGGTTATGACAATTTATGGTGTTGCATTTTTACTCAATCGTGCATGATAATGTTTATTCACAACTATATTTTTATATTAAAGTGTGTGCACATTTTTCCAAGACAATAAAATGTCTTTAGTTTTATGATCGGCTGAGTCCACTTGATTCAGCACAAATGTTTGTCATGGAGCGAGCACAAAGCTTAACTGCTTAATTTTTCAGATATATGCATATTAAACACATCCATGACAATGTTTCACATTATGGTAGTAAACCATCATTTTATGCAATAAAAACACAGAAAATAGAAATGAAACACTAACCCTAAGCAAAAAATAAATAAAATTAACACATTATTCTTGAAAATCTTAAATTAAGTATATAAGTAATCAATATCAAGCGAAATCATTCCACTGTATTTATGTATGCGAATTGTGCCAAAGAATTTTCGTAAGTTAAAACAAAAACAATAATTTGCATTAAAAATTTCCCTGTTAGGTTTATGACTGCAATGCTGTTAACGAATTTAACCCAAATTGTGCAATTAAAAACATAAATAAAAACTTAATCCTGAAAAACAAAAATGAAAATCAACCAAATATTATGCACTCAAATAATGTATAACGTAGCACTATTTGCATAAGATGCAAGTGAGTTGAATGCATTTTGTAATTTAAATAAATACCCATGTAGCATATCACATATGGCCCATTGATGGTTTACAGTTGTATGCCAAGCCGGCAAACAGTTCACCAACAGTTGACATACACCCAGCACCATTGCTAGTTTCTGAAGTGGCACCACTAACTAGCCATACTCTGCCCATATCTGGCCCAGGTGTGGTGAACACGACAATGGCCCGAGCATGGCCCATATGCTTACAACAGCAATGGCCTATAGATGCACCATTTTACAGCCATGGTTTCGCCATATGTCTTACACTACACCAAAATTTAAAAATAATTATTTTTCTATCAACATCAACTTCTCTTTGTTTTTAATTTCCTTTGCTTCGCTATTAAACATATTATACGACATGAAAATCGTATGCTTACCGGAGGAGGAGAGGAGGCACGAAATTACACCCCTCACATTGACAGCCCAGCATGTTACCCATTACCCCACTGTGTATTCTTATGTTTAGATGAACTAATTTATAATATATTCGAATCTGTAGCAAGCACTAATATAATATAAATTACACTGGTTATTCCATGGTCTTAAAATTTACCATACGAACAAATCAGTTTTAAAAAAGATGCAGATAAACAAAAAATACTGTCGTTGAGAGAAATCTTCCTGTATGAATCGCGATATTACCCCAAAAACCTGCCTTTAATGTATTATTTCGCAGTATTATGTCACCTTCAAAACCCCTTTAAAATTAATTGTCTAAAGGTGGTTATATATTTTTTTGTTTTTAAGTTCTCATTTTAATTATATGCAGTCATACATGTTTTAAAAATTTACAAATGTCAAATTATGCAATACCAGTCACGAAGTTACGCCTAATACTGTATTTACGGCATTTTGCCATAGATATTTCCATCACTATATATTTACAAATAATCTACTCATTGTATCATATGATCTAAAATTATATTAGACACACATATATACCTCTGTGTGTGTGTAGTTTGAAGGAACTACCTGCGAAGAGTGGGAGTACAAATTCCCATAATAAACCAAATTAACCAGTAATGGTCCAAGGATGTATCACTTCACAGCCATCAAATGGCCAACAGATGGCTACCCATACTTTTACAAGCAACAAGTATAGGTTATGTGGGGCCATTGCTGGAATACAGTTGGTAAGCCATTTATGGGAACAGGTAATCTACTCTTAACTATCAGTTTCGTTTCCATCAACATTCCATCAGTGGGCCATAAATGGCATGCCAAATGTCTTGGTGCCTGCAGTTAACCATAGCAGATCCAGTTGTGTAGACCCATAAGTTTTCTAGGCCCGCAGTAATCCCGCAATGCAATCAGTAAAACCACAGTCAGCCATCTGTCTCTTAAGTGCGTGAAACACTATAGTGAAGTGCCATCAATGGCCCAAAAATGGACAAGTGCTGCCAGTGCTGGAATACAGTTGGCAAGCCATTTGTGGATCATTAGCAGTATACGCACTCTCAGCCATCAGTTTCATTTCCATCACCATCCCATTAATGCACTATTGGTGGCTTGTCAAGTGTCCTGTTGCCAGCATTCAGCCATAACGGGGTCATTTATATAAACCCATAAGTATTCAGTGCCAGCAGTGATCCAGCAGTTCCAGCTGTAAAACTACAGTCGGCCGACTGTGGCTTGCTACATGGGTACCTATAAAATAAGCTGCATTTAAAAATGTAATTTTTATGTTAAATATTGACATGTAAAAACTATTAGTAAGTTTATTAACACCAATATATAAACCAAATTCAGCATGTTTAAACAGCATACAATCAAAATTTATACAACTTGCAAAAACACCATAGAGTATACTTACAAATATCTTACATTTTAAATAAACTACACAGTATAAGTAACCCATTTATAGTCTCTCTATATGCGTGCCAAAGGTATTTCCCTTACAGGCGATTTTTAACCCACTTTTCGAAGGAAAGAATGGCTTATGAGATCACTTTCTTGTCTGTGCGTGTCTGCGCATGTGTGCGTCGCACCTTTAAAATTTTGAATGTGTGAAACGAATCTCACCAAACTTGGTACTTGTAAGGACACCTGACTTTTTTTGTTTTAGTCACAGTAGAGCATTTACTTTCAAAATGACGGCCATTTTAATATTTGGGGTGATCTGTCATATCTCGGGAACCATTCAACTGATTAGAACCAAATTTTGTATGCTGGCAGAGCATTCTATAAGCATTAAATTTTGAGCTGGATGTTGTTGTTAATCCGCCATTTTGTATAATAGTACCAAATAAATAAATAAAGTTTTCTCCTTATATGTAGAAAACTATTAAACCAATTGAAGCATTTTTTACAACAACCATAATCCAAAATTATGTGATTTATTACATTTATCGGTTGTTACATATAGCATACACACCCCTACAGATTGTCATGCACAAAATGTACCATAGTACAAAGTTATCAACACCTGAATTTTGGCGTATTTCACAACAACAACAACCATTGTCCAATTTTTTTTTCTCGCAATAAAAAACTATTTTCCTGTACAACGGTTGTTTTTGTACAAAATCGAGCAGGGAACAGCAAACAGAGCACAATCTATAAAATTAATTCGAGGCACTTTTATGATTTAGTGGTTGGTTAATTATTGATATATTGGTAAATACATATTTGTTCACATATTCTTGTTTCAGTCACTCTACAAGATGTGGGAATTGTTTTTTTTTTATATCAGATATTTTGTACCTTTCAAGGGATTGTATCAGTTCAGTAGTTGGTAACAGTGATGGCATGGGACAGGAGAAGCTCTTCCAATGTGTGCAGAAAAACTAACTGGAAAAGGAAGCATGGGAAAAAATGTAAGAAAGATGATACAATCAGAAATAATAAAGTGAAAGGTTTAAGACACACTAACACAGAAGAAAGGAAATCCCAACTAGGGAAACAGGACCTGGCTGTATGTTAGTATCATGCAGACTAGATAGAAATACTAGTAGTGTGAATGAGACCAAAAAATCGTATGTTGGAACTTAAAGGAAGATAGTACGAAAAGATAAAATACACTGAGAAGTGATGAACAACTTGTCCTATTTGGTGTACATTTCCTATTGAACATTGTTTCCCAATGAAACCTAGTAGGTAGTCTTGGATATGTTGAAATGTATGCTTGTTTTATATTAAAGGTATTTCAAATTTATATTTGTGAAATATATATCTCAGAAGTATTCATGCAAATATTTCGCATGGATAGTACCAGATTGCGCTTGATGTATATTCTGTTGCATATTTAAACATTAACCTCAGAACACAGGCAATTTCAAATACAACCCTAGTAATGTTTGACAACATGTATCCTAGATATGTGGCTAGGTAGTTTGCAAGCTAATGTTACAGTGTTAAAATGCAGTCATAATCATTGTAAAATAAATCTTAGTTCTATGATAGAACTTAACATATTCACTACGAAAATAGTATTGTGGATGGTGTGTATTGAAATGTATACCAAATTTATAGGTGTTTTAGAATGAAGTGTTTTGAAAATATGAATGAAGAACTTAGAAGTAACTTACTTGTACAGTTCAACTCCTTTGGAACAAAAAATGAACAGAACTCGCATCTAATTTAACTTGTCTCTTATCGATCACTACATCGACAACAACCATGTAAGATACATGAAGAGCATTCCTCTGAAAATGAGGATAGCAATGCCCCTACATATGCAAATAGTGGATGAATATTTCTGATACAAAATTAGGAACGGTAAGACAAATCCCAGTTTGTATGGTCGCATTTTTTAGCATACATAGTATAACAAGAAGCAGAGTTAGGAGAATCCAACAGACTATGGCGTCAACAGGGTGTTCCCCACGAGACATGAGAGCAATACTGTAACCAGGAGACGTCCTGGCGCATGCAGGTCTGGCCATGCTATCACCTATTCCACAAATATCATTTACGGCGAGCTAAGTTGTATGTAAGGCAATGGAGGACGCAGGACGTTTGCAGAGGTACATAAAAGTTATCCCCATTGTTACAATATTGCACTTGCACACGATATTCTTGAAAATGATAAAAATGATGCAACTGAAATACTACATAGTTTGTAACACTCGGTGCAATATCGCGTAAATTCATTTATGTGTACATTTTAACAAAGTATTACTAAACAGTAACTTTAGCTCATTGAATTTCATTGGAAACTAAATAAATGTTTTATATTTTTATGTGCTCAAAGACGCGATAATTTGTGTTTTTACTCATAGTGGACTGTCCCGCGATATAAAGAAAGCCTACACACAGATTATACAAAATAAGAAATAAAATAATAAATATTAAACAATCTCACTACTATGACATATTACGCTATACATCGCCTTTACAAATTCCAACCAATTAATCTGCGTGTAAGCATTCTTGCTGTGTTTACAGTAATTTATGTAAGTAGAAGGAGAACACGGCTATCATTTCACTTTTGATTAATAAGATTATCAATTTGACGTCAAAAAGTTAATCCTTACTCCGATTTTAATCCAATCAAAATATTCTAATGTTGCCGATGAAAATTTTCTTAATTCGATTGAAAATTTAAAGAGTTAAATTTGTAGAAAGGGTTCATTTTTTAATTTTTTTTTATCATTGGTATTTTTCTTGTACTTCTTTCTTTATTTTTTCTTTTTGGAAGGGGGTAACAGGAGCTCTGTACGATGTTGACAGTGTGGTTTGCTGGAGGCAATTGACCAGAGTGGTGGGTTGCAATGTCTTATATAGGTGTAGAGTTTAGTGCAAGATTTGGCTAAGGGTAATTTTTTATAATTTTTCTGATTTTGAAGTGTTTGTAGGGATATTGGTCATATCCGATTTTTACGAATATATTTAACAGATGGGAGAAATTTAGAGTGTTCTATGTATGAATAAATATCATGCATCGAATTGCAAATTCCAAACAACTACATGAATAATAAGTGCAATTGTGTGAGTCTTAAATGTAACACGAGTCTCGAGCTTCGAAATATAATTTACATTAGAGAGAATTTTAAAATCTGATGTCGACAAGTGCAAACTCACTAAACGAAATCCAGCTAGCTAGTATGAATTACGCAAGGCAGAATCTTTAAACAAGTTCTACATATGAATGAATAACATGAGAGACAAGTATAAACGAACAACTACTGCCTGTAAACGAAAACTAGCTAGTCAGTACGAATAAATAACATGATTCAGCCTGGAGAATGATATCTTTTGGCAAAAAACACTCTGAATACGAATTAAACCATACACAAGAATGTCTGTCTATTCTGATAAGTAAAATATATAATGATAGAAAATCTTACCCCAAATAATTTGTTTCAAAATAACCAACTTTCGTGGAGTGTAATCCCACATCACTTTATATATGTAATGGAAAAAATACACAAACATCCTCGAAGAGAAAATTATTTTTAAAATAACGAACATACTACAAATTTCCATATATAGAGCAAACTTCTTAACGCAAATGGTGTTTTCGTCTACCGAATACAGAAATCAATTACTTATCACAAACACAGTACATCGATTCGAAAATAAAATAAGTTAACACACGAAAATTTATATTTTCCCTTTTAAAATACTCTTATATTAAAATGCGTACATTATAGAACGTTAATCACGGCTATCACTAGATGTGGTCTTCGGTCCGTAGTTGAGGTAACCCCCGATCGTAGGGTCGTCGTCCGCCAACTGCCTACCCGCCCGATGAAGACGAGAGAGAGAGAGCGAGAGAGAGAGCTGTACATATGTCTCCTCCAAGCATTCATTAGCGACTGAAGATGGTGGAGACTGGATAGCTGAGGTCACTTCACTCCACAGCTCCCTACACCCCCTCCCTACCCTACCCACCAACCCCTCGCCAGACTGCTACCCCAGGCGGCCTGCGATTGTCAATTTTTTCAGCACTAAGGTAAGATGGTGTAAACAGATTAGTTATATTCAGATCGGGTCCCGCTCACCTGTATGCGTATCCCACCCTCCCACCCCTACCCTACACCCTCAGGACCAGCTCGACTCCACAATGCCAACCACCCTCCACCCCCTCCCCCAAAACCGAGTGCGAGGTCCTGGGGGGTCATTCACCTGAGCTGCCTGTGAGTGTCATTTTTTGCAACTGAGTCAAGATGGTGACAAATGCTTAGTTGCCCGAAGATCGGGAGCTGTCTGCTCGTAGCCACCCTACCCTTCACCCCTCGTCCTCAAACCCGACCTTGTCCAGAGGAACATGCCCCTGTCCAAGCACCCCAACCCTACTCCAGAAGCTGTATTTGTGCAAAAAGCGAGTTCTTCCCCAAGACCATGGCTATGTACCCCTCCCCCCTCTGCAGTATTCATAAGGTGTTTTTCTAGTGTTGGTTTCCCTGCTCCGGCTTCTGGCCCTGTACCTCCAGAGCGCTGCCTCAGCTATGACCGAAGCTTACTTCAAGTCCAAAGCGATGTTTTCCCTAAGGAGGCGGCAGTGGATTTTGAACTGACCTGGATTATTTCCCCTCCTCCCTACAAACTGTTATATTCGCTCGGACACTGAAGCTTCCTCATAAACTTCGAAAGGTAAGAGCCTATTGCATTCTCAGAGAATTAAAAAATTTCAAATCTTCTGCCGATAAAACTTTATTTTTTCATCATTACTAAGAAATATATTCCAGATGTTTTTAACACACAATAAATTCAATTTAAAATATAAACCGTTTTCCACCAAACTTTTTTCCCCCCATTTCCAGCAATCTTACAAGACATTTTAAAGTTTATTCCCATTTTCCAACAATTTTTAACTACTCACTGATTAATTTTCATAACAACACAGCTATAAGACATAAGTTTAACTCGGTAAGATTTTAAACCTTTGAAAGAACACTGTTTTTGAAACACGTATTTCTATTCAAGTTTTAATTATTATGATGTAAGCAAATACTCAAGTTAAACTTTATTTTCAACCATTGAAAACATATGTTAAACAGATATGTTGGAAAAGTTGTTTTAGTTACAATCCAACATATATTTATTCATCTAGCAGACGAATATTTGTATTTCATGTATAGTTTTTCCTAGCCCAGAATTTTTAGAGAGTACTAATATGGGCAAATATAACATAATCTCGCTGAAGTTTATTTGGGAAAGATAGTTAACTACCACGATGTTTTTTTACTAAGTATATGGGGACGGGTCGTTCTAAAACCTCGTGTACAATACCAGCTAATGGATAGTCGAGAATTGAGTGTATGCGGGAGTGGGTGAAACTTAGGTCTCGAGAGCTGATGAGGGTGAAATGCGCACAGGAGTTGGAAAAGCAAACGAACTTCGCGCGACCGGGCCGGACCGGGTTGCGACCAGGCAGGAGATATGCACGGCGTGAAGAGTGCAAGGGAATGCTTCAGAAAGATGTCGCAGTCCATGTTGTATGCCACTATCTTTACCTACCCACTTCCATCCACCCTACAACTTTCCCTTCACGCACAGAGTCTGGTGCTCACTGCTGTTGCCTATACAATAGGAATAGGAGGGAGAACTTATCCCATCTCTCCGCCGAACCCACAAACTTCACTCCACGACACAGGTTCCCGGCCTACAGCTAGACTACACTTTACACAACGATTTTCCTTGATCAGGGTCGTCTAGTCTTTCTTTCCCAGCTACACATTTACAGCATGCAGGTGGTGAATACCAGAAACGATTTGTTTTACATATACGATATTGCATTTAAATTTTAAGAAAACCTAGTTTTTAAAAAATCTTTAAATTTTAAATATGCATTTTTAAAATGCTGTGAGTTACTCAAAACCGTCAAAAATTACATCCCAGGGCACACCATCATAAACTTTTAAGTAGTAATACACCATCAAAATTGTTTATACCGTTAAAATTGATAACAATTTTTGTATAAAAAGTTTTTAGCGTAGGGACTAGTATTTTGCTCTATTAAACTAACCAATTTCCAAGAACTGTATCGATACAAGCAAATAAATATAACCTACCACAAACAATTATGAAACCCAGATAAGTATTCCGATAAACTAACGATGAATTGCATCACAATTAATATGATTTAAACACACTGGATTATCGCTCCAACATTAATCCAATGAAACGATAATCCAATTAAAAAGGGAATTGATTACACAACAAATCCCCATCCAAAGGTTTATTAAATGAAAAACACATCAAATATAATTTAAAATGTTTTATTTAGTATCAGAAATATGTACAAACATTGTATTACAATCTTTTAAGGTCTTGATTCTTAACCAAGGAGTCGTGTGCTTTTAAGAATCCTCTCCATCGAACAAAGGACATATATTTCTTCGTTTTAATGATTTTATCAACCAAATATTCATTCGGAGAACTGACTTTTTGCAATTCATGTTCGTAAAATACACCTTTTATTGGTTCTCCATCATATGTTTCTATTTTATACATTCTGGGATATGTTTGTCAAATTGAAATAATTTTAAATATTTGAAAAGACAAATTAACCATAATTTTTTTTTAAAAGAAGCTTTTCTGCTTCGAGATAAGTATAAATTCCCCAACTTTGAACTTTGGTTTTCTTTCGTCGATGACTTTAACATTACTATAAATAGTTTTCATTAGACTATTAAGAGTAACTTCTTTAGAAGCCATATTAAAAGTTCTATGATATCTAGAATTATAACATTTAAGTATTTCAGGCAAAACGTCAACACATTTGTAAATCCCCCTCGATGTGAAATGTTTACATATTAATTGCTTAATCGATTTGTTGTAAAGGTTCCACGACACTCGCTTTAAGTTCCGAACACATTGCATAGTGATTAATACCATATTCGGTCATTAGTTTCCAGAACGGTGCAGAAAAAATTCAGATCCTCTGTCGGTTTGGAGTGGATTGGGGTTCTCTCTTTCAAAACGATATTCATTGCATCGGTAACCTTTTTCCCAATGTTTTTTTTTTAAAGGTATGCCCCAAACGTATATAAACGTCAATTATGGTTAAAATATACTTGTACCCTTATTATATTTTGAAAGCAATGTCATTTCACACAAATATGCTTGAAAAAGATCATTTAAACCATGAATTATAACTCTTCTTCTAGGATATCTTATCCTAGCAGGAGTGTGAAGCTCTTGAGCAATCTTATTTAACTTCATTTGTAATATAAACGTCTTCTGTTAACTCTTCAATAATAGAATAATTTCATTTGTATGTGAATTATTCCCAGTCTCTCTCGAAGTGATGAGAAGTTTTAATCTATCAACCAATTCATTATGATTGTTCCAATATACAGGCGAAATTGGTTGTCAATTTCATCTTTATATATTCCAATTCCTACTATATTTCCTATTAAATGTATTTTCAGGTGGTTTTCATCTCCTCAATGAATAATAACATTCGTTCGACGAATAAGTTCTTTATATTTCTGCAAATCGGTGATGGAATATCCATTTGGAAAGTTTTTAAACAATAATTCAAATGATCCTTCACTGATATCAGTTATGCAATCAGGTATTTTAATTTTACTCTCAGGCAAAAATTTAACTAACGAATATCCCAGAAACCAGTGGTTTTCATGTCGATAAACACCAAATGTCGTATCGTGTGAAGACGTAGATAGTTTTAAAGCTAAATAATGTTGTGTTAATTGAGAAAGGGATTGCTTTTTCTTTATTAAAGCTTCATTTTCCGTTTTAATTTCCAAAGCTGCTTCTGTATGTTTATTCAACACAGAATGCAATGTATCCATTCTACTGATAACAGGGTTAAATATTTCTTCGTTTAAAACATCTTGTTCCATATGGACTCGTTTGACTTGTAAATATTTCTCTTTCATGGCAGATATAACATTATGTAATTCCGAAGAAGAGTCAGGAATGTCTTTATTATATTACATTAAATTCGATCTATTTATATATTAATTAAGTCGTTGCTTTTCTAACTGATGTAGTAGGAGCTTTGAGCTTTGAGCTTTTTCAATCTTATCGACTTTGATTAAAACAACATCTAATTTTGCTATAGTTTTAGGTTTCAAATCATTTATAAAATAGTTCATTTGTGTTTCCAAATCATTATTTTGTTTTTAAAAACTGTTTGTTTAATTAAACCAAATCTTTTATTAATCAATTCATCTCTTATATATTGCATTATTTGTTCCATTTATGTTTCAAGTTGTTTTGTAATAGTAGCATTTACCACTTCATTAAATACAACTCTTAGATTTTCTTGCATTTCTGTAAGTTGTGTTGTAAAAATTATCTTTTTCATATCGTTAAAATCCTTACTAAATCCATGTAAAAGTTCTTCTATTCAAAATTCATTACTCTGCAAATCAGTGCTAATATCACTTAAAATGTTTTCAGTTACACTTGTGTTTTTATAAACATTATCATTCAAATAAACTATCTTTATTAATTTCTCTTGAACAATGTTTGATTGTGATTTAAATACGTTTAGCATAATAGTGTTTAAGTATTCCACATAATGTTTATCTACCACGTCGCTATCTTTCACAGCCATACCCATATTACATAATATATGTCTGTTCAAATCGCAATTCCCATCGCGATTTTGGATTAAACAGCTATTGTAATGATTGTGTTTTATACTGCTAAGTCCAAACTTTAAAATACTCATTGCTATTCGCCTGTAAAAAAACTGTCGAAATCAGACATACATATACCTTCATATAGGGGAAGTGTTGGTATAATCACAAAATAAAAACTGTATTTTTCTTTCCAGCAGTAAAAACACATATCTTTAAACTTTGTAAATGTCATATCGCCTAAAACACTATCATTGTAAATATGTTGCAGATTCATATTATCCTCTTAAACACAATTACCATATTTGCATTATCGCATAAATTATGTTTCCGTATTCGTGCATAACTTTGTGATAAATAAAAATAATAAACGTTCGAATGTCGACCAAACATCGTCAAAAATAAATATGGAATTCGGTAATGCTTCATTCGGAGGCACTATATCTTCTTTATTTGTAAAAGGGAAATATTGCAGTCCTTCAATTAACGATAAAATGGTCGCTAATCGTTGATATTTCTCTTGTATTGCTTTAGAAAACACATATACATTTTCAAATTTTAGTCCATTCGGATGCTCCAACAACGAAATAATAACACCAATTTTTCCACACGAAGAAGGACCACTTATTATACAATATATTGTTGATAGTAAAAGAATACCATGTTTCTGTTCAACTATGTTTTCTTTCGTATTTACAATTACTGGCAGATATACATTTGGTTTTATAACTTTAATTTTACACAATTACACAGTATTGCATAATGTACAAATGTGAAACTATAGATGCTGGTTTATATATAGGTTCGCCTTCAGTTGAAAACAATGGCTAGTACCAAATGTATTTAAAAAAAAGGATGCAGTGTATTGAATACATTGATTAATAAATAACCATTTGAATTGCATTTACCGTAATACAATTAGTGCGGACCAGGTACTAAACTTGCAAAATTTTTGGCACGGAATGATCAAGGAATAAACTATTTGGATAATGCATGTAAAGAACACGATATAGTTTATAATCGAACAAACGATTTGAAAGAAAGATATATAGTACATACAATTATTGCTGATAAAGCAGCAAACATAAGGAAGAATTCATCTACATTGACAGGTGAAGAGCTTGGAGCTTAGGTTGTTAATGAAGTTATGCGAACGAATGTGAGGAGAGGCCTGGGCTTAAAACACAAAACCAAACGAAAAACAAAGAAAGGAGGAATCATACCATTCCTATTCCCAATATTAACAGCTTTTGGATCAATCCTCGGAGGGGTTTCGGCAATTAGTAGAGCAGTTAAATCAAAAGTAAAAGGAATGTATTTGAAACCCTATAAAATTGGACAAGGATGAAAAAAGTCCAAATGCGGGGGGAAAAATGCAGAAATTCTTAAAAATGTCTTCCGAAATGTGCTTTAACTAACAAAGATACTAATGTATTTGTAAAGAAACTGGATATTCCCTATTTCCGAGGTGTGTATATGAGAGCCTATTTACCAAAGAAACCAAATCTTTGTAAATGTATGATTGTTAATTTATATTCGAAAGAAAATGAAGAAACACATTGGGTTGCATTAATTAAAAAACGTAAATTAATCACAGTTTTGGCGATTTGTGTACTCCAATTGAAATATATAATTATTTTAAAATACGAAATTAAGATGGATCAATGACCAAATACAATCAATTGCGGACATTTATGTTTACATTTTTTGGCTATAAATAGGCTATATAAGTAATTGTAATTGTAAAACATATTAGTAATATTTCAATTACATTGATATTAAGTGGAAATTCGTTGCAATTGCGTGCAGTATATTTCCCTGCATTGGAGTTAGATGGAGAATGACAATTAAGTCTAAGAGAATTCGTTACTTACAACAGCATACCAAACATTGATATGCATAACCAACTATTTAAGTCTAATATTGGTGAAAAAAAACATACAAGATTGTGATGCCGGTAAGATCTTATGAGTTGGATGACCTTGAAACATTCATTAAAGCGGCATTACCTGAAGGTGTACATTTCCAATTTGTGGAAATCCAAATACGTTAACTAGTGCAATGTATAGTAACGTCGATATCGATTGCTCGGAAGACAATTCAATTGCAAAAATATTGGATTATGAATGGAGAGTATATCCTGCTAATCAATTACACGAATTAAGGTTGATATATTGTCGGTAAATGTATGTCGTATAAATGTTAATATTGTAGGAGGTTCATATTTGCATGGAAAACTGACAAATACATTAGATGAATTCACGTGTGCTGTAGCTCCAGGATATAAAATAATTGAAAACCTAATACATTGCTACATCTTTCAGTAATAGTAAATTGTGTTGATGAAATAGTTGTTACAATTGTCGATCAAGATGTTAAACTTATTACTTTTATAAATGAAGAAATTACCATTTGTTTACATTTTTAAAAAAGGTATATAAACACCTGCATTCCATTGCACATTACAGTCATAATTGGTAGTGTGTACAACAGTAAATTCGGTCGTAAAGTAGGCAGTTCTTTTAAAAAGTATGTCACTAAGGAACGTATTTTGAAGAAAGGAAGTATTAAAAAAATGTGAACGCCAACATAAAATTCTCACTTCAAATAAATACCCGCGAAGTTAACACGAGGCAGCGAATAATATTTTTAATTATTAGGATATGCTGTTAATAGAGATGGAAGATATACTTAATGTTGAAGAACCTATCAGCTATGAAAATGCAATCAACAATGCAGAAATACGTGTGTATGGACCATTCCGAGCAGGTCCGTACACATTTCCTTCGGAAATAAGGATTTCAATACAAAATCATGATATTTGCACATTACCATCGAAACCAAGTTTAAGGTTTAAGAGAAACAATTAAAAAGACAGCCGATGCAAGTAATCCAGCAACTACAAAAATAATAAGAAATGGAATACTTCATATAATCAATAGAATTGCATATCTGCTAAATTGAGTGAAAATCGATCAAACACGAGATGTTGGAATTACTTCCACGATAAAGAACTACTTCTCGGGAACTGTAAATGACATTTATGCAGGGCTTATGGCTGGGTGAAACAATGCTAGTGAGTACTCACAACAAATAAACCCAGGTGGCAAATACGAAGTTGTTATACAGTTAAGTATGGTTTTAGGCTTTGCTGAAGACAACAAACACGTCATATTAAATGCTAAGCAAGAATTAGTTATTCTATTCGGCAATACACATTTGAATGATATATATGATACAGTTAATAATGAGGAAGGTGTAACATTTTAATTAAGCACTGTCGAATGGTTGATGCCACATACTGAAATTAACACTCGTGAATGTGTATAGTTTTTTTTAATTTATCGAAAAAGGGAAGAATCTAGACATTGCATTCAGATCGTGGGCTTTAGAGTTTTTTCGAACACTGCCAACATCACAAAAAGTCATTGGGAATGTGAAATCAAATTTTTCGTACGAAAAACCGAGACTTGTCATTTGTTTTCAAACAAGTCGACAAAACAATTTAAAAGCATGTCGATCAGTATTCGATAATTGTGATATGAAAAATATTAAACTGTATCTGAACTATCAAGTTTACCCCTATGTGAATTTAAATATGAACTTTGGCAATGGGAAATTCCTTATTTCATATGATATGTACTCAAAGTTTCAGGAAATATATTATAACAAAATCAGTTCACCAATCCTAGAACACGAATAATTTTAAGCCAAAGGAACGTTATTTGTGATTGATGTAAGCAAACAGGATGGTAGAATTACCAAAGGCGGGATTGATTTGTGAATTGGGATGATTGCAAATACATCAATTCCAGCAAATACACAACTTACACTATTATAATTCTCGACAGATTAGTGAGTTACAATGTAAGAGATAAGCTGGTGAAAATAATGAATTGAGTCAGTAGACACCGAAATCACGGCTATTACAAGATGTTTTGCAATGTGCAAGGATTTCAGTATGCAGAAAAAAAATTTATCATTAAAGAATTACCTATTACTGATATGGAAGGACATACTACAGTATTCAGATTCAAATCACCATTTGACTGGAAATATCTAACTCCCAAGTACAAGAAAAAAATATGGGTTACTAACCATCACCATGGTTAAAATGGGAGAGTGGATGTACACAGTATGAGAACGTTGAAGATATTTGCAAACATTACCTAAATAATTGTGCAATATATGTAGGTGGAGTTGAGCAAAAACATGTTTTCGAAAGTGTGTATAACGGGAAAGTAATAGGTATTCAAAAAGAATACACTTGCCCCTCGTTTAAATAATTACGTAAAATATATGGATCTAATTCAACATTTTTTTCCGTAGAGGAAAACTCAAAGTTAATGTTAAGTTGGGGAATGATGACAGACTGGGGTGAAACAGACTCTGGTGATTCTCCTCCCGAATCACCTGTGGATATTAGTCGAGTAATATGCCATTATTTAGAATGAGAGAAGTAATGAATGTAATTTACTGCAAAAAGTATTTGCTTATATGTAATCCACTACTTCGTAAATATGGATCAACAAGAAGAGAACGAAGTTACATGCTCGTGTATATAGAAACCAAAATGTAAATTGAATATCAGCAAGTTATTAGCACGTTGGAGTAAACGATTCCATCTTTGTTTCGGAAAGAAATAGTTTTAGCAACTTTTTTTTAAAATAGCTTGTGTTTGTATACATTTTTGAAATAATTGTTTAATATGTTTTGTATCATCCTGTAATTACTTGTGCATGTTTTGGAGCAATCTGTACATGCTTGTGTTAAAATGTTGTACATAAATTTTGGATCATCCTTTGTTTATATATATTTTTGTAAATAAATATGATGAAAAATGAATCCCTTCCTTAAAATTTATTTAACCTATTCCTTATTAAAAGTTAATTTGTTTTGGAAAGTAAAATATTTTCTTCACAGAGAAGAAAAAGTTCTGGAATCGAGCACTCTAATAGATTTTCAATAACTAACAATATAATATAACATCCCACATAAGGCTTGGTGGATATAAACTGGGTTCGAGTCTCAGTTAGGCATGATTGTAACCATGTAAACATAAAAATAATAAAAACAAATCACTGTTAATTAAACTAATATCAATTTGTTCATGTACATGAAAAAGGTAGATATGTTCAACTGTATAGATGTTTAAACTTAAATGAATTGCATGGAATTTTTCCGATTAAATGTTATCAACGTTTAAATTTATATTCGTTTCGAAATCTTAAACTTGTAATGTTTCCCAATATCTCAGAAAACCATTACGTTTAGAGATCTGAGGTCTTAGCAGTGTGAATGTTCCTTCAAAGGTTAAATTTCAACATTTTTTCCGAACAGTACCAACTACACAAACTGAGGTTTCATAGGTTGGCAGTCTGAGTCCAACAAACCCCTGCAGAATGCATTTTAGTTTTATTATACCCTGGAGACAACCCAGGCTCCTAGCTTTTCACAAAGAAAGCGACCAAGGACATCCCCATCCCTGGAGAGGAGGACAGTTCAGGTCAACGATTTCTTCAACCATTGAGACTAACAAGGTCAAAATGTCTTCCCAGCTGTTTGAAAATCCTCCAGCAAAATATTATGTTTTGTACTTAATAAAAATTAATATTCACTTTGTAAGCTCCATTATGCAGGAAAATATAAATAAATTTAAAGAATGCACAAGACTTATGCAAAAAATGAACAAATAGAATTTTAACCAAATTGGAAACATGTTCGGACACATTAACGGAAAAAATATCCGTATATGTTTAACATAAATATGATTATCAATATACGGATTAAGAAAATGGGAACATATTTACTAGAATAAGATCATACCACATCTCTTGATTTAGATAAGATATATTTTGAATAAGAAAATATAGATTTAAAGATTAAAGTAATCTTAGAGAAGGTTAAAAAGGCATTATAGCAGCGGTTTTTATGGATCATATTACTTTTTTTCTATAAATTATGTTTAATTTTACTAAATATGTTGATCTCTATTATATTGCTAATCTTTTTAATGGATTAATAAATAATCTTTATTTATTTGTTATGATATAGAAGTTATTTTACTAATCAATAAATGTTATTCATTTCTTCGAGCAAGAAACTTAGTAGAGAGGTTTATCTCCGAGGTTGGGGGTGCTGGTTTGAAGATATTTGATATTCAGGGGTGCAGGAAGGGAGGGGAATGTGTGCTTGAACTTCTGACTTCTGGTTGGAGGGGAGAAATCAGGTTTCGCAAAAGTTTTACCAGAGAATTTGAACATTTTATAAATAGGGCTTCAGCCTCTACACCCCTTCCATTAACTATTTCGGTATGTAATGTTTTTCAGAAGTCAGTGCTAAACAATGTTTGTATTTATTTTCAGTTTGTGATGTAACATGAGTTGTTTTAAGTTGTAATGTTTTTCAGAAGGCAACAGTAAAAAACTGATTGTATTTCATTAAAAATTTGTGATGTAATATGTTGAATGCCAAGAGGTATAATTTATTCTGTCTTGAAATTGATTATGAATTTTTTAATAAAACATTTTCTTTCAAGTTAAAAACAAATAGTGTGAGTTGTTATTTTTTTTAATTCCACAAGTTACCAACTTTTTTCAATAACATCTTATGTATTATGAGTGATGAGAAGACAATCTTTTGTTGTAATGCTGTGAATGGGTATCTATCAGTATTGGTAAGCTGATGACATGTATTTAAAAAAATCAGGATAACTGTTTGCTTGCTTTCATGAAGAAAATGTAATTTTCTTGACATAAAAACTTACAATCATTTAACTTAAAACTAATTTTGAAGGGCTGAGGGGAAATTACAAAAAAAAATTTTTGGAGACAATCAAACATAGCTGAATGAATGAATGAAGTTCTGCAAAGGACTGTGGTAACAGGTTAGTATCTTGAGAGAACCTTGGTCCGCTCAAGTTGAAGGTTGGAGTAGGGCACTGCACTGTGCTGAGCAAATTTTGTGGCATTGCAGGGGATATATTGAAAGCAAATCCTGAATACTTTTACAGAGGCAGGTAGCAAAAACCTCTGTCCCTCCTTGCCTAACAAAGTTTCTCCAGCTGAACTTTTACATCTGCACCGGACACAGTCCAGCAGACATTTTAAATATTTAATTTTTCATACACAGATTACAAGACTTCCTCTTCAAGTTACAACATGATGATGTCTAGCGAAGAAGATAAACATAATATATTTAAACTAGTTTTTAAATAAAATAAAATTCAGCTCAAGTTAATAAAAATACCAGTATATTTTCCCATAAATTTACCATAATTTGGACCTTTTAGTAAAAAAAAGTAATAATAATGTTGAAATTGCTATTGTCCAACTCCAAAAAAACATGATTTCTGCCTGTATTCATACTATTTTGTTAAACTTAGATCGGAAACTGTCAAAATATATACATTTTATGTTACATGGAATACAGTTTGCTGTTGGAAAGTTTCTGGTTATCCATAAAGAAAGGGAACACACTGGTTGAGCGGTTAACAGCCTCTCCTCCCTCACACCTTAAAAACAAATTTTTTCACAATGTGTGGATGTCGTGTGCATTGTCGTTTGTCGGTGTGTTTTATCTGAGATCTCTCTCTCATTTCCCCTAGTCTCACGTGCACGAGCCAGTCCGGCCCAGTGCTGCCCAGTTACTAACGTTTTCCCCTCATTGGCTCTCAAGACCTTGTTGTTAAAAGAGATGGGCAAATCTCTCCCAATAGTTTTTTTCTCTCCTATATGTCGAATTGATAGTAAAAACAATTCTTAACGAGTGAATACTGGTAGAAAACATTTCTTAACGAGTGAATAAAATATGTCTTGTATTTCTGAGTAATTTTACAAATCATAGTTTGCTTAAATCAAATACACATTAGTTGTTGTTTGAATTTTAAACCTGGGGATTATCTCGGGGCTTATATTGAGTACTTCATTTCAGGGACATGTAAAAAAATTTTCACTGCTCATATAGTCAACCTGTTGCATAAGGTTGAAACCACAGTGAGTCAGGTGATATCTCTTGGGGTATGCATTCAGAGGGATACATGTCGAATCAGGGGAGTCAACAATAGAAAAAAGTGTTCTGAATACTCTAGTGGGGGAGGAGCGCATTGTCATAAAACAGATACTGCAGGAGCACCAACTCACGAAAAAAATATGAAAAAGCATTCTCGGAACTGATGCTGGGGTGCGTAAAAGAGGGTTTGAGAAGACCCGGCTCGATCGATAGCAGAGCTCCTCGGAAAAGACAGCAACTGGAGTAGGGGTGGGATGGGGTTCTTGGACAGGAGGCATATTCCTCTGGACAAGGGCTGGTTCTGAGGGCGAGGGGTGAAGGGTACGGTGGCTACGAGCAGGAAGCTCCCGATCTGCATGCAATTAGGCATTTCTCACCATCTTGACTCAGTTGTAAAAAATGACACTCACAGGCAGCTCAGGTAAATGACCCCCCAGGACCTCGCACTCGGTTTTGGGGGAGGGGGTGGAGGGTGGTTGGCATTGTGGAGTCGAGCTGGTCCTGAGGGGTGTAGGGTAGGGGTGGGAGGGTGGGATACGCATACAGGTGAGCGGGACCCGATCTGAATATAACTAATCTGTTTACACCATCTTACCTTAGTGCTGAAAAAATTGACAATCGCAGGCCGCCTGGGGTAGCAGTCTGGCGAGGGGTTGGTGGGTAGGGTAGGGAGGGGGTGTAGGGAGCTGTGGAGTGAAGTGACCTCAGCTATCCAGTCTCCACCATCTTCAGTCGCTAATGAATGCTTGGAGGAGACATATGTACAGCTCTCTCTCTCTCGCTCTCTCTCTCGCTCTCTCTCTCTCTCGTCTTCATCGGGCGGGTAGGCAGTTGGCGGACGACGACCCTACGATCGGGGGTTACCTCAACTACGGACCGAAGACCACATCTAGTGATAGCCGTGATTAACGTTCTATAATGTACGCATTTTAATATAAGAGTATTTTAAAAGGGAAAATATAAATTTTCGTGTGTTAACTTATTTTATTTTCGAATCGATGTACTGTGTTTGTGATAAGTAATTGATTTCTGTATTCGGTAGACGAAAACACCATTTGCGTTAAGAAGTTTGCTCTATATATGGAAATTTGTAGTATGTTCGTTATTTTAAAAATAATTTTCTCTTCGAGGATGTTTGTGTATTTTTTCCATTACATATATAAAGTGATGTGGGATTACACTCCACGAAAGTTGGTTATTTTGAAACAAATTATTTGGGGTAAGATTTTCTATCATTATATATTTTACTTATCAGAATAGACAGACATTCTTGTGTATGGTTTAATTCGTATTCAGAGTGTTTTTTGCCAAAAGATATCATTCTCCAGGCTGAATCATGTTATTTATTCGTACTGACTAGCTAGTTTTCGTTTACAGGCAGTAGTTGTTCGTTATACTTGTCTCTCATGTTATTCATTCATATGTAGAACTTGTTTAAAGATTCTGCCTTGCGTAATTCATACTAGCTAGCTGGATTTCGTTTAGTGAGTTTGCACTTGTCGACATCAGATGTTAAAATTCTCTCTAATGTAAATTATATTTCGAAGCTCGAGACTCGTGTTACATTTAAGACTCACACAATTGCACTTATTATTCATGTAGTTGTTTGGAATTTGCAATTCGATGCATGATATTTATTCATACATAGAACACTCTAAATTTCTCCCATCTGTTAAATATATTCGTAAAAATCGGCTATGACCAATATCCCTACAAACACTTCAAAATCAGAAAAATTATAAAAAATTACCCTTAGCCAAATCTTGCACTAAACTCTACACCTATATAAGACATTGCAACCCACCACTCTGGTCAGTTGCCTTTAGCCATCACACCATCAACATCGCACAGAGCTCCTGCTACCGCCTCCCAAAAATAAAGAAGTACAAGGAAAAATAAAGAGAAAATTTTAAAAATAACCCTTTAAATTAATTGATCCCTTTCAATAAATTTAACCCTTTTAATTTTTATCGAATTAAGATTGGATCAAGAAGTTTTAATCTGATTAAGGATTTTTTGATCGGATTAAAATTGTATTAAGGATTCATCCTTTTTTGATTAACCCTTTGATATCAAGTTAATAATCCGATTAATCAAAAGTGAAATGAAACCCATGTGAAATTGTGGTTGCATATGCCTAGGTGTTCCAATTATAAAGCTCACGCAAATCATAGCAAATCATTGGGCGTTTATATACCATGTTGGTTTGTGTATTATTTCTAGAATTCCGAATCATTTGCGAAAGTAATGCCACCTGTAGGCCTAAAGATGTTTTTCCCAATAATGCTGGTTTCAGCAGCATGATGTAATCTCTGCAAAAATATTTCTGTAGCATTTATGATAAAATAATTGTTTGTACTAATTTAACAGCCTGTAATAAACTTTCGTATATGATTTATGCCAGTAAATGTTATTCCAAATGCAACATTCATTAAGATAAATTAGTTCTCGATTATGAAACAATAGATATGCAAATATGTACACCTGTTTGAAAAGCATTAAAAAATAAACATTAACAGGTTAAAATTATATGCCTGCCAAATTACTAGACAGATTCGAAACTAATGATATCGTTGAGTAAATTTGTTTGTTGAGGTTGCAGTAAAGTTCACACATATTTGCTCAAGAAAGTGCAGGTTCGATTTCAAGCTGTAGCTTATTTGTTTTAGATATAGTATTAAGGATAATTTTTGTTCTGCAGTTGTGGTACAAATTAAGATATTTTCGATAGCATGTTATATTTTTACATTTGCAATTTTCCCATGCAATTTAAATACAAGCATTACTTTAATATTAAAAATATACATCTTGCCAGTCAACTTAATAGGTTAATGTACTTATTACAAGAAAAGCAATTATACAGTAGGGTACTATTGGTTTTACTTGTAAAAGTACAAGAAAAAATACAAATATATTTCCAGATATACAGCACACAATTTCTTAATTCCATGACAATTGTGTTCTCGCAGTTTTAGTATTGGAAATGATGTTTCCCATGAAAGTGTGACCCATACGAACGAGCATAAATCACACCCTTGCTCTACCCGGGATTCGAAACCTGAACCACTCATGCTCATCATTCAACGGGCTGCACCACAAAGGGCAGCCAATAGGTCAACCAGAACACTATCAGTGGTAATATAAACTTATGTAACGTGAACAAAAAACTGCTCATTTCATTGGAGATACTTTGTAAGTAACAATTTACGTAACATATTAAGTGATTGTTCCAAATTGTATGATTTTCTGACATGTTGGTTGGGATTCGCTTGCCTATATTTGCGTTAAATTAAATGCAGTTTTTGGGAGAAGAGTTTTCAACATTGATTTAAAACATCATACATCACTTTTGTCATTGGAATATAAATACAAATATCCATTTGTTATTATCTTGTGTCAGTTCTATTTTGTGTTATTGTATGGCCCTGATTATTCTAAATATGGTAATAATCACACAGTTTAAATGTGTATGTGTAACAGGCCCACACGTTGGGGAAGCCACTTAACTATGTGGTGTTTATCCACAGAGTTAAAAATTTATGTAGTGTTTCTGGCATTAGTGTGCAAGCACTGCAGGGACTACAAAATTTAAAGTGTGGTAAACACCGAATCTTAAACAACATTGCCTACCAGGAAAACCAATACATATAATTTTTTTATAACATAGGCGGTGTACAATTCGAGTGCCCGGAGTGTTCAAAATGAGCAATGAAAAAAACAGGACCATACGATTCTTACAATTTCCTTAAACCTTTGGCGCGAGGCACATAGCATTTAGTAATGAGAGTAGGGGATTCAATGTGACTGTCTTATACCAATTAGTAGGTAAGTCATGTGTAAACCAGAACCACAGAGGAAGCACTAAACCCTTCAGTCATTTTCGAGGATAGCAAAAGCACATATCATAATTACCTTCTAAGTTTTCTCCAGCATTTGACAAACAACTCCTTGTCACCAGAATGGTCAACTCAAAAGACAATAAATTTAAAACCATACACAGGTCTCTTAATCTGAGAAACTCAATTACACCTGTGTTTCAGAACATACAAGTGGAGATGTCATACCAGCAGTAAGATTCACTTTATCACTCAATCTACAATAACTAATTCCAGACGAAATTCATGACTGAATTTACCATACCTCAAACACAACGAAAAGACTACAAGTAACACGTCAATATTCACTACATGGTAATTTGGCATGAAACAAAAATCAGGTAACAACACTCTTACACTAACATTGCAAAGAAGCAACACTTCTAAAGATATAAATACCACAATAGAAGAAAACATATTGGCAAGAGACACGGTGACACTAAAATTGCAGAAAACACTTACCCTCAAGCATTAAACATTAGAAATCAACTAACATTTTGGCATGGGACAACAACTCGTAAAAGTGCAACAGAAATACAACATGACAAATTACCCTGCAAGAAATACTTGGAAAAGAAAACATTAACGCTACTAACAGAACTACAGAACCGACAGAACTGCTCTGAGGAAGACAATAGCTTTCATTTGTGTGTGTGTGTGTGTGTGTGTGTGTGTGTGTGTGTGTGTGTGTGTGTGAATATGGCGTAGGTCAGCAACTTTATAACATAAACTTGAATCAGATTGAACTTCATCAGCTCAGAATCATCTCTCATACAAAAGCAAGCAAGGATATTCAAATACTCATATAAATAAATTATACTTTAACAGTTCACTTTGCACTCGGCAT
Source organism: Dryococelus australis (assembly GCA_029891345.1). Lineage (NCBI taxonomy): Eukaryota > Metazoa > Arthropoda > Insecta > Phasmatodea > Phasmatidae > Dryococelus > Dryococelus australis. The sequence continues at coordinate 5,646,872 of CM056999.1, forward strand.
AGCCAAACAGGCTGAGTTTATGTTGGCTTCTGGGATTACAAAATAAATAAGCACTCGAAACATTATGTACTTAATATCTTAGGTGTTGCAAAGAAACAAGATTTAAACTGTTCATGTTCATAAAGAATTTAGATTCATGGTAACCCGCTCAGATACAGTTCACACATTAAAAGTAGATAGTAAACGCCGGACCTGGCGCACCCCCCTTTTTCTGGCAATTTCTTCCAAAAGTACAAGGAAAAAGTAACATTAACTATTTCCCGTAATTTTTAGCAAAAGCACAAGAAAAAATTGAAACTCCAAAATCTGATATTCGATGTAAAAACGATCAAAATCAAGCAAATATTAAGCTAAAATCGAGCAAATTTCTCGGTTTCAAGCTGTTTTTCTTGTTACTAGAAACGACAATTTTCAATTTAAAAAACAAGCAATTTAAGCACAAAATCAAGCAAATTTTCCAATATTTCACAAAGTGGCTGTGCAGAACTTTTCATACTATAAAAACAAGCAATTTTCATTGAAAATCGAGTCATTTTACCCCAAAATAAAGCATATTTACCATTTTTCCATAATAGGCCTTCTGATTTTCATTCTCAAAATCAAGCAAATTTAAGCTAAAAACAAGCAAGTTTAATCCAGAATCAAATTAAATATTAAAAGATATAATTGATCAAAGTTTATCAATTTTATTCAATGAAATAAAACACCAATTAGACTTTTTAAAGTCTAAAAATAAAGAACCACAACCATTACTGAGTACTATAATCCCACCCATCACAACAATCCAAAGCATAAGCATCTTTAAAATTTGAAAATTTATCTGATCTTAAATCATTTTTATTAATTTTTAAAACAATTTTGAAATTAACAATGTTCAATTCTTTATCGACGGAAATTGCTATTTTTATCATTTCATATCCAATAGCCCAATTTTCTAACAGTTCTATAATTTGAACCATTTATAATATTTAAAATCTATATGTTTTGTAAAAAGTGATACTATGCGGAAATTTTAATTAGAATTATGAAAACTATTTTTTATTTTATCAAATAGTTCATCTATATTTCTAAAAATTCGTCAAACTTTTAAATGTAACCCCTCAACTATAAACCTAAAATATTGTATTAAAACACCAAAACATTTTGTTGATTATTCCATTAATTAATAAAAAAATTATATATCTTCAGTTATACTTTCTTTCAAATAATCATAAGTAAGAATTATTTTACTAATTAGAACAAAATTTAAAACTGTTCCTGCTTCAATTTTTTTTATTGAAATCGACACTAATTTTTATGTTTTTTTTTAAATACAGTAGTTTTTCTATATGAACAATCTATAACATATTATGGTCTTCGCCTCCAAAATTAATAGTAATTAATATCACCATCAAAGTTTACAGTTGATTTATAATAAAGTTCATTATTTCTATAGTTGGTATCTAGTTTGGTTTTTGAATTTCTAAAATCATTATAGGCAAGAAATTATTTAAGACAAACACAATTTTTAACATCTAGTTTCCAGTTTTCTTTAGGAAAAAATAATTTCTACAATTTTTAACATAAATATTTCTCACCTTACAATGATCAAACATAGTAGCATGTTTATGCTGTTCAGCACTATTTCTTCTATTAAGTTGAAAACTTACAATTACAAAATCAGGCATATCAAATTTTAAATTATTAAATTGATATTTTATATCAAAGTAATTCGAAAACAGTTCAATCAGCAGGAACTCCTTTCTCTAAAAATTGCCAACAATCAAAACTAATAGGAATTTTTGGATCTTTGTATATTTTTCTTTAATTGTAATGGCAGTGTTAGTTTAAAATTAAACAATAGACCACATAATTTCCAATTTTTTAATAACAAGTTTACCCGGATCAGGACGATGTTTCATAACTTTATCATCATTATCTAAAGTTTCATAAAGAAATAAAAAGTTTGTATCAGATTAATTACGAAAAGGGTAATTTTATAACCACCTTTCCAATAAACCTCATTATTATCACGAATAAAACCAGACAGATATCTCAGCGGATACAATATTTAATTTTTTTATCACTAGAAACAGTTTTAGCCACTTTTGTTATATTACTAGTAACAGATTTATATCTATATAGATTATCAACACCAGTAATTTCTAAATAATTTTGTTCACTTGGTGATCTTAATAAAGCATTCATCATGGTTGATGTTATACCTGGATTATCAACAACTTTAGTTATATTTCCATGTTAAGAGCAAATGGGCATTTTACTCATGAAAAGTACCGTGTCCGATTCTACTATAAATCTCAGAAAATAAATTTCAAAAAGGATAAATGTTATTGATACTCAATATGGTTTACGTGCACAAGGACAAAATTACACAAGTAAAGATAGACAATGATAAAATATCTGTTAAAAATAAACAATATCAATTAACAGAAGGACTTTCAAATTTATTAAAAAAAGAAAAAGATCTTAAGGACAGTTTCACTGTTACTGACTATGAAAATTGCACGAAAATTGTTTTGGATACCGACATTGCATTCCAAGAATACAATCCAAGAAAGAAAATAAACTCGAAAGAAGTTGGAAATACAGAAAAATAATTGGACCAATTTATCAGAACTATATAAAAGAATAACGTTCTAGAAGAACACCAAACACGCCAGAAATAATGATTCAACCAAGAACTCCTAGATCTGGAGAAGGATATTAAAAAAAAAAAAACAATTTGCCAAAAGAATATGTTTAGATGGACGATGTTAGAAATTTAATTGGTAGATTATTAGTTATTCATGGTGAAGAAAATGCTAGAAATAAAAATCATTACAATGAAAAAGTAAGCATAATGAATATGTTAAACAATAACTTTTCTGATTTTGTTATTAATAATTCAAAAGGAATTCCATATCTAATAAGAGTTTTAGATGTAATACAACAATCATTTTGGAATTCTGAACATCATGGCAAAGATATAATAAATTGGGCACTAAACAATTTAAATTTACCCGAAATGCATTTGGCAGGTTATAATTATTGTGGGCCATTTACAAAATTATACAAAAGACTAGAAAGAGGAGACAAAGGAATAAATAAATTAGATGAAGCATGCAAATATCACAATATTGCATATAGAGACTATAAAGATTTATAATGTTGATAAAATTTCCAAAACGAAGCAAAAGAAATTGTGTTTGATAAAAAAAAATTGCATCCACTGCTGTTGCTTCAACTAGGTTTACAAATAGAAAATTAGGATGGGGAATTTAAATGTTTTATTAATTATATATATTTTTATTTATAAAAGAAGATAACAAATACAACTTCCACTATTCCCTTTGAGGAATTATAAGATTTGGGTATATACACATTTTTAACAATAAATCAAATTGAGAGAATTATATATATATATATATATATATATATATATATATATATATATATATATATATAAGATAAGAGTTTCAAATTAACTTTATCACTACCAACAGTCAAAAAGATGGCTAAAGAAAAATCTAGAAGTGGTTTACACCATGGAGCAATTATTCCTATTATACTTGCTGTTTTAGGTACACTTGGTGCCTTAGCTGGAGGAGCTAGTGCAATTTACAATTCTGTTGAACAAACTTGAAAAATAAAAAATAATTAGAAAAACAACAGAGACACAATTTAACAATGGAAAATAAAGCAGGGAATGGTTTAGTTGCAAAAAAGAGGGGAAGAGCAAAAATAAATAAATATATAACCACTATCTAATATTGATATTGAAAAATATGTAAAAATATTCAGTATAAAAAACCTCAGAAATGTTTATATAATTGATGAATTGCCGAAAAGTATGCACAAAAATGAGTCTGCTGTGGTTAATTTCGACATTTCAACAAATCCAGGAACGTATTGAGTTCGTTATTTTAGATATAATAGTGATGTTTACTATTTCGATTCATTTGGATGTAATATTCCTACCAATTTAAAACACGTTACTTCAAAAACAGAAATATTTATTACAATGATGATCGAATTCAGAATTTTAATTCAGTTATATGTGGACATTTATGTTTAATTGTATGACATATTTTTTAAAAGATTATATGTTTAACTCTATAATTTCTTTGTTATTAAATGACAGATATATTTGTGGAAAACCAACAATCAAATATTTAAAAAAAAAATTGACATAAGTGCTTATGTTTTAAAAAAAGATGTTTATTTAATATACAAAACTTTTGCTTCTGATAATGCTTTAAAAAAAAATATGTAGATTCACAATGCAATTCGGGAGTTTCTGATATACGAAGTAAACTAAGCACTTGCTTTAATTATACAAAATCTTGTTTCTTTTTTTAGGACAGAGAATTGTTACTATAGATGGATCATCTATGCCCTAAAAAAGAAACATAAGATTTTGTATAATCAAAGCAAGTGCCATCTATATTAACAATTCTATGCCCTAAAAAAGAAACATGAGATTTTGTATAATCAAAGCAAGTGCTTAGTTTACTTTGTATATCAGAGACACCCTAATTGCATTGTGAGTCTACTTATGTGTTTAAAGCATAATCAGAAGCAATAATTTTGTATTTTAAATAAACATATTTTTTTTAAAGCAAAAAAAATAGTGTCAAAAATATTATTTAAAGATTTGATTAATGGTAGAGATGATAACGATGCAGCCAATAAAAGATTGTTTAATAAACAAATAGCTGATTATGCTTCAAAATTAGATATACATTTACAACAGAGTAATGCTATTGTTAATTATATAAAATTAATTTATAATGCATAGCAGGCATTAATTTATAATGCATAGCAGGCACTAAAAAAGGACGTAGATTCTAAATATAAAACTATTGTTTCTGACTATACTTTAAAAACCAATGTAGATTCAAAATAAAATGCTATTGTTTCTGCTTTACAAGGTCAAATTAGTAAAGTTTTCGTTTATACAACAGACTATGATTCTATTCAAAATCGTAGAATTAATAATATGGCTGATCTTGTAGATGGAAAAGATGTGGTCAATAAAAGATATTTCGATAAAGAAATGGCTCATAAATTGCAAAATTTGAACTAAAAAGTCTGGAATTATTGCAATACACTTATTAACTCGAAGATTGAAAAATGCAAGGAAGAAATATTATACTTTTTATTTATCTGCAATGTGGAATGAAAGTAATAATTTTCACTTAGATAATGCAGTTTTCTTTACTCTTTTGATGGATTGTAATGTTTATAAAATAATTACTGTTATCCCCAATTTACCTGATGATACTGTGACTGTTATTAAGTGATCTCAAGAAAATAGATTATAATAAGCCTTTTGATGTTAATATTGGTGATATTTTAATTTTTAAAATAAAAAAGACTAAAATATCTGAATATGATGATGGTTTGATGACTACAATAGGAATATTCATAAAATATAAAGATTAATTATTTTTTATTCTCATTAAATTGAAAACACTTGGTGCTTGAAGTGTAAAAAAGTCACTAAATATAATTATATAAATATTGAAAATACTAAAAATGGGTGATTAGTTCAAAAAAGTATATGCTCGATATGTAATTGTAATAAATAAACATTACTAAAAAAAATGCACAGTGTAAGAGAAGGAATAATCAATGAATTTTATAAACCCATATGAAAAAATTTTCCAAGAAGAAAAGTAATTTCATATAGTATTGATGATTTCTGGGAAATCGATCTTGTTGAGATTGATACTGGAAATTTAAAAGATATAGCACATGTAAATAATGGATATAAATATATCATGACAATTATTGATATTATCTTAAAATATGCATTTGCTGTACCAATTAAAGAAAAACAGCCAAAAATGTAGCAAATGCCTTAGAATGTATATTGATAAAAATAAAACCATAATATTCAAATCAACAATGGCTTAGAATTTTATAATAAAATATTTCAAGAGCTAATGCAAAAATATAACATGTCATTATTTTAAATAAAGTAAACTAAAGTCAGTTGTGTGGAAAGATATAATCGTACAATGAAGAAAAAATGTTGAAGAAATTTGCTTTGAATGGCAATTATAAATGGGTAAATATATTAGATTATTTAGTGAAAGAATACAATAATACAAAACACAGAACCATTGGTATGAAGCCGATTGAAGTAAGTAAAAAAAAAATAAAAAATTAAAGACAGTACAATTTTGCGGATGTGATTACTAAAACAAAACATAAAGTTGGCCATATTGTCTGCATAAGCAAGAGTTATACAGTTATACAGCTAATAGGACAACAGTTTGTATGATTACGAAGATATGAACACCAACTATCCAAGTGGATATTTTGTTGAAAAAGTTTTAAAAACAAAGGGTGAAAAAATTTATGTTAAATGGTTGGGTTTTGATAATTTGCATAACTCTTGAATTAATAAAACAGATGTTTCGTGAATTTAAAAATTTTTCTGTAAGGATCACAGTCATGCAGGATCATGATCATGAAGGCTAATCATCTCAAATGCAACATAAAGTTTGTTCAATGTTCGTTCAATGTTCATTCAATGTTCTTTCATCATTTGTTCACGTTTTATTCATTCTGATTGTTTATTCATCATTCATTCTTTGTTTCATTCATACTTTATTCATCATTCGTTCTTTGTCTCTCTTTTTCGTTCAATGCACATTTCACCTATGGTTGGCATTTTATTTTAAAATTTCAAAAGGTTTATGAGCAACTTAATGCCTTGCCAGGGACCTTATGTTTTAAGTTTACAGGTAAGTTATTACCTCGCCATTGACCTAATTTTTCCAGCCTTTATTAGCACCACAAAAACTCCATTTGGAGAATCCCCTCACTTCACCACTGGCCAGCCATTTTTTAAATGAAGAAATGGGCTCTTTTTAATTTTTTTTATAACTTATGGTACCCCTTCTCATAAAGTGAGGCGCCATTCACTATATGAGAACACTTCAGCTTATACATCTGTTATACCTCAGGTGTAGTATGGAGAGCATTTTTTTCTGAATCTTGAGAGTACAATTTTTATTTGCATCAATACTTATACATTACTGTATGGGCAAGAGCTTAAATTTCAAATGATTTGGTGATCATAAAATAGTGCAAATATGGACGCCTTATACTCACACTATTAAATATCTGCTCAGACCAGGGATCGAACCTATGACCTTCGCATTTGAAATCAAATGCCTTGCTGCTAAGCCATGGAGACAAGACGAGCGAGGCAACAATTAAGCCATCATACAGTGAGATGTGGTGAGCTGAAAGCCTATTATTAAGAGTTGTGCAGAGTGTTTGGCTCGTGGCTGCTATATAGTGACACTGTTGTGACAACATACTTCCTGTCGCGGAGAGAGCTCGCTGTCAAAGCTGACAAGGAAAACTCATGTCGAGGCAGAGCATACTTCTGGATTGCTTTTTCCTGCTGCCAGTAAGATAGCATGCTCATCACTCATCTCATATTCAATTCACTGGACAGTTAGAATGTCAAATTGTTATTTATTGTCTGTACTTCCCTTCCCTCGTTTTTCTGCTCAAATCTATTGTGATAAAACAAAATCTTCATCCCAACACTCTTACAAAGCCCTTTCGATTTATCAAAAGTCATATCTCCACCAACAAAATGTTATGCCTTCATATCATAAAATATTCGCCGATGACATCCTGGTCATCTAAAATGACATCGTCAAATACAATTAGAGATTCATTTTCACACTGATCTAAAAGAATTAATTCATCATTATTATTTAAAATGTATGAAATTTTTTCTTTAACTCTTTTGGATAATGCTTTCGAAGTCATTTTGTAACTGAATATATTTTGGTTAATTTAAACTTTTTGAGCAAACACAATTTATTAAAATTTAGCCATCCTGGCTTTTAAATAAAATTACATACTCTACATGTGTTTGTTGGGTAATTATCATGATGAATTTCAATTAGAATATCTACAGACATATTGTGTGATTTTGTATTTCTATGCTCTTTGAGAGATGAAACACCTGCCTATTTTCCACATTCACACAAAACTTTCTCCCCTTTTAAAACAAATTTATTTTTGGTGTTTTCAATGATATTTTTTACAGTAGTTATAAAGTGTATCCTTATTAGTTTTATGGTAGTAAAAAATTTCTATGTTTAATACTTCGCCACACTTTTTATATTCCTTACATATGGTATTATTTTCTGTTTCATTGTTGAGCAGAGATTCCCTTTATGTGTTTAATTAAAAGGGAAAGTAATAATAATAAAATTGTTTGAAATAAAAATAAAATAGTAAAATTAGAATTACAATAATAAGATAATTAAAATAACAAAATTAAAATAAAATCAAAAATATTAAAATTAATTTTTATTATTGGTTCTTTTTTTCCTTTTAAATTAACACAAAAATGGAATCTCTGCTCAATTAAATTTGGGGAAAAAATTAATTGTATTCTAGGTGGTAGATATAAAATTACTTTACCAGATCATTATGCAAATATACTTGATAAAAATTCTTTAAAATTAATAAAGGAGAAACACTTTTTAAAATGTCAATATTCTATTTTTTTTTTTTATCTATCAATTATCTTTTTTAATATTTCACTTGATTTCAGCTTAAATTTGCTTGATTTTGAGAATGAAAAATTTGTATGCCTATATTTGATTTTTGATGAAAATTGCTTGTTTTTATAGTGTGAAAAGTTTCGCAGTGTCATTTAGTGAAATATTGGTAAATTTGCATGATTTTGAGCTTAAATTGCTTGATTGTCGATGAAAATTTCTTGTTTATTTAAATGAAAATTTTTATTTCTAGAAATACAAATATGCATGATTTCAGCTTAAATTAGCTTTATTTTGATCATTTTTCATAGAATTTCAGATTTAGGGTTATTATTTTTTCTTGTACTATCGTTAAAATAATGGGCAATAGTTAATGTTACTTTTTTCTTGTACCTACTTTTGGCGAAAATTGCCAGAAGAAGTGGGGTGCGACAGGTCCTGCATTTATTATATACTATTAACGAAATTCATTTGAAAACCATCGCCACATAGCGACCTCGCTGGCTAAATTCATTTTAGCCATGTCCACAAACATCTCGGTGGTGCTGGGGTACCTGGTCCTAGGTCGGAGACTGCGTCATCGGCGTAGGCCCTTTTAACATACACATATTTGACATGATCCTAGGCTGTGAGCTGCCAGCGCAGGACTCACAGGACTCCAAAATTAATATAAGTGTCCTTAAACAAATTATACACATATTTTAAGGTTATAAATTCAGTTCATAAATATGTGTGGAAAGATATATTCTTTCAGTGTTCCTGGTAAATAAGAGATCTATATTCATGTTTGTACAAAACCACGTGTCACTGTTTACAGGAAAAATAAAAGTAAGTTTGTATTGTCCAGAAATAAATGTAAAAACGTCAATATTATGGTTTGCCATAGATCGTCGGCATAAATAAACAAACTATCTGACATCGCATTCACACTTAACCTTTTCATGGGGGTCTGTAGTGAAATATCATTACAATATTCGTGTCTCATATAATGTAGCATCATTATATTTGAAGATGTTTTCACTTTGTTATTCTTTATTACAGATTTATGCACAGTCCCAAAACTAAAGGGTGTATTACGATTGATTATGACAAGAGAATAATACGTGACATTTTTCGTCTTCATATTAGGAGGTATAGTACGTCACCGCATGTTAGTTTCCTGTAACAAGGAAATTAAATGTGTTACTGGAACCCTGAGTACCACAATTCCTGTAGACTTAGCACCTTTCCTAACCGACTCCACTAAGGAAGAAAACGCAGGTTATTCCGAAAGCCTACTCAGATGATACAACATATAGTTAGCCAACACACATGCACCTAGCCCAGCCACCCTTTCTATGTCGTAGGTAGAATGGCATAGCCTGTACAGGTACACTGATTCGATATCAACATTGTTGAATCGGTGCTCGCTCCTTTTCCACCACACTTTCAGTGCCGGAAAACTAGTATTCGCTAAATTAAGAAGACTCTACTGGAGCAACATCCACATTTTGTGACCCTAAACAGTGAGGCCGAACTTTCAGCATGCACTGCGTCTCCACACCAGGTGTTGAAATAGGGTGTTCGCCTTGTCGAAAAGCCCACAGGTGATTCGACACTTTCTAGAGTCACACGAATCCTGCTATTGTCTCACGGACATGAGAGGGTGTTGTGTTCTCCAAATGACTTACTAAAAATGCTATAGATTGAGGGAACGAGTGGAACAGACTTTACACTCCTCATGGTGCCTGCACGAGATTGCCCTTACTTTAGTAGTCTCTATCGTACAACTCAATCCAAGGGAACAGGCTCAAGCTCTCCAAGACTTACAGGACCCATTTACACCAGAGATGCCCCAGGATCTGTTCCCAGAACCAGTCCACATAGGCCAAGAAGTTACCTGTGGATTGCAGGCTACCTCAGCCAGCCAGACCAGCCACCCACAGAAGTTATTGTGTTTCTCATGCCGGTTGCTATGGCTCCACCTCCACGACCAACTTCCAGTCAGCAGCTAACAACCATACCTGTAGCACCACCATGTACTTGCATTCAGCTCATCGCCAGCCCAGGAATCAGAAATGAACGTCACCCAGGTATACCAGCCAAGACAGTCACCCTTAAGCACAAGATCACTTAAGATTGCTTTGCTAGAGCCAAACTTTTTGCCCTGCTGGAAAGCTACCAAGCCAGTCCTGTACACCGGGAGTGCAGCCGTACCCTACAAGGATTAAACCCAGCAAGCGAACTCCTTTCAGAATAGGTTGCGCCATATTCAGCACTCAACAAAAACCAGCCTTACTGAAAGCACTAGTCTCCCATTCGACAGGACGTCATGCATCACGTAGAGACGTAGAAGATGTTTTTTCTGGTGTCCAGCATGGATACTAACTACAAAGTCTGACAAGGCAGTAAAAAACGAATCAGCCAGACCCCCACTCAGAAGCAAAACTGACATTTGAGAGTCCTCGAAACATCCTGTGTCGCCCAAAACCACAGCGACAATGTCGAATACTGAACCAAGCGAGCACGAGCTCGATGAGGCTAACACTGCAGCAACTGAACACAACCGCTATTCGAAGTCCAACTGTCCCGGCACGGGGGTGCACAAAATCCAGAGTGCACACTGCCAACATCACCACTATTCAAGCCAGGCTGGGCAGACGAGCCTTGCTGTATGGACGGCCTTGGATTCCAGTGCAAAGAATGTAGAACCAGGCAAACAGCCTTGTGCAACTGGGTCACGTATGCTGGACATGGGATCCACACCATCAGATGCATACTGTGCAGTGAGACTTACCATCATGCCTGCATAGGTTGGCCCGACGAGCCTGTCAATAGACACGCCCTAGTCTTCCAATGTGAGGACTGTAAACGTGCCACACAATACTTACTGTCCAATCCTGACCTGACGTATCTACGCAGCCAACCGCCCTGCCTGGGAGAGCTGCAGCTGCCTGAATATGCAGGGAGACCTCACAAAGACCCCCTCCAATTCACGAGAGAATGTGAACAGGAATTCAGACTACGATATACCAGGAAAGCAGTGGGTCACCGGGCCCAATCCAAACTGAAGGGTAAAAGCCTTGACTAGTGGGATACGTATGGGGAATTTGTGTATGACTGGAAGCAGCTTAGCACTCGCCAAACACAATGCTTCACAGGTGAAGAAGTCTTGGCGCACTTAACTACCGAATTTTACAACCATACCCAAAAACCAGGAGAGGTCGAAATCTTTGCCTGGAGGAAAGTACAAATGTGTCGCAATATTTTCCCCGACGGGGATGAAGAAGACTGCATTCGTCAAATTACACACATATTGTTGCCTCGCCTGAGGAATATCCTGCTGATAACATAGCTGCTAACAATGGACGAGCTTATAGAGAGAGCGTGTGAAGCCAAAAAGAACTTCCAAGCACAGGCTCTTCTAGACAAGCCAAACCTACAAAACCCATAGAACAGGGAAAAACTGTGGAATACCGAAGCAAACCATCGCCACCCCCACCGCAAGTCCCACAGCTACCTAAATGTTGGTACTGGCGAGAATATCACTTCAACAAGGACTACCCGCAGAGGCCTGGTCCGAGGTCCAAGCAAACGTGAGAAGGGGATGCAAACCGTTCACCGCGACCCACCATTGACGAGTCGAATAAGACAAGCGTCCCACCAAAGGGAAACACCTTTGCTGGCGGATCAAATGGGGCGATCCCGTCTGCAAAGAAGGGTAAGCTGTCGAGCTCCTAGACGAGGAGGCGGAGATGCCTGAAGCTCCCTATATCGAGGTCAGAAGCAATGGAAGAAATGCATTAGCACTGCTCTACTCCATGGCATCTGGAAAATTCATCTGCCGAGACATTGACAGTGACAACCAGAAGGCCAATCTGTGCCTGCAGACTAAAGCTGTGAGGATGACTAAACCAGAGTGCATGCTCACCATCAATGGCCGTATTACACTTCCAATTGAGCTCCTACATCTTAAGACCGAAGCAGAATTTGTTGTGTCGCCTGATATCCAGGAGGATCTCATACAAGGCCACCCTTGGCGCTCCGGAGACAATGATGAATAATGGACCACAGGCAACTGAAAGTATACCTGGGTGACAACAGCTAGATCACTTTGCATTGGGAACATCAGATAGCACATTAGACACTGCCCACTATCTGCATCCAAGAAATACACCATGACCTCACACAAATGCAGTTTCAGCAGCTGAAGGAGGTGTTGGACGAACATCCCAGGGCCTTTGGAGCTGGGGGAAACTTTCATCAGACCTGCACCATTCAACACGAAATATTGTTGAATACCACTGCACCAATCTATAACCGGTCATTCAAGGTCTCTGCCAGATGTCAATGTCTAATAATGGAGCAGCTGGAGGAAATGAAGCGACTAGGGATTGTTGAACCATCCGACTCTCCATACAACTCCCATGTGGTATTGATACCAGATAAGGATGTGCAGGTACATTTGAGACTCTCGTCTAAATTTGTACGTGCTTTTAAGCATAGTGAACAAGACCACCCTATACGACTTCACGAACTGCCTAAGGTGCGTGTTGGATCCGCACACTTTTCCTGTAAAGAATTTATGAACTTTCACTACAATAAACTTATAATTTACAACATCAACCTTATAATCCATGTACGGTGGAATATCTGCGGTTGTAATTAGTCACGGCTGATTAGGTAAGCCTGGCATGGATGAGGAACAGCATAGTGACCACATGCAGCACAGCTGTTCCTTCCTTCACAACTGACGCTCAACCTTAGCTGAGCACCGACAGCACCTGCATAGCAGTAGGCCACTGAATTAGCAGCCATTTTCCAAGAATTACAGCTTACTTCGCCGAAGTGGCAGGGTGTGACGCGCAGCCGATGCTGGTAAAGGTTGGAACTGGATTTTTCTCGAGCGGTGATGGTGAAAGAAAAGAATAAATACACCTGAGGAACCAGATGCCATCAGGCGACATCAAAGATGATGCTGCTCCTTTTAACCCCAGTGTTGTGAGCCGTCGATCCGGAAACAAACTCCTCTCCGAGGCTGCTGAATTGTTGTCATATGACTGTAGATTATTGCGCCAGATGAAGATTGTTCCCTAAACGATAGCCCGCCGGTCGGCTGTACACCATTGTTGGCATTGGCTGAAGAACCTCCTAATCATAACACTCACCTACGTGAGCTGTCAGGGCCTCCCACACACCCATACATATCGGAACAAAACTGTTTACACCGAAAATGAGAACTTATGTGAATGATTAGGGCCAGTCCCCTGAAATACTTATGCGGCCATGAATAAACAACTGACTTGAAAACAAGTTATTTATTTCGTTAAATTTACACCCCTTCTCTGAGGGAACTTTACACGAAACACACTAGGCTATTTTAACTGACCATGCGGTGAAGCAGAAAAATGTCTGATGCCAAACAATTACAAGCACATTAAGCTCACTGGGGCGATGCTAATCCACCAGGGAGTGGAGGTGAAGAGACAGAAAAATTTTCCAGGTGATCAAGTCTATTGTAATTACATGTCCGAATGCAAGAAATTTGATGGTTGCCTGGTGTGCCCGGTAAACGCTGAAGCCTAACACACGCACTTCACCTCCATGACTTGCTGCTAGCTGACTGACACTCCTGCCCGACCCGGGGGCTCTTTGCAGTTTGCCCTCGCGCTGAAATGGGACTACTTTCTGAGATAACATGGATTATTGACCCTTGCATTAATTAAAGAAAATAATCAAACATGTGAAAACAATACAAATATTCTTATGACATAAACACTAGTGAAATGGGATGCAAAAAACACTCTGTGGAAGGTGAAAAGAAATAAATGACACATTACCTTGCAACACATCAAAATATAACAGCTACAAAACAAATAAACATTTTAATGAACAACACAATAAAGTCATTTAATTAGGCCTGAAATGTTCCAGTTCAATACACTGGCCTAATTATCCTTCCACTGCATCTTGTATCGCCATGGCATCCGCCGGCTGCACTTGCACCAACGTGCCCTGCACTTGCACTGCGCCTGGTCGCTCCAGTGACCGGGCACATATTCCAAACCAATAAAGTGCACAGTCCCGCTGCAGATGGCGCAGGCTATGGCCGGACAAACGGTCTTAGGGCTGGGGCATGCACACACGTCAAATGTCCCCACCCCTTTTTGAGACAGTTTGTAGGCCACCTGATGTCACTGGCAACAGCTGCAGATGTGGGCAGGCCTGTGTGACCGCAGATGGTACCGCTGCTCATGTGGCCCTGCTGTGCAATGCAATGCCGGTGGTTGACCCTTCCTCCTAGGCAACTCCGTCTGCCTGCACTGTTGACATGGCGGTGGCGGGAGTTTCCGCCTGTGTGATGGCCGAAATCACAGCGAGCTCCCAGACCTACTGCCTTTGCTATCACCTTCCTTGCTCTTGCTGTCTTCCTGCTGTACTCGCTGCCTCCAGGCATGACCCAGCTGAACAGCTCCTGCAACAACACTTGCACTTGCATGAATGTCTGTCCCTTGCATAACATGGGTGTGCACATGATCCCCTTCTTTAATGTGCTTATTCACTTACGCCCCTTATATTTGCACATGCACGTGTCCACCTTGCTTGTCATGCACCTCTTGCACATGTTCCACTTGCTCTTCTTGCACTTGCTCTAGAGACCTTTCAGGTTCCCTGTGAAGTGCTTCTACGCTGGGTGACTCCTGTGTCGTCTCCTTCACAACACTGGCATCACCTCTGGTGGTGATTCCTCCTTGGTGCACACAGGCGGGTCTCCAGCGGGGTCTCCCCCTGAAGTGCTGCAACACCCACTGTCTCCTCTCGCCCTCCTTGGGCTCAACATTGCCTGCACCGGCGTGGGGTCGGGACACACCAGGACCTATCTCGTCATCGATGGCACCCAGGGTTAGCCAGATGTCGTCCCGATGCACCCTCGCCTTTCTTCTGCCCAAGCAGATAGTATACGTGGGCGACCCATGCTTTTGTAGTGCGTAATGTGGTCCACTCCATCGTGTGGCCAATCCTGTACAGAAATCTTTTCTTGCTGTCGACTGTGGGTGCGTTCTTATGGTTACCTCTTGTCCTTCATGCACTTCCGGCAGTGATCGGTTCGTAACTGGTATTCATTGTGCCATATAACGATCTTGCCATTGCCTTACTTCGCCCAAGCACTTTTGCTGTTGCTGTATTTGCATACTGGAACTGGGCAACTCGCTACTTTCTTCCTGCTATGGTCATTTTGCCTCTCCTGGGAGCCATAGTTTGCGTCCCAATAAGACTTCGGGAGATGATCTTCATCTTGCTGCATTTACTCGCCTTTGTAACGTGTAGAGAATGGCAGTACTGTGTTGCCCAAGCAGTGTGATTTTCATCTACACATAATCGTAACTGCGCCTTGATCTCTTGGTTTCTACGTTCCGTCGGGTTGCCCGTCGGGTGGTAGATAGCCATTGTAACATGGTTAACGCCACACTGAGCACACAATTCCCTCCATTTCTTGCCTGTTAATTATGTACCATTGTCTGTTAACAAATTACACGGGAATCCCCAGCATGGGAAAAACTGTTCCTCTAATACCCTGGCTACATTTCTCATGCTTGCTCCACTGGTGTCCATTACCACAACAAGAAACCTCTTGCCTTCCCTCTTTCTGGGGTATGGACCCATTAGGTTCAAACATGCCATCTCAAACGACTTTCGGGGCATGCGGGGGCGCTGCTGCTACCTCCCGTCCGCTCGAAGCATCTTGTACAGGTTACATTTTCTGCACTGTCGCACGTATCTTCTTGCATCTTTGCTGAGACCTGGCCAGAAAAAATGATCGCGGACATTTCTGACTGTCTGTTTAACACCAGGGTGTCCAGCCATGTTGCCACAGTGCGAATAGGTGATGACATGATCCCTCGCACACGTGGGGACATACATCCTCCACTTCCCTGGTTGTTGAACCGAACACGTCTCCAATCTGTTGTCTCCTACACGCCATCATTCAACCTCCTGCTGTGCGCATTGTTGCATCTTCTCCTATGCTAACCTGCAGTTTCGTTGTGCCTCAACGACCTCCCTGTACACATCGCTAATTAGGTCCTCATTGTTGGCAGTCGTGATCTGTTGCACATACACTTCCGATACTCGGTCACATGAATTTGGAGGCAAAATGTCCTCCCATCAGGTTTCGTCTCTGACAATTACCCCATTGTTAGAGTGCCGTGACTATGTATCTGCCAACTCATTCTATTTTCTGGCCACATACTCCACTGTGAAATCTTATGCCTGTAAATGCAGCACCCATCGCGTTAACTTACTCCAGGCCTCGTGCATACTGTGTAACCATACTATACACCGATTGTCCGTTCTCAGTGTGAGCCGTCGGTATTCGAGGTATGCTCGATACTTCTTAACTGCCCATATCACTTCTAAGCATTCTCTCTCATTCACATCGTAGCCTCTTTCCGCCAGTCCTAGTTTTGTGCTTGCGAAGTCGATTACGTACTTCTCCCTACTGTCGCCACTGGCATTAGTCTGAAAGTACAAATTCTTGCTAGCATCGTAACGTGCTAACGTCGGACACAATCTGAACGCCTGCTTAGTTTTCAAGAAAGCCTTTTCCGTCTCGCTTGTCCATCGAAACCTCTTTTACGGTGACAAAAGTTCCCTCAAGGCTGCTGTGATTGTTGCGAACCTTGGAATATGTTCCCATAGCCAGTTAATCAATCCGAAATACTTTCTCAGCTGTTTGAAGGTTTTCGGCTGTGGATAGTTGTCGATTAGCCTTAATTGTTCCGGATTCGGCCGATTTCCCTCCTGATCGACTATGTGGCTCAGAAAATCAATGATCGTCTTCCCCACATGGGACTTCTCAATTGGGCACATAAGGCATGACTACTGCTAAGTGATGTATGTGTTCCTCCCAGCTGTCTGACCAAATAATGATGTCATCGAAATACACCAGCGTATACTCTCCAATAATGCCATCCAGCACACGTACCATCTTCACCTGGAATGTCGCTGGTGTGCACTTCAATCTAAATGGCATTGCACAAAACTGAAAACGCCGCCATCTGGGACAGTGAAAGCTGTTTTCGGCCTGTCCTCTCATTTCACCGGCACTTGCCAATATCTGCTTTTCAAATCCAAGGACGTCCAAACTTTTGATCGCCCTAGTGTACACCATGCATTCCTCATGCTTATATATGGCGGTGGTGAACTGCAAGTGTCTTAATTCAGCAGTCGAAA
This sequence comes from Dryococelus australis, assembly GCA_029891345.1. NCBI lineage: Eukaryota > Metazoa > Arthropoda > Insecta > Phasmatodea > Phasmatidae > Dryococelus > Dryococelus australis. The sequence continues at coordinate 5,664,607 of CM056999.1, forward strand.
GTCTACACAAAATCGCCAAGTTCTGTCCTTCTTTGGAGCTAATGTAATTGCGGAATTGAATGGGCTGTCTGTAGGCTCTACCACGCCGTCATCAAACATTTCCTGTATTTGGTTTTTGATTATCCGCATTTGGTGCAGTAAGTAGCCTCGCAGACAAGTGTAAAATGGCTTTTCGTCTACAACTGGTATTGCATGTTCCGAAACAGTTGTACGTTTCAGTGCGTCACTCCCTCCGAATACATCGCGTCACTCATCAAGTACATTCTGTAATGCGGCCTGGTACTTGCACGGGACCTGGTTGTCGAAATTGCCTAACTTGGCCTCAGGTAGACTACCCGTCGGGCAGCGATCCGAATTGTACGCAGTTCTTCTTTCTTTTGCACCAAAATGTATCCTCCTCGCAGCTAGTTCCACTAGTATGTGCTGTTCGGTTAACCAAGTTATCCCCAAAATAGCTTCCTCACGTATTTCTGATGTAACAACAGTCGTGGTTGTCTCGATGTTGCATACTTGAACTGTCAATACAGCCTGTCCTATGGCTATACTACAATGCTGGTTCGTGGCCAACCGAATTACGTGGTCTGTAGGCATCACATCATGCTTGTGTACAAAGTGCGGTCTTATGAAGTTGTACGAAGCTGCAGTCCCTGCTAGAACTGTAACAGGCCACTCACAGTTACTTTTGCAAGAAATTACTGCATTTTTGCAGTTATTTAAAAAAAATTACTGCCCTTTTGCAGTTATGCTGCAATTCCAGAGTTGGCAAATTTACTTTCACAGTCTATAACTGCAAGATTGTGGCTGTTAACCATGAAATTACTATTACCTAACTTTATTATCGGAACTGCTAACTGTGTGGCCACAGGTAAATACAATTGACTGTAAAATGACAGTTATTTAACTACAATTCTGAAGCTCCTGACTGTAGACTTGCACTCACACAAGGCAACTGTCAAATCGTGGTTGTTGGCTGAAAAAAAGTTACAAAACTGACCTACTGAAGTTGTCAACTGAGTAACAACTGTAAGACTACAGTCACCCAACTGTGGTTTGACAGTTGGTAACAATAATAGGTACTGCAGTTATGCCAGCTGTGTTTCTGCAGTTGACAACTGTAAGACTACAGTCACCCAACTGTGCTTCCACAGTCAGCAACACTAATATTACTGTCTCCAACTTTAGTTTAATGGTTGTCAACTTAAGAGTTACAGTTGTTCAACTTTAATACTGCAGTTGACAGCTGCAAAACTGCTGTTGCTTAACTGCAGTTTTATATGCTATTTTGCACCATTGACTGTGAACAACTGTGACTGAGTAACTGTGAAATGACAGTTACTTTTCCAGCAGGGGTGTCAATTAACACATGGCGCAAATGAAAGTTAATGGTAACTGGGATACGTATGAATGGTGTGTGACTGCTGCTAATATTTTGTACGAGTGCTTGTTGTGGAGTTAATTTTTCGTCTGGTGTTATCTGAATTTTTGTGGACGAAGTGTCTGAAGCATCCGGCCCTTTTACCCCATACAACCCGTTTCTCTGCTGTTTACATGCTGCCGCTTCCCTGGTTTTATTTTGTGTGCGGATTGTTTGGGCATTTGCTATACCAATGATACTGCGGCGTTTGACAATACCTGCATGGATAACGGTGTGGGAAATCCAAATTCCATCCTTGCTGTTGCGAATTACTATTACCTGATCCACCTCGATGCGGTGGTCTCTGTCCACTCGTCCCTGTTGCTCCATTCCTCTGCTGCTCTTGCTTATACATGCTTCCATGTACTTGTTCCCCATGCCATTTTCCATGCTGTGCATTTTTGTACTCTTTACAGTGCATTGGTGCACTATAATTACTATAATGTGTTTGAAAATTACGTGATATGCCAGAGTTAGGTTTGTTTACATTTTCATCTTTCGGCTCGTGACGCCATTTTGTTCCTTTTGTATCCCGGCGGGATGTTTCATGCGTTCTCTCTAGAATAATTGTGGCATGCATTAGGTCTTCAAGTGTCCCATTCAACAAAGGAGTTAAAGCTGCTCCGAACTCTGGCCGAGCCGTTTCTGCAATTACTTCTAAAATTTCACGTTCTGGAAAATTTGGGTGGAAAACTTTGACAAGTTGATTTTATGTGTTATGAAAGCTGTTAAAGACTCACCCAATTGTTGGCTTTCCAGAGTCAACTTGCTCTGGGCATGTACAGATGTGAAAACTCCTCGAAACCGTTAGTGGAATACACATCGAAACTACTACTACTGAAGTCCGACACTGCTGGCCCATTCATCACGACTGACGCTGTATATCGTCAGACAGGATACGCAGACTTCAACAAAGGCTGTCGGATCATTTCGTTGCAGTGCCTGCAAATGTGGGCAATGTTTGATGTTGTCTTCGCTGCGAACGGTCCTGGCGGATGTGAGGTTTGGGTGGGCTCCATGGTTCCGCTTCTGACTGTGTTTTCCAAGCCTGCTGTTTGTGGTGTCATTGTTATGTACGGAAAATTTTGAAAAGTGGGTTGACAGTTCAGTACTATTGTCGGGTAGACCGGTATAGAAAACATATGTGGTAGTGACGGGAAAAATGGTGCTGGTGGTTGGTACACATATGGCGGGATTGTTGACTTAGGTTCAGGTGGTGAGGGTTTGTTCACACTTGCCACGTGTCCAGCAGAACCGTGCGGCATCCTGGTTTCATCTTCCCCTCCTCTGCCTTGCACCGCTACACCTGACACATTGTTAGTATTCTGTGCCACTGTTATCTGCGAAAAATTGCTGTTCAATTTTATCGCCATGTCAATGTCCCAATAGGTCAAGCACTTGATCATGTGGGGTATGAATCCTGCAACCGAATTCTGTTCTGTGACACTGCGGCATTATTTGTGATATTTCACGTTCCAATGTACACATTGAAACATTATTGTACCCTGTCCGTTACACAACAAATTATCACAGTAATTTGGAAAATGTTCGTGTTCAGACTTTACTTGCATTACGAAAATTGTACTGCCCTGAACTGTTTCACTGCAACTGTCTTTTGTTACATGGTTATCACAGGTGCGGGTGTTTTCTGTTGGGCTGGTCTTGCGATGACATTGACAATTACCACTGTTAAAATTTTGTGAGTGTTCATAAGTTACCATAGGATGTAAACATTCAGGACATCACAGTGCCGGCGCACTTTCACTCAATCTGGCAACCATAATTTGTTTGTCAACAAATACACATGCACGGGAGATGCGGCTGACCGGTCCTCTCACAGCATGGCTGGCCGGCCTGTACAGGGTTGATGACACGTCACAGCTAACGTGCGACATGCACGAGAACTTCCAGCTGGCGGTCGGTGACAATGACTGCTGAGGAGATGGGGGAGGTAGCCTCCACTCCGTCACTTCTCCTTCGCTGCTACCCACTCTCCAAGTAGTGTAGCATCGTTCCCAGCATGATTGTTCCCAGCAGATTGTTGACAATGTTGACAAGCATCCCAAGCATCTGCATGGCATCTCGTAGGCGTCCCAACGTAGCAGTTGCCCTTGTTGCCTCCTTGCTGTCGTCCTCACGCTGTTGCGGATAGGAAGAAAGCGGGAAAAGCTGATATTTCAGGAAAATTTTAGGAATTTGCAGAAAGTCTTTGAGAGAGATTTCGGCAGTGGGAGAATGGCCCCACTTGGGCAAGCCACTTGACGCACACATGCTGCTAGCTGACTGACTCTCCCGCTCGAACCGGGGGCTCGCCGTCGCTTGCCCTAGTGCCGAAATAGGACTACTTTCCGAGATGAAATGGATTATTGACCCTTGCATTAATTAAAGAAAATAATCAAACATGTGAAAATAATACAAATATTCCAACGACACAAACACTGGTGAAATGAGATGGACAAAACACTCTGCGGAAGATGGAAATGGATTAATAACACATTACCTTGCAACACAACAAACTATAACTGCAAAAACAAACAAACATTTTAATTAACAACACAAGTCTTTTAAGTAGGCCTGAAACGTTCCAGTTTGCTACACTGGCCTAGTTATCATTCCACAGCATCTCGCATCACCATGGCAACCACCGGCTGCACTTGCTCTGACATGCGCTGCTCTTGCGCTGCTCCTGGTCGCTCCGATGCCCGGGCTCACTCTCCACACCAGTAGAGAGCGCAGCCTTGCTGCGGGCAGCGCAGGCTACGGCCGGACAAACGGTCTTAAGGCTGGGGGACGCACACATGTCAAGTGAGTGACATCATGGAGTGTGTTTGCCTCCGCCGCCAGCCGGAAGTATTCCTACATGGCCCGCTGTGATTGAAGTGTTCAAACTTCGGACATTGATGTCAGTGTTCCATTGGAAATGACACATGTGCAATAATTGACTGTACCATCTGGATACTTTGGCAATACATGATTGGCTATTCAATTTTCTGACCCCTCCAAGGGGAATTGTGTACCTTTTTGTATATAACCCCCAAGGGGTTTGCTGTTTCGGAGAGAGAGATGGCAACTCCAGGGTAACGACCCTCCAGCTAGAAACTAAGTAACAGTAACAAAAAAAATGTTAATAAGGAGGTAGGCTTTAATGGTGAAAGTAAGGAACGACCAATTTGCAGGAGTCCTTAGGCATGAAAAAGTGACTTTTGAACATAAAATTCTAGTGAAAATATTCTCCTATTTTAACAAGGAAAAATGTGCAAATTTAAAAAAGGAAGTTTTCCTTTATGTTGTGGATACGGGCCAATCGCAGTACACCCCGACAACTCCCCATATACAGCCTTCATGTCGCCAGAAGAAGAAACAATCCAATTTAGGGCCATGCCCTTTGACCTTAAAAATGTACCTGTCACCTTCCAACGCCTGATGGTTTCAGAAGATCTGACAGGATGGATAAGGCAATTCTGTTTCACATATCTGGATGATATATTTGTGTATTCTAAATCATGGGATGAGCACTTTGCCCGCCTATGAGTGTTGGAATAACTGGCACTCCACTGACTCACAATCAAGCTTTCCAAGAGCCATTTTGGAAAGAGTCTATCGAGTACCTAGGCCACATCATTTCCACAGAAGGCAACTACCCACAAAACTGTTCCATAAGGGCGATCCAAGAAGCCAAAGAGCCCCATGCGAAGAAGCAACTATGCTGCTGCTTGAGTTTATGCAACAGGCTCCGAAACTTCGTGCCGAAAATAGCTGACCTTATGGCTCTACTGCACCCATTGATGGGAAAATAAGCACGATGGCGGTGGATGCCAGAACACTGTGCTGCTTTCGAGATCCTCAAGGCAAGTTTCCAGCATATCCAATGACTGCATGGACCACAAGGGGAGGGGCCCTTTATTCTGCAGACGGATGCATATCAGAACAATTTAGGTGTTGAATTATACCAAGAGCACCTGAAAGGTAAGCCCCTTGTAATAGTTCACACCAGCACATGGCTAAACACAACAGAGCACGAGTATCACACCAATGAACAGGAATGACTATCAGTGATCTGGGCAATCCTGAAATTCTGTTTTCCATTTCCTCTTAAGTACAGACAGAAGTGTGTTCAAGTGGTTGCGGGAGTCATGCAACAATAAGACCAAGTTGGGATGCTGGGATCTACTTCTTTTAGAATTCGATTTTGAAGTCCAGCACTGCACTGGCAAGGACAACGATTTCCAAGATGTTTTGTCACGCCACCCCGATCAACATGATAAGGTAAAAACAGATAAATATATGGAATTACCCCCAGAAGAGCAGCTACGACTTCTCGAGCTACAGTTGAGCTGCAGCCAGATTGAACATCGTCAACAAAATCGTGGTCTCATAACAACCATTCATAAGCTAAATGGAGGATCTGGATACCCTGGGACCTGAGAGATATCTGCCGGCACTTCCACAACCACCCAGATGCTACACACCCAGAGACCTGAGAGACCCTCGCCGATATCAGCATAAGATATATCTGGGACAGTATGAGTCGAGATGTTCGTAAACATGTCAGCAAGTGCTGTCAGCATAAGGCACCTTGCCTAGCACCCCACGGCCAAGCCTCGAAAACCCCATACACCGTGAACCCAGGTAGTGACGGACTTAATGGGATTGTATACCTGCAGCACAAAAAGACACAGATACCTGTTGGTTATAATGGACTTATTCTTACATTGGATAGAGGCATTCTCCCTACCCAGCCAAGAGACACGCCACATAATCAACCAATTCAACCAAGAGATCTTACCACATTAGGGATATCCCCAGAGCATCCTAACTGACAATGGCACCCAATTTGCAAGCAAATGATAGCAACTAGCTTGTCAGTGATGAAGAGAAGAAACTTGGACAACTCCGCCCTGTCACCCCCAAGCCAATCCAAATGAGTGATGTTAACCAATATCTCAAGAGTGTCTGCACCTCAGTCTGGAAGAAGATAAATGACATTGGACCCACCACCTGCAAAGGATCCCCTCTGCTCTGCGCCGACGAACCAACAAGGTAATTGACTTCATTCCTAGTCAACTGCTATTGAGTCAAACTCTTTGACGCCCAGGGGGATGAGAGTGTGAGCACAAGCCCACAGAACTTTCACAACGAAAGTCATAGGCCAAGCCACCCTACAATTCGTCGAAAAATCTTGTGAAGGCAAGAAGTGTACATCACCTGGAAGTACCCTCCGCCTCGCGATGGGATCCGCAACTTCGAGATGGGCCAATCCATCTTACTCCATGGCCATCCCCTGAGTCGTGGGAATACCCAGTTCAGCGCTGGATTAGCCAGATTGGACAATGTGATTGGACGCCAGGAGAATGTATAATGGATGGAAGACCACCGAGGAATAAGGAAGGCCACCTGGGTCAGATGCGACTGTGCCCCGACTAGACCTCGGAACCTGCCAAGTATAACACCACTTCACTGAACTCCGACACAATGGATGACAGAAGAAGCCGCTATTCCCCCCTCCCACAAGGAAGCACAGACATCGCAGCCTGCGAATATAGATGGGGTAGAGCAATCAGCGATGTAATGAAGCTATTTTGTACCGACCAGGATAGAATTCCCGCAACTAAGAAGCAAGCAGTCTGAACGGACGATGCCGTCCACCCCATCTACTTTCTGCCGGAAGTTCACCCAGCACCCTAGACAGACTCCCAGCACGACTGAAGTGTCTAAAGAAGCCTGTTAGGCTGTGACCAGATCCACCATCACCCCCCCCCCCCCATCTAACCGCCGGAACCAAGGGAACTTCAACTGCCAGCTTCGTCAAAACGACAGTGCATCGTGAGCCTTCGCCTCGACGAGCTATTCCAGCACCTCCGGCTCCCTCGAGTCATCTCAGCAAGGGACCTGCCATGTCGGACACCATTGCAGTTACCATTGAAGAGATCTTGGCTACCCCTAAGGAGGCTGAAGCTATAACTTCCAGAGACCACAAGGCCATCCCCTAGTCCAAGGAACAGTGACTATCCAATCCACACTCAATGCCAAGGCAGCAGCCTTAGAGTCCCAGATGCTACACAGCACTGTGGCTGACTCATAGGCCTGACGCCATGAAAGAGTACAGGACAACCCTGAGGCCTACACCTCAAGGGATTTTCATAGTGATATTTCTAGCCCATTGTGTAACCCAGTAAACTCTGCTCTGCTTTCAGATTACAGGTCACCTACTAATGAAGAGGACACCTCCCTTAGCCGCAGTCACGGAAGTGACAGAGTTCTTGACAAGTCACCAAAAGCAGCACTGGTCCAGGTCGTCCACAAGAGAGCAGTGAATGCAGAGTCCATTCCTGAGCTCCTTCGTGGACATGGAGGAGAACCTGTGGATCCTGTAGCAAGCCAGTCCACTCTGGCCCCCTCACTCCCCTGTCAAGGGAAGATGAGCAGTTGACAATGTGGTTGCCTTCCAGACAACGACCGGAGGATCTCTACAGCCACAACCGACCCTGTGATCACCCCAGAAGGCCTCACCGCTCAGCAAAGTCGACGTGTCGGAGTCCTTAGACCATGCCTCGACTCCGGACCCGACCCTGCCCCCCACGAGAGTGAGAAACTCCAATGGCATGTCCTTGTTAACCACCAAGAAGTCAGCACAGTGAGAGGGCAACTGCACGACGGGCGAAACGCTACAGTGAGTCCAGCCACCCTGTACCTGTCGAGCTCAGGTGCAACCAGGCCAGTACAAAGAGACTCCATGGCGGCCACCTGCACACTTTCGTTGTCCGATCCCGCCATACGCATCTCCACAGAAACGGGGCGACCTGGCTGAACAGTCAACCCACCGCCACAGTGAGTGTCAGTGCCTCAAGTTAGAGAACTACAAGTCTTTAAATGCTGCATATAGTTGACTGTACATGTTAGTACGTCAACCTAGTCTAGTTGCATAATCACAGACATTTTCTGAATCTATTTTCCTGTCAAGAATTAAGATGATGGCCTTAATTGTAGCCTTGCTACACCTACATTCCTCGACTACGCAGCTTACCTCAAGAGCAGCTCGTAAATAGCTAAGTTAATATGGAGATAACATGTGTACTCTGAGAACACATTACCAGTGCTGCAGAGATTTTCCATAGGGAAGAAGACTTGTGTGTAGACTCATTAGACACCAGGTGTGAATAGTGTTCTCAATACAGACAAAAAAAGACCGAATTGTAACAGGTTGGTGTGTTAGGAAATTTTAAGACTTTAAAATTCAACACACCATAGTTTGTCTCGTGTTTTATCTAAACCTGTTAACGTTTTGCTTCGTGTCAAGAAAATTTCTAAAAATAAACTATTAATTAACATCAAAATTTAATATTTTGCTTTTGCTTAGAAAATGTACTTTAATATTGTGTAAAAAATTTCTTAAACAGTGTAAATTATATGTCAAAAAAATCTAATTGGTAATCAAGTGTTACAACATTTTCGCTAACAACCCAGAGACTTAAAAAAAAAAAAAAAGGTTGCGAGAAGAAAATAAATCTTGTAAATATAAATATTTTCCGAGTGTCATGATTTTCCTCTTCCAAGTCTATGTCTTTAATTGTAGTGGTGAAGTACGCATTTAATGTCCCTGCCACTTCACTCTACTGCAAACCCTTAGCAGTGGATCGAGTCTGGAAGTGCTCAGTTCGCTAAAACCCTTTAGTTTGTGCTTAACGTACATGTAATTTGCTTGCTGTGTGTCACTATGGAGCTAGTGTAGAGCCTATATTCCTCCACCACTCATATGGCCACAGCAGAGCATTTGACTGAGGAGTGCAGTCTAATTGTGGCAAACTTTATATTGTTTGTTGATAATCTATTAAATGATTCCTCCACAAGCCGTACTATTCTGCTTGCAGTCGCGTTGCCTGCTACAGCTCAGCTGTTTTATTGTCAGAAATTTTTAAAACCCTTAAAATTAGTCTGTAAATGAACGCTTTAATGAAAGAGGTCCAAGGCACATTGCTTGGTTTCCCCAGTGCAAGTTAACATTGGCAAGAATAAAAGATAAACTGTAATACGAGGAGCAAACAGATAAAAGACGATAAAAGACGACAAAATGCCGCCAAGCACAGTCGAGATCCTATTCTTTTTTTTCCTGAAGTGAAGAGAGATAGCATTTAGTTTCCATGTATCAGAGAGATAGAGTATCTCTGCTGTCGATGCAGTTGAGAAACGGGATAAAAAAGTTTAGAAGCCACCTTTTACCAGTGTAAGACCTTTCCCACCCAGCTGATTCTTCGATGCAAGGTCAAGTTCAGACACGAGGGAGGCGGTGCGCCAAGTCAGAGCGCACAGAGTAGCGAGCGATACAGAGTACAGAAGTGCATCAAGGGGAGAAAGAAATTGCTGATGAGAGGACAGTTCAACATTATCTCAAAGGAAATTCCTTTTCGACCTACACCATCCTTTGAGGTGGCTAGCCGAGAGGAAGGTGGATTGTCGACGCAGGGATAAGGGAGAATTCGCTTCTATTCCGTGCTGCCTAGCCAGCATTATTCGTGAGGAATATCGATTGTCCTTCTGTTCCATCTCTGCTCATGGACGGGGTCCTTTTGATATCCCTTCGGAAGGGTGACAAGAGGAATGCTGATTGCTCCTGCAAGGGTACTTCCACATCCAACCAAGGGGAATTCAATTACATCTCTCCTTGGAGATGAGCTCTATTCTCATCTTGTTCAGGCGGAGTTAGTCGAGAGAAAGACCTATTGTCGTTGCGGAGATGTTTCCAAGTCCTTCCGAGGGGAATCTTTTTCTCATTTACATCAAGAATGAGTTTTGAGTTTTCATCGCAGCGGAAAACTGGGGGGGGGGGGGGGCAAATTGATGCACGATGCTTTAGAACAATGGTGGATTGACGACTTCAGCTCATTCCTATGCATAGCTTTGCATAGGAATGAGTCCTCGAAGTTTGCAGTACAGTTAATTTTGACATGAGGAGATTGTAGAGTTTACCATTTAGGATGGACATTCTAGATAGGGGTGATTGTAATATTCACCGGCCCACTGTAACTGCATCTCACGCAATGAGTCCTTTGGTACCCGCAGCTAGATAGTGCCACTGATGTAATTCTTTGTTTGTCTCCTCACTCCCAGCAGACCGGTGACGTCACGCCTGAGCGCTATGCTTTTCGCCACCCCCCACTTAGCGACCATCCGTCGCCAACAAGACACCAGCCAATCAGTGCCGAGGCAGCGGCCCCTACAGAGTATAAATGGGTAGTCTTAACTCGACTCCAAAACAGTCTACGTTTCCTCACCATGCCAGTCACCGGGGAATGATCAAACTGAGCAGTCACCCACTGTGCTGGTCGCCAGGGACTTGAGCAGTCTGATTAGCTTACACCCACTGTGTTGGCCATCAGGATTATCTTTAGCTTCATTCCTCACTCTTACCTTCCTTCACTGCATTCTTAGTGCCAAAAGGCACCTCCATTCCTTTAAGTGCCAGCTTGGACTTATTCCTCTCACGCCTTGCTTTGTCACCTAAGCACCATCCCAGTCTATCTGCCATTACGTCGTCTACATAGACTAGACACTACGGCCCCTCTGGGCAACAACTGTTAGGGTGTGAGTTTAGTTTGACAGATGCTACTTTTCAGTATTCTAACTAAACATCTATGACTCATCAACCGCCACATATTTTATGTAACCGAGGAAGTGTCCTACCCAGAGTAATTGACAAGTGCCTACAAGATTGCTCCTGGCCTAGTGAGTGATAACAGACATGTGAATAAAACCAAGCAATGCCATTCACGTGTGCCATTTAGGTCACCCGTATCTCTGAAGGTGATTCTAAATATGTGAATGAGACTTGCGAAAGCCTTCAAGTTGCATGCTGCCTCAACTCCCACCATCGCGCTCCGAGAGCCAAATCGTCGCCTGCCACAAAGCATTCCAAGCGCGGCCGAAGCTTATCGAAGCAGAGTGCTGGGTAGAGGGTAACTACCCCCACCCCGGCCTCGCACTAGAAGGATGTGACGAGGCGACGTCATACCTCCCACCTCGGTCCTGGTAATGACCCGCTTAGCTCACTTTAAATGACCGTGTATGGCCGAGGACAGGAGTGATCTCCAGTAGCTCAACACTGTGTGCTGGGGCTCTACTGAATTCCAGGTCTTTTAGATTTTCAGCAGCCACCAGTGGCTGTCACCACCAGGCTTCTTCAGCCTCTACCAATAGCTACCATAAGCTCAATTGACTTCAAACCACCATCTTCATCTACCAGATACTATCCATCAGCAAGCCTGCAGACAAAATCACCAGGCTGATTGGAGCACCTGACTCATGCTGTTAACCAATACTGAAAGTACATGTAGCTAGGGTTCTGCTTAGAGTTCACACCTATCAAATGTATACTTAAGTATCAATGAGACCTCTCTTCCTTTTGGGAAAAGGCACAAATCTTAGAGGTAGGCACAAAGGGCAGCGTATCCCGCCACCAAGCATGTGTGCATAACTGACCCATCTGCACTTGGCAGAGAAGCCGAACAGCCAGAATCCGAACCAAAAACACAAACATACCCTGGTAAGACAGGTATGCTGAGGCAGTGTTCCAGTCCGGCACATTGTTGTTCCCCACTAGTGCCAATTGTGTACACTGCCGCCAACCTAAACGTGCTGTGCCAGTTTCAAGCCGGAAGCTAATCAATAATTAATCAATTTGGTTATATTCAGAGCACGCCTGACCTAGCGCAAATAAACCACGTTGGCCATGTTACAGTTCCGTAAGACGACACTTGCCAAGTTCAAGTTGTTCTCACAGTGCTAGGCTACTCCATCATTTGCTAGTTCCGAAACAAGTCACCTGTACCGGCTTGTGCATACTTCAACTTCCCAACACATGCTCTTGTTGATGTAGGAGGTGCTGGGACCATATCACTGGATGTACTTTCGTGCCCCACAAAGCCGCCACTTCTGGGCAATAAACAACTTCCAGTTCCAACCAAATGCAATGCTCTATCGCAACTGATAACATCCGGTTACATGAAATACACAAAATGCAAACATGTTGGCCAACAAACATTTGATCCACCAACTTAAACTTTTTTCGGGTATGTTAAAGGGATCACATAGAGAGGGAAAGAGGGGGAGTGAATTTAACTCTTCTTGCATGTCTTATCAATCTAATGTTATTTATATATATTTCTGTATACCATGTTGGACGTTTCCCTAAGGAAGCTCCATAAATTTTGCTATTAATTTTAATAATAGGATTTTTTAAGGGTGCACTTTTCGAGTATCTAGTGTGATGTCCTTGGCGTTTTATTTATATCACTCCATATATTTAATAGCATAAAATTCATTTTCATATATCCTCCCTTAATACACCTACTTTTTAAATATAAAGTAAAAAAAATATAAAAATTTTGGAAAAACACCGGAGTAACTACGAAACATTTATTTATAAAAATCAATTATACATAATCATGGAAAAATCCGTTAAAAATACATAGCACACAATCACCGCTTGGAAAACAATTCCACGTGACCAAGAATATTAATGTCGCCAGTAGTACCAACTAATTTCCAATACAACCAAATCTGATCAAGTTCCATCTTCATCCTCTTACGCAAATACATAGACGCATTACCAAAAACACTAATTACAGCAGTATTGTCTGCCTTGCACTCATGAACTGGGAGAGTCTTCCAACAGATTATCCTGTTTGGGGCGAACTCAATCTCCTTTGGTGCAGGCTCCTCCTCGACATGAGACCACCTGAAGAAACATATTTTCAACAAACCACTACCAAAACCACAAACAAACCAAAACTGTGCCCCGTGTTATTTTCCTGTAATAAGGAATTAAAACTTGTCTTTGACTGGAGCCTTGAGTACCACAATTACTGTAGACCGACTCCACTAAGGAGGGAAACTCAAGTGATCCCAGAAACCTACTCAGATGTGCCAACATAAAATTTGTTAACACACACGCACCTAGCCCAGCCAATCTTTCTACGTCTTAGGTAGAACGGCAGAGCCTGCACAGTACACTACTTCCAGATCAGCTTGTTGATTCGGTGCTCGCTACTTTTTCACCACATTTAGTGCCAGAAAAATTGTGTCTTGAGTAATGAAGACTCGATTGGGAACACATTCAATTTGTGGCCCTATACAGTGAAACCTGACTGAGCACACACCGCGCCTCCACGCCAGGTGCTGAAATAGGGTGTCCATCTTGTCGACAGGCCCACACATGGTTCGACACTTTCTAGAGTCACACTGATCCTGCTTTTGCCTCACAGACATGAGAGGGTGCTGTGTTCTCCAAATGACCTGCCCCAAATGTCAAGGATTGAGGGAATTAGTGAAGCCGACTTTACTATCCTGTGGGTGCCTGTGCAAACTTACCTCTGCCCTAGTAGCCTCCATCGCACAACTCAACCCAAGGGAACTGGCTCAAGCTCTTCAACACATATAGGACCAAGTCACACCAGAGATGCCACAGGATCTGTTTCCGAAACCAGTCCATGTAGGTCAAAAAGTACACCCATGATTTGCAGACTACCTCAGCCGGCCAGACTAGCCACCCACAGAAGCTGTTGTGTTTCTCACACCGGTTGCTCTGGCTCCACCTCCACGACAAACATCCAGCCCGCATCCAACAACCATACCTGTAGCACCACGACGTACTAGCATTCTGCCTGTAGATGGCCCAGGAAACTGAACCTAATGTCGCCCAGATATACCGGCCACAGAAGTTACCCTAAAGTGTAAGATCACTTTGCCAGAGCCAGACTTTGTGCCCTGCCGAAAAGCTGCCAGGCCAGTTCTGTACACCGGATGTGCACCCGGACCCTGCAAGGACTAAACCCCACAATCGAACTTATAAGAATAGGGTGTGCCAGATTTAGTACCCAACAACCAGTCCTCCTTAATGCACCAGTCTCCCATTTGACAGTATGTCACGTATAAAAATTAATAAGCACACCACAAACTTCATTCTGGCTTCTACTCTACGTGATGGTAAAATGTGTATTAAAATACACCAAGGGTCGTCAAGTGCCAGGAAAAACTATCATGGCGGCCGCATGCCACAAACGCACCACTATGGCAGTAATCCAAGTATGAAAGTGTGCTGAAACACGCTTGGCGGCGCATGGAGCGGTGGAGAAGAATAGGTAGCGCACCGAAGCAAAATGCAGAGAAATCTGTGTCCAGGCAAATATATCGGTGCAAGTGCAATTTCTCTCGCTGTGGATGTGCAGTCGACACATGTAGCCAATGAGCAAAATGGCTATCATTTTCTAACTGCCAAAGTATATGTTTAGGTTATTTGTTGTCTGTGGCAAATTCTGTAAATTACTAAATAAAAGTGCTTTCAACAACAAGTGGGTAGAATGGAGAAAGGAGGTTTTTTGAGAGTGCTTCTGGCTTAACTTTTCATTTAAGATAAAACATTTCCATCAAAACAGTCAAAGAATAATTTTTTATTTAAGTGCTTAACAATTTTTGCTTCATATTTTGGAGGGAGATTTGTTATTGAAAACAAGAATCTTGTTTCATTAACTGTCTAAGGGTGTAGCGATGTGATAAAAATGCTTATGGCACGACATGCAACACAAATATTGTTAGAAGTCAATGTAAAATGAACTACAAACGCCTTACATAAACCTAAATATTCAACTTGAGCATTGCACAGATGGCATTTTCAGAAAAAATATCAGCCATATGGAAATTCGTAATCAATTTGGGGGGGGGGGGGACAATGAATAATGTGCATGTTTACTATACAAAAAAAGAAGTAAACACAATATTAGGTCGGTTAAACTTCGGACAGTGCCATGAATCGTATTAACACTTATTTACGTTAAAAATGAGACGTGATATCGTATAACATCAAACACACAATCTCAAACTTATATTATTCTGCATTGTTAAAATTAATATCTTGTCTGCTAAAAAATATGTAGTTTATGTATTAATCACCAATCCTCACACATCAATTAGTGAAATAAGCAGTGCTCCACATCCAAACGTCTCCGTATAAACATAACACCCGCCAGTTGTTTATGTTATAACTACTACAAAATATCAACAACTAATTGCCGCATTAAAAACATTACCCACCACCATTTATTTACACAGTACTGCATGTAAAGCCCATTGCAACTTTTGTATCCACGTGGCTGTGAATACTTTTTAACAAATTGTTTCATTGGCCACTGTAGTTCGGGTAGTGGGAGTGAAATTGTGTGACCAAAAGAGCCCCACCCACTTGCGTTTGGTAAATTTAATTGCACCAGTGCAAGTACAGTAGTTTTATTTGCGTTGCATTGCGCTGGTGAAAATGTTAGGTACTTATATTTAGTCGACCCCGAGGACAGCAAAAAAGCACAAATATCACGTGGATATTCAGAGTTTTGTTTGCAAGGTATTATGTGGTAGCAGCATGATAAGAATATAACAGATTCAGCTATTGCAGAAAAGAGTAGAAGAAAGTAGCTACAGGTAGCGACACAAAGAATGTGCAACTTCACTGCTACCGTACCCTCGTGGGGCCGACAATCTCCTCCTACGCTACCCAAGTACGAACCAGCCGAATCACCAGCTTCACAGACATGTTCGGTCCCTTATGGACACACACGGAGTAGAGCTCACCCCGAGGATTTATGATACAAAAACAAGCATTAACTACTGCCTCTACCTATAATTTTGTACATGGTACCTTCCCTTGCTTATGCTAGGATGTTACCTTCTGCCTAGTCCATGTAGATTTCGGGGATAGTGCTTCCACCATCTATGTTTATTTCCTTATGCTAATAAATGCTGATCTTGCCAAATCTCTCGACTTTCACTCCGAGTTCATAGTGTCATTATCGGAGCTAACAGAGACAGTAGGTCACCGGGTTTGCACATACCGAACTTACAGGCACAGCACAAGAGAACATTCTTGGAAGGCTACCCATTCTCTGCCCATTCAATGAATGGTAGAGCCACGACATTAGGATACCGTCCCTTAGAAGTTGGCTTGCTGGATCGAAGTTCCTCCCCTCCTGCCTAACCGCTGCTGATGAATAGAACTTCGAGTCTGGGGAGACCAGTGACCACTGGACACTCACCTCACCAGTATTGGAAGACCACCAGTTCCTTGCACCCAGGTGGTAGTAACTGTAGAACCATGCCACTAGGTACTATCCTGGTGGCATCAGCTTGTCGACTAGGGTGCAAGACACTCGCCACTCAATTTGGGGTGCCGAAAGGGTTGTGCTCTGGTGCAGGGAAACCAGCCCCATTAGGACAATGCCGTGCAGCTCGAACCTTCTCCACCCTAGTGAAGGAGTCGAGAGTGAGGCACTGTATTGGCGGCAGTAATTGGCACCCACACTTGGACATGCACACGTCAACTGCCTACCTCATCAAGCTCCAACTTTTGTTCCCAATGCCTTACACCAATAGGGGTGTGGTTGAGAAACAAGCCAAGAAGGCAAGGGCTATCACAAAGAATCCACAAGGGCTTTGTATCCTTCCACATGAACAGTCTGCACTGCTGAGACGACTCACCATACCTGTACCTACCATCATGCCAGTTGACCTGTTCTAACCACCTACTACCAGACTTGCGGAAGGATACCATCACATAGTCCACCAGCACACCAGAACCGAAACCTAGCCCCTCACACATAAATTTCACCCCTCAGTCGAGTGCCGCCCTGGTAGTGGGATCCGGGGCAGTACAGCCACCTCTACCAAGCAGACATGCTGTCCCACTGCACCCACACCAATACCCACTCCATGCAGGGTGAAACTCGCCAAACCCGACTTTGCACCAAGTCCACGACCTACCAGGCCAGTAATTTACTCCGGATGGACCCCAGTACCCCAAGACTAATAGTTATCCTGAGATGAGACTCGCCTAGCGTCGAGTAAGTAATCCGCAACGGGGACAGTCAACCAGCCGGGACTATCATGCATCAAAGGAGTGTACTTTCTGGCGCCCAACGTGGGGCACCCATCATTATGTGGAAAAAATAAGGCCAAACCAGGCCATCATGACCCCAAGCCGAGAGAAATAGCTGAAGCTAGAATTTGAACCCAGATCAGACTTCGGGGAGTCGAAAAACACCATGTTGCGCTCAAGAAACCCCAACTATGTCAGACCCCAATGAGGTAGCACATGAACACACTGAAGAAACCATGGACTCAATCCCTAGCAACCAATGTGCCAAGGCAGAATGCCCCGGAGGAGTTCGCAGAATTGAGTGTGCACATTGTCAGCGCCGCTCCTCTATGCCTGTTTAGGCTGGGATGACATTGTCCGCTACACTGACGGCCTCAACTACTGGTGTGAAGACTGCCGGACACGCCATACAGCGTATTGTAGCTGGGTGTCCTGCCAAGATCAAGGACACCACACAATGAAGTGCATTGTAGGCACAGATATATTCCACCACGTTTGCATTGGATGGCCGGACGAACAGGTGACCCGACCAGGAATGGTTTATAGACGAGGCATCTATCAGCAGACCGCTGAAAACCAGCCACACAATATCGGAAACCAGCAGAAAACCGAACCAGGCCATTCAACAAGGTAGTTCCAGATCCCCGACTTCGCAGGTCTGCCTCGTGAATACCCGGTCACCTTTCTTACTGACTGCGAGGTGTTTAAAGAGCAGGAAACATTGCCATAACAGTTGGTTAAACTTGTGCAAGCACACCTCAAGGCTAGAGCACTCAACTAGTGGAGAAAATATGAGGAATTCAAAACTTAGTGGTTGCAACTCCAGAACAGACTAGCTACGGAATTTACTGGAGTAGTAGTATTAGCCAACGTCATCACAGAGTTCTACAGCCGGGCACAGACCCTCGAAGAAGAGACTGAAATATTCATCCGCTGGATGGTGCAAATCTTTCGACTAATTTTCCCAGAGGAAACAGAGGAAAGTTGCATGTGTCACAAACTTGCATGCTGTTATCACAGCTACGTAATCTCATTTTACCCAAGCCACATGACATAGAAGAGCTGGTGGACCGAGCGAGAGAGACCGAGCGCAACCTACAGGCGCATGCTCATCTAGAATGCCCGAAAATAAGCAAATCTGTGGAAGCGGGGAAACCGCAAGAAAATATGGAGGCACCGTCACCCACACCGCCATTGCGTAATCTTCCGAAGTGTGTGTTCTGTTCCGGCCATCACTTTCATAAAGACTGCCCGACATGGCCGGTGCCACACTCTCGTGGAAAAAGGGGACGCAACTGGTGGTTTGCGACCCACTCCCAACCTACCGAAGGGATACTCGTAGGTGGGAAACTAACGCCCGACGGATCAAAAGGGCTGACTCCACCGGAACCAAATGACCCATCGTCCAATTAATGGACGAAGAGGTCGAACCTCCAGAGGCACCTCACATTGAAATCATGTTATATGGCCAATGTGGGGTAGCACTACTGGACACTGCAGTCACTGAAAATTTTGTACACAGCGACCTATTCTCCGCAGAGTGATGGGAAACAATACGGCTCCAGTGGAAAACTTCTGAATGGCCAAGCCCGATTGCATATTCGCTGTGGACGGACAAATAACACTCGCCTCCACCATTCAGCAAATAACCAGCATAGCTGAGTTCACGTGCCTCCCAGGCTACAGGAAATTGTCATACATGGTTACCCTTGTCTCCAGCAATGACAATGCATAATGGACCATAGACAGAGCAAAGTTAATTTAGGCCACAAAACAGAGACTTAACTGGGAACATGGCCCACAAGCAGAAGTTTCACCGCCACTTTTGGCCTCGAAATCTACCACGACCAGGACCCTGCCTGATTCGAACAATTAAAACAAGTCCTAGATGAGCACGCTGGAGCTTTCAGAGCCAAACGGACGCTTCGCCAGATCAGAGTCATACAACACGAGATTTGGCTAACCACAAGCAAGCCAATATACAATCAACCATTTCGAGTGTCCGCATGGCACTGCCAACTGATCATGGATCAAATAAGGGAAATGAAACAGCAGGGCGTCATTGAGCTTTCAGATTCACCATAAAATTCACACATTGTTCTAGTTCCGAAAAAGACAGAGCTGCGGTTCTGCGTTAATTACAAGACTCTGAATGACTTCACTCATTCCATTGCTCCACCACCATTAATCTGGCCCAGACTACAAGATATAGGAACTCAGATTTTCACTGCCCTCGAACTAGTCAGCATGCTGGCAGATAGTGGTATACCCAGACAGCAGATGCTACACCGCATTTACCAGCCCCGTAGGAGAAACACTACAGTTTCGCATTATTCCCTTAGAACTGAAAAACGCATACGCCACATTACAGAGGCTCATGTCAGGTCCTAACCAGATACGAAGGGCAATTCTGCTTTACATATCTCGACGTCGTCATATACTACTCCAATACCTGGGAGGAACATTTGATACGCCTGCAAAGAGTTCTCGAGCACCTCAAGATCCATGGCATTACAGCCAAGATGTTGAAAAGCTACTTTGGTAAAACCTCTATACATTTCCTCTACCAAATGGTATTGCCTAGTGGTAACCTTCCACAGGCGAACTCTATTAGTCACATCCAAGAAACCGACGAGTCAACCACCAAGAAGCAACTTTGGTAGTTCCTGGGGCTTTGCAATTGGCCGAGGGATTCCATACCCGACATTGCAAGTCCGATAGCGCCCCTGCACCCCCTCCTAGAAAAGGAAGCCAGATGGCGATGGGAACCGGAGAGCACCGTACTGCATTTCATGCTCTGAAAAGGGGCTTCCAAAATATAAAGTAACTCCACCGGTCCCAAGGGGAGGGATCCTTAATCCTCCAGACTCCTGCCAAAATGGCCTTGGGGCCATCCTTTACCAAGAGGACTAATAAGGCCACCCATGGGCGATAGCCTATTCAAGCACCTACCTGAATGAAACCGAACAATGCTACCATATTAACAAGCAAGAATGCCTGGCAGTAATATGGGTGGTGCGAAAATACCTGAACTACTTAGAAGGGACTTGCTGCATTCTTCGTACCGACAGCAAGGCACTCCAGTGACTGTGGGAATCTAAAGCGGCGAAGGCAAAACTGGAAAGATGGGACATGTCCGTGACCAAATTTGACTGAGGTACAACACTGTTCCAGGAAATCAAACAACTTGCCCGATGCCCAGTCCCGCCAACCCGACCTGGACTTAAACGAGAAAGCTGATTAAGACTGCGACTGCATTATACCACCTCAACCACCAGAAGCCACCCCCGAAGAACAAATTCACCTGAATCAGCTGGGACCAAATAGCTGCCTAACAACAGCAAGACCCCAAAATTCAGGGGCTGCTTCAAAAGCACCCCATACGATTCAAATCCGAAATGAGGTAGTGTGGTTCACGCAATGGGCAACCGGGGGCAAAATGGCGGATTTGGGTATGCAAGGCCCTCTGCGCTGATATCTGCCATCACTAACACGATCACCCAGAAGCTACCCACCCAGGAACTAAGGAAACCCTAGCGGATATAGCCGGCTGGTATATCTGGGATGGGACGAGAAGTGATATCAGGCAATACATAGGGAGCTGAGAGAAATTCTGTACAGGGAAAGCATACCCCGTACCCCCTCCAATAGCCAAGCCGAGATGCCCAGACCCCTTGGACACATGTGGTAGCAGATTTTATGGGCCCCTACCCCCGCTGCAGTCGCGGGAGCTGCTATCTACTTGTGGTCACCAACCTATTTTCTCGCTGGGTAGAGGCCTTTCCCCTGCCCAGTCAGAAAACTCGCCACATCATACGGAAATTCGAAACCGAGATATTCCCTCAGTGGGGTTACCCACAGTGCCTGTTAACGGACAACAGAACACAATTTACCGGCCGGAAGTGGCTAGCTGCCTGCAAGGAATGGGGAGTGGAGACATGGACCACCCCCACCATGCCACCCACAAGCAAACCCTGCCAAACAAAGGAAGGAAGGAAGGAAATAACCAGGAACTAAAGAAAATCGCGCATCTGAGCATCCGGGACGACGACCACCACCGCCACCACCAACACTGGGATAAAGACATACCAAGAATACTGTTTGCCCTACGTCTGAGGACAAACCAGGCCACCAATGCCAGCCCGAGTAAACTTCTGCTAGGAGCAACCTTGCATCAGCCCAGGGACTGGCAGTGGGTAAAATCCCCCATCCGTATTACCACAGCCTGAGGACATTTGTATGGCAGCCTTAACCCGTGCCAACACTGCGAGGGAAACCAAGAATGGGCATCTGAGCCTTTAGTATGAGCGATTCGGTGCTTCTACAACTACCCCCGCTCAGCAGATCAAATGCACAGTTTAGTGTGGGCCTCGCCAACAAGTGGGAGGGGCCCCTTACAAGGTGGTCGGTCGGCGTAATAATGTGTATTGGGTGGAGGACCTCCGGCGGCCCAAGTAATGCGGTGACAAATCCAGCCCCTCCCACACGAAAATCTGGAGAGCGAAGTATGCGAAACCACCTCCATAACCTCCGAAATCTCTGAAGACTTGGACGAACCCCACCCCTGGTACCTACCTGCATACCAACAGAGAAACTGACGCCCCAATGGTAATCACCGGCAGTCAAGGAACAAGCTGCCTGCCACCGGCATGGCCCAAGGGAACGCCAAGAACCCAGGGCCAGTGAGCTGTACACTGCCCACAAACCCCACAGACTTCAAAACCAAAATAGGTACCAGACAGGAAAAGTGGAACCCGGGCACCAGAGAGTTATCCTGCCACAGTCCACTCGACAGAGATAAACGACCACAGCAACCTATGCTTGAACCGTGTTATTGAAAGGGGAAAATCACCGAGCATTATGGCCCAAGCCAATAAGAAAATATTTTCTCCGGAGGCTAATCAGGCCACAGATGCACCCATGCAAACGGAACTCTTGGCCTCACCGGAAGTGCCGGAAGACCAAACTGTACCACCCCAGCCTGTAGCGAGGGTCCCATCAGATCTCCGTATCTGAATGAGCCAATAATGAGGGCCCTCTTTGAACTTGTGCCGACAGCAGCACAGTACTTTGAAGAACCGCCATCCGCCCCAAGTACTACCCTCAACCTCAAGCTGGGAACGACCACAACCATAGATGTGTGTCTCGTGCCAGAAACAGAAGGTGCAACTGCTTCAACCAGAGGGGCAGAAGAAGAAAGCCTGTAGCAAGGCCTGCCCAGACTGAACCTGCAGCCTGGCATCGCCTGCAGATGCCTGGGGCCTTACACAAATGCAGACCAGAGGGGCAGAAGAAACTGGTCAATCCCAAGGCCTGTCCCTTACGGTACCAGCAGCCCCGGTGTCATCTCATGCCGAGGCAGACAGACATCTGGGGAACCTTGTCCACATGGGAGGTGGATCAACAGCCAGCCAACGTGGGGGGAGGGTGGGGGTGCCTACCAAGCCACTAAACACGACTCTCCGCCACAGAGGCAGTAACACCACCAGAACTACTGTCTGTGGTGGCCAACTCGCTGGCATCCACATCTAACAGAGCCTGTCAGCGCACTCGCAGCCCGCTGGTCAGTCCTGGACCACGGGCGAGGGAGACTACACCACAGTTACTGCCACGCCCACACATGCTGCCTCAATGATCCTGCCAGGTCGGTGCCGGGTGCTGCCATAGAGGCTGCCTACAAAGTTTGCCTAGCCTACCACACCTCACGTACTGAGAATGCGGGGGAGGCCTGTGAAGAAGATGCGAGGTAAGCCCTGCTCACATTACAACATAGTGAGTGCATGGCGACTAGTACCTCCCACTCATGTAGTGTAGGAGTATCAGCATATGCAGACGGGACAGTGTAGTGCTTCAAAAAAACAGTCATTTTTGACCACCGCGGGACTTCAAACTTTTACTGTTTGCCACGGCAAGTATGGATGTTCCAACCAGCAACATTATTCACCAGCCAATCGAATCTATATACCATAAGGTAGAGAGTCCTGCTAACCACCACTAGATGGAATCGCTAGTATGTTTCACCATTTGTCTTCCATTGTACCAGCCAGCGAGGTCACACCAGAGAAGCTATGATTTTGCCACCCCCTAGCTCAGCTGCAACCCCTTGCCCAAGAGATGCCAGCCAATGAACGCAGAACCAGCCGCCTGGCAGAATATAAATATGGAGTCAGAATTAGACTCAGGACCAGACTTCAGTCTTCCACTGCACTCGCTGCCGAAACTGACTAGGCCAAGCCTTGGCTTACACCAGTCTTCATACTCTCACCGCATCAGCCGCAGAGGAACCGACCAACTTGCTCAGCCAAGCTCCTACACTCTACTTTTCCCCCTTCATCACACTTCCAGTGCCAAAGGTACTGCTAATTTTTGCTCTCCTTTGCCCTGCTTAGTAATCAAAGCACTGTGCCGAAGAGACCTAATGCCAAGTCGTCTACAGACACCGTGGCCCCTTCAGGGCAACAATGAAATAGGGAGTTAGTCCAGTTATGTTTTCACAGCGCTAGTCTACCCTGCCCCCCCGATACCTTAAAACAGGTCGCCTCTACCTGCTTTGCCTAGGCTTAGCTTCTCCTAAGCTCCAACACGTAGGAGGTAGGGAGGTAGTGTGACACATGTATTTCAGTTATACAAAATAAACTGTGTTTAGCCTGATTCAAGAGAACCACATTACTGTAGACATTGCACCTACCCCAGTTGACCTATTGAGATAAACACAGGTGAACTGGGAACTATACTCAAGCGAGCCAAACACACAACTAAACCCACATGCACTCACTATGGACAACCTTTCTGCATATCCTGGTATGCAGAACAGTAGAACCCACTCACAGGTATTCTGCCTTCAGACCAGCTTGTCAGTTTGGTGCTCCCGCTCGCCACTGCACTTTCAGTGCCAGAGGGGATGTTCCCTGGGTTGGGAAGAGACTGCGCAGGCATACCGACTACGTCAGGAAATAAGTTCTCTGCTTTTCGCCTCATGGACGTGAGCGTGTCTTGTATGTCTCCAGATGCATTTTTCCAAACAAAGTGGTATTAAGGAGAAGGTGAAACAAAAGCTCATTGCCTCCAGGCATTTGCAAGAGCTGACCACCACATCCTTTCAAGCCTTCGACAAGTTTGCACGAGAACAGGCACAGACCCTGCATCACCTGCTACCCGTCACTCCTGCAATCCTGAAGGAGCTGTTTGAGGCTCCAACTTCTCAGCGAAGAGGTACACCCATGGCTCAGCCAGACCAGCCAACAGTCCCCGTAGCCTATCCACAACTATTTTGTTGCTCTGGCCCCATTGGCACAAACCAACAGCCACAGTCAACCTAACATACCTGCAGCACCCACAATTTCCTCTGCTCAGCCCAGTCACCCACCACCTGAAACAAATTCTTGTTACCAGAATCCGACTGTGCCCTGCTGCAAAGCAACCAGACCAGTCCAGTGCTTCACTACAACTAATAACTACGACCCAGTCAGAATAGGATGCGCCCAGCCTAGCACCCAATAAAACCTGCTCCGATTGACAGTGTTCTCCCGGACAGCCAGGGCGTCACACGTCAGTTTTCTTAGATGCTATCTCTTTTCACCATCTTCACTGTACGCGTTTGTGGATTGAGTAATACCCTTTGTTCGAGGGTCAGTAGGTCTGCAAGCACGAAATTACCCGTGGCGACAGTCAAGTAGGGGGAGAACTTTTCTCCCATTGAGGCCGATTCTAATGTGGAGAGCTTCTCACGGTTCCACTACCTCATCTAAGAGCTTGATAGGTCCTTCCTGTGTGGTGGGCTCGGCTCGTTTTGCCCGCTAGCCATGATGTTTCCCACCTGCTTAGTCCCACCCAGTTGTCAGTTGCAGGCAATCCTTATGAAAATGAAATTCTGGGCAGTACCAGCACACTGAAGAATGAAATCTCCCCCCCCCCCCCCCCCTCACCACCAGACCAAAGTTATCATTCAGATGGCTTTTCCAACTATGGGCTTTATTTTTGGTCAGTCTAAGATTGCTTGCACTTTGAAGTTGCGTTCAGTGTCCCTTGCTCCACGAACGGCTTCCGTATCCGTAGTAGCAGGTTATGCATGTCACGTGTCACACGCAGCTCTTCATTTTCGCCTGGAAAGATTCTGCGAAACATTTGCACCTTGCAGCAAACTAATATCTGTGCCTCATCCGGGTTTGTATATGGCTGTAGAAGTCAGTTATGAGGTTAGCTAGTACCTTTTCACCAGTGAATGTGGTGACAAGTATGCTACTTAACGGACACCACTTAGTGGCAAACTCGCCGTACTTGTTCCACCAGTCGAGTGCTTTGCCCATTCTCTTTACCAACTACTTGCACGGGATATCATTCTCTCTGCATTCTGCTATGAATGCGTGCAGGGCGTCATACAAATTCAGAATGGTGCTGGTATAGGTGGTTGGCCCTGGGTTGTGCAGTCCGTGTTCAGCAGCGTGCCAGCATACTTCGCAGCAGTAAGCTACACAGGGTCTGTTTACTCTCATCGGGCCACCCAATGCAGCTGTTGTGATATGGTT
The DNA here is from genome assembly GCA_029891345.1 of Dryococelus australis. Lineage (NCBI taxonomy): Eukaryota > Metazoa > Arthropoda > Insecta > Phasmatodea > Phasmatidae > Dryococelus > Dryococelus australis. Next base: position 5,690,459 of record CM056999.1, read on the forward strand.
CCACACATAGTATAAAGCACACTATGTGGGTTCCACATCGTGGGCACGTTATCCAGCTACAGAAAGCTGTCTGGCCCCACATTCCTCGCATCAGTATTCCAGTCTGTGAATCTCATTTCATCTGCCTAGAATAGGCAGAATTAATGAAAGCTTCTCTGGCAGTAGGTGCATTCAATGTGGTATGTCCCTGTGCCGGGACAGGTTTGCGAGTGTTCAGGTATGGTTTCGGCCATACTGAGGTCTGCTTGATCGGGTTCGTTCACATCCGTGTCAGACAGGATTACTAGGTTTCTTTAACGCCACTGGGTGTTAAAACTCCCCCAAAGTCTTAATTCTTAGTGGTTTCCCAGCTAGAGCACTCCACTCAGGGTCATATAAGCACTGTAATTAAGGCACTGGGACCACAATGGGTACCAGAAATACCTCTCGACACACGTCCTATGGGTGGATGAGGTATGTCACTGTCCCAAGCGTTGGGGTGAGATTGAATCTCTAATTTCTGCGTGGAACTCCAGCCCAACCAGTATACAGCACCGGCTATGTGGCTTTCCCGCAGGGCATGACACCTGGGCCAGCTAGTGCGATCTTTAATTTAGGTGGACCACTTTCACGGGGATAACTAGGCGATGGTCACTGGATCTGCAGTAGTTCGGATGGAAGAGCGCTAGGGTTGGCACTGGAGCTTTGTGTGCAGGCGAGCAGGTGATCGTGGGTGCTGGTTGTTGCCAGGGTAAATTCAGTAACTGAGATCACCAAAACCACCGGTTAACTATCCCATAGGAAGTGTCTTGGCCACTCAGGTATGCTACAAATACAGGACGAGTTTTTCAGTCTAGCCTGTTGGACTGTGAAAAGTTCCAGTACCGAGTGGAGACTGCGGCGGATGGCTTGCGCTATTTTCCGAGGACCGACGTTTGGGAGATTGGTGGGGAGGTGGCCAAGAGCCGGCTGCTACTTGGAGATGCTATCATCTCGTTTTATCATCTTACGGATACCACATCGACAGGAGAAGGGTGCAAGGAACTAATCTCGCAAATACCAGGCTCACGGAGATGAAGCATGTAACGCTGGTCCTACCCAGGTGTACTTCTACATACCGCAACTGACAGGCCAAAGCAATTCCTATCTCAGTATCTGGCACCTGAAGCACGGTGGAAAGAGCAAACCCCAAGGGGTCGAGTACCTAGAGTTGGGGGCTCTACCATTCCATACACTGGGGTGCACAGAAAGGGTGACCATCAGATATAGGTTGTGTCTACAGTGAGTCTGGTAGTTATAAAATCCCTGGCCACCTGCTGTCCCTCCGATGGGACAGATTTCTACAAGGAGGGGTTCCAGGCTACGGGAATGATACCCTTAAATGGAGTAACACTATTTCGCTAAATAAATTAAAATAGTGCAAAACCATCTATTTCCTATTGAGAGCTTAACGGACATTAGCTATGCTGGACAAGTGAAGGCAACCCTTTTCTATACTAGCGGGGTTGGAAGAAAAAGTGGATATGAAAATTACTTCACAACTTAACCCTAACTGACTTGTGTGCCCTGAAGGGGTCTGAATGTGTGAAAGTGTTCAATGACATACTATCTTCGGAGCGAAGAGCGGATCTCTAGACTTTGGCTTCGACACCATGAGTGCAATGAAGGGACAGGACAGACGTGTTCAAATGGTCGGGCCCCGATATTTATACTCTTCCTGCATCGACTCTTATAAGGTGACAGGGGGAGGGGGACATTAAGACCCTATGGGCGTGTAACATCATCGGCCGACTCAGGGTCCAGCTGCTACAGGTCCCTGCAATTCATATTAGTAGTGCCATCCGGCAGTGTGCTATAGTAATAGGTGACCGATGGATAGTCTCTATAGCTCTACCAGCGACTAATTCTATGGAAATTGAGCATGCGTCTTTTACCATGGGTAAACAGTACAAGTTAAGAAGTCTTTTAGCTTGTACTGCCAATCAAACTCCTTTGAGGTATGCAACGGAATGGTTCGCACTGATGAGTAGAACTAATAGTGTGAAAAGGATGCGACGTCAGTTGAATGATTTTATTTTTTGCACAATTTAATTTTAAAAATTCAAGACTTTGGTGTTTTATTTTTGTAAATATTCTGTATAGGTTACAAAAATTAATATTTAATGGCATAGTCTTGATTTCTAATATTTGGCATTTTTTAACTACTATATATAATCACGAGTAAGAATTTGTTCCAAAATAAAGCAAATGATGAAGTTTCTAGATAGTGTGTAAAGTCTACTCTATCATTCAGGGCACTGCCAAAAATGTCCGTACATGCGGGATTTCAGTAGATGGGGTTGTGGACATTTACTTCAATAAAATATTATTTCTAACCTTATAGAACTTTATGTTGAGTACAGTAAGAGATGTACATTATCTGTGAATAAAGTTAGATAGTAAACAATGGATATGGGAACTTTAAAAAAAAAAAGTATTATTGTAAATGATGCATTAAAAAAACATTTCACCTAAACTCGTTTAAATAAAGGAAATCTCAAAATACCATATATAATAGTTTGTAATCAGACACGAAATGCAAGCTGACATTTTCATTTTCAGAGGGTTTGAAAGTTAGTTTGACACAGAATGCAAATCAAATTTTGAATATCCCGTTGGCACTATCACCTGACAGAGCGCGGAGAAGATATCCATCGGGCAGTGTGTTCACGCTGCCTGGAGGAGGGGTGGCAGCGCGATGATTACCTCTCCATGCCGCTACATATTGGCGCCCATGGCAAATGTCTGTCTTTCAAAGTAATTAATTATATTTTACTATAAAGAAAAGTTTTAATTTTGAAACAGAAATAAGGTGATTATTTATTCACCATCTTTAATAATTAATAAATTAAAACCATGTCCTCTGATTTTTCCTGTCAGCTACACTCCACTGTTTGGTGTCCAATAGGCCCTTGCATTTTATCACTTTATTCAAAAGACTCTTGCATTGAAATTGATATAAATCCTCACAAATTTCCACAAGAAGTTACTGAAAATGAACATTACACTTATAATCCAAGTTGCTTGATGTTAAAATTTTTGGTGACAGGGCAAGGCCAACTATATGATTTGGACATATAATTTTATTTGTGAAGATGATGCCCCTCGAGTTAAATAAATAATAAGTTTTAAAAATCATGTTAATTTTACACCATATATAATTAAACGCCAACCTTAGGGGAAAATAACATTACAAAAGAAAACATCTCTGCAAATAATTCCACGTTAAAATGTTTTGAGTAATATTTTTGGGCAAAACCATTTGCTTTGAAATACAAGTGATGATAGGTGCAACTATTTTGAGCGATGCCTAATCTTGATCAAATTTCTACGTTTGCCAGGCGCACTGTACTACTAGCTAGCCGCCAGCATGTTAAGGCAAGCGGACATGGCAGAGCGAAGCTTTTTTCTTTTGCTAGATAACTACTTCCCCTATTTTCGGCATGTGAGAGGAGGAAGGTACGCGAGCGAGAGAGAACACTAGGTCGCCATGCTCGTTGCTATAGGTAACGACTTCCCCTCTCATCAGGCATGTAGGGGAAGTAGCAAGCCAGTCTCTCGTCACACCACACCGCAGTGTCGACAGACGTGTTGGGAAGACTAGATACTAGAAAGCACGCCACACAGCATTTATAACTGTGGCGCGTGCCACAGAGCAGTTATAAACTACAGCATGCGTGACTTCTCACATCCAGTTATTTGCATTAACGACAAGGTTGAAAACTATAGTTCCAGGTAATCTTAGGTGAAGGGACCTGAATATACTTTGATCGACCCACCATGCGATAAACAATACAAGCGGTTTATGTTAACATTATTTACATAGGAATTTCGCTGGGACCACAAAAAATAGTTAATGGATGCTGTTTATCTATACACGCGATAACGATACATTGTACTAGAGATGATTAGAAAGCAATACAGTCTACTTTCAAAAATTTTAATTATCTAATCTGGCAGAAGAAACCATTTTAATTTTAGCGACTAGTTTATTTTCTTAGTGCTTTAACTTAAAATGTTGGTGGTATATGGTGTATTAACATGAAATTCAGTGTTATTTTGGTTTTATCACTACTTACCATATAACCTTGTCTATAAATTACAAAACTGTAACAGCTGAGAAAATAAGGAAGAAATAAAAACTATTTACTTGGTATTTTTCACTTTATTGGGTAATAGTTTCTTACATGTCGAAAGCAAAATAAGTGAAATAAAGTACAAAAGCAGAATATCTTTATACGAATACCACTGAATATCGCTATTGAGTAACTTTTTATAGTAAAATCGTATAATAAATCTACATTGAGTATTGATCGCATGCCTCTCTAAAACACATTTAATAAAATGAACAAGCACTGGAGGCAGACTTGCATCTAGTCTGCCATCGATAACTCTAGCGCTCAAGTCCCAACTTGATATGCATCTAAAATCTGCTGCATTCTAGCCTTGCACCACACCACATCTTTAACTTTCCTCAATCGTATTCAATCTTAATTCTATAATTTTTCTCATACACAAGTAAAATATACTGTATAACTTAACTAACATATTTTTATGTATAGAACTATGACTACAAATAAAAACAAAATAACCTCTCTTCACAAAAATTCTAATTAAACCTAAAATATATAAACATTTTTATGCAACTAGAATAATGTATACATTTTTTGCGATTTTTATTATTTTTTGGGTGGCTCCAACATCAAGGGCAGTTTTTAAAAATGTCTGCTGGGATTTTGTTTGGTCGGCAGGAAGGAGGTTTGTTACACTGCTTGGCTCTACACCACTAATGGAAGAGCAAAAACAAAATGCAAGTTTATACTTCATGGTCCCATAATCTAAAACACTGCCCTCGTGGTTGGCAACTTCTGATAAGTCAATCCACTCCAAGACACTGAACATTTATATATATATATATATTTGTATTTATAAGAAAAACAATCTTTCAGTCCTCTTCCAAGTAAATGCATTTTGTGTAATCCTTTTACCAAAACAGTGCGACACTATTTGTACACCAAGTAGAAACAGTAAGATACTGACTCCAACACACGCATACACTGTTCGGCAAATTTAACATTTGCTACTGAATCGCCAGAACTGTATCACGCACAGAAATACAAGGTCTGTAATACACTTTAAAACAAAAGCAATACGGTCAAAACTTTTAATTGGCACCAATATTATCAAATATCTTTTATCCTGAATGAAATTTTTCAATTTTCCCAATGCTCTTGATCCATAGAATGGGAATGACAGAAGAAATTGTTCCAAAATTTGATCCATTTTTATGCAACTATAAAAATCAGTACCCGTCTTCCTTCACTGGGACAGAAATGAACAGTTAAAAAATCTAACACACCACTGAGATCATCATTCAACTACTGAGAAAAAAACAACAGTCTGATATTGAGCTGACAGAGCTACAAATTTTTGCTCCGTATTCAAAATTTCTCATTAAAAACACACTACTTGCTAGACAACACATTCTATTAAAAACACTCTGAAAGGTAATGTTCATGCATCAGGTGAAAATATTGGAATGAACAGTTCTGCGGTTGACTCAACACATTCTTGTAAAAACTTTAGGAAATTATATCTAAAACTTGCATATGTTTCCTCTCAAGAAACACTGCCAATCAACAGAATATTAACATAAATTTGTAACTTGCAACTAAGAACCCACAGGGTCGCCACTAAGCCACGTGATTAGTGCAGGGGCGCGGGGAAAATACAGGAACACAAACTGTGCCATCATCCAACGTTGTAAATGAAGGAAGTAATGGGAAGGGAGCCTGTCTTACACTGAGCAGAAGAGACGAGATAAACCAAGACTGGACTGAAGGAATGGAGGATGAAGGGAAGGAGAAGACACAGGGACACTTCACTTTGATTCATTTTCTTCTTTCTGCTTGTTCTCTTCTACGTCTTTCTCTACATCTTTCTCCTCCTTTTCAGACTGAAACATGATCAAACTGCTTTAGGAAGTCAACGCCAACAGTCTAATGATTCTAACCATTTTACTAACTCTGAACAGTAAGTTACCTTATTCTTAACACAACACACAAATACAGAAAAAGAAACATTCATATTTTATGTACATATGTAAAAAAAAGTTTTTAGACTATGCATAATACAGTGATTGCAGTGGAGACTTTTCACAATTTTATACATACAAAACAAAAAGCATATTTGACATTTGAAACATTTGGCAAAAAAAAAAACATTCAATTCTTTCACAGAAAATATTTAAAAAGGAACTTTCAAAACTAAAGGAAATTTAACTAACATACGGAGAAACAACAAACTTGGGCCCAAGGAATTTTAATGACCGTATTAATGAAAACTATTAAATGATCGAGATTTGAATTACAAGTAAACTTTCACTAGTTCCATGGATGGGTAGGTTATTACCAGGGTCACACATCTTATATCAACAAAAATAAAACCAGACAAATTGGTATGCGTTACTTTGACAACACAACTGGCAAATTTTCCGACTGACTATACAGTCTGCTTACCCACCTTTTCTTTTTCAATTTCTTTCTCTATTTCCTTGTCACTCTCCTTGTCTCCTTCCTTTTCTTTCTTCTTCTCCTCCTCCTTGCCCTTTGTCTCCTTATCCTCTGGTGGTGGCTTGGGCAAGTGAGAGTTCAGGTCCAATGTCTTGCAGATATCCTCCCAATCAGAGAAGCACCTGCACCAATCACAATTGCTCCTCACTACCTGCCATACCTAACACTCATAAGTGACACCACATGTGTCACAAATTTGCATCAATATTCCACACGTAGATATTTGCATGTTGGTTTGAGAGATTTTGGGTTGGTGCGTAACATCCAGATCCTGAGCCCCAGCTATGATGAAGTGAAATGGATGTGTAACAGCACCAGAATCAGTGGCGGCTCGTGCCTTTTGTAAGTAGGGGTTCACACTTAATTTTTTTGGGTATAATATTTTTAAGCAAATGTTGTTACTGCAATATAACATTTTATTCAAGATGAATATAAAACAATGCCATAAAAAGTAAAGCACATAAATCTGAACCCAGTTTAAAAGTAAGTTAATCTTAGTTAAGGGCGCCACCTGAGCACACATCTAAAGAGAATTGTCAAAAACAAAAATGTGGCATTTTCAACAGCATCAAAATAAATTAATACAGCACATAAATTTAATTCAGTTTTTAGATTACATAACTAACACACCACATCAACTTGAAAATGAGCTCAATCTCTCACAAATTCTGATTTTATGCACAAATATACGACAAAGAAATATGAGAGCATATTAACAATGTTATCAAAATGCTCAAGTGCATTTCTTATAAAGTAAATATATCATAGACTTGTCTTCTAAAAAAAGACAATGACAGTCATTAAAATTTGGTTTTTTTTTTACCATATCTTTTTCTATCAAAAGTATGGCTAACGCACCAAGTGTCTTTGCTCATTGTACTTCTTAAGAATGTTTTTATCCTCTTCAAGGTTGAAAAACATCTTTCAGCTTCAGCTGTAATCGTGGGAACTAGAAATAATCAGTAAAAGTTTGCGTGTCTCAACAAACATGGTTTGCAAGTTGTTTTCCACGACAAACTACAGGAGATTGGCTGATCCACTCATATTTTGGAAGTCTTGTCGTTTGTAGATTTCTCCCAGCTCAGTTTTCAGAAGAACCTTATCTAAAAAAGGATACATTTTAGTTGCATGTTCAAGCAGATGAACTGGAAACTATATATTGTATTCCTGGAAATGTTCTGCATCAAAGACATACAGCAGAATAGTACACGGTAAAAGAAAATCTTTGCTAATAAATTACCGTTAAAGGAATCGCATCACACACTTCTTTTGTTGCAACAGTTCTATTTACATGGACATTATCAACTTTCCTTTTTTTTTTAAATGTGGCTCTGGCACTAACAATTCAGCGTGTATTTTCACCTTCTCCACATTTCCTCTTTCTGAACTGTGTCTGAAACTGTCAACATGTTTTCAGATTTTATCTGCATCGATACTAATTTTTTGTAGCATTATATAAAACATCCACATGAGGCATAATGTTGTGAAAAAACTGAGCCAAAATACAAATACTGGATCATCCAACATGCAACGAATAGCTCCAGCTTTGTTGATTTTTGTTGACAATGCATGAACAAAATTGAGTCTACATTTAAGCAATCAGTTGTTTTCTGTAGTCTTACAATGTGTTAACAGTTCGACTTAAAATTCAACCGTTAAGAGGAAACTTGAATTCTCATACCAACATCGTCAAGAAAGGCAATCCTTTGTGGCAAGTGACTAAAAGAGATTGTTATATCACTTAAGTTGGAAAAAAATACAGGACTTGTTGATTTTGACTTTTAGATTGTATTATGACAATGCACATTATGTGCATGTATATATTGTTGCTGAATAATAGCCCAAACACCATTATGTTGCCATTCATTACACTAACACCATCAGAGCTCCAAAGTTATCACTATCATGTTCATCAACAACACTTTCCAAAACAGTATGAATACATTGAGCGATTGAAGCAGCGTCCAGGAGGATTAACAAACTGCCAGAACCTCTGAACTGCTTGTCCGTTAGGTAACACCTGGCGGGAAAACAAAAATCACTTGGAACATTGATATGATAAGTCTGTTGTTTTGTCTGCGATAA